>OY804586.1:68162011-69362011 GCA_963680875.1 Bathymodiolus brooksi
AATCAATAGGAGAAGTTTTGTCCATACACTGAATAAAACGAGCAGCATATCTTTGAGTTCGTTCTAACAAATCTATTTCGGTATTTGAAAGTCCACCTCAAATTTCGTAGGCATATAGTCCTGTAGGAAGAACCATACGTTTCCAAATCATGGCGTTCGTAACAGGCGTCATACACTTGGGGTTGACCTCAATATTGTAAAGAGAGTGTAGATTTTTCTTTAACTTTTTCGACGCACTTTTTGTTCTTTCAGTAGTTTTACTTATACCTCGAATTTGACGACAGTGGTCAACTCAGTACTAAAATTTATGATAAGCGGGACGACTTCAATTTTAAAATCATAAATTTTCCAAACATGTGCAGCAATATACCAGCTTCTCCTGCATATGGTGTTTACATCTCGCAATTGATTCGCTATGCAAGGGCCAGTAGCAATTATTCTGATTTCCTGAAACGTCATCTTCATCTGAGAAACAGGCTACTGGACCAGGGCTATAAAAAGATTCGCCTTATTCGATCTCTTAAAAAGTTTATATTCCGATACCAATATCTTGTCGAAATATATTCCGTCTCTGCAGAAAAAATTATAAGCGATGCATTTTCATATAGTGAAAATGTATAAAGATAAAGAAGTCGCAAATGTCAATAATTTTTTTGTCAATGTGTGACGTAAAAGTATTTTTGACATTTACGTCACCGAATATGGTACTGCTTTGACAACTATTTTACCTATTTTGTTCCTGTATTTAAATACTGTTACAGTGACAGCCGGAACCTTTGAACCGTAATAAGAGCGGGAGGTTTGGCGCCTTAAAATCTGATTCAACCCACCATTTCTTTAGAAATGCCTGTACCAAGTCAGGGTCATTACGGTTTTCACAGTTTTCCGGTTGTTGACTGATTTTGTCTGTTTATATAATTATGAGTTTTGACTTTCCCTTTGTAAGATTGTTCGGAGTTCGGTAATTTTGTTATTACCTTTATTTGACAGATCGAGTTATCAATGTCCCAGCGTATACATGTTCGTTTTTATTCTCAATGAACGTTTCTCCAAGCCGAACGGAGATTTCAGAATCATTTTGTTTATGTCCGTCAAACAACATTAAACAGCTTTACGTTCCATTATACGTCAGACGCCAGCGACAGGCATAGTTTTGAACACAATCAAGTAGTCTTTGAAGTCCATGTGCAGAGGTACTGAGTAAAGTTGTATCGTCTGCAAGAAGGATAGCGGAAATATTCAGATCACTAATGCTTATACCACTATTTACGGCTTTCAGTTCAGATATCAAATAATTTATGTAAAGAGAGAAAAACCAAGGAGAAATCACTCTCCCTTGGGAGATCGCAAAATTGTTACTAATAAAGCCATTATACTGCACATGCGCACTAGCCTGTTTATATGACATAAATAGTATATTCCACAGTTTACTAGTTACTCCTAAATCTTTTAATTTGAGAAAAAGTCCGTCATGCCATATTTTATCAAAGGCTTTCTGATTATCGAGAAAACAAACAAAAAGCTTCGATTTGCAATTACGGAAAAAGTTTATGCATTCGTTAAGTGTGTATAAGGCTGGTATTGAACCATGCTCAGGAACGAACTCAAACTGTAGAGGATCTGGAAAAGTCATTCCAATATTATTTAACATTTTGGTAATACGCGATAGAACCACTTTTTCGTACACCTTTCCCATAACGGACGTTAACGTTATTGCACGATAGCTATTCAGGGATGTTTTGTCTTTGTTGTTTCCTTTATATAAAGGAACAATTATTCCATGACGGTATAGGAAAGGAACGTATTCACTCGTATGCATCATATTGAAAATATAACACATCCATTTCACAATCGTTTTACCACCATGAATAATATGTTCATTTGTTATATAATCAGGTCCTGGATCTTTTCTGTATTTTAATGTCTGTATTTGTTCTGTACCTTCGTCTATCGTATAGGGTTCATCGAGTTCACTATAGTCCTTGACTTTTGATGAAACAGTGTCATAGAACGATTTGTCGAATGTCGCATCATTTGATGGAGTGTATAAGTCACTAAAGTAATTACTCCACAGTTTGCAGATGTCAGTATCGGTCTCTGCTGTTACACCATTATACGACACTGAAGAGGTTGTAGATTTTTTTTGTCTTTGTTTGCGAACAACACGATAAAACTCGCTAATATCAAGTTCCGCAGCTTCAGATACATCAGCATACATATCTTCTCTTCAACGCCGTTCAGCTCTACGTTTCCGCTTTCGAAACTCAGTCTTTCTAATTGTCTTTATCATGTACGCGACCTTCGGAAATCCACTGATTTCGAGCATGTCTTTGTTGATCATGTTAGAGATTTAATTGATTAGATTTCCAATATGGCTTGAGAAAATGTCGAAAGTACCAAGTGGGTATGCAGGAAATAGCAGCTGAATGTACGGCATTTACTAATATCGAATTAAATTGTTCTATAAATTCGTCATTCACTGTGTAGTTCGACAGATTAATATCCAAAAGTTTATCTAGTTCGCTTCTATAATATTGTTTTTGCCATTCGTCTGACTTTGACCACAGCAGCACTTTACGTCCGACGGCTAGCTTGTTTGATGTATTACATAGCAAATTTGTATCCAAAGTAATAGAAATCGGATAATGATCGGACACATTATACAAACAATCATTTCTAACTTTTAGATCAGAACAACCATTACACAAATATTCAGGAATCATAATATAATCAATCAATGTTTTCCTAGTACCATCTTTAGACCTGTATGTATACTTAGGACCTCTGCAACCTGTAATAAGTGGTCAGTAGTAGTGGAGGGTGAAACATCGACTTCCATACCTGTAGAGTCCGGAGTACCTCAAGGATTCGTCCTAGGGCCTAGCTTGTTTTTATTTTATATAAATGACATGTCAGAGGGGATTCAATCAATAGTACGACTGTTTGTTGACGATAACATTGAATATGTCACAATATCATCAGATGCAGATGCAGCAAACCTTCAACAGGACCTTGACAAACTGGCTGAATGAGAATCAAAATGGCTCCATCCAGAGAAATGTAATGTACTCACCATCTCCAAAAAGCGAAGTCCATCTAAGTACAATTACACTCTACATGGACATATCCTCGAAGGTGATACATCAGCAAAATACCTGGGATGTACCATTTCATCAGACCTCAAATGGGGTAAACATATAAGCACCATCTGCTCTAAAGCCAACAACACCATCAGTTTTGTTAAAAGAAACATAAACATCTCCAACAAATCGATCAAAGAAAAAGCGTACGTGTCCCTCGTAAGACCTACCCTGGAGTATGCTAGCTCAGTATGGGATCCATACCAACAAAATGACATCCATCGATTGGAGATGGTTCAAAAAAAGGGCTGCACGATATGTTACTAATCGATACCACAACACCTCATCGGTTAGTAGCACGATTGAACAAATAGAATGGACTACTTTAGAGGAACGAAGAAAACATAGTAGATTACTGATGATGTATAAGCTGAAAAACAACATCGTACGAGTTGATGCATCAAGCAAACTTATACCAAAAGAATGACCCTCCAGAAACAACAACGAGCAGGCATTGCGCATTCCATCATGCAAGACCACAGCTCGTAAGGATTCGTTCTATCCTAGAACGATCAAGGAATGGAACACCTTGCCTAACTGTACTGTCTCTGCCCCGAGTCCTGAATCCTTCAAGGTTCAGCTCCGTCATTAAATTTAAATGACACTGTTTTTATTTTGCACTGTATATAAATTCACTTTATTGCGTATATGAATGTTCAAGTTTTAATGCACACACCCAAAAAAGTGGCAGAATAGTCAACCAGTTGATGGTGGCCATTAAATGGAAGAAGAAGATACTGAAAGGATCTTCTGGATAGATTTAATTCTCGTTTTTAACTTGAAAATTGTATTTGTCCAAAAATTTCACTGATACAGTTTAGAAACAATTTCTTCTGAAAAATGTATAAAAACGTTTAAAGAATTCATTTACAATGCAATTAACTTTAAAATGTTAAGCAACGTTACACATTGATAGTTTTTGTTTATGAATTAACTTATTGTATTTACTCAAGCACGAACAAACATGTGCTAAACAGACAATTGAGTCATCACTACGTTGGAGTTCCGTATCAAAAAAATATATGTAGAGTTCGGAAGGCACATTTTTCACCAACATGTTTTATATAAAAAAAAAAAAAAAACACATTTCCTATGACATGTATTGACATATTATAACTACACTTTTGCTTAGATCATACTAAGTGATATTCACAGAGATTTTAAGTGTGGTAGATTGTTGAAAGTGTTGTCCTCTATCACTGATATGTCATTGTAGACTAACCGCCTATAAATAGTAGACACATGTGTTATGTTTATATTTTATTAATTCTGTAGCTTTCTGTTCTGTCTGAAGCAATACATAGTATGTCATAAACAATGCTTATAGTAAGTTAACGTTAGAGAATACCGAAGGGGCAATCTGGAATGTACAGCTTAGAGACACTGGCACTGTTGGGTACACATGACACAGGATGAAGACAAACAAACACAAAAGCACAACACAACACAACACAGAAAAGTAAAAAGATGAGCAACATGGGCCTCACCAAAATCCAGGTGCTCGCGAAGAGAAAACAGTTTCTGGTTGGTGAAGATTCACAGAGCTCGATCCACAGATCTACCCTTCGCATGTCCCCATGTGGTGCATAGAGGAAACTAATGGCTGCCATCTATTTTGAGTCTGATACTTGTATGCATCAGGAATGTAGTTTTCATGCACAATTCCTCTATTTATACCGACATTTGATTCGTTGAAATATAAAATTTATCATGTTGATAAGCAAATGTCATACTATTAGATTGTGGATATGAATTTGATACTCGAAACCATTTTATGTGGACTACAAACTCCAAAACATCAAGGGATAATTGTTTAATTATTTGTCATTTGAGTACATCATTGTCTTGATATACCTTTTGGTATTTTTACCAGTTATACCGGGGATGTATATACACAAAGTTTATATGAATTTTGCTATAGCATAGAACGTATGTATTTAAATGTGGACACTTCACTTTCTGTTCTATTTTTGTCCACAGGTTTCCCAAAAATTTAGTAATTCAAACAAAGCTCTCATGTTTGATCAGTTCCTTTGAATATTAATACAATGTCTACAATGCAAAATGAACTAATTACAACTAAATAATCCCACATGTTCCTCTTGTGTCATACGCTTTGGTATTAGTATCACTTCTACCAAATACTGACCGCCTTCAGCAATTTGAAGATTTTTGTCAGAGCTTGTTCTACTTCTATCAAATACTGACCGCCTTCAACAATTTGAAGATTTTTGTCAGGGCTTGTCCTACTTCTATCAAATACTGACCGCATTCAACAATTTGAAGATTTTTGTCAGAGCTTGTTCTACTTCTATCAAATACTGACCGCCTTCAACAATTTGAAGATTTTTGTCAGAGCTTGTTCTTCTACTAAATACTGACCACATTATAAAGCAATAATATTGAGGTATATGTATTATACCAATGGATCTTACGAATTAACTTATATAAACCAATGAATCCGAATGATGAGTTGGTTTAAATAAGTTCATGAGCAAGATCCATGATATATATGGTTTGTAGCAGAAATTACATGATTGCCTGGTGCAAGTCAGAAACGCACGCAAAAAAACATGGAATAACATGCATATCTTTATATTAAAACATGATTTAAGCTCCTCCCACTTCCATAGAAACTTAACTATTATTCTCATGTGATGTCAAATTCATGGAATAACATCAAGATCTTCATGTTAGACCATGGTTTGTAAAAGTTCACTATTCTTAAGATGATTACTGCATACAAACATCAATGGAAAAATACGTATTTATGTTACAATATGTTTTAGGACTAGATTTCGTTTAATATTGCAAATTCAATATTTTATATTGTTCGCTATTTTTCTACTCTAGCTTCACTTGCCACACCCACCAGGAAATATAGCCTTGTGCAGATTTTTTTTCACGTTTGAAACTCCCGCGTGTGAGTTATATTGCACGGTAATTATTTCTGGCTTAAACTGCAAATTAATCTATATGTACTGTTCATGTTTATTATCAGAACTGTTAGATTACTTGAAATTAAAACTTCTCTCTTCCGATCGTTGCTGACGTTGCTTTCATAATTGTCAAGAACTTCACTTTTCCTTTTAATAATTTGCTGGATTTGCATTCTTCCAATGCCCATTATCTGTGCAACATCTCGAGAACTTTTCCCACCATCATGTAGTTTGATGGCTTCAACTCTTTCGGATAACGTAAACACCTTGCGTGACATTTTTATGACTGACTGACAAAACTATGTCGTTTTTCTTTATTTAAAGCCTTAAATTTTACACACCTGTTGTGAACTTACCTGTTACACCTGTTTTGGACATCTTAATTAAATTAATCCAGTGGTGGATCCAGAGACTATTGATGGGGGCGGGGGGCTCAGATTTGGAGCAATAATTTCATTAATTGATGGAACCAACTGTAGTCCCAAAGCGGTTCTGGCATGTAGGTCGGTAAACCTTTTTTTTCATTTCATTTAGCGCATAGTAGAGAAAAGGTACAGTTATTGATTTCCTAAAGTAGTCTTCCGGACTCTCTGCTTCAACATTATCTCTCATTATTTGACTCCCGCATATTCTAGGTTTTTTAATCTCTATGTCTAGCGGTTCACATATTTTAGCACTCCTCTGAAAACACTGGTGGTTGAATTGTTCAACATTTGCTCTGCAGTCTAGTGAGCTCTGAATTAAATTTACGCTTTTTAAGGCTCTGCCTATGTCAAGTGATCTCTCTTGTAGTGATCTGCTGAGCCCTTTCTTAAAAGCCAGGCACATTTGAACAATAACAATGGTTACGACAAAATCAAAGTTGCAAATGGAATACAACAATGAAGTTACATCAGCTTCTTCTGGTCTGGTGAATGTTGTAAAGTGCTCAAGGGTCTGAGCAATAGCAGGGAAAATCTAATTGAAGTCTATTTTATTTCTAATTAACTTCAATTATTATACATGTATTTATATTTTCATTTAGAGTTTAAAATATGCTGTATTCATATATCTTCAAAACGGAAAACTCGTGTAGTTTTTTTTTTAATACAACAACATTTGCCTTTAATTTTTTTGTAGAAATAAATTATATTTAAAAAAGAATTTCATTGAAAGAGCCTCAATTTATAGGTGTTGGCAGTTATACCTATATGAAATTGTGACACTAGACATGTTTATATAACGGTTTAAGACAATACCTGATTAATTGGTATTTTGACGATACATTCATAAAAATTTCAAATAAACTTGAAAATTTGATTTAGCATAATTACTTATAATTACCTCTTTGAAGATTAATTAAATGCAAAGAAATTAATTTGTATTTTCTTTTACTTTCATCACACAGATCGAAACCATTCGATTAAAAGCCATATTGTGACGTTAAATAGCCTTGAAATGTGTATGTTAACATATATGTGCTTGACTTATTCGATGGGGGTGGGGGGATGAAGCCCCCAAAGCCCCTCCTTGAATCCGCCACTGTAATCAACTTTAAATTAAACTTATTCATTGTTGATTGCCAAGTTCTAGTCTTGTTGACATAAACTACGACAGGGGAGATAATTTGCCACATGATCAAATAAAATGTCACGTCACTGAAGCAAAAAAAAAATGTATTAAAGATTTTTGCTTAGTTTTGACTAATTACAATTCAAGGTACCTCAGGAAAATATTTTTGTATATTAACCACAATCATATGGAACAGTTTTACAAGCCATGGTCGATTACAAAGAAATCTAAATATTGGGGAATGCAAACCCACAAAAAAAGACCTGGAAGGGTAGCAGTACCTGAAAAATTCTACTGTACTAATTTTGTTTATTTACATCGTCCCCCTACATGTATATGAATGGAATATCGTTAGAATAATCACATGTGTATGTATGTAATTTACCTTAAATTTGACACCAATGGTCAACTATGTACCAAACTATGACAAAGGAGACGACGTCAGGTTGGTCGAGTTTTAATCCTCTGTTGTGTCTTATGATGGATTTGTGTATTATCTAATATTTATACTCTTTATATTCGTTTAAAGCACCTTTTATTTCCAAACTAAGGGAACAACCATTTAACTTGAAGGGGGGTTATGGTTTTTTTCTAAAAAAAATATTCTGATTCCCAATGTTGCTGAAAAAAATATTCTGATTTTGGTGGAGGAAAAACAAAATATTGGATACCAAAACTTCACAGGAATCCATACAGAGAAAGGTATATAACCAGTCCTTCTACTGAAGCACTGCTAAGACCTTCTGGGTAATTTTAATTCTAGTTCTTTTTCGAAAATTTCACCTGTCCAAACATGTGAGTTTTCTACACTTTACAAACCCATTTCTCGTGGAAATTCCTTGAATTAACTTATTTCAATCTTGCAAGCACGAATAAAAGGCAAAAGGAGCTAAATTGGAGTTCTTTATCGATGACATATTTGTCGAGGTTGTGGGCACATTTTCAATAAATCATCAACATCTACAAGTGAAAAAGCTGTGCCTCTCTCCTTAGGGATATTTTATTTTACTCATATGAGGCAGAGTTTATACAAGAACGTATCAAGAATAAAATAATTACAGAAGCTTAAGCGTTTAATCTCATAGAAATGTTCAAATTGATAGCGTTGTTTAATTTAATGTTGTCCTTATGAAAGTAAGATATATATTTGATAGAGTTTGCTTGCAAATAGTACATTTTAGTTTTCTGAGAACATTAACCTGTTTTAAAGTACAGCTGCTATAAAAAAAATAAATATACATTTATACTAGTAATAAAATAAAAAAAAATGTAAACTTTCTACTAAAAACATTGCTCTATTCACTGACTTTCATTACATTTTAGAATACGAATTATGTTTGAATTAAAGGATCCGAACGACATTCGTCAATTTTATTAAATTTTTGTTTATAGCCAAATGATTACCTTCTGTATGAAGAACTGTGACTAACATAAATAGTGATACAATGTGCAATTACTACTGTCAAAGAAGATTTCACAACTGTGTGTATGGTACTTCTGTAATGCTCAATAACTATTATCTACATGTTCTAACTAAATAAACACAAAGATTATGTAACCAAAAACAATCATTTATTATACTACCATGGTACTATACATAAATATACACTGTAATACTAGTATTATATACCCCCCGCTCCCCACATCTGTCCAACCTATTCCCATGACCAAAACATTACTGATTGTTCCGACCAAAAATGAAAGGGACCCTCCTCTCTTCACCGGTAAGTTGCTGATAAAATTTCAAAACATTCTGAGAAACATTACTCAAGTTATCATACGACATAGGGTAAAAATCCTATTTTCCGTGATATCAAGTCCAATAACTCGGAAATGGCAAAAGTGAAAATCGTCAAAAATGAAAGGGATCCTCCTCTTTTCACCGGTAAGCTGCTGATATAATTTCAAAACATTCTGAGAAACACTATTCAAATTATCATACGACATAGGGTAAAAATCCTATTTTCCGTCATATCAAGTCCAATAACTCTGGAACAGCAAAAGTGAAAATCGTCAAAAATGAAAGGGATCCTCCTCTCTTAACTGGTAAGTGGCTGATAAAATGTCAAAACATTCTGAGAAACAATACTCAAGTTATCAGACGAAATAGGGTAAAAATCCTATTTTCCGTCATATCAAATCCAATAACTCTGGAACGGCAAAAGTGAAAAAATTGTCAAAAATGAAAGGGATCCTCCTCTCTTCACCAGTAAATAGCTGATAAAAGTTTAAAAGATTCTAACAAACACAACTCAAGTTATCGTACGACATAGACGGACGGATAGACTAACGGACAGACGGACATGGTGAAACCAGTATGCCCCCCTACAACTTCGTTGCAGGGGGTATAATAAATTGGAAAACCTGGGGACTAACAGCTGTTTGACATCAATTTAAAAAACTGAAATATTCTAGAGGTACCCCCCTTATACCATAGAAAATAAAAAGATTGTAACTTGAGATACGAAAGCTAATGTGTAAAATTAGTATCGAATCGGCCAAAAGTTGTTGGAATTCCATATGTTAGCATGGAAAGTAAAGAAATTCCATATGTCAGCATGGAAAGTAAAGAAATTCCATATGTCAGCATGGACAGTAAAGAGATTACATACGTCAGCATGGAAAGTAAAGAAATTCCATACGTCAGCATGGAAAGTAAAGAAATTCCATACGTAAGTATGGAAAGAAAAGACATTCCATGTCAGCATGGAAAGTAAGAAATTCCATATGTCAGCATGGAAAGAAAAGAAATTCCATATGTCAGCATGGAAAGTAAGAAATTCCATACGTCAGCATGGAAAGTGACGAAATCCCATACGTCAGCATGGAAGTAAGAAATTACATGCGTCAGCATGAACAGCAACAAGTTATGTTTTAAGAAATTCCATACCTCAGCATGGACACAAAAGAAGACATGTTAAGAAATTCAATACGTCAGCATGGACACAAAATAAGGCATATTAAGGAAATTCCATACGTCAGCATGATCAGAAAATAAGGCATGTTAAAGAAATTCCATACGTCAGCATGGACACAAAATAAGACATATTAAAGAAATTCCATACGTCAGCATGGAAAGCAATATTGATACTATTTCATAGAATAAAACTACATACATCAGCATGGATAAAATGATCTGAATGTGTCAAGAAATTTCATATGTTGCAAAGAACATAAAACTGAGCTACAATAATATAAACTTCAATGGACTAAACTAATTTAAAGACATATATAAATATATTGGTACTATTAATAAAGCATAACAATATACAGTAAGAAACAATCAAGTTATTAATCCCCAGAGGCACTGACAATAAAGGTGTGTAGGTGGGGATGGCAGCGCTTAGAAATAAAATTGAAAATTTGTAATTGAAAAAATATAAACACCATACACTGATATGAGGTATATGTATATTTAGGCCTATTTTCTGTACACTATCAATTAAAAATTAATTTCAAGGCCGATTCTAGTCGCTCTGAAAGTCACTATTTACCAATGACATTACTTAACATTTCGATTCAAACATGCTTATATATAATTATCAGATTTATCAACCATTCGAAAAAGAAAGTTGTATTTCTTTTCTTTAATGAAAATCTTTCAAGATCTGTATATTAGTTGTATTTTGTGGTATTCTTGGGCATTCAAAGGGTATTCTTGGGTAAACATATGGACTCGTAAAATCGTAGACAGAGGTGTACAGGAGTTACTTCTAATACATATGTACATAAACTCTAATTTAATTTATGATTGTGTTAGAATTGGGTGCACAAAGACAAACATCATCAATTGATTATAACATAAACTTAAATTTGGGTATCACGGCTATCATAGTAAATCTGACATCTTAAACAGTGGTTGATTTGGGATCTAATGAAACAACTTTCCATTCAACAATGCTCTGGTAATCCTACTTTTAACTGAAAAACTAGTTATGACAATGAGGAACATTTAACTGATCACAAGTCATTATCTCATTATTGAATATTCTGTTTAACAAGGAACATGATGACTTTTCTAGTATATATTTACATTTAATAAATATCGTTTTTAACTTGAAAATTGTATCTGTCCAATAAATTGACTGATACAGTTTAGAAACCATTTCTTCTGAAAAATGAATAAACACGTTTAAAGAATTCATTTACAATGCAATTAACTTGAAAATGGTAAGCAACGTTACAGATTGATAGTTTTTGTTCAGGAATTAACTTATTTTATTTAATTAATGTAGCTATTTACAAATACGTTGCTTAAAAGCGGGCTCAGTGAATGAATGACCTCAATCTTGACCTTTTACACTGTACTGGTATGTGTGATTAGAATTATACAAATTCTTTTATTTTGTCGTGGAATTTGAATATTTTGCCTAAATAGTTCTTAAACACTATCAAGTATAGATATACATGTATTGTAAGTCATAGAATGTAAACAACAAATAAGAGGAATATTGACAACCGATAAACCTTCGTAATGCTGTTGAACGGGTCTGATTTCATTGATGTGATTTTATTGGAATGCAAATAACGGTAAAATAAAAAAAATATATATCAATACGTGAAACTTTGATTCTCTATGAGGTTGTATTTCAATGTAACATATTGAATAAAATATAATACGTTTTTAGTAAGTTTTCAACCATTCATGATTTGATTGATAACATGAATAACTAATTATACCACACCCTCAGAACAGCTGCTATATCTAATCGTAAAATAGTAGACACATGTGCAAAGTTACCTCAAGCACATATGTACATGAAATCTGATTAGATTGTGATTGTGTTAGAATTGGGTGCACAAACACACACATTTGTCTAAAATAACTGTCATCAAACATCATACATTGATTATAATGTTAGCTTTAATTTGAGTATCATTGCTATCATAGTTAAATCAGCATATTAAACAGTAGGTGATTTGGGCTCTAATGAAGCAACTTTGCATTGCATAATACTCTGGTAATCCTACTTACTGAAAATACTAGTTATAACAAAGAGGAACATTTGGCTGATCACAAGTCATACAACTCATCATTGAATATTCTGGTTAGCAAGGAAAATGATGACTTTTCTAGTTGATATTGAATAACAAAACTTCACAAGAATCCATATACAGAAAAGAATACTACGGCACTTCTACTTTTTCAACAAAGTAATTGTTTATAAATATGGCTAACATTTTGACTGCTGTGAAAGAGGGAATACAATCATACTGGGACAAAGTCTATTAACGTAGTAGCTTCAATCAAATGTGGATACTGAAATACTGAAAGGATCTTCTGGATAGATTTAATTCTCGTTTTTAACTTGAAAATTGTATCTGTCCAATAAATTGACTGATACAGTTTAGAAACAATTTCTTCTGGAAATTGCATAAACACGCTTTACGAATTCATTTACAATGCAATTAACTTTAAAATG
Organism: Bathymodiolus brooksi; assembly: GCA_963680875.1. Taxonomy (NCBI): domain Eukaryota; kingdom Metazoa; phylum Mollusca; class Bivalvia; order Mytilida; family Modiolidae; genus Bathymodiolus; species Bathymodiolus brooksi. The sequence goes on from OY804586.1 coordinate 68,175,065, forward strand.
GTAAGCAACGTTACACATTGATAGTTTTTGTTTAGGAATTAACTTATTTTATTTAATTAATGTAGCTATTTACAAATACATTGTTTAAAAGCGGGCTCAATGAATGAATGACCTCAATCTTGACCTATTACACTGTACTGGTATGTGTGATTAGAATTATATACATTCTTTTATTTTGTCGTGGAATTTGAATATTTTGCCTAAATAGTTCTTTAAAACAACATAAAGTATAGATATACATGTATTGTAAGTCATAGAATGTAAAAAAAAAATAAGAGGAATATTAACAACCGATAAACCTTGGTAATGTTGTTGAACGGGTCTGATTTGATTGATGTAATTTTATTGGAATGCAAATAACTGTAAAAGAAAAAAACCCAATATAGATCAATACGTGAAACTTTGATACTCTATGTGGTTGTATTTCAACGTAACATATTGAATAAAGTATAATACGTTCTTAGTAAGTTTTCAACCATTCATGATTTGATTGATAACATGAATAACTAAATATACCACACCCTCAGAACAGCTGCCAAATCTAATGGTCAAATATTAGACACAGATGCAAAGTCGTTACCTCTAACACATATGTACATGGAATCTGATTAGATTTTGATTGTTATAATTGGGTGCACAAACACACACATTTGTCTAAAATAACTGTCATCAAACACTATAGATTGATTAATTTGACTATCACAGCTATCATAGTAAAATCAGCATCCTAAACAGTAGGTGATTTGGGCTCTAATGAAGCAACTTTGCATTGAAAAATACTCTGGTAATCCTACTTACTGAAAATACGATTTATAACAGAGAGGAACATTTGGCTGATCACAAGTCATTCATCTCATCATAGTAAAACCGGCATCGTAAACAGTGGGTAATTTGGGCTCTTATGAAATAACTTTCCTTTGCACAATGCTATGCAACCCAACCTACTGAAATACTAGTTATGACAAAGAGGAACATTTGGCTGATCACAAGTCAAAAATCTCATCATTGAATATTCTGCTTAACAAGGAAAATGATGACTTTTCTAGTTGATATTGAATAACAAAACTTCACAAGAATCCATATACAGGCATATTTTTCAGCAACTTGTTTGATATAAAAAAAAACCATTTCATATGACATGTATTGACATATTATGACTACACTTTTGCTTAGATCATACTAAGTGATATTCACAGAGATTGTAAGTGTGGTAGATTGTTGAAAGTGTTGTCCTCTATCACTGATATGTCATTGTAGTCGTTAAATAGTAGACACATGTGTTATGTTTATATCTTATTAAGAAGTCTGTAGCTTTCTGTTCTGTCTGAAGCAATACATAGTATGTCATAAACAATGCTTATAGTAAGTTAACGTTAGAGAATACCGAAGGGCCAATCTGGAATGTACAGCTTAGAGACACTGGCACTGTTGGGTACACATGACACAGGATGAAGACAAACACACACAAAAGCACAACACAACACAACACAGAAAAGTAAAAAGATGAGCAACATGGGCCTCACCAAAATCCAGGTGCTCGCGAAGAGAAAACAGTTTCTGGTTGGTGAAGATTCACAGAGCTCGATTCACAGATCTACCCTCCACATGTCCCCATTTGTTGCATAGAGGAAACTAATGGCTGCCATCTATTTTGAGTCTGATACTTGTATGCATCGGGAATGTAGTTTTCATGCACAATTCCTCTATTTATACCAACATTTGATTCGTTGAAATATAAAATTTATCATGTTGATAAGCAAATGTCATACTATTAGATTGTGGATATGAATTTGATACTTGAAACAATTTTATGTGGACTACAAACTCCAAAACATGAAGGGATAATTGTTTAATTATTTGTCATTTGAATACATTCCTTAGGTATTTTTTACCAGTTATACCGGGGATGTAAATAAAAATAAGTTCATATGATTTTTGCTATAGAATAGAACGTATGTATGTAAATGTGGACACTACTTTCTGTTCTATTTTTTCCACAGGTTTCACAAAGAAATTAGTAATTCAAACAAAGCTGTCATGCTTGATCAGTTCCTTTGAATATTAATCTAATGGCTACAATGTGAAAAGAACTAATTACAACTAAATAATCCCACGTGTTCCTCTTGTGTCATACTCTTTGGTATTAGTATCACTTCTACCAAATACTGACCGCCTTCAACAATTTGAAGATTTTTGTCAGAGCTTGTTCTACTTCTACTAACTACTGACCGCCTTCAACAATTTGAAGATTTTTGTCAGAGCTTGTTCTACTTCTACTAAATACTGACCGCCTTCAACAATTTGAAGATTTTTGTCAGAGCTTGTTCTACTTCTACCAAATACTGACCGCCTTCAACAATTTGAAGATTTTTGTCAGAGCTTGTTCTACTTCTACCAATGAAACTGCACGCGTTGTCGTGCTGTGATACACCCCACTCGCTCTACATAAGTTGATGTGTAGTAAAGTATTATATTATAGTGGGACTTAAAGTGTTGGAGAGGCATAAAGGAGTGTAAAGAGTGTTGGAATCAAGAGATGAGTATCCTCCCAGGGCAGTTGGCTAGTAAACGTTTGGAATGATGAACAATTATGTATTTCAGATTATTAGATATAAATATTATACATAGCTAATTAAGGAAATAATTTATAGCAGAAGCTCGCAAGGGAACATGAAAAGGGCTATAACTCTCACAAAAATTAACCATCCGTGAAATCGGTATAATATGCACATGCTCAGATCATGGCCAATCAAGATACCAAATATGAATAAAATGCGACAAAAGACAAATGACCAGTTCCGTACACAAGATGTGCGGACGGACGTATGGTCGAACAAACATGAAAAGGGCTATAACTCTCGCAAAAATCAACCAACCGTGAAATCGGTATTATATCCGCATGCTCAGATCATGGCCAACCAAGATACTTTATGCAATCAGTGACAATCTGTAGCTATTTTGAGTTGCTTCAATAAAATGTAATCATATTCTTGTCAAGACAATATACACAATGAATTCTAACTAATGTAGCTATTTACAAACATGGGCTTCAAAGTGGATTCAAATAATGAATACCCTCACATATTTACCTGTTATACTGAACTTGTATGTTGATTTTGTCTCAGCATAATGTATTTATTCTTGTTCAGAGGAACCCATATGTAATCTGGTTAGCTGTTTAACAAAATTGTCTTCAAGCAATGGCTAATATCAGTCTTTAGGTGTTACATGGTACATGTATGTTCGACTGAAATGTTCTTTAATTTTGTTGTGGAATTAGAATATTTGGTGTAAATTGTTCTAAAACAACATAAACTATAGAAATACATGTACAGAATGGAATAAAATAAGAAGACTACTTACAGCACTTGAAGGTTCGTAAAGTTGTTGAACGTGTTTGATTTGATTGATGTGATTGATGTGATTTTATTGGAATACAAATAGCGGCAAGATAAAAAAAACATACTTGAAACTTTGATGCTCTATGTAGTTGCATAATGAATAAAGCATAACAAATATAACAAAGATCATATCTGTAATCGAGACAATCATAGACACATGGGCACAGTCGTTACCTCTAACAAACTCAAATTTGATATTAATGTGTCAGAATTGGCGGCAAACACACGCACGTATGTGTCTAAAATAATTGTTATCCACCATCATAAATTGATTATAAATAAAACTTAAATTTGAGCATCACGGCTATCATGGTAAATCCGCATCATACACAGTGGGTTATAGGGATATAATAAAAATAGCCTTTAATTTCAAAGAACTCTGGTAATCCTATTACTAAGATAATGGTTATAAGAAAGAACAGTTTTTTGGCTAATCAAATGGCATTCATGTCATCAATGAATATTCCGATTAATGAGGAATATGATGACTTATCCACTTTATATTGGACACCAAAACTTCACAGGAATCCATACAGAGAAAGGTATATAACCAGTCCTTCTACTGAAGCACTGCTAAGACATTCTGGATAATTTTAATTCTAGTTCTTTTTCGAAAATTTCACCTGTGCAAACATGTAAGTTTTCTACACTTTACAAACCCATTTATCATGGAAATTCCTTGAATTAACTTATTTCAATTTTGCAAGCACAAATAAAAGGCAAAAGGAGCTAAATTGGAGTTCATTATCGATGACATATTTGTTGAGGTTGGGGGCATATTTTCAATAAATCATCAACATCCACAAGAGAACAAGCTGTGTCCCTCTCCTTACTGATCTTTTATTTTACTCATATGAGGCAGAGTTTATACAAGAACGTATCAAGAATAAAATAATTACAGAAGTTTAAGTGTTTAATCTCATAGAAATGTTCAAATTTATAGTTTTGTTTAATTTAATGTTGTCCTTATGAAAGTAAGATATATATTTGATAGAGTTTGCTTGCAAATAGTACATTTTAGTTTTCTGAGAATATTAACCTGTTTTAAAGTACAGCTGCTATATATAATGGTAAAATCGTGGTCCATACATTTACAAAAGAATACCACAGAATACCCCCATATTACCCAAGAATACCCTCAGAGGACCGGTGAATATCCCTGAAAGACCGAGAAACAGATAGAATTTTTCTATTTCCCCGAAACAACGAAAAACTACCAAAATCTTATTGAAATGATAAAGATGAAAATTAATGGCACAATTTCCCGACATAATAGCTGTTACATGTTCAAAAAAGAAAATTGTGCACAAAAACAACAAATAATTATTGCATGGCTTGGTATAGGGAAGCTCGCGGAAGTAATCAAGACTAATCTCGGTGATCAATATAATTAATTATTTCTCAAAATATTAAACAACAAAAGTATTGTTTTTTCATTATATTATTAGGCAAACATTGTGTGTAATTCAAAATTTGAGAGACATAAAGATTGGCTTCTATTTTGATAAGCATAGATATTCAGACAACATTGAAAGTGAAACCATTTTACTCAAAAAACCTCCTTTCCTATAAAACCCTCAAAAATACAAACCAGGTATATTTCTTTATTTCGATCTATATTAAACACAAGACAATGTTCAACTATTCAGCAAATCTCAACAGACTAAGCAAGGTAAGTTAGCTAAGTTGACAAAGCATTTCAATTTTAAAATTTTGAACTGTAACATAATTTAATAAATAATTTCGACTTAATTTTTTTTTGTAGTTCTAAGAGCTTTTAAAGGGTTAATACCGTGTGTCAGAACAAAATTTCTTTGATTTTTCTAATATAAAAAAATCTAATTTCTATAGATCTGAATTATTTTTTCAATTTAATTTCACAAAGTCATAATCAACATTGTAGAAAAAAAACTAAATATACATTTATACTAGTAATAAAATTAAAAAAAAAAAAAACTTTCTACTAAAAACATTGCTCTATTCACTGACTTTCATTACATTTTAGAATACGAATTATGTTTGAATTAAAGGATCCGAACGACATTCATCAATTTTATTAAATTTTTGTTTATAGCCAAATGATTACCTTCTGTATGAAGAACTGTGACTAACATAAATAGTGATAAAATGTGCAATTACTACTGTCAAAGAAGGTTTCACAACTGTGTGTATGGTACTTCTGTAATGCTGAATAACTATTATCTGTCTACATGTACATGTTCGAACTAAATAAACACAAAGATTATGTAACCAAAAACAATCATTTATTATACTACCATGGTACTATACATAAATATACACTGTAATACTAGTATTATATACCCCCCGGCTCCCCACATCTGTCCAACCTATTTCCATGACCAAAACATTACTGATTGTTCCGACCAAAAATGAAAGGGACTCTCCTCTCTTCACCGGTAAGCTGCTGATAAAATTTCAAAACATTCTGAGAAACATTACTCAAGTTATCTTACGACATAGGGTAAACATCCTATTTTCCGTCATATCAAGTCCAATAACTCTGGAACGGCAAAAGTGAAAATGGTAAAAAATAAAAGGGATCCTCCTCTATTCACCGGTAAGAGGCTGATAAAATGTCAAAACATTCTGAGAAACACTCCTCAAGTTATCAGACGACATAGGGTAAAAATCATATTTTCCGTCATATCAAGTCCAATAACTCTGGAACGGCAAAAGTGAAAATGGTCAAAAATGAAAGGCATCCTCCTGTCTGCACCAGTAAACAGCTGATAAAAGTTTAAAAGATTCTAACAAACACAACTCAAGTTATCGTATGACATAGACGGACGGACATGGTGAAACCAGTATGCCCCCTACAACTTCATTGGAAGGGGTATAATAAATTGGAAAACCTGGGGACTAACAGCTGTTTGACATCAATTTAGAAAACTGAAATATTCTAGAGGTACCCCCCTTTTACCATAGAAAATAAAAAGATTGTAACTTGAGATACGAAAGCTAATGTATAAAATTAGTATCGAATCGGCCAAAAGTTGATGGAATTCCATACGTTAGCATGAAAAGTAAAGAAATTCCATATGTCAGCATGGACAGTAAAGAAATTCCATGTCAACATGGAAAGTAAAGAAATTCCATATGTCAGCATGGACAGTAAAGAGATTACATACGTCAGCATGGAAAGTAAAGAAATTCCATACGTCAGCATGGAAAGTAAAGAAATTCCATACGTCAGTATGGAAAGAAAAGACATTCCATGTCAGCATGGAAAGTAAGAAATTCCATATGTCAGCATGGAAAGTAAAGAAATTTCATGTTAAGGAAATTCCATACGTCAGCATGATCAGAAAATAAGGCATGTTAAAGAAATTCCATACGTCAGCATGGACACAAAATAAGACATATTAAAGAAATTCCATATGTCAGCATGGAAAGCAATATTGATACTATTTCATAAAATAAAACTACATACATCAGCATGGATAAAATGATCTGAATGTGTCAAGAAATTTCATATGTTGCAAAGAACATAAAACTGAGCTACAATAATATAAACTTCAATGGACTAAACTAATTTAAAGACATATATAAATATATTGGTACTATCAATAAAGCATAACAATGTACAGTAAGCAACAATCAATTTATTAATCCCCAGAGGCACTAACAACAAAGGTGTGTAGGTGGGGATGGCAGCGGTTAGAAATAAAATTGAAAATTCGTAATTGAAAAAATGTAAACACCATACACTGATATGAGGTAAACAGAAAATATTGAAGTGAGGCTGGACGTTATCTAACTGTCATAAGACAAGGGGCACCCATAGGTTAGATGGGGTCACACAAAGGTTAGATATAATTTCTATAAACTACAATTATGTTATAATTTTCATGGCAAACTTTTTTTTCAATAAAAATGCACTGAGAAATGTGTTTTCACCTGACATATTTAAAAAATAACGAAAGGTGTTTCTTTTTTCTTTTTTTTTGTCTACTTTTCTAGTTGATAATAGGTAAATTAGGATAATTCATTACAAAAAAAGAAAAAAATCTTCATGAAAATTTTGAAAAGGAATTACAAAATATACAGTTTCCTAAGCTACATGTACGTCTAGCATGGATACAATTAATGTATGCTTAGGCCTATTTTCTGTACACTATCAATTAAAAATTAATTTCAAGGCCGATTTTAGTCGCTCTGAAAGTCACTATTTACCAATGACATTACTTAACATTTCGATTCAAACATGCTTATATATAATTATCAGATTTATCAACCATTCGAAAAAGAAAGTTGTATTTCTTTTCTTTAATGAAAATCTTTCAAGATCTGTATATTATTTGTATTTTTGGTATTCTTGGGTAAATGTATGGACTCGTAAAATCGTAGACAGAGGTGCACAGGAGTTACTTCTAATACATATGTACATAAATTCTAATTTAATTTATGATTGTGTTAGAATTGGGTGCACAAAGACACACACATTTGTCTAAAATAATTGTCATCAAACATCATCAATTGATTATAACATAAACTTAAATTTGGGTATCACAGCTATCATAGTAAATCTGACATCTTAAACAGTTGGTGATTTGGGATCTAATGAAACAACTTTCCATTGCACAATGCTCTGGTAATCCTACTTTTAACTGAAAAACTAGTTATGACAATGAGGAACATTTGGTTGATCACAAGTCATTATCTCATTATTGAATATTCTGTTTAACAAGGAACATGATGACTTTTCTAGTATATATTTACATTTAATCAATATCGTTTTTAACTTGAAAATTGTATCTGTCCTATAAATTGACTGATACAGTTTAGAAACCATTTCTTCTGAAAAATGAATAAACACGTTTAAAGAATTCATTTACAATTCAATTAACTTTAAAATGGTAAGCAACGTTACACATTGATAGTTTTTGTTCAGGAATTAACTTATTTTATTTAATTAATGTAGCTATTTATAAATACGTTGCTTAAAATCGGGCTCAATGAATGAATGTCCTCAATCTTGACCTATTACACTGTACTGGTATGTGTGATTAGAATTATACAAATTCTTTTATTTTGTCGTGGAATTTGAATATTTTGCCTAAATAGTTCTTAAACACCATCAAGTATAGATATACATGTATTGTAAGTCATAGAATGTAAACAACAAATAAGAGGAATATTGACAACCGATAAACCTTCGTAATGCTGTTGAACGGGTCTGATTTCATTGATGTGATTTTATTGGAATGCAAATAACGGTAAAATAAAAAAAATATATATATATCAATACGTGAAACTTTGATACTCTATGAGGTTGTATTTCAACGTAACATATCGAATAAAGTATAATACGTTTTTAGTAAGTTTTCAACCATTCATGATTTGATTGATAACATGAATAACTAATTATACCACACCCTCAGAACAGCTGCTATGTCTAATGGTAAAATAGTAGACACATGTGCAAAGTTACCTCAAACACATATGTACATGGAATCTGATTAGATTGTGATTGTGTTAGAATTGGGTGCACAAACACACACATTTGTCTAAAATAACTGTCATCAAACATCATACATTGATTATAATGTTAGCTTTAATTTGAGTATCACTGCTATCTTAGTAAAACCAGCATCCTAAACAGTAGGTGATTTGGGCTCTAATGAAGCAACTTTGCATTGCATAATACTCTGGTAATCCTACTTACTGAAAATACTAGTTATAACAAAGAGGAACATTTGGCTGATCACAAGTCATACATCTCATCATTGAATATTCTGGTTAACAAGGAAAATGATGACTTTTCTAGTTGATATTGAATAACAAAACTTCACAAGAATCCATATACAGAAAAGAATACTACAGGTGCTTCTACTTTTTCAACAAAGTAATTGTTTATAAATATGGCTAACATTTTGACTGCTGTGAAAGAGGGAATACAATCATACTGGGACAAAGTCTATTAACGTAGTAGCTTCAATCAAATGTGGATACTGAAATACTGAAAGGATCTTCTGGATAGATTTAATTCTGTTTTTTTTTTTCTTGAAAATTGTATCTGTCCAAAAATTTGACTGCTACAGTTTTGAAACAATTTCTTCTGAAAAATGTATAAACACGTTTAAAGAATTATTTACAATGCAATTAACTTGAAAATGGTAAACAACGTTACAAATTGATTGTTTTAGATCATGAATCAACTTTTATTTACTCAAGGATGAAATCACATGAGCTAAACAGACAATTGGGTCATCCCTATGTTGGAGTTCCTTATCGATAAAATATCTGTAGAGTTCGGAAAGCACATTGTTTAGCAACTTGTTTTTTTATTCTACAATATACCTATGACATGTTTCGACATATTAGGATTGTACTTTTGTATAAATCATACTAAATGATACTCACAGATATTTTAAGCTTGGTAGATTGTTGAAAGTGTTGTCCTTTATCACTGATATATCATTGCTGTATAACCACCTATAAATAATCAACATATGCTTTATGTTTATACTTTATTAAATATGTAGCTTTCTGGTCAGTCTTAAGCAATATACATATAAACAAAATATTGTGTAATTTAGAGTTGTTTCAATATAATGTATTCATATTCCTGTTCAGAAAAAATACACAACACATTCTAATTAATGTAGCTATGTACAATTACATTGTTTGGAAGTGGGTTCAATGAATGCTCCCAATCTTTACCGATTACACTGTACTTGTGTGCTTGATTAGAATTATAAAAGTTATTTTAATTTGTTGTGGAATTTGAATATTTAGCATAAATTGTTCTTAAGCAACATAAATTATACATATACATGTATTGTAAACAAAATAAGAGGAATATTGACAACCGATAAACATTCGTAACGTTGTTGAACGTGTCTGATTTGATATAAAAAATATATATCAATATTTGTAACTTTGATACTCTATGTGGTTGTACTGTAACGTAGCATATTGAATAAAGTATAATAAGCTTAAATCTTCAACCATTCATGATTTGATTGATAACATGAATAACTAATTATACCACACCCTCAGAACAGCTGCTATATCTAATGGTAAAATAGTAGACACATGTGCAAAGTTACATCAAACACGTATGTACATGGAATCTGATTACATTTAATCAATATCAGATTATGGATAAAACTTAAAATTGAGTATCACGGCTATCAGAGTAAAACCGGCATCGTAAACAGTGGCTGATTTGGGCTCTAATGAAGCAACTTTTCATTGCACAATGCTATGCAACCCTAACTTACTGAATTACTAGTTATGACAAAAAGGAATATTTGGCTGATCACAAGTCATTAATCTCATCATTGAATATTCTGCTTAACAAGGAACACGATGACTTTTCTAGTTTATATTGAATAACAAAACTTCACAAGAATCCATATTCAGAAAAGAATACTACAAATGCTTCTCCTTTTTCAACAAAATAATTTTTTATACATATGGCTAACATTTTGACTGCTGTCAAAGAGGGAATACAATCATACTGGGAGAAAGTCTATTCATGTAATAGCTTCAATCAAATGTGGATACTGAAATACTGTAAGGATCTTCTGGATAGATTTAATTCTCGTTTTTAACTTGAAAATTGTATCTGTCCAATAAATTGACTGATACAGTTTAGAAACAATTTCTTCTGAAAAATGTATAAACACATTTAAAGAATTCATTTACAATGCAATTAACTTTAAAATGGTAAGCAACGTTACACATTGACAGGTTTTATTCAGGAATTAACTTATTTTATTTAATTAATGTAGCTATTTACAAATACGTTGTTTAAAAGCGGGCTCAATGAGTGAATGACCTCAATCTTGACCTATTACACTCTACTGGTATGTGTGATTAGAATTATACAATTTCTTTTATTTTGTCGTGGAATTTGAATATTTTGCCTAAATAGTTCTTAAACAATATAAAGTATAGATATACATGTATTGTAACTCATGGAATGTAAAAAAATAAATAAGAGGAATATTGACAACCGATAAACCTTTGTAATGTTGTTGAACGAGTCTGATTTGAAATAAAAAACCCAATATACATCAATATGTGAAACTTTGATACTCTATGTGGTTGTATTTCAACATAACATATTGAATAAAGTATAATACGTTTTTAGTAAGTTTTCAACCATTCATGATTTGATTGACAACATGAATAACTAAATATACCACACCCTCAGAACAGCTGCTATATCTAATGGTAAAATATTAGACACAGATGCAAAGTCGTTACCTCTAACACATATGTACATGGAATCTGATTACATTTTGATTGTGTTAGAATTGGGTGCACAAACACACACATTTGTCTAAAATAACTGTCATCAAACATCATAAATTGATCATAACGTTAACTTTAATTTGAGTATTACAGTTATCAGAGTAAAATCAGCATCCTAAACAGTTGGTGATTTGGGCTCTAATGAAGCAACTTTGCATTTCATAATACTCTGGTAATCCTACTTACTGAAAATACTAGTTATAACAAAGAGGAACATTTGGCTGATCACAAGTGATTCATCTCATTATAGTAAAACCAGCATCGTAATCAGTGGGTGATTTGGGCTCTTATGAAACAACTTTCCATTACACAATGCTATGCAACCCTACTTACTGAAATACTAGTTATGACAAAGAGGAACATTTGGCTGATCACAAGTCATACATCTCATCATTGAATATTCTGGTTAACAAGGAAAATGATGACTTTTCTAGTTGATATTGAATAACAAAACTTCACAAGAATCCATATACAGAAAAGAATACTACAGGTGCTTCTACTTTTTCAACAAACTTTTCTACAAAGTAATTGTTTATAAATATGGCTAACATTTTGACTGCTGTCAAAGGGGGAATACAATCATACTGGGACAAAGTCTATTAACGTAGTAGCTTCAATCAAATGTGGATACTGAAATACTAGACCAAGGAAAACAGACAGACTGTCTCATAATGGATTTTACCAAAGCTTTTGATAAGGTCAGCCATAGCCTTATCATTCATAGGCTGAAACATTATGGCATCACAGGAAAAACAAATGAGTGGATTAAGAACTTTTTCAGTGACAGGACACAGTCAGTAGTAGTGGAGGGTGAAACATCGACTTCCATACCCGTAGAGTCCGGAGTACCTCAAGGATCCGTCCTAGAGCCTAGTTTGTTTTTATTTTATATAAATGACATGCCAGACGGGATTCAATCAACAGTAGGACTGTTTGCTGATGATACCATTGCATATGTCACAATATCATCAGATGCAGATGCAGCAAACCTTCAACAGGACCTTGACAAACTGGCTGAATGGGAATAAAAATGGCACATGAAATTCCATCCAGAGAAATGTAATGTACTCACCATCTCCAAAAAGCGAAGTCCATCTAAGTACAATTACACTCTACATGGACATATCCTTGAACATGATACATCAGCAAAATACATGGGATGTACCATTTCATCAGACCTCAAATGGGGTAAACATATAAGCACCATCTGCTCTAAAGCCAACAACACCATCAGTTTTCTTAAAAGGAACATAAACATCTCCAACAAATCGATCAAAGAAAAAGCGTACGTGTCCCTCGTAAGACCTACCCTGGAGTATGCGACCCATACCAACAAAATGACATCCATCGATTGGAGATGGTTCAAAGAAGGGCTGCACGATATGTTACTAACCGATACCACAACACCTCATCGGTTAGTAGCATGATTGAACATAGAATGGACTACCTTAGAGGAACGAAGAAAACATAGTAGATTACTGATGATGTATAAGCTGAAAAACAACATCGTACGAGTTGATGCATCAAGCAAGCTTATACCAAATGAACGACCCTCCAGAAACAACAACGAGCAGGCATTGTGCATTCCATCATGCAAGACCACAGCTCATAAGGATTCGTTCTATCCTAGAACGATCAAGGAATGGAACACCTTGCCTAACTGTACTGTCTCTGCCCCGAGTCCTGAATCCTTCAAGGCTCAGCTCCGTCATTAAACTTAAATGACACTGTTTTTATTTGCACTGTATATAAATTCACTTTATTGCATCTAAGTATGTTCAAGGTTTAATGTGCACACCCAAAAAAGTGGCAGAATAGTCAACCAGTTGACGGTGGCCATTAAATGGAAGAAGATACTGAAAGGATCTTCTGGATAGATTTAATTCTCGTTTTTAACTTGAAAATTGTATCTGTCCAAAAATTTCACTGATACAGTTTAGAAACAATTTCTTCTGAAAAATGTATAAAAACGTTTAAAGAATTCATTTACAATGCAATTAACTTTAAAATGGTAAGCAACGTTACACATTGATAGTTTTTGTTTATGAATTAACTTATTGTATTTACTCAAGCACGAACAAACATGTGCTAAACAGACAATTGAGTCAACACTACGTTGGAGTTCCGTATCCAAAAAATATATGTAGAGTTCGGAAGGCACATTTTTCACCAACATGTTTTATATAAAAAAACCCAGAAAAACCCATTTCCTATGACATGTATTGACATATTATGACTACACTTTTGCTTAGATCATACAAAGTGATATTCACAGAGATTGTAAGTGTGGTTGATTGTTGAAAGTGTTGTCCTCTATCACTGATGTCATTGTAGTCTAACCGCCTATAAATAGTAGACACATGTGTTATGTTTATATTTTATTAATTCTGTAGCTTTCTGTTCTGTCTGAAGTAATACATAGTATGTCATAAACAATGCTTATAGTAAGTTAACGTTAGAGAATACCGAAGGGGCAATCTGGAATGTACAGCTTAGAGACACTGGCACTGTTGGGTACACATGACACAGGATGAAGACAAACACACACAAAAGCACAACACAACACAACACAGAAAAGTAAAAAGATGAGCAACATGGGCCTCACCAAAATCCATGTGCTCGCGAAGAGAAAACAGTTTCTGGTTGGTGAAGATTCACAGAGCTCGATCCACAGATCTACCCTTCGCATGTCCCCATGTGGTGCATAGAGGCAACTAATGGCTGCCATCTATTTTGAGTCTGATACTTGTATGCATCAGGAATGTAGTTTTCATGCTCAATTCCTCTATTTATACCGACATTTGATTCGTTGAAATATAAAATTTATCATGTTGATAAGCAAATGTCATACTATTAGATTGTGGATATGAATTTGATACTCGAAACAATTTTATGTGGACTACAAACTCCAAAACATAAAGGGATAATTGTTTAATTATTTGTCATTGAGTACATTATTGTCTTGATATACCTTTTGGTATTTTTACCAGTTATACCGGGGATGTATATACACAAAGTTTATATCATTTTTGCTATAGCATAGAACGTATGTATTTAAATGTGGACACTTCACTTTCTGTTCTATTTTTGTCCACAGGTTTCCCAAAAAATTAGTAATTCAAACAAAGCTCTCATGTTTGATCAGTTCCTTTGAATATTAATACAATGTCTACAATGCAAAATGAACTAATTACAACTAAATAATCCCACGTGTTCCTCTTGTGTCATACTCTTTGGCATTAGTATCACTTCTACTAAATACTGACCGCCTTCAACAATTTGAAGATTTTTGTCAGAGCTTGTTCTACTTCTATCAAATACTGACCGCATTCAACAATTTGAAGATTTTTGTCAGAGCTTGTTCTATTTCTACCAAATACTGACCGCATTCAACAAATTGAAGATTTTTGTCAGAGCTTGTTCTTCTACTAAATACTGACCACATTATAAAGCAATAATATTGAGGTATATGTATTATACCATGGATCTTACGAATTAACTTATATAAACCAACGAATCCGAATGATGAGTTGGTTTAAATAAGTTCATGAGTAAGATCCATGATATATATGGTTTGTATTAGAAATTACATGATTGCCTCGTGCAAGTCAGAAAAGCACGCGAAAAAACA
Organism: Bathymodiolus brooksi; assembly: GCA_963680875.1. NCBI lineage: Eukaryota > Metazoa > Mollusca > Bivalvia > Mytilida > Modiolidae > Bathymodiolus > Bathymodiolus brooksi. The sequence continues at coordinate 68,190,383 of OY804586.1, forward strand.
TGGAATAACATGCATATCTTTATATTAAACGATGATTTAAGCTCCTCCCACTTCCATAGAAACTTAACTATTATTATCATGTGATGTCAAATTCATGGAATAACATCAAGATCTTCATGTTAGACCATGGTTTGTAAAAGTTCACTATTCTTAAGATGATTACTGCATAAAAACATCAATGGAAAAATACGTATTTATGTTACAATATGTTTTAGGACTTGATTTCGTTTAATATTGCAAATTCAATATTTTATATTGTTTGCTATTTTTCTACTCTAGCTTCACTTGCCACCCCCACCAGGAAATATAACCTTGTGCAGGTTTTTTTTTCACGTTTGAAACTCCCGCGTGTGAGTTATATTGCACGGTAATTATTTCTGGCTTAAACTGCAAATTACATTTACTGTTCATGTTTATTATCAGAACTGTTAGATTACTTGAAATTAAAACTTCTCTCTTCCGATCATTGCTGACGTTGCTTTCATAATTGTCAAGAACTTCACTTTTCCTTTTAATAATTTGCTGGATTTGCATTCTTCCAACGCCCATTATCTGTGCAACATCTCCAGAACTTTTCCCACCATCATGTAGTTTGATGGCTTCAACTCTTTCGGATAACGTAAACACCTTGCGTGACATTTTTAAGACTGACTGACAAAACAATGTCGTTTTTCTTTATTTAAAGCCTTAAATTTTACACACCTGTTGTGAACTTACCTGTTACACCTGTTCTGGACATCTTAATTAAATTAATCCAGTGGTGGATCCAGAGACTATTGATGGGGGCGGGGGCTCAGATATGGAGCAATAATTTCATTAATTGATGGAACCAACTGTAGTCCCAAAGCGGTTCTGGCGTGTAGGTCGGTAAACCTTTTTTTTCATTTCATTTAGCGCATAGTAGAGAATAGGTACAGTTATTGATTTCCTAAAGTAGTCCTCCGGACTCTCTGCTTCAACATTATCTCTCATTATTTGACTCCCGCATATTCTAGGTTTTTTAATCTCTATGTCTAGCGGTTCACATATTTTAGCACTCCTCTGAAAACACTGGTGGTTGAATTGTTCAACATTTGCTCTGCAGTCTAGTGAGCTCTGAATTAAATTTACGCTTTTTAAGGCTCTGCCTATGTCAAGTGATCTCTCTTGTAGTGATCTGCTGAGCCCTTTCTTAAAAGCCAGGCACATTTGAACAATAACAATGGTTACGACAAAATCAAAGTTGCAAATGGAATACAACAAAGAAGTTACATCAGCTTCTTCTGGTCTGGTGAATGTTGTAAAGTGCTCAAGGGTCTGAGCAATAGCAGGAAAAATCTAATTGAAGTCTATTTTATTTCTAATTAACTTCAATTATTATACATGTATTTATATTTTCATTTAGAGTTTAAAATATGCTGTATTCATATATCATCAAAACGGAAACTCGTGTAGTTTTTTTTTTAATACAACAACATATTAACCACAATCATATGGAATATTTTTACAAACCATGGTCGATTACAAATAAATCTAAATATTGGGGAATGCAAACCCACAAAAAAAGACCTGGAAGGGTAGCAGTACCTGCAAAATTCTACTGTATTAATTTTGTTTATTTACATCGTCCCCCTACATGTATATGAATGGAATATCGTTAGAATAATCACATGTGTATGTATGTAATTTACCTCAAATTTGACACCAATGGTCAACTATGTACCAGACTCTATGACAAAGGAGACGACGTCAGGTTGGTCGAGTTTTAATCCTCTGTTGTGTCTTATGATGGATTTGTGTATTATCTAATATTTATACTCTTTATATTCGTTTAAATCACCCTTTATTTCCAAACTAAGGGAACAACCATTTAACTTGAAGGGGGTTATGGTTTTTTTCTAAAAAAATATTCTGATTCCCAATGTTGCTGAAAAAAATATTCTGATTTTGGTGGAGGAAAAACAAAATATTGGATACCAAAACTTCACAGGAATCCATACAGAGAAAGGTATATAACCAGTCCTTCTACTGAAGCACTGCTAAGACCTTCTGGATAATTTTAATTCTAGTTCTTTTTCGAAAATTTCACCTGTCCAAACATGTGAGTTTTCTACATTTTACAAACCAATTTCTCGTGGAAATTCCTTGAAGTAACTTATTTCAATCTTGCAAGCACGAATAAAAGGCAAAAGGAGCTAAATTGGAGTTCTTTATCGATGACATATTTGTCGAGGTTGGGGGCACATTTTCAATAAATCATCAACATCTACAAGTGAAAAAGCTGTGCCTCTCTCCTTACTGATATTTTATTTTACTCATATGAGGCAGAGTTTATACAAGAACGTATCAAGAAAGGGAACCACCTAGGGACCATCCCTGTCAGGTTTGGTTTAATTTGGTTCAGCGGTTTCAGAGAAGATTTAAATGCGATCTTTTATCAAAATATGCCTAATTTGCATAATCGGTATATATCGGCTGAAAGAAAAATTTCACAGAAAAACCCGGAATATATGCTAAACTACTTCTTGCCATGTAGCTGCAGTTAAAATTTCAGCTCATTTTGACTTACACTAAAGCAGCAATGGACATATAAAATTTCATCCCCCCTTTTTTCTATTTTTAGCTTGGCGGCCATCTTGGTTGGAAGTCGGGATCACCGGACACAATTTTGGAAGGGGGCCATCCAAGAATCATTTCAGCAAAGTTTGGTTGAGATTGGCTCAGTAGTTTCAGAGGAGAAGATTTTTTTAAATTTCATCCCCCCTTTTCTAATTTGCATAATCGGTCAAAATCGGCAAAAGTTCAAAGTTCATAAAAAATCCTGTAATACATGTTAAAAAGCTCATCATTATGCTTATACAGTTCAAATTTGGGTACATTCTTGCTTCAAATAGAGCAGTTTTGGCCATTTGAAGAAATTTGTATTTTTAGTAACAGCGGCCATCTTGAATGGAGGGCGGGGCTGTAGGACACAATTTTGAAAGGGAACCACCCAGGGACCATCCTTGCCAGGTTTGGTTTAATTTGGTTCAGCGGTTTCAGAGGAGAAGATTTAAATGTGATCTTTTATAAAAATATGCCTAATTTGCATAATCGGTATATATCGGCTGAAAGAAAAATTTCACAGAAAAACCCGGAATATATGCTAAACTACTTGCCACGTAGCTGCAGTTAAAATTTCAACTCATTTTGACTTACACTAAAGCAGCAATGGACAATTAAAATTTCATCCCCCCTTTTTCTATTTTGAGCTTGGCGGCCATCTTGGTTGGAAGTCGGGATCACCGGACACAATTTTGGAAGGGGGCCATCCAAGAATCATTTCAGCAAAGTTTGGTTGAGATTGGCTCAGTAGTTTCCGAGGAGAAGATTTTTTTTTAATTTCATCCCCCTTTTTTCTAATTTGCATAATCGTCAAAATCGGCAAAAGTTCAAAGTTCATAAAAAATCCTGTCATACATGCTGAAAAGCACACGATTATGCTTATACAGTTCAAATTTGGGCACATTCTGGCTTAAATTAGAGTAGTTTTGGCCATTTGAAGAAATTTTTATTTTTAGTAACATCGGCCATCTTGAATGGAAGGCGGAGCTGTCGGACACAATTTTGAAAGGGACCCACCTAGGGACCATCCCTGCCAGGTTTGGTTTAATTTGGTTCAGCGGTTTCAGAGGAGAAGATTGAAATGTGATCTTTTATCTAAATATGCCTAATTTGCATAATCGGTATATATCGGCTGAAAGAAAAATTTCACAGAAAAATCCGGAATATATGTTAAACTACTCCTTGCCATGTAGCTGCAGTTAAAATTTGAGCTCATTTTGACTTACACTAAAGCAGCAATGGATATATAAAATTTCATCCCCTCTTTTTTCTATTTTTAGCTTGGCGGCCATCTTGGTTGGAAGTCGGTATCACCGGACCATTCCACCAAAGTTTGGTTGCAATTGGTCCAGTGGTTTCTGAGGAGAAGATTAAAATGTGAAATGTTGACGGACGGACGACGGACGAAAAGTGATGACAATAGCTCACGTGGCCTAAAGGCCAGGTGAGCTAAAAAGAGAATTGCGCACAGAAACAACAAATAATTATTGCATGGCTTGGAATAAGGAAGCTCGCAGAAGTAATCAAGGCCAATCTCGGTGATCAATATAATTAATTATTTCTCAAAATATTAAACAACAATGGTATTGTTTTTACATTATATTATTAGGCAAACATAGTGTGCAATTCAAAATTTTAAAGAAACCAAAAACAGATTATAACAATTTCACGATCAAAGAAATGACGGAAAATACGGTGACATAAAGATTGGCTTCTATTTTGGTAAGCAAAAAAACCTCCTTTCCTATAAAACCCTCAAAAATACAAATCGGGTATATTTCTTTATTTCGATTTTTTTGAAACACAAGACAATGTTCAACTATTCAGCAAATCTCAACAGACTAAGCAAGGTATGTTAGTTAAGGTGACAAAGCATTTCAATTTTAAAATTTTTAACTGCAAGCTTCTTATAACACCAACATAATTTAATAAATAATTTAGATTTAATTTATTTTTTTTGAAGTTCTAATAGCTTTTAAAGGGTTAATACCGTGTGTCAGAAAAAATTTTCTTCGATTTTTCTAATATAAAAAATATAATTTCTATAGATCTGAATTATTTTTTTCAATTTAATTTCACAAAGTTGTAATCAAAATTGTAGAAAAAAATAATTATACATTTATACTAGTAATAAAATAAAAAAAAATGTAAACTTTCTACTAAAAAAATTGCTCTATTCACTGACTTTCATTACATTTTAGAATACGAATTATGTTTGAATTAAAGGATCCGAAAGATATTCCTCAATTTTGTTAAATTTTTGCTTATAGGCAAATTATTACCTTCTGTATTAAGAACTGTGACTAAGATAAATAGAGATAAAATGTGCAATTACTACTGTCAAAGAAGGTATCACAACTGTACATGTGTATTCGATACTGTGTGTATGGTACTTCTGTAATGCTGAATAACTATTACCTGTCTACATGTACATGTTCTAACAAAATAAACACAAAGATTATGTAACCAAAAACAATCATTATTATACTAACATGGTAATATACATAAATATACACTTGAATATAAATTGGAAAACCTCGGGACTAACAGCTGTTTGACATAAATATAGAAAACTGAAATATTCTAAAAATATACTATAGAAAATAAAAAGATTGTAGCTTGAGGGGGATGAGATACGAAAGCTAATGTGTAAAATCAGTATCGAATCGGCCAAAAGTTGTTGGAATTCCATACGTTAGCATGGAAAGTAAAGAAATTCCATACGTCAGCATGGACAGAAAAGAAATTCCATAGGTCAGCATGGAAAGTAAGAAATTCCATACATAAGCATGGAAGTAAGAAATTACATGCGTCAGCATGAACAGCACCAAGTTATGTTTTAAGAAATTCCATACCTCAGCATGTACACAAAAGAAGGCATGTTAAGAAATTCCATACATCAGCATGGACACAAAATAATGCATGTTAAGGACATTCCATATGTCAGCATGAACACAAAATAAGGCATATTAAAGAAATTCCATACATCAGCATGGAAAGCAATATTGATACTATGTCATATAACAAAACTACATCAGCATGGATAAGATGATCTGAATTTGTCAAGAAATTTCATATGTTGCAAAGAACATAAAACTGAGCTACAATAATATAAACTTCAATGGACTAAACTAATTTAAAGACATATATAAATATATTGGTACTATTAATAAAGCATAACAATGTACAGTAAGAAACAATCAATTTATTAATCCCCAGAGGCACTGACAACAAACGTGTGTAGGTGGGGATGGCGCAGTTAGAAATAAAATTGAAAATTCGTAATTGAAAAAATGTAAGCACCATCCACTGATATGAAGTCAACAGAAAATATTGAAATGAGACTGGACGTTATCTAACTGTCATAAGACAAGGGGCGCCCACAGGTTAGATGGGGTCACACAAGGGTTAGATATAATTTCTATAAACTAAAATTATGTTATAATTTTCAGGGCAAACTTTTTTTCAATAAAAATGCACTGAGAAATGTGTTTCCACTCGACATATTTAAAAAATAACGAAAGGTGTTTCTTTTTTCTTTTTTTTGTCTACTTTTCTAGTTGATAATAGGTAAATTAGGATAATTCATTACAAAAAAAAAATCTTTATGATAAAATATACAGTTTTCTTTGCTACATGTACGTCTAGCATGGATACAATTAATGTATATTGAGGCCTATTTTCTGTACACTATGAATTAAAAATTAATTTCAAGGCCGATTTTAGTCGCTCTGAAAGTCACTATTTACCAATGACATTACTTAACATTTCGATTCAAACATGCTTATATATAATTATCAGATTTATCAACGATTCGAAAAAGAAAGTTGTATTTCTTTTCTATAATGAAAATCTTTCAAGATCTGTATATTATTTGTATTTTGTGGTATTCTTGGGTATTCCGTGGTATTCTTGGGTATTTTTTGGTATTCTTGGGTAAATGTATGGACCCGTAAAATCGTAGACAGAGGTGCATAGGAGTTACTTCTAATACATATGTACATCAACTCTAATTTAATTTATGAATGTGTTAGAATTGGGTGCACAAAGACACACACATTTGTCTAAAATAATTGTCATCAAACATCATCAATTGATTATAACATAAACTGAAATTTGGGTATCACAGCTAGCAGTGGGTGATTTGGGAGCTAATGAAACAACTTTCTATTGCACAATGCTCTGGTAATCCTACTTACTGAAATACTAGTTAGGACAAAGAGAAATATTTGGCTGATCACAAGTCATTCATCTCATCATTGAATATTCTGTTTAACAAGGAACACAATGACTTTTCTAGTTGATATTGAATAACAAAACTTCACAAGAAACCATATACAGAAAAGAATACTACAAGTGCTTCTACTTTTTCAACAAAGTAATTGTTTATAAATATGGCTAACATTTTGACTGCTGTCAAAGAGGGGATACAATTATACTGGGACAAATTCTATTAACGTAGTAGCTTCAATCAAATGTGGGTACTGAAATACTGAAAGGATCTTCTGGATAGATTTAATTCTCGTTTTTTGTTATCTTGAAAATTGTATCTGTCCACAAATTTGACTGCTACAGTTTAAAAACAATTTCTTCTGAGAAATGTATAAACACGTGCAAGGAATTATTTACAATATAATTAACTTTAAAATGGTAAACAACGCTACAAATTGATAGTTTTCGATCATGAATCAACTTTTTTTTACTCAAGCACGAAATCACATGAGCTAAACAGACAATTGGGTCATCCCTATGTTGGAGTTCCTTATCAATAAAATATCTGTAGAGTTCGGAAAGCACATTGTTTAGCAACTTGTTTTTTAATATAAAAATATACCTATGACATGCATTGATATATTAGGATTATACTTTTGTATAAATCATACTAAATGCTACTCAGAGTTTCTGTAAGTTTGATAGATTGTTGAAAGTGTTGTCCTCTATCAGTGATATTTTGTTGCCTCCTAAATCTCTATAAATAATCAAAATATGTTTTACGTTTATTCTTTATTAAATATGTAGCTTTCTGGTCAGTCTTAAGCAATATACATATAAACAAAATATTGTGCAATTTAGAGTTGTTTCAATAAAATGTATTCATATTCCTGTTCAGAAAAAATACACAATGCATTCTAATTAATGTAGCTATGTACAATTACGTTGTTTGGAAGTGGGTTCAATGAATGAATGCTCCCAATCTTTACCTATTACACTGTACTTGTATGTTTGATTAGAAGTATAAAAGTTATTTTAATTTGTTGTGGAATTTAAATATTTTGCATAAATTGTTCTTAAGCAACATAAAATATACATATACATGTATTGTAAACAAAATAAGAGGAATATTGACAACCGATAAACCTTCGTAACATTGTTGAACGTGTCTGATTTCATATAACAAATATATATCAATATGAAGCAACTTTCCATTGCACAATGCTATGCAACCCTACTTACTGAAATACTAGCTATGACAAAGAGGAACATTTGGCTGATTACAAGTCATAAATCTCATCATTGAATATTTTTTTTTTTTTTTTTTTTACAGACAACACATTCATCACATCATATGCACAGAACAATACAAACATATTACAAGTGTAAATGACAGTTATTGCTATTTGTGTGCTCAGCAATTGTAATTGTAATTACCGCCCTATTCCCAATAAACCATTATTTATTTATTAATATATAAATTAATCTAATAATAAAGTTTACAATGATCAGAATGATTAAACTGTTACAAATAGTTTATATAATTTGTTTCTGCTAAGGGTATAGAACAGCAATAACAATGCTAAATTACAGTAATTTCAGCCACCTATCCTCATGGTCTTTAAACTTATCCTTAAAGATTGAATTTGATCTCTCCATTTTTTCCCTACTTTTTAATTTTGCTTTAAGTACTTCTATTGTTGGCAAATTATTTGACCACTTACAGCAATGGATATACTATTTTGTGAATAGCATCACAAATTCGATGATCTCGAATGGATATTCATTAACATTTGTAATAAACACTATATTTGCCATATTTAACTCAATAGGAATGTCAAAAATTTCTTCTAACCATGTTTTTACCCGATTCCAAAACAGTTTTACTACAGGGCAAAGCCAGATATAATGAAGAATTGAGTCAGTGTCATTTTTACAAAAGTTACAAAGGTCCGAGTTCTTTATCCCAATTTTAACCAAGAATGTGTTTGTCGGTAAAGTTCTATGAAGAAGTTTGTACTGGAAATTTTTTAGTTTCGAATCATTTGTGACAAGATATAAATTACGGAAGACGTCACTGATATTAATATCTGTCTCCATATCTGATTTCCACTTAGAAATGCCTTTTATTGAATCAACTTCTAAATTTTCCAGTGGGCTAAGTTTGTTATATATTTCCTTTGATAAGCTCTTGGAATTCAGAATTGTGTTAATTAAATGGCTTCTATATTCTGCATTTGTTATGTTGGTTACATTCTTACTTTTAATCATGGATATTAGACTAAAGTACTTCAAAAAGTTAAGTTTGCAATTAAGCTGATTTTTTAATTCATCATAAGTTTTAAATTTATTTTCTTCATCTAAGATATCTTTGATAAATATGATATTATTATCAAACAATTCTTTGTAAAAAAGTGTATTTCCTTCAATTTTTAGAGATGAGTTATACCAAATAATACTGTCAACATTAAGAGGTATCTTTTCTTTTGTTTTTAATTCAAAGAAAAATTTCAACAAATCTGTCCAAAACATATCTTTCATTGTTATGTTGTCAATATCAGAGGTATTTAGATCACAATTAAAAATAAAATTTTGATTAAATATGTGATATCGCAATTTTATAATATCCTTCCAAGAGCTTTCAAATGAACTATCCAACAGCTTTTTGACCCACTGACATTTTACAGATTTGCTGTAAGTATATATATCGGTGATGTTTAAACCTCCTTGATTTGCCTTTTGCAGAATTACTTCCCTCTTTATTTTTGGCAGTTTATTATCCCACAGAAAATTGAAAATTAAGCTATCAATATCTTTAAGGTAGTTTTGTCCTGGATTTGGTAATACAGATAAGAGATATGTTAGCTGTGGTACAATTAAACTTTTTATAATTGCTACCTTTCCAAATAAAGTCAAGCTTCTTTTACTCCACGACTGAATGATATTTTTTATTTTTACCTTTTTTTCATCATAATTTAACTTTATCAAGTCTTCATATTTCCCATTTGTTGGTATAGTGATTCCCAATGTTTTCATTTTATCAACTGTAATTTTCATACCTGGTGAGAAATTATGTGTGTAAATTTCCATTCGAGATCGACCCAGTGGCGCTAATTCTGATTTATTATAATTAACTTTCAATCCACTAATTTTGGAATTTCGGCATCATCCGGAAAAAATTTGTCAACTAAATGAACATTTAAATTATCTTCTGTTTCTTTACTTGAATAAAGTGAGCTGTAAAATTTGTTTTGCTCATTTAACACATCTGTAAACTTAGAGACTGTGTGCCCACTATCTGTGACTAGGGTTTGTATTGATTTATTAATATAGTTTCTTCTTTCTAAATTAAAGAAAAATTTGAGCTACGTTCCCCTTCCCTCAGCCAACATGCTTTTGATCTTATTATAGCCCCCTCTGTTTTCTTTTCGAAGTATGTTTTCAAATCATTTTTAATAGTCAGTATGTTATTCTCAATGTTTTGATCTGTATAATTTAGTGATTCTTGTAAAGCTTCTAGAGTGTTAAGTTCCCTTTCTTTATCTTTAATAACCTCTGTTTCTTGTTTTTTAACTTCCGATGAATATTTGATAGCATAACCTCTGATATCGCTTTTGATTAGCTCCCAAATTAAAGTTGGATTTATATTTTCATTATTGTACAAAGTTTCTTTTTCTTGTATTAACTTTTGTAGATTCTCAATGAACTTGTCATCAAGAAGAAGAGATGTGTTAAATTTATAAAATCCTTTCCCTCTTTCAGATTTTGTTTATCAATTTTGAGTAGAATAAAAGAATGATCACTTTTGAGACCATAGCTTTTGTCTGTTTTTCTTGTGATGTTACCAAGTCCAACAGAAATAAAAAAGGAATCAAGTCTACATTGTATATTGGGGTATTTTTGTCTCCATGAATATCTTTTTTCCATAGGATTACGAATTCTCCAAATGTCAATCAAGTCATTTCTGTCCATGAATTGACGTAGATGTTCCCTATTTTTTTTATGTGTTAATACTGAGGACCCCCCTTTTTTATCTATATTTTCCATAATTAGATTCCAATCCCCTCCACAAACAATAGGCATATCATTAAACTGTTCTATTCTGTTACAGAAGTCTTCTAGAAGGTAAATTTCATCAGAGTTCAAACCATAATAGTTTGCTAACAATATCTTTTCATTATTGACTTTTAATATACAGATCAAAAATCGTCCATCGTTATCTTTTATATAGTCTTCTATTTCATAATCAAAGTTTGAATTAAATAAAATCACTACTCCTGCACTCTGAGAGTTTTTATTTGAAAATATACATTTATCTCCCCAATCTGACTGAACTTTTGATTCTGTTTCATTATTGCAGTGTGTTTCCTGCAGAAAATAAATATTCATTTTTTTTCCCTTTAACCAGTAAAATATTTCCTTCCTCTTTTTATCATTTGCCAGCCCCTTCACATTAAAAGTTCCATAATCTGATAAAACCTGTAACTGTACCATGAGGATAGATGGGTAGAACAACAACATACAATATATCACATGCCAATACACTTCAACACATAACATATAAAAATATATATACAAAAACATTTCAAGGTCAAATTTGAAAATATTTATGGATTGACCAGACACACTATGTACATCTCCACATAATACTTCTTGCACCCTTTACCAATCATCATTCACATGTACATCTAAATATTAAATTGAATTTGCTGTACCAGGTATGTCCCACCTATATTGCAGCCAAACAATAAAATGATTTAAAACATATAAACTTAAATATAGTATAAAGATCAAGACCATCTAAGACCATCTTATGTGTGCCAGATTGTCCAAGATGGCTGCATGGACCAGGTCTTCCATGATGTGGGGTAACATGCCAGGTTAATATGAATCCATTAGAAAGAATCAATGTTTGGACAGAGTATAGTTGTTAATCTGAACTTAATCAATTATTATTATAGAATCTGAAAATGAGGTCAGGGTCAAGCTGACAAGTGTATGCTGACGTGTACTATCAGTGATAAATACATGGACCAAACAAACATGGCCTAGTTGACCTGTAAACTTAATACACATTTTAACAGAGTCAGTAGACTGTGAAAATTAGGTCATGGCAATATTATTATATCGTGCTGACATGTACCGTGTATTATTGAACCAAAAAATAGTCGATCCATAATATGAAAAAAAATATGTGGTTCTTCAGAAACTGACCTATATACATGTATATAATTTTGGTGCTTATGTGTATTTAACATGACAGTAGAATATGGAGATAAGGTCAAGGTCAAGATGACATGGGACAGACTGACATGTACAGTATATTCTGGAGTGGGAAATGGATCAACACATTTGGTCCATAATGGGGGATATAATATTGAGTGCCTGACAGTCTTGTTTTCTCAACACAAAATAATTAAATAACTGACCCGGACCCAAAGACCTGATGTCTAAATCATAGTAAATGCATTTAACATAATCAGTAGACTGTGAAACTGACATCACAATGACCTGTCTCAGATTAACATGCACATTCCAGAGTGAATGTATGGACCAAATACTGTTTAACCATAATGTCCTAAATAAATGTGTAGTTTAATAAGAAACTAACCTAATCATGACCCACCTGCAGATAAATGAACTTTTATATTAAGCTAGGGTGATACGTCATTACATGTACAAGAGTATCGGTCTACCTGATATCTACCCCGTATGATTATGTTCACTCACTCTATGTTATAGTTTACTTGTGTGTGATTACTGGGTAGTGGCCTTTTCTCAAACAGTAAATAGCTACAGTTTATCATGATGACTATGCTCAATGATATATAGACCCAATGGCCAATCATAGTAGCTTAAGGTAAATTAATTGGATCATAGGGTGTGGTGAAGACAAGTTGTGGATGTACTACATATATATAATACTGGTACAATGTACATGTTTGCATAGTAAATGTGTAAACAAATATGGTTTATCGTGATGTGTGTAAGTTACTGAGAAAAGGAGCTTCCTGCGCTGCCACTGCCGGCACTGGACTGTATCATTATCAATGCATAAACATAATTAAATAAAGCATACAAATATGTGTGGATTATTTCGTTGCAAAGATATGTTATGTTTGTCGGATTTGTCTTACCCATGTTTTTATTCCAGGTATTCCCATGATAACGTTTCGTCGTTTCTAATTGATATTTAAACTGTTTATTTGTGTTGTCAGTGTTTAAATCTTTTCTTTCACCGTTAACCGGAAGTTATGGGTGAAGCATAAGATAGAAATTGAACGGATGGTTGAATTTTTCCGTATTTTCTTTAAATAAAAAATATTTTTAACAACATATGTTCATGTATATAATAATATAGCAAGCATGCACAGAGATGTGGATTATATTTTAAATTAGGTGACACTATTACTTTGAAAAGAGGATAAAACAGCTACAAAGAATAACATAATGGCAAAACAAAAAACAAAAAAACAAAGCAAAAAAGTATAATCCATTGAAGTCATTGAGTTTATTTAATGCGCGGTCTCCAGTTTTTTGGCGGTTGTAAGTTAGTTAGATCAGTGTCGTGGAATATTCTGATGATCGCTCCACTTGGTTGAATTTTAGCAAATATTTTTCCTTCATTCGACCATGCAGCTTCTACATTGTCCGAGTTTTGAAGTTCGTATATTAGATTTTCGTTTTCCTTTGTCAAGTCCTCTTTTATGACATATCTAGATTTTGCTAAAGCTTTTCTTCATTTTATTGTTTCGATTTTGTGTTGCCTGGACATAAATCTAACAATTATGGGTCTACATTGTTTGTTGGTATACGGTCCAAGTCTGTGAGCAATGTTTATATCACTTTCTTTGGTGTCCATGTGCAGTTTGTCATTTAAAAGATTATTGACCTTTGCAATTGTTATAGCAATTTCCTCATTTTTTTCGTCTTCCAGTCCAAAGATCCTTACACTGCTCTTCCGAGTGTATTGCTCGAGATCGTTAGTCTTTTTTAAAGCCATTTGTACCCCATAATCAATATCTTCAATATATTCTCGACTATATTGTATTTGCTCCCTTAGATTTTCATTTTTTTTGTATAAATCGTCGTTTTTTATTTCCAATTCAAAGATTCTACTCTCTAATTTATCCATTTGTTCGGTGATTTCCGTTGTAATTTCCCTTTTTACCCTATCAACTACCTTTTCAAGATCACTTTTGGTTACTAGTTTTTCAAAGTTATTTTGAAATTCCTCTTTTGTTATCATACTGTTCATGTTTGTGTTAATTTCAAGTACCATTGTTCCTAGTGTTGTTAATTCTTTCAGGATAGGGTCTTGATTATCCGCTCGACTCCCCCCTTTTGCTGTTTGGAAATAGGTGATTTTTCTGTTGTACCTTATCATTTTCACCTGTCTGTGTTGGGTTTTTTTCATTTCCTTTTGGTGCCTTTTCCTGTGGATTTTTGACAGTTTGGTTTTTTTGCACAGGCTTAGAGCTTTCAAAGCTAGTGTCGTTACTAGAGGTAGACGACCTATCATTTACTTTCCGTTGTGGTGTTGACACCTCTGGTTTATTTTTATTCGACTGCATTGTGATAAATTAACAGTGTCTTTGTAATATAACATACAAGTCGTTGGTTTGGGTTCGTGTTTTTAAATTGTTCGATAATAGTCAACACTCAAATAAAATGTATTTATATACCACATGTACAAGTGAACAGGTGAATTGTTTATGTTTACGTTTTTTAACTGGTCAAACCGGACAATCAAAAGTGCGAATGTACCCGAGAACGGTACTCACCGGTCAATCCATAATTATAGCTTCTTACTTATGCATTTTTTCAGCATACATTTTTTGTTATATCTCGTCACAACGTATATATAAAAGTCTAATAGGCTCCAAAATACAGAAGTCTTGGTGTAAACAGTTGAATTTACCGGATTTCTCTGGACAAAATTAACCTACGTCTTTCCGCCATATTCCACCTTTGAATATTCTGGTTAACAAGGAAAATGATGACTTTTCTAGTTGATATTGAATAACAAAACTTCACACGAAACCATATACAGAAAAGAATACTACAGGTGGTTCTACTTTTTCAACAAAGTAATTGTTTATAAATATGGCTAACATTTTGACTGCTGTCAAAGAGGGAATACATTCATACTGGGACAAAGTATAATAACGTAGTAGCTTCAATCAAATGTGGATACTGAAATACTGAAAGGAACTTCTGGATAGATTTAATTCTCGTTTTTAACTTGAAAATTGTATCTGTCCAAAAATTTCACTGATACAGTTTAGAAACAATTTCTTCTGAAAAATGTATAAAAACGCTTAAATAATTCATTTACAATGCAATTAACTTTAAAATGGTAAGCAACGCTACACATTGATAGTTTTTGTTTATGAATTAACTTATTGTATTTACTCAAGCACGAACAAACATGTGCTAAACAGACAATTGAGTCATCACTACGTTGGAGTTCCGTATCAAAAAAAATATATGTAGAGTTCGGAAGGCACATTTTTCAGCAACAAAAAACATTTCATATGACATGTATTGACATATTATGACTACACTTTTGCTTAGATCATACTAAGTGATATTCACAGAGGTTGTAAGTGTGATAGATTGTTGAAAGTGTTGTCCTCTATCACTGATATGTCATTGTAGTCTATAAATAGTAGACACATGTGTTATGTTTATATCTTATTAAGTCTGTAGCTTTCTGTTCTGTCTGAAGCAATACATAGTATGTCATAAACAATGCTTATAGTTAAATAACGTTAGCGAATACCGAAGGGGCAATCTGGAATGTACAGCTTAGAGACACTGGCACTGTTGGGTACACATGACACAGGCCTAAGATAAACAAACACAAAAGCACAACACAACACAGAAAACACAAAAGATGAGCAACATGGGCCTCACCAAAATCCATGTGTTCGCGAAAAGAGAAAACAGCTTCTAGTTGGTGATGTTTTACAGAGCTCGATTCACAGATCTATCCTTCACATGTCCCCATGGGATAATTGTTTAATTATTTGTCATTTGAGTACCTTCTTGTTTTGGTATACAATTTGGTATTTTTTACCAGTTATACTGGGGATATAAATACACAAAGTTTATATGATTTTTGCTATAGCATAGAACGTATGTATGTAAATGTGGACACTACTTTCTGTTCTATTTTTTCCACAGATATGTAGAGTTCGGAAGGCACATTTTTCAGCACTTGTTTTGTATAAAAAAAAAAAAATATACATTTCATATGACATGTATTGACATATTTTGACTACACTTTTGTTTAGATCAAACTTAAAGGTACAGTTATTGATTTCCTAAAGTAGTCTTCCGGACTCTCTGCTTCAACATTATCTCTCATTATTTGACTCCCGTATATTCTAGGTTTTTTAATCTCTATGTCT
Source organism: Bathymodiolus brooksi (assembly GCA_963680875.1). Taxonomy (NCBI): domain Eukaryota; kingdom Metazoa; phylum Mollusca; class Bivalvia; order Mytilida; family Modiolidae; genus Bathymodiolus; species Bathymodiolus brooksi. The sequence goes on from OY804586.1 coordinate 68,206,594, forward strand.
AGTGGTTCACATATTTTAGCACTCCTCTGAAAACACTGGTGGTTGAATTGTTCAACATTTGCTCTGCAGTCTAGTGAGCTCTGAATTAAATTTACGCTTTTTAAGGCTCTGCCTATGTCAAGTGATCTCTCTTATAGTGATCTGTTGAGCCTTTTCTTAAAAGCAAGGCACATTTGAACAATAACAATGGTTAGAACAAAATCAAAGTTGCAAATGGAATACAACAAAGAAGTTACATCAGCTTCTTCTGGTCTGGTGAATGTGTCTTTTGGCAGTTGTGTAAAGTGCTCAAGAGTCTGAGCAATAGCAGTTAAAAATCTAATTTAAGTCTACTTTATTTCTAATTTATTTTAATTATTTTACATGTATTTATATTTTCATTTAGAGTTTAAAATATGCTGTATTCATATATCTTCAAAACGGAAACTCGTGTAATTTTTTTTTTAATACAGCAACATTTGCCTTTAATTTTTTTGTAGAAATAAATTATATTTAAAAAAGAATTTCCTTGAAAGAGCCTCAATTTATAGGTGTTGGCGGTTATACCTATATGAAAATGAGACACTAGACATGTTTATATAAACTGAACTCAAATAGCTGCAAGATAAAAAAAAACATACTTGAATCTTTGATACTTATGTAGTTGCATAATGAATAAAGTATAACAAATATAACAAAGATCCTATCTGTAATTGAGACAATCGTAGACACATGGGCACATAATTGTTATCCAGCATCATATATTGATTATAAATAAAACTTAGATTTGAGCATCACGGCTATCATGGTAAATCCGGCATCATACACAGTGGGTTATAGGGATATAATAAAAATAACCTTTAATTTCAAAGAACTCTGGTAATACTATTACTAAAATAATGGTTATAGGAAAGAACAGTTTTTTTGGCTAATCAAATGGCATTCATGTCATCAATGAATATTTCGATTAATGAGGAATGTGATGACTTATCTACTTTATATTGGATACCAAAACTTCACAGGAATCCATACAGAGAAAGGTATATAACCAGTCCTTCTACTGAAGCACTGCTAAGACCTTCTGGATAATTTTAATTCTAGTTCTTTTTCGAAAATTTCACCTGTCCAAACATGTGAGTTTTCTACACTTTACAAACCCATTTCTCGTGGAAGTTCCTTGAATTAACTTATTTCAATTTTGCAAGCACGAATAAAAGGCAACAGGAGCTAAATTGGAGTTCATTATCGATGACATATTTGTTGAGGTTGGGGGCACATTTTCAATAAATCATCAACATCCACAAGAGAACAAGCTGTGTCCCTCTCCTTACTGATCTTTTATTTTACTCATATGAGGCAGAGTTTATACAAGAACGTATCAAGAATAAAATAATTACAGAATCTTTAAGTGTTTAATCTCATAGAAATGTTCAAATTTATAGTGTTGTTTAATTTAATGTTGTCCTGATGAAAGTAAGATATATATTTGATAGAGTTTGCTTGCAAATAGTACATTTTAGTTTTCTGAGAACATTAACCTGTTTTAAAGTACAGCAGCTATATATAATGGTAACATTGCGGTCCATACATTTACCCAAGCATACCACAGAATACCCCCATATTTTGCAAAACCTTATACAAAGATGAATACTGATGAACTATCGTCTCTTGATATCCTTAATTTTGTACCAGTAACTGATTTAAATTATTATATTAGATGGATAGAACATAATGTGCAGTATTTATGTGATCTTATTGACCCACATTCTGGTAATTTTTATACTTTTGAACAAACTAGAAATAAATTGAATACCAATAATTTTTTGAAGTACTATAGTCTGGTGTCAAATGTTCCCAAGTACATCAAAGATCATCTGAAGGAAAACTGTGTAAATGTAAATTTCGACATACTTAGTGAAAAGGATGCCTAATTAGAAAGAATAGTTCATAGTAAAAATGTTAGGTTTGTTTATAAAGGTCTTGTGAATGCAATCATTTCTTTACCAACAGAAAAACTTTGCAAATGGGAAAAACTTCTTAATTGTGAAATAACAAATCAGTCAAAATATTTTATTATTTTAAAAAAATCTTGTAGAAACTCATATCTTCAAAATTTTCAATTTAAATTGTTACACAGGATCATTCCTACCAATTCCTTTTTACATAAAATAAAGCTCAAGAATACTAATTTATGTACATTTTGCAAAATTCATGATGAAACTATTGAACATCTATTCTTTGACTGTCCTGTAACACAAATTTTTCTCAAATCTTTGTCAAAACAATTAAAGCAATATTACAAGAATTTGATTTTTGACAAAAAAGAATATTTCTTTGGTTTTGAGTCAGGGGATCTTCTTGTTAATTTGATTTCAATCATTGCAAAAAATTACATCTTCAAGTGCAAACTCAATGAACAAAGGCTAAATATTGTAGAATTTAAGCATAAAATTATGTGGTACCGTTCACTTGAACAATATATATCAAAGAAAAACAATACCATTTTAGCATTTGAAAAAATGTGGACCCCCTTACAATATATTTTCAACTAATCATAATACTTTTTGTTTGTTTGATTCATATAGTGACGAAATTCTTTTTTCATCTTTTTTGATTAAGTACAAAATGTCAGGAGCAATCAAATATTTTAGAAAAACAAAATGGTAAGAGAGTGTGTGTGAAAGATGAATGAAAGTGTTTATTACTATCATATATTATTATTTCTTTATTTTGTTAATCAAAATGTAAAACCAATGTAGTCACAAAACTTATTTTTGAAAACCCATGTCACACCCTAGGAATACCCCCATATTACCCAAGATTACCCTCAGAGGACCTGTGAATATCCCTGAAAGATCGAGAAACAGATAGAATTTTTCTATTTCCCTGAAACAACGAAAAACAACCAAATCTTATTAAAATGATAACGATGAAAATTAATGGCACAATTTCCCGACATAATAGCTGTTACATGTTCAAAAAAGAAAACTGCGCACAAAAACAACAAATAATTATTGCATGGCTTGGAATAAGGAAGCTCGCGGAAGTAATCAAGACCAATCTCGGTGATCAATATAATTAATTATTTCTCAAAATATTAAACAACAAAAGTATTGTTTCTACATTATATTATTAGGCAAACATAGTGTGTAATTCAACATTTTAGAGAAAACAAAAACAAATTATAACAATTTCACGATCAAAGAAATGACGAAAATATGACGACATAAAGATTGGCTTCTATTTTGATAAGCATACATATTCAGACAACATTGAAAGCGAAACCATTTTACTCAAAAAACCTTTCCTATGAAACCTTCAAAAATACAAACCGGGTATATTTCTTTATTTCGATCTATATGAAACACAAGACAATGTTCAACTATTCAGCAAATCTCAACAGACTAAGCAAGGTATGTTAGCTAAGTTGACAAAGCATTTCAATTTTAAAATTTTGAACTGCAAGCTTCTTATAACACCAACATAATTTATTAAATAATTTCGATTTAATTTTTTTTTTGAAGTTCTAATAGCTTTTAAAGGGTTAATACCGTTTGTCAGAAATTTTTTTCTTCGATTTTTTAATATAAAAAAATATAATTGCTATAGATCTGAATTATTTTTTCAATTTAATTTCACAAAGTCGTAATCAACATTGTAGAAAAAAATAAATATACATTTATACTAGTAATAAAATTAAAAAAAATGTAAACTTTCTACTAAAAACATTGCTCTATTCACTGACTTTCATTACATTTTAGAATACGAATTATGTTTGAATTAAAAGATCCGAAAGACATTCGTCAATTTTATTAAATTTTTGTTTATAGCCAAATGATTACCTTCTGTATGAAGAACTGTGATTAACATAAATAGTGATAACATGTGCAATTACTACTGTCAAAGAATGTTTCACAACTGTGTGTATTGTACTTCTGTAATGCTGAATAACTATTATCTGTCTACATGTACATGTTCTAACAAAATAAACACAAAGATTATGTAACCAAAAACAATCATGTATTATACTACCATGGTACTATACATAAATATACACTGTAATACTAGTATTATATACCCCCCGCTCCCCACATCTGTCCAACCTGTTTCTATAGCCAAAACATTACTGATTGTTCCGACCAAAAATGAAAGGGACCCTCCTATCTTCACCGGTAAGCTGCTGATAAAATTCCAAAACATTCTGAGAAACACTTCTCAAGTTATCTTACGACATAGGGTAACAATCCTATTTTCCGTGATATCAAGTCCAATAACTCTGGAATGGCAAAAGTGAAAATCGTCAAAAATGAAAGGGATCCTCCTCTTTTCAACGGTAAGCTGCTGATAAAATTCCAAAACATTCTGAGAAACACTACTCAAGTTATCTTACGACATAGGGTAACAATCCTATTTTCCGTCATATCAAGTCCAATAACTCTGGAACGGCAAAAGTGAAAATCATCGAAAATGACAGATATCCTTCTCTCTTCACCGGAAAGCTGCTGATAAAATTTCAAAACATTCTGAGAAACACTATTCAAGTTATCATACGACATAGGGTAAAAATCCTATTTTCGGTCATATCAAGTCCAATAACTCTGGAACGGCAAAAGTGAAAATGGTCAAAATTGAAAGGGATCCTCCTCTCTTCACCGGTAAGTGGCTGATAAAATTTCAAAACATTCTGAGATACACTACACAAGTTATCAGACGACATAGGATAAAATTCCTTTTTTCGTCATATCAAGTCCAATAACTCTGGAACGGCAAAAGTGAAAATGGTCAAAAATTAAAGGGATCCTCCTCTCTTCACCATTAAACAGCTGATAAAAGTTTAAAAGATTCTAACAAACACAACTCATGTTATCGTACGACATAGACGGACGAACAGAACGACGGACATGGTGAAACCAGTATGCCCCCTACAATTTCGTTGCAGGGGGTATAATAAATTGGAAAACCTGGGGACTAACAGCTGTTTGACATCAATTTAGAAAACTGAAATATTCTAGAGGTACCCCCTTTTACCATAGAAAATAAAAAGATTGTAACTTGAGATACGAAAGCTAATGTATAAAATTAGTATCGAATCGGCCAAAAGTGTTGGAATTCCATACGTTAGCATGGAAAGTAAAGAAATTCCATATGTCAGCATGGAAAGTAAGAAATTCCATATGTCAGCATGGAAAGTAAAGAAATTTCATATGTCAGCATGGAAGTAAGAAATTCCATACGTCAGCATGGAAAGTGAAGAAATTCCATACGTCAGCATGGAAGTAAGAAATTACATGCATCAGCATCAACAGCAACAAGTTATGTTTTAAGAAATTCCATACCTCAACATGGACACAATAGAAGACATGCAAAGAAATTCCATACGTCAGCATGAACACAAAATAAGGCATGTTAAAGAAATTCCATACGTCAGCATGGACACAAAATAAGACATATTACAGAAATTCAATATGTCAGCATGGAAAGCGATATTGATACTATTTCATATAACAAAACTACATACACCAGCATGGATAAAATGATCTGAATGTGTCAAGAAATTTCATATGTTGCAAAGAACATAAAACTGAGCTACAATGATATAAACTTCAATGGACTAAACTAATTTAAAGACATATATAAATATATTGGTACTATTAATAAAGCATAACAATGTACAGTAAGAAACAATAAATTTATTAATCCACAGAGGCACTGACAACAAACGTGTGTAGGTGGGGATGGCAACGGTTAGAAATAAAATTGAAAATTGGTAATTGAAAAATGTAAACACCATGCACTGATATGAGGTAAACAGAAAATATTGAAGTAAGGCTGGACGTTATCTAACTGTCATAAGACAAGGGGCGCCCACAGGTTAGATGGGGTCACACAAGGGTTAGATATAATTTCTATAAACTACAATTATGTTATAATTTTCATGGCAAACTTTTTTTCAATACAAATGCACTGAGAAATGTGTTTTCACCCGACATATTACAAAAATAACGAAAGGTGTTTCTTTTTTCTTTTTTTTGTCTACTTTTGTAGTTGATAATAGGTAAATTAGGATAATTCATTACAAAAAAAGAAAAAAATCTTCATGACAATTTTGAAAAGAGATTACAAAATATACAGTTTCCTAAGCTACATGTACGTCTAGCATGGATACAATTAATGTATGCTTAGGCCTATTTTCTGTACACTATCAATTAAAAATTAATTTCAAGGCCGATTTTAGTCGTTCTGAAAGTCACTATTTACCAATGACATTACTTAACATTTCGATTCAAACATGCTTATATATAATTATCAGATTTATCAACCATTCGAAAAAGAAAGTTGTATTTCTTTTCTTTAATGCAAATCTTTCAAGATCTGTATATTAGTTGTATTTTGTGGTATTCTTGGGCATTCAAAGTGTATTCTTTGGTATTCTTGGGTAAATGTATAGACCCATAAAATCGTAGACAGAGGTGCAAAGGAGTTACTTCTAATACATATGTACATACACTCTAATTTAATTTATGATTGTGTCAGAATTGGGTGCACAATGACACACACATTTGTCTAAGATAATTGTAATCGAACATCATCAATTGATTATAACATAAATTTAAATTTGGGTATCACGACTATCATAGTAAATCTGACATTTTAAACAGTGGGTGATTTGGGATCTAATGAAACAACTTTCCATTGCACAATGCTCTGGTAATCCTACTTTTACCTGAAAAACTAGTTATGACAATGAGGAACATTTGGCTGATCGCAAGTCATTATCACATCATTGAATATTCCGTTTAACAAGGAACATGATGACTTTTCTAGTATATATTTACATTTAATCAATATCGTTTTTAACTTGAAAATTGTATTTGTTCAATAAATTGACTGATACGGTTTAGAAACCATTTTTCTGAAAAATGAATAAACATGTTTAAAGAATTAATTTACAATGCAATTAACTATAAAATGGTAAGCAACGTTACACATTGATAGTTTTGTTCAGGAATTAACTTATTTTATTTAATTAATGTAGCTATTTACAAATACGTTGCTTAAAAGCGGGCGCAATGAATGAATGACCTCAATCTTGACCTATTACACTGTACTGGTATGTGTGATTAGAATTATACAAATTCTTTTATTTTGTCGTGGAATTTGAATATTTTGCCTAAATAGTTCTTAAACACCATCAAGTATAGATATACATGTATTGTAAGTCATAGAATGTAAACAACAAATAAGAGGAATATTGACAACCGATAAACCTTCGTAATGCTGTTGAACGGGTCTGATTTGATTGATGTGATTTTATTGGAATACAAATAACTGTAAAATAAAAAAAAATATATATATCAATACGTGAATCTTTGATACTCTATGAGGTTGTATTTCAATGTAACATATTGAATAAAATATAATACGTTTTTAGTAAGTTTTCAAGCATTGATGACTTGATTGATAACATGAATAACTAAGTATACCACACCCTCAGAACAGCTGCTATATCTAATCGTAAAATAGTAGACACATGTGCAAAGTTACCTCAAACACATATGTACATGGAATCTGATTAGATTTTGATTGTGTTAGAATTGGGTGCACAAATACACACATTTGTCTAAAATAACTGTCATCAAACATCATACATTGATTATAACGTTAGCTTTAATTTGAGTATCACTGCTATCATAGTAAAATCATCATCCTAAACAGAAGGTGTTTTGGCCCTAATGAAGCAACTTTGCATTGCATAATACTCTGGTAATCCTACTTACTGAAAATACTAGTTATAACAAAGAGGAACATTTGGCTGATCACAAGTCATACATCTCATCATTGAATATTCTGGTTAACAAGGAAAATGATGACTTTTCTAGTTGATATTGAATAACAAACTTCACAAGAATCCATATACAGAAAAGAATACTTCTGCTTTTTCAACAAAGTAATTGTTTATAAATATGGCTAACATTTTGACTGCTGTCAAAGAGGGAATACACTCATACTGGGACAAAGTCTATTAACGTAGTAGCTTCAATCAAATGTGGATACTGAAATACTGAAAGGATCTTCTGGATAGATTTAATTCTCGTTTTTAACTTGAAAATTGTATCTGTCCAAAAATTTGACTGCTACAGTTTAGAAACAATTTCTTCTGGAAAATGTATAAACACGTTTAAAGAATTATTTACAATGCAATTAACTTTAAAATGGTAAGCAACGTTACAAATTGATAGTTTTCGATCATGAATCAACTTTTTCTACTCAAGCACGAAATCACATGAGGTAAACAGACAATTGAGTCATCACTATGTTGGAGTTCCTTATCGATAAAATAATTGTAGAGTTTGGAAAGCACATTGTTTAGCAACTTGTTTTTTTTTAAAATAAAAATACACCTATGACATGTATTGTAAACAAAATAAGAGGAATATTGACAACTGATAAACCTTCGTAACGTTGTTGAACGTGTCTGATTTGATATAAAAAATATATATCAATATTTGTAATTTTGATACTCTATGTGGTTGTACTGCAACGTAGCATATTGAATAAAGTATAATAAGCTTAAAGTCTTCAACCATTCATGAATTGATTGATAACATGAATAACTAATTATACCACACCCTCAGAACAGCTGCTATATCTAATGGTAAAATAGTAGACATATGTGAAAAAGTAAGTTACATCAAACACGTATGTACATGGAATCTGATTACATTTAATCAATATCAGATTATGGTTAAAACTTAAAATTGAGTATCACGGTTATTAGAGTAAATCCGGCATCATAAACAGTGGCTGATTTGGGCTCTAATGAAGGAACTTTCCATTGCACAATGCTACGCAACCCTAACTTACTGAAATACTAGTTATGCAAAAGAGGAATATTTGGCTGATCACAAGTCATTAATCTCATCATTGAATACTCTGCTTCACAAGAATCCATACACAGAAAAGAATACTATAAGTGCTTCTCCTTTTTCAACAAAGTAATTTTTTATACATATCGCTGACATTTTGACTACTTTCAATGAGGGAATACAATCATACTGGGACAAAGTCTATTCATATAATAGCTTCAATCAAATGTGGATACTGAAATACTGCAAGGATCTTCTGGATAGATTTAATTCTCGTTTTTAACTTGAAATTGTATCTGTCCAATACATTGACTGATACGGTTTAGAAACAATTTCTTCTGGAAAATGTATAAACACGCTTTACGAATTCATTTACAATGCAATTAACTTTAAAATGGTAAGCAACGTTACACATTGATAGTTTTTGTTTAGGAATTAACTTACTTTATTTAATTAATGTAGCTATTTACAAATACATTGTTTAAAGGCGGGCTCAATGAATGGATGACCTCAATCTTGACCTATTACACTGTACTGGTATGTGTGATTAGAATTATATACATTCTTTTATTTTGTCGAGGAATTTGAATATTTTGCCTAAATAGTTCTAAAACAACATAAAGTATAGATATACATGTATTGTAACTCATAGAATGTAAACAAAAAATAAGAGGAATATTAACAACTGATAAACTTTGGTAATGTTGTTGAACGGGTCTGATTTGATTGATGTGATTTTATTGGAATGCAAATAACTGTAAAAGAAAAAAACCCAATATAGATCAATACGTGAAACTTTGATACTCTATGTGGTTGTAATTCAACGTAACATATTGAATAAAGTATAATACGTTCTTAGTAAGTTTTCAACCATTCATGATTTGATTGATAACATGAATAACTAAATATACCACACCCTCAGAACAGCTGCCAAATCTAATGGTCAAATATTAGACACATATGCAAAGTCGTTACCTCTAACACATATGTACATGGAATCTGATTAGATTTTGATTGTTAGAATTGGGTGCACAAACACACACATTTGTCTAAAATAACTGTCATCAAACACTATAAATTGATTAATTTGACTATCACTGCTATCATAGTAAAATCAGCATCCTAAACAGTAGGTGATTTGGGCTCTAATGAAGCAACTTTGCATTGAAAAATACTCTGGTAATCCTACTTACTGAAAATAGTAGTTATAACAAAGAGGAACATTTGGCTGATCACAAGTCATTCATCTCATCATAGTAAAACCGGCATCGTAAACAGTGGGTAATTTGGGCTCTTATGAAATAACTTTCCTTTGCACAATGCTATGCAACCCAACCTACTGAAATACTAGTTATGACAAAGAGGAACATTTGGCTGATCACAAGTCAAAAATCTCATCATTGAATATTCTGCTTACCAAGGAAAATGATGACTTTTCTAGTTGATATTGAATAACAAAACTTCACAAGAATCCATATGCAGGCATATTTTACAGCAACTTGTTTGATATAAAAAAAACCAACATTTCATATGACATGTATTGACATATTATGACTACACTTTTGCTTAGATCATACTAAGTGATATTCACAGAGATTGTAAGTGTGGTAGATTGTTGAAAGTGTTGTCCTCTATCACTGATATGTCATTGTAGTCTTTAAATAGTAGACACATGTGTTATGTTTATATCTTATTAAGAAGTCTGTAGCTTTCTGTTCTGTCTGAAGCAATACATAGTATGTCATAAACAATGCTTATAGTAAATTAACGTTAGAGAATACCGAAGGGGCAATCTGGAATGTACAGCTTAGAGACACTGGCACTGTTGGGTACACATGACACAGGACGAAGACAAACAAACACAAAAGCACAACACAAGACAGAAAAGTAAAAAGATGAGCAACATGGGCCTCACCAAAATCCATGTGCTCGCGAAGAGAAAACAGTTTCTGGTTGGTGAAGATTCACAGAGCTCGATTCACAGATCTACCCTCCACATGTCCCCATTTGTTGCATAGAGGAAACTAATGGCTGCCATCTATTTTGAGTCTGATACTTGTATGCATCGGGAATGTAGTTTTCATGCACAATTCCTCTATTTATACCGACATTTGATTTGTTGAAATATAAAATTTATCATGTTGATAAGCAAATGTCATACTATTAGATTGTGGACATGAATTTGATACTTGAAACAATTTTATGTGGACTACAAACTCCAAAACATGAAGGGATAATTGTTTAATTATTTGTCATTTGAATACATTCCTTAGGTATTTTTTACCAGTTATACCGGGGATGTAAATAAAAAAAGTTTATATGATTTTTGCTATACAATAGAACGTATGTATGTAAATGTGGACACTACTTTCTGTTCTATTTTTTCCACAGGTTTCACAAAGAAATTAGTAATTCAAACAAAGCTGTCATGCTTGATCAGTTCCTTTGAATATTAATCTAATGGCTACAATGCGAAAAGAACTAATTACAACTAAATAATCCTCTTGTGTCATACTCTTTGGCATTAGTATCACTTCTACCAAATACTGACCGCTTTCAAGAATTTGAAGATTTTTGTCAGAGCTTTTTCTACTTCTACCAAATACTGACCGCCTTCAACAATTTGAAGATTTTTGTCAGAGGTTGTTCTACTTCTACCAAATACTGACCGCCTTCAACAATTTGAAGATTTTTGTCAGAGCTTTTTCTACTTCTACCAAATACTGACCGCCTTCAACAATTTGAAGATTTTTGTCAGAGCTTTTTCAACTTCTACCAAATACTGATCGCCTTCAACAATTTGAAGATTTTTGTCAGAGCTTGTTCTACTTCTACCAAATACTGACCGCCTTCAACAATTTGAAGATTTTTGTCAGAGCTTGTTCTACTTCTACCAATGAAACTGCACGCGTTGTCGTGCTGTGATACACCCCACTCGCTCTACATAAGTTGATGTGTAGTAAAGTATTATATTATAGTGGGACTTAAAGTGTTGGAGAGGCATAAAGGAGTGTAAAGAGTGTTGGAATCAAGAGATGAGTATCCTCCCAGGGCAGTTGGCTAGTAAATGTTTGGAATGATGAACAATTATGTATTTCAGATTATTAGATATAAATATTATACATAGCTAATTAAGGAAATAATTTATAGCAGCAGCTCGCAAGGGAACATGAAAAGGGCTATAACTCTCACAAAAATCAACTATCCGTGAAATCGGTATAATATGCACATGCTCAGATCATGGCCAATCAAGATACCAAATATGAATAAAATGCGACAAAAGACAAATGACTAGTTCCGTACACAAGATGTGCAGACGGACGTATGGTCGAACAAACATGAAAAGGGCTATAACTCTCGCAAAAATCAACCATCCGTGAAATCGGTATTATATGCGCATGCTCAGATCATGGCCAACCAAGATACTTTATGCAATCAGTGACAATCTGTAGCTATTTTGAGTTGCTTCAATAAAATGTATTCATATTCTTGTTAAGACAATATACACAATGCATTCTAACTAATGTAGCTATTTACAAACATGGGCTTCAAAGTGGATTCAAATAATGAATACCCTCACATATTTACCTGTTATACTGAACTTGTATGTTGAATTTGTGTCAGCATAATGTATTTATTCTTGTTCAGACGAACCCATATGTAATCTGGTTAGCTGTTTAACAAAATTGTCTTCAAGCAATGGCTAATATCAGTCTTTAGGTGTTACATGGTACGTGTATGTTCGACTGAAATGTTCTTTAATTTTGTTGTGGAATTAGAATATTTGGTGTAAATTGTTCTAAAACAACATAAACTATAGAAATACATGTACAGAATGGAAGAAAATAAGAAGACTACTTACAGCACTTGAAGGTTCGTAAGGTTGTTGAACGTGTTTGATTTGATTGATGTGATTTTATTGGAATCCAAATAGCTGCAAGATAAAAAAAACATACTTGAAACTTTGATGCTCTATGTAGTTGCATAATGAATAAAGCATAACAAATATAACAAAGATCATATCTGTAATCGAGACAATCGTAGACACATGGGCACAGTCGTTACCTCTAACAAACATGCACATGAACTCAAATTTGATATTAATGTGTCAGAATTGGCGGCAAAAACATGCACGTATGTGTCTAAAATAATTGTTATCCAGCATCATAAATTGATTATAAATAAAACTTAAATTTGAGCATCACGGCTATCATAGTAAAAAATAACCTTTAATTTCAAAGAACTCTAATCTCGGTGAGCAATATAATTAATTATTTCTCAAAATATTAAACAACAAAAGTATTGTTTTTTCATTATATTATTAGGCAAACATTGTGTGTAATTCAAAATTTGAGAGACATAAAGATTGGCTTCTATTTTGATAAGCATAGATAATCAGACAACATTGAAAGTGAAACCATTTTACTCAAAAAACCTCCTTTCCTATAAAACCCTCAAAAATACAAACCAGTAGCCCTTTTCACAAAAATTCTTACGATAAAAAATTGTCGTAAGTGTAAAACTAAGATTAAAAAGAGTTTCACAAAAATACTTACGATAATCTTAAGTGTAAAAATAGTCCTAACTTTACGTGTAAAACTACCATGTCCTAAGTGTAAAATTTTGATCGTAAGAGAAATTTTGGTCTTATGTTTTATCGTAAGTGAAAAAAATAGAAAAAAAGATGGACGATGTATTGGCGCATCGACATGAAAATAAGAGAGCAATTCATCGTTAGCGCATTTTCTCTGACCGTATGACAAACCTATTTACACATATTGATAAATGTTTATTGAAATGAATATGGTTTAATACAAACAGACGCTACAAATGGCATTGTTGTTTACTCCTTTTTGGCGTGACTAATAACAGAGTCTGTCTATAACGATGCATTCCGTACATTTACCTCTTCAATGCAGCAGTGTATCGTTTACATGACCAAAAAATCAGGATAATTCTCATTAATTTTAGATTTCAAATTGGGAACGATCGACAATCGAAAAGACTACATGTAGTTGCAAACTTGGGGATATATTTTTTTTTCATTTTTTTTTTGATAAAAACAGGAATACAGGATTTTCTTTAAGACATCTACTTCGCTTACAAAAGTTTTGTATGAACAGCCGCTTTAGGACTGGAATTTTCTGGATCAAATGATATCGTTTTGATTTTGCCTTTATATTAGTAATATAATTTATTAATTTCTGGCAACTTCGATGATCATCGAACACTCTGGCAATACATAAACTTGTGTACATTCTTCTGTTATATTAATATTAATATTAATATATAACAGGGATATTTATTCGTCTTCATGATTGATAGATGATAAACACATCTTTATTTGGGTTATCTCAGGAAAATCGGGATACATTTTCATCAGTAAAAGAACAAGCATTTGATTTTATGTGGGATGGGATTAATTGGAAAAAAGGGGTAAATATTTTGCTGACAAATAACCGATAAAATGAATTATATGAATAGGGATTTTTTCACACTCCAGATGCACTCCCTTAAAAAATACTTCTACCAAAAGTAACCACGCGTGGATGATGACGCACAACTCCAAGTAATGATAATTATTATAGATCATTTTAATTTACATGCATTAGAAATGTTCCTCTATACGAAAATCATACCCGTTCATATTTTGTGCAGTTATTGGTGACCGATTCATATACATTTTTTTGTATTAGATAAAAATTCAATATAAACATACAAACACATCATAGCATAACAATTGCTTATAAATTAGTGCCGGGGATATTTTTTAAAATAATTTTATTTAAAAAAAATGCTTTGTTGTGCTATGGAAATGAAACTAGGTTGCTGAGGAAGATAGTTTATGGTGTTTAACGCCCCTTTCAACAATATATCAGTCAGTTTTATTGGTGGAGAAAACTGGAGTACTCGGAGAAAACCATTGACCTGTCGCAAATCACTGACAAACTTTATCACATAATATTGTATCGAGTACACCTAAGGAAGAATGTTTTTATCGTAAGTGTAATTTTAGTCGTAAGATAATCTTTGTGAAAAGGACTTAGGAATTATCGTAGGATAATCTTAAGTGAAAAAGTTAGGACTATAGTTACGAATTTTTGTGAAAAGGGCTACAGGTATATTTCTTTATTTCGATCTATATTAAACACAAGACAATGTTCAACTATTCAGCAAATCTCAACAGACTAAGCAAGGTATGTTAGCTAAGTTGACAAAGCATTTCAATTTTAAAATTTTGAACTGCAACATAATTCAATAAATAATTTCGACTTAATTTTGTTTTGTAGTTCTAATAGCTTTTAAAGGGTTAATACCGTGTGTCAGAAAAAAATTTCTTTGATTTTTCTAATATAAAAAAATCTAATTTCTATAGATCTGAATTATTTGTTCAATTTAATTTCACAAATTCGTAATCAACATTGTAGAAAAAAAAATAAATATACAATTATACTAGTAATAAAATTTAAAAAAATGTAAACTTTCTACTAAAAACATTGCTCTATTCACTGACTTTCATTACATTTTAGAATACGAATTATGTTTGAATTAAAGGATCCGAATGATATTCGTCAATTTTATTAAATTTTTGTTTATGGCCAAATGATTACCTTCTGTATGAAGAACTGTGATTAACATAAATAGTGATAAAAGGTGCAATTACTACTGTCAAAGAAGGTTTCACAACTGTGTGTATGGTACTTCTGTAATGCTGAATAACTATTATCTGTCTACATGTACATGTTCTAACTAAATAAACACAAAGATGATGTAACCAAAAACAATCATGTATTATACTACCATGGTACTATACATAAATGTACACTGTAATACTAGTATTATATACCCCCCGCTCCCCACATCTGTCCAACCTGTTTCCATAGCCAAAACATTACTGATTGTTCCGACCAAAAATGAAAGGGACCCTCCTATCTTCACCGGTAACCTGCTGATAAAATTCCAAAACATTCTGAGAAACACTACTCAAGTTATCTTACGACATAGGGTAACAATCCTATTTTCCGTGATATCAAGTCCAATAACTCTGGAATGGCAAAAGTGAAAATCGTCAAAAATGAAAGGGATCCTCCTCTTTTCAACGGTAAGCTGCTGATAAAATTCCAAAACATTCTGAGAAACACTCCTCAAGTTATCTTACGACATAGGGTAACAATCCTATTTTCCGTCATATCAAGTCCAATAACTCTGGAACGGCAAAAGTGAAAATCATCGAAAATGACAGATATCCTTCTCTCTTCACCGGAAAGCTGCTGATAAAATTTCAAAACATTCTGAGAAACACTATTCAAGTTATCATACGACATAGGGTAAAAATCCTATTTTCGGTCATATCAAGTCCAATAACTCTGGAACGGCAAAAGTGAAAATGGTCAAAAATGAAAGGGATCCTCCTCTCTTCACCGGTAAGTGGCTGATAAAATTTCAAAACATTCTGAGATACACTACACAAGTTATCAGACGACATAGGATAAAATTCCTTTTTTCGTCATATCAAGTCCAATAACTCTGGAACGGCAAAAGTGAAAATGGTCAAAAATTAAAGGGATCCTCCTCTCTTCACCATTAAACAGCTGATAAAAGTTTAAAAGATTCTAACAAACACAACTCAAGTTATCGTACGACATAGACGGACGAACAGAACGACGGACATGGTGAAACCAGTATGCCCCCTACAATTTCGTTGCAGGGGGTATAATAAATTGGAAAACCTGGGGACTAACAGCTGTTTGACATCAATTTAGAAAACTGAAATATTCTAGAGGTACCCCTTTTACCATAGAAAATAAAAAGATTGTAACTTGAGATACGAAAGCTAATGTATAAAATTAGTATCGAATCGGCCAAAAGTTGTTGGAATTCCATACGTTAGCATGGAAAGTAAAGAAATTCCATATGTCAGCATGGAAAGTAAGAAATTCCATATGTCAGCATGGAAAGTAAAGAAATTCCATATGTCAGCATGGAAGTAAGAAATTCCATACGTCAGCATGGAAAGTGAAGAAATTCCATACGTCAGCATGGAAGTAAGAAATTACATGCATCAGCATCAACAGCAACAAGTTATGTTTTAAGAAATTCCATACCTCAACATGGACACAATAGAAGACATGCTAAGAAATTCCATACGTCAGCATGAACACAAAATAAGGCATGTTAAAGAAATTCCATACGTCAGCATGGACACAAAATAAGACATATTACAGAAATTCAATATGTCAGCATGGAAAGCGATATTGATACTATTTCATATAACAAAACTACATACACCAGCATGGATAAAATGATCTGAATGTGTCAAGAAATTTCATATGTTGCAAAGAACATAAAACTGAGCTACAATGATATAAACTTCAATGGACTAAACTAATTTAAAGACATATATAAATATATTGGTACTATTAATAAAGCATAACAATGTACAGTAAGAAACAATAAATTTATTAATCCACAGAGGCACTGACAACAAACGTGTGTAGGTGGGGATGGCAACGGTTAGAAATAAAATTGAAAATTGGTAATTGAAAAATGTAAACACCATGCACTGATATGAGGTAAACAGAAAATATTGAAGTAAGGCTGGACGTTATCTAACTGTCATAAGACAAGGGGCGCCCACAGGTTAGATGGGGTCACACAAGGGTTAGATATAATTTCTATAAACTACAATTATGTTATAATTTTCATGGCAAACTTTTTTTCAATAAAAATGCACTGAGAAATGTGTTTTCACCCGACATATTTCAAAAATAACGAAAGGTGTTTCTTTTTTCTTTTTTTTTGTCTACTTTTGTAGTTGATAATAGGTAAATTAGGATAATTCATTACAAAAAAAGAAAAAAATCTTCATGACAATTTTGAAAAGAGATTACAAAATATACAGTTTCCTAAGCTACATGTACGTCTAGCATGGATAAAATTAATGTATGCTTAGGCCTATTTTCTGTACACTATCAATTAAAAATTAATTTCAAGGCCGATTTTAGTCGTTCTGAAAGTCACTATTTACCAATGACATTACTTAACATTTCGATTCAAACATGCTTATATATAATTATCAGATTTATCAACCATTCGAAAAAGAAAGTTGTATTTCTTTTCTTTAATGCAAATCTTTCAAGATCTGTATATTAGTTGTATTTTGTGGTATTCTTGGGCATTCAAAGTGTATTCTTTGGTATTCTTGGGTAAATGTATAGACCCATAAAATCGTAGACAGAGGTGCAAAGGAGTTACTTCTAATACATATGTACATACACTCTAATTTAATTTATGATTGTGTTAGAATTGGGTGCACAATGACACACACACTTGTCTAAGATAATTGTCATCAAACATCATCAATTGATTATAACATAAACTTAAATTTGGGTATCACGACTATCATAGTAAATCTGACATTTTAAACAGTGGGTGATTTGGGATCTAATGAAACAACTTTCCATTGCACAATGCTCTGGTAATCCTACTTTTACCTGAAAAACTAGTTATGACAATGAGGAACATTTGGCTGATCGCAAGTCATTATCACATCATTGAATATTCCGTTTAACAAGGAACATGATGACTTTTCTAGTATATATTTACATTTAATCAATATCGTTTTTAACTTGAAAATTGTATTTGTTCAATAAATTGACTGATACGGTTTAGAAACCATTTTTCTGAAAAATGAATAAACACGTTTAAAGAATTCATTTACAATGCAATTAACTTTAAAATGGTAAGCAACGTTACACATTGATAGTTTTTGTTCAGGAATTAACTTATTTTATTTAATTAATGTAGCTATTTACAAATACGTTGCTTAAAAGCGGGCGCAATGAATGAATGACCTCAATCTTGACCTATTACACTGTACTGGTATGTGTGATTAGAATAATACAAATTCTTTTATTTTGTCGTGGAATTTGAATATTTTGCCTAAATAGTTCTTAAACACCATCAAGTATAGATATACATGTATTGTAAGTCATAGAATGTAAACAACAAATAAGAGGAATATTGACAACCGATAAACCTTCGTAATGCTGTTGAACGGGTCTGATTTGATTGATGTGATTTTATTGGAATACAAATAACTGTAAAATAAAAAAAATATATATATCAATACGTGAATCTTTGATACTCTATGAGGTTGTATTTCAATGTAACATATTGAATAAAATATAATACGTTTTTAGTAAGTTTTCAAGCATTGATGACTTGATTGATAACATGAATAACTAATTATACCACACCCTCAGAACAGCTGCTATATCTAATCGTAAAATAGTAGACACATGTGCAAAGTTACCTCAAACACATATGTACATGGAATCTGATTAGATTTTGATTGTGTTAGAATTGGGTGCACAAATACACACATTTGTCTAAAATAACTGTCATCAAACATCATACATTGATTATAACGTTAGCTTTAATTTGAGTATCACTGCTATCATAGTAAAATCAGCATCCTAAACAGTAGGTGTTTTGGCTCTAATGAAGCAACTTTGCATTGCATAATACTCTGGTAATCCTACTTACTGAAAATACTAGTTATAACAAAGAGGAACATTTGGCTGATCACAAGTCATACATCTCATCATTGAATATTCTGGTTAACAAGGAAAATGATGACTTTTCTAGTTGATATTGAATAACAAACTTCACAAGAATCCATATACAGAAAAGAATACTTCTGCTTTTTCAACAAAATAATTGTTTATAAATATGGCTAACATTTTGACTGCTGTCAAAGAGGGAATACACTCATACTGGGACAAAGTCTATTAACGTAGTAGCTTCAATCAAATGTGGATACTGAAATACTGAAAGGATCTTCTGGATAGATTTAATTCTCGTTTTTAACTTGAAAATTGTATCTGTCCAAAAATTTGACTGCTACAGTTTAGAAACAATTTCTTCTGGAAAATGTATAAACACGTTTAAAGAATTATTTACAATGCAATTAACTTTAAAATGGTAAGCAACGTTACAAATTGATAGTTTTCGATCATGAATCAACTTTTTCTACTCAAGCACGAAATCACATGAGGTAAACAGACAATTGAGTCATCACTATGTTGGAGTTCCTTATCGATAAAATAATTGTAGAGTTTGGAAAGCACATTGTTTAGCAACTTGTTTTTTTTTTAAATAAAAATACACCTATGACATGTATTGTAAACAAAATAAGAGGAATATTGACAACTGATAAACCTTCGTAACGTTGTTGAACGTGTCTGATTTGATATAAAAAATATATATCAATATTTGTAATTTTTATACTCTATGTGGTTGTACTGCAACGTAGCATATTGAATAAAGTATAATAAGCTTAAAGTCTTCAACCATTCATGAATTGATTGATAACATGAATAACTAATTATACCACACCCTCAGAACAGCTGCTATATCTAATGGTAAAATAGTAGACATATGTGCAAAGTAAGTTACATCAAACATGTATGTACATGGAATCTGATTACATTTAATCAATATCAGATTATGGTTAAAACTTAAAATCGAGTATCACGGTTATTAGAGTAAAACCGGCATCATAAACAGTGGCTGATTTGGGCTCTAATGAAGCAACTTTCCATTGCACAATGCTACGCAACCCTAACTTACTGAAATACTAGTTATGCAAAAGAGGAATATTTGGCTGATCACAAGTCATTAATCTCATCATTGAATACTCTGCTTCACAAGAATCCATATACAGAAAAGAATACTATAAGTGCTTCTCCTTTTTCAACAAAGTAATTTTTTATACATATCGCTGACATTTTGACTACTTTCAATGAGGGAATACAATCATACTGGGACAAAGTCTATTCATGTAATAGCTTCAATCAAATGTGGATACTGAAATACTGCAAGGATCTTCTGGATAGATTTAATTCTCGTTTTTAACTTGAAAATTGTATCTGTCCAATACATTGACTGATACGGTTTAGAAACAATTTCTTCTGGAAAATGTATAAACACGCTTTACGAATTCATTTACAATGCAATTAACTTTAAAATGGTAAGCAACGTTACACATTGATAGTTTTTGTTTAGGAATTAACTTACTTTATTTAATTAATGTAGCTATTTACAAATACATTGTTTAAAAGCGGGCTCAATGTATGGATGACCTCTATCTTGACCTATTACACTGTACTGGTATGTGTGATTAGAATTATATACATTCTTTTATTTTGTCGAGGAATTTGAATATTTTGCCTAAATAGTTCTAAAACAACATAAAGTATAGATATACATGTATTGTAACTCATAGAATGTTAACAACAAATAAGAGGAATATTAACAACTGATAAACCTTCGTAATGTTGTTGAACGGGTCTGATTTGATTGATGTGATTTTATTGGAATGCAAATAACTGTAAAAGAAAAAAAAACAATATAGATCAATACGTGAAACTTTGATACTCTATGTGGTTGTAATTCAACGTAACATATTGAATAAAGTATAATACGTTCTTAGTAAGTTTTCAACCATTCATGATTTGATTGATAACATGAATAACTAAATATACCACACCCTCAGAACAGCTGCCAAATCTAATGGTCAAATATTAGACACAAATGCAAAGTCGTTACCTCTAACACATATGTACATGGAATCTGATTAGATTTTGATTGTTAGAATTGGGTGCACAAACACACACATTTGTCTAAAATAACTGTCATCAAACACTATAAATTGATTAATTTGACTATCACTGCTATCATAGTAAAATCAGCATCCTAAACAGTAGGTGATTTGGGCTCTAATGAAGCAACTTTGTATTGAAAAATACTCTGGTAATCCTACTTACTGAAAATAGTAGTTATAACAAAGAGGAACATTTGGCTGATCACAAGTCATTCATCTCATCATAGTAAAACCGGCATCGTAAACAGTGGGTAATTTGGGCTCTTATGAAATAACTTTCCTTGCACAATGCTATGCAACCCAACCTACTGAAATACTAGTTATGACAAAGAGGAACATTTGGCTGATCACAAGTCAAAAATCTCATCATTGAATATTCTGCTTACCAAGGAAAATGATGACTTTTCTAGTTGATATTGAATAACAAAACTTCACAAGAATCCATATGCAGGCATATTTTACAGCAACTTGTTTGATATAAAAAAACCAACATTTCATATGACATGTATTGACATATTATGACTACACTTTTGCTTAGATCATACTAAGTGATATTCACAGAGATTGTAAGTGTTGTAGATTGTTGAAAGTGTTGTCCTCTATCACTGATATGTCATTGTAGTCTTTAAATAGTAGACACATGTGTTATGTTTATATCTTATTAAGAAGTCTGTAGCTTTCTGTTCTGTCTGAAGCAATACATAGTATGTCATAAACAATGCTTATAGTAAATTAACGTTAGAGAATACCGAAGGGCCAATCTGGAATGTACAGCTTAGAGACACTGGCACTATTGGGTACACATAACACAGGACGAAGACAAACAAACACAAAAGCACAACACAACACAGAAAAGTAAAAAGATGAGCAACATGGGCCTCACCAAAATCCATGTGCTCGCGAAGAGAAAACAGTTTCTGGTTGGTGAAGATTCACAGAGCTTGATTCACAGATCTACCCTCCACATGTCCCCATTTGTTGCATAGAGGAAACTAATGGCTGCCATCTATTTTGAGTCTGATACTTGTATGCATCGGGAATGTAGTTTTCATGCACAATTCCTCTATTTATACCGACATTTGATTTGTTGAAATATAAAATGTATCATGTTGATAAGCAAATGTCATACTATTAGATTGTGGACATGAATTTGATACTTGAAACAATTTTATGTGGACTACAAACTCCAAAACATGAAGGGATAATTGTTTAATTATTTGTCATTTGAATACATTCCTTAGGTATTTTTTACCAGTTATACCGGGGATGTAAATAAAAAAAGTTTATATGATTTTTGCTATACAATAGAACGTATGTATGTAAATGTGGACACTACTTTATGTTCTATTTTTTCCACAGGTTTCACAAAGAAATTAGTAATTCAAACAAAGCTGTCATGCTTGATCAGTTCCTTTGAATATTAATCTAATGGCTACAATGCGAAAAGAACTAATTACAACTAAATAATCCTCTTGTGTCATACTCTTTGGCATTAGTATCACTTCTACCAAATACTGACCGCCTTCAACAATTTGAAGATTTTTGTCAGAGCTTTTTCTACTTCTACCAAATACTGACCGCCTTCAACAATTTGAAGATTTTTGTCAGAGGTTGTTCTACTTCTACCAAATACTGACCGCCTTCAACAATTTGAAGATTTTTGTCAGAGCTTTTTCTACTTCTACCAAATACTGACCGCCTTCAACAATTTGAAGATTTTTTTCAGAGCTTTTTCTACTTCTACCAAATACTGATCGCCTTCAACAATTTGAAGATTTTTGTCAGAGCTTGTTCTACTTCTACCAAATACTGACCGCCTTCAACAATTTGAAGATTTTTGTCAGAGCTTGTTCTACTTCTACCAATGAAACTGCACGCGTTGTCGTGCTGTGATACACCCCACTCGCTCTACATAAGTTGATGTGTAGTAAAGTATTATATTATAGTGGGACTTAAAGTGTTGGAGAGGCATAAAGGAGTGTAAAGAGTGTTGGAATCAAGAGATGAGTATCCTCCCAGGGCAGTTGGCTAGTAAACGTTTGGAATGATGAACAATTATGTATTTCAGATTATTAGATATAAATATTATACATAGCTAATTAAGGAAATAATTTATAGCAGCAGCTCGCAAGGGAACATGAAAAGGGCTATAACTCTCACAAAAATCAACTATCCGTGAAATCGGTATAATATGCACATGCTCAGATCATGGCCAATTAAGATACCAAATATGAATAAAATGCGACAAAAGACAAATGACTAGTTCCGTACACAAGATGTGCAGACGGACGTATGGTCGAACAACCATGAAAAGGGCTATAACTCTCGCAAAAATCAACCATCCGTGAAATCGGTATTATATGCGCATGCTCAGATCATGGCCAACCAAGATACTTTATGCAATCAGTGACAATCTGTAGCTATTTTGAGTTGCTTCAATAAAATGTATTCATATTCTTGTTAAGACAATATACACAATGCATTCCAACTAATGTAGCTATTTACAAACATGGGCTTCAAAGTGGATTCAAATAATGAATACCCTCACATATTTACCTGTTATACTGAACTTGTATGTTGAATTTGTCTCAGCATAATGTATTTATTCTTGTTCAGAGGAACCCATATGTAATCTGGTTAGCTGTTTAACAAAATTGTCTTCAAGCAATGGCTAATATCAGTCTTTAGGTGTTACATGGTACGTGTATGTTCGACTGAAATGTTCTTTAATTTTGTTGTGGAATTAGAATATTTCGTGTAAATTGTTCTAAAACAACATAAACTATAGAAATACATGTACAGAATGGAATAAAATAAGAAGACTACTTACAGCACTTGAAGGTTCGTAAGGTTGTTGAACGTGTTTGATTTGATTGATGTGATTTTATTGGAATCCAAATAGCTGCAAGATAAAAAAAAACATACTTGAAACTTTGATGCTCTATGTAGTTGCATAATGAATAAAGCATAACAAATATAACAAAGATCATATCTGTAATCGAGACAATCGTAGACACATGGGCACAGTCGTTACCTCTAACAAACATGCACATGAACTCAAATTTGATATTAATGTGTCAGAATTGGCGGCAAAAACATGCACGTATGTGTCTAAAATAATTGTTATCCAGCATCATAAATTGATTATAAATAAAACTTAGATTTGAGCATCACGGCTATCATAGTAAAAAATAACCTTTAATTTCAAAGAACTCTAATCTCGGTGAGCAATATAATTAATTATTTCTCAAAATATTAAACAACAAAAGTATTGTTTTTTCATTATATTATTAGGCAAACATTGTGTGTAATTCAAAATTTGAGAGACATAAAGATTGGCTTCTATTTTGATAAGCATAGATAATCAGACAACATTGAAAGTGAAACCATTTTACTCAAAAAACCTCCTTTCCTATAAAACCCTCAAAAATACAAACCAGTAGCCCTTTTCACAAAAATTCTTACGATAAAAAATTGTCGTAAGTGTAAAACTAAGATTAAAAAGAGTTTCACAAAAATACTTACGATAATCTTAAGTGTAAAAATAGTCCTAACTTTACGTGTAAAACTACCCTGTCCTAAGTGTAAAATTTTGATCGTAAGAGAAATTTTGGTCTTATCTTTTATCGTAAGTGAAAAAAATAGAAAAAAAGATGGACGATGTATTGGCGCATCGACATGAAAATAAGAGAGCAATACATCGTTAGCGCATTTTCTCTGACCGTATGACAAACCTATTTACACATATTGATAAATGTTTATTGAAATGAATATGGTTTAATACAAACAGACGCTACAAATGGCATTGTTGTTTACTCCTTTTTGGCGTGACTAATAACAGAGTCTGTCTATAACGATGCATTCCGTACATTTACCTCTTCAATGCAGCAGTGTATCGTTTACATGACCAAAAAATCAGGATAATTCTCATTAATTTTAGATTTCAAATTGGGAACGATCGACAATCGAAAAGACTACATGTAGTTGCAAACTTGGGGATATTTTTTTTTTTCATTTTTTTTTGATAAAAACAGGAATACAGGATTTTCTTCAAGACATCTACTTCGCTTACAAAAGTTTTGTATGAACAGCCGCTTTAGGACTGGAATTTTCTGGATCAAATGATATCGTTTTGATTTTGCCTTTATATTAGTAATATAATTTATTAATTTCTGGCAACTTCGATGATCATCGAACACTCTGGCAATACATAAACTTGTGTACATTCTTCTGTTATATTAATATTAATATTAATATATAACAGGGATATTTATTCGTCTTCATGATTGATAGATGATAAACACATCTTTATTTGGGTTATCTCAGGAAAATCGGGATACATTTTCATCAGTAAAAGAACAAGCATTTGATTTTATGTGGGATGGGATTAATTTGAAAAAAGGGGTAAATATTTTGCTGACAAATAACCGATAAAATGAATTATATGAATAGGGGTTTTTTCACACTCCAGATGCACTCCCTTAAAAAATACTTCTACAAAAAGTAACCACGCGTGGATGATGACGCACAACTCCAAGTAATGATAATTATGATAGATCATTTTAATTTACATGCATTAGAAATGTTCCTCTATACGAAAATCATATCCGTTCATATTTTGTGCAGTTATTGGTGACCGATTCATATACATTTTTTTGTATTAGATACAATTCAATATAAACATACAAACACATCATAGCATAAAAATTGCTTATAAATTAGTGCCGGGGATATTTTTTAAAATAATTTTATTTAAAAAAAATGCTTTGTTGTGCTATGGAAATGAAACTAGGTTGCTAAGGAAGATGGTTTATGGTGTTTAACGCCCCTTTCAACAATATATCAGTCAGTTTTATTGGTGGAGAAAACTGGAGTACTCGGAGAAAACCATTGACCTGTCGCAAATCACTGACAAACTTTATCACATAATATTGTATCGAGTACACCTAAGGAAGAATATTTTTATCGTAAGTGTAATTTTAGTCGTAAGATAATCTTTGTGAAAAGGACTTAGGAATTATCGTAAGATAATCTTAAGTGAAAAAGTTAGGACTATAGTTACGAATTTTTGTGAAAAGGGCTACAGGTATATTTCTTTATTTCGATCTATATTAAACACAAGACAATGTTCAACTATTCAGCAAATCTCAACAGACTAAGCAAGGTATGTTAGCTAAGTTGACAAAGCATTTCAATTTTAAAATTTTGAACTGCAACATAATTCAATAAATAATTTCGACTTAATTTTTTTTTTGTAGTTCTAATAGCTTTTAAAGGGTTAATACCGTGTGTCAGAAATTTTTTTTTTTGATTTTTCTAATATAAAAAAATCTAATTTCTATAGATCTGAATTATTTTTTCAATTTAATTTCACAAATTCGTAATCAACATTGTAGAAAAAAAAAAAATATACAATTATACTAGTAATAAAATTAAAAAAAATGTAAACTTTCTACTAAAAACATTGCTCTATTCACTGACTTTCATTACATTTTAGAATACGAATTATGTTTGAATTAAAGGATCCGAATGATATTCGTCAATTTTATTAAATTTTTGTTTATGGCCAAATGATTACCTTCTGTATGAAGAACTGTGATTAACATAAATAGTGATAAAAGGTGCAATTACTACTGTCAAAGAAGGTTTCACAACTGTGTGTATGGTACTTCTGTAATGCTGAATAACTATTATCTGTCTACATGTACATGTTCTAACTAAATAAACACAAACATTATGTAACCAAAAACAATCATTTATTATACTACCATGGTACTATACATGAATATACACTGTAATACTAGTATTATATACCCCCCGCTCCCCACATCTGTCCAACCTGTTTCCATAGCCAAAACATTACTGATTGTTCCGACCAAAAATGAAAGGGACCCTCCTATCTTCACCGGTAAGCTGCTGATAAAATTCCAAAACATTCTGAGAAACACTACTCAAGTTATCTTACGACATAGGGTAACAATCCTATTTTCCGTGATATCAAGTCCAATAACTCTGGAATGGCAAAAGTGAAAATCGTCAAAAATGAAAGGGATCCTCCTCTTTTCAACGGTAAGCTGCTGATAAAATTCCAAAACATTCTGAGAAACACTACTCAAGTTATCTTACGACATAGGGTAACAATCCTATTTTCCGTCATATCAAATCCAATAACTCTGGAACGGCAAAAGTGAAAATCATCGAAAATGACAGATATCCTTCTCTCTTCACCGGAAAGCTGCTGATAAAATTTCAAAACATTCTGAGAAACACTATTCAAGTTATCATACGACATAGGGTAAAAATCCTATTTTCGGTCATATCAAGTCCAATAACTCTGGAACGGCAAAAGTGAAAATGGTCAAAAATGAAAGGGATCCTCCTCTCTTCACCGGTAAGTGGCTGATAAAATTTCAAAACATTCTGAGATACACTACACAAGTTATCAGACGACATAGGATAAAATTCCTTTTTTCGTCATATCAAGTCCAATAACTCTGGAACGGCAAAAGTGAAAATGGTCAAAAATTAAAGGGATCCTCCTCTCTTCACCATTAAACAGCTGATAAAAGTTTAAAAGATTCTAACAAACACAACTCAAGTTATCGTACGACATAGACGGACGAACAGAACGACGGACATGGTGAAACCAGTATGCCCCCTACAATTTCGTTGCAGGGGGTATAATAAATTGGAAAACCTGGGGACTAACAGCTGTTTGACATCAATTTAGAAAACTGAAATATTCTAGAGGTACCCCCTTTTACCATAGAAAATAAAAAGATTGTAACTTGAGATACGAAAGCTAATGTATAAAATTAGTATCGAATCGGCCAAAAGTTGTTGGAATTCCATACGTTAGCATGGAAAGTAAAGAAATTCCATATGTCAGCATGGAAAGTAAGAAATTCCATATGTCAGCATGGAAAGTAAAGAAATTCCATATGTCAGCATGGAAGTAAGAAATTCCATACGTCAGCATGGAAAGTGAAGAAATTCCATACGTCAGCATGGAAGTAAGAAATTACATGCATCAGCATCAACAGCAACAAGTTATGTTTTAAGAAATTCCATACCTCAACATGGACACAATAGAAGACATGCTAAGAAATTCCATACGTCAGCATGAACACAAAATAAGGCATGTTAAAGAAATTCCATACGTCAGCATGGACACAAAATAAGACATATTACAGAAATTCCATATGTCAGCATGGAAAGCGATATTGATACTATTTCATATAACAAAACTACATACATCAGCATGGATAAAATGATCTGAATGTGTCAAGAAATTTCATATGTTGCAAAGAACATAACACTGAGCTACAATGATATAAACTTCAATGGACTAAACTAATTTAAAGACATATATAAATATATTGGTACTATTAATAAAGCATAACAATGTACAGTAAGAAACAATCAATTTATTAATCCACAGAGGCACTGACAACAAACGTGTGTAGGTGGGGATGGCAACGGTTAGAAATAAAATTGAAAATTGGTAATTGAAAAATGTAAACACCATGCACTGATATGAGGTAAACAGAAAATATTGAAGTAAGGCTGGACGTTATCTAACTGTCATAAGAAAAGGGGCGCCCACAGGTTAGATGGGGTCACACAAGGGTTAGATATAATTTCTATAAACTACAATTATGTTATAATTTTCATGGCAAACTTTTTTTCAATAAAAATGCACTGAGAAATGTGTTTTCACCCGACATATTTCAAAAATAACGAAAGGTGTTTCTTTTTTCTTTTTTTTGTCTACTTTTGTAGTTGATAATAGGTAAATTAGGATAATTCATTACAAGAAAAGAAAAAAATCTTCATGACAATTTTGAAAAGAGATTACAAAATATACAGTTTCCTAAGCTACATGTACGTCTAGCATGGATACAATTAATGTATGCTTAGGCCTATTTTCTGTACACTATCAATTAAAAATTAATTTCAAGGCCGATTTTAGTCGCTCTGAAAGTCACTATTTACCAATGACATTACTTAACATTTCGATTCAAACATGCTTATATATAATTATCAGATTTATCAACCATTCGAAAAAGAAAGTTGTATTTCTTTTCTTTAATGCAAATCTTTCAAGATCTGTATATTAGTTGTATTTTGTGGTATTCTTGGGCATTCAAAGTGTATTCTTTGGTATTCTTGGGTAACTGTATAGACCCATAAAATCGTAGACAGAGGTGCAAAGGAGTTACTTCTAATACATATGTACATACACTCTAATTTAATTTATGATTGTGTTAGAATTGGGTGCACAATGACACACACATTTGTCTAAGATAATTGTAATCAAACATCATCAATTGATTATAACATAAACTTAAATTTGGGTATCACGACTATCATAGTAAATCTGACATTTTAAACAGTGGGTGATTTGGGATCTAATGAAACAACTTTCCATTGCACAATGCTCTGGTAATCCTACTTTTACCTGAAAAACTAGTTATGACAATGAGGAACATTTGGCTGATCGCAAGTCATTATCACATCATTGAATATTCCGTTTAACAAGGAACATGATGAATTTTCTAGTATATATTTACATTTAATCAATATCGTTTTTAACTTGAAAATTGTATTTGTTCAATAAATTGACTGATACGGTTTAGAAACCATTTTTCTGAAAAATGAATAAACACGTTTAAAGAATTCATTTACAATGCAATTAACTTTAAAATGGTAAGCAACGTTACACATTGATAGTTTTTGTTCAGGAATTAACTTATTTTATTTAATTAATGTAGCTATTTACAAATACGTTGCTTAAAAGCGGGCGCAATGAATGAATGACCTCAATCTTGACCTATTACACTGTACTGGTATGTGTGATTAGAATAATACAAATTCTTTTATTTTGTCGTGGAATTTGAATATTTTGCCTAAATAGTTCTTAAACACCATCAAGTATAGATATACATGTATTGTAAGTCATAGAATGTAAACAACAAATAAGAGGAATATTGACAACCGATAAACCTTCGTAATGCTGTTGAACGGGTCTGATTTGATTGATGTGATTTTATTGGAATACAAATAACTGTAAAATAAAAAAAAAAATATATAACAATACGTGAATCTTTGATACTCTATGAGGTTGTATTTCAATGTAACATATTGAATAAAATATAATACGTTTATAGTAAGTTTTCAAGCATTGATGACTTGATTGATAACATGAATAACTAATTATACCACACCCTCAGAACAGCTGCTATATCTAATCGTAAAATAGTAGACACATGTGCAAAGTTACCTCAAACACATATGTACATGGAATCTGATTAGATTTTGATTGTGTTAGAATTGGGTGCACAAATACACACATTTGTCTAAAATAACTGTCATCAAACATCATACATTGATTATAACGTTAGCTTTAATTTGAGTATCACTGCTATCATAGTAAAATCAGCATCCTAAACAGTAGGTGTTTTGGCTCTAATGAAGCAACTTTGCATTGCATAATACTCTGGTAATCCTACTTACTGAAAATACTAGTTATAACAAAGAGGAACATTTGGCTGATCACAAGTCATACATCTCATCATTGAATATTCTGGTTAACAAGGAAAATGATGACTTTTCTAGTTGATATTGAATAACAAACTTCACAAGAATCCATATACAGAAAAGAATACTTCTGCTTTTTCAACAAAGTAATTGTTTATAAATATGGCTAACATTTTGACTGCTGTCAAAGAGGGAATACACTCATACTGGGACAAAGTCTATTAACGTAGTAGCTTCAATCAAATGTGGATACTGAAATACTGAAAGGATCTTCTGGATAGATTTAATTCTCGTTTTTAACTTGAAAATTGTATCTGTCCAAAAATTTGACTGCTACAGTTTAGAAACAATTTCTTCTGGAAAATGTATAAACACGTTTAAAGAATTATTTACAATGCAATTAACTTTAAAATGGTAAGCAACGTTACAAATTGATAGTTTTCGATCATGAATCAACTTTTTCTACTCAAGCACGAAATCACATGAGGTAAACAGACAATTGAGTCATCACGATGTTGGAGTTCCTTATCGATAAAATAATTGTAGAGTTTGGAAAGCACATTGTTTAGCAACTTGTTTTTTTTTTTAAATAAAAATACACCTATGACATGTATTGTAAACAAAATAAGAGGAATATTGACAACTGATAAACCTTCGTAACGTTGTTGAACGTGTCTGATTTGATATAAAAAATATATATCAATATTTGTAATTTTTATACTCTATGTGGTTGTACTGCAACGTAGCATATTGAATAAAGTATAATAAGCTTAAAGTCTTCAACCATTCATGAATTGATTGATAACATGAATAACTAATTATACCACACCCTCAGAACAGCTGCTATATCTAATGGTAAAATAGTAGACATATGTGCAAAGTAAGTTACATCAAACACGTATGTACATGGAATCTGATTACATTTAATCAATATCAGATTATGGTTAAAACTTAAAATTGAGTATCACGGTTATTAGAGTAAAACCGGCATCATAAACAGTGGCTGATTTGGGCTCTAATGAAGCAACTTTCCATTGCACAATGCTACGCAACCCTAACTTACTGAAATACTAGTTATGCAAAAGAGGAATATTTGGCTGATCACAAGTCATTAATCTCATCATTGAATACTCTGCTTCACAAGAATCCATATACAGAAAAGAATACTATAAGTGCTTTTCCTTTTTCAACAAAGTAATTTTTTATACATATCGCTGACATTTTGACTACTTTCAATGAGGGAATACAATCATACTGGGACAAAGTCTATTCATGTAATAGCTTCAATCAAATGTGGATACTGAAATACTGCAAGGATCTTCTGGATAGATTTAATTCTCGTTTTTAACTTGAAAATTGTATCTGTCCAATACATTGACTGATACGGTTTAGAAACAATTTCTTCTGGAAAATGTATAAACACGCTTTACGAATTCATTTACAATGCAATTAACTTTAAAATGGTAAGCAACGTTACACATTGATAGTTTTTGTTTAGGAATTAACTTACTTTATTTAATTAATGTAGCTATTTACAAATACATTGTTTAAAAGCGGGCTCAATGTATGGATGACCTCTATCTTGACCTATTACACTGTACTGGTATGTGTGATTAGAATTATATACATTCTTTTATTTTGTCGAGGAATTTGAATATTTTGCCTAAATAGTTCTAAAACAACATAAAGTATAGATATACATGTATTGTAACTCATAGAATGTTAACAACAAATAAGAGGAATATTAACAACTGATAAACCTTCGTAATGTTGTTGAACGGGTCTGATTTGATTGATGTGATTTTATTGGAATGCAAATAACTGTAAAAGAAAAAAAAACAATATAGATCAATACGTGAAACTTTGATACTCTATGTGGTTGTAATTCAACGTAACATATTGAATAAAGTATAATACGTTCTTAGTAAGTTTTCAACCATTCATGATTTGATTGATAACATGAATAACTAAATATACCACACCCTCAGAACAGCTGCCAAATCTAATGGTCAAATATTAGACACAAATGCAAAGTCGTTACCTCTAACACATATGTACATGGAATCTGATTAGATTTTGATTGTTAGAATTGGGTGCACAAACACACACATTTGTCTAAAATAACTGTCATCAAACACTATAAATTGATTAATTTGACTATCACTGCTATCATAGTAAAATCAGCATCCTAAACAGTAGGTGATTTGGGCTCTAATGAAGCAACTTTGTATTGAAAAATACTCTGGTAATCCTACTTACTGAAAATAGTAGTTATAACAAAGAGGAACATTTGGCTGATCACAAGTCATTCATCTCATCATAGTAAAACCGGCATCGTAAACAGTGGGTAATTTGGGCTCTTATGAAATAACTTTCCTTGCACAATGCTATGCAACCCAACCTACTGAAATACTAGTTATGACAAAGAGGAACATTTGGCTGATCACAAGTCAAAAATCTCATCATTGAATATTCTGCTTACCAAGGAAAATGATGACTTTTCTAGTTGATATTGAATAACAAAACTTCACAAGAATCCATATGCAGGCATATTTTACAGCAACTTGTTTGATATAAAAAAAACCAACATTTCATATGACATGTATTGACATATTATGACTACACTTTTGCTTAGATCATACTAAGTGATATTCACAGAGATTGTAAGTGTGGTAGATTGTTGAAAGTGTTGTCCTCTATCACTGATATGTCATTGTAGTCTTTAAATAGTAGACACATGTGTTATGTTTATATCTTATTAAGAAGTCTGTAGCTTTCTGTTCTGTCTGAAGCAATACATAGTATGTCATAAACAATGCTTATAGTAAATTAACGTTAGAGAATACCGAAGGGGCAATCTGGAATGTACAGCTTAGAGACACTGGCACTGTTGGGTACACATGACACAGGAAGAAGACAAACAAACACAAAAGCACAACACAAGACAGAAAAGTAAAAAGATGAGCAACATGGGCCTCACCAAAATCCATGTGCTCGCGAAGAGAAAACAGTTTCTGGTTGGTGAAGATTCACAGAGCTCGATTCACAGATCTACCCTCCACATGTCCCCATTTGTTGCATAGAGGAAACTAATGGCTGCCATCTATTTTGAGTCTGATACTTGTATGCATCGGGAATGTAGTTTTCATGCACAATTCCTCTATTTATACCGACATTTGATTTGTTGAAATATAAAATGTATCATGTTGATAAGCAAATGTCATACTATTAGATTGTGGACATGAATTTGATACTTGAAACAATTTTATGTGGACTACAAACTCCAAAACATGAAGGGATAATTGTTTAATTATTTGTCATTTGAATACATTCCTTAGGTATTTTTTACCAGTTATACCGGGGATGTAAATAAAAAAAGTTTATATGAATTTTGCTATACAATAGAACGTATGTATGTAAATGTGGACACTACTTTCTGTTCTACTTTTTCCACAGGTTTCACAAAGAAATTAGTAATTCAAACAAAGCTGTCATGCTTGATCAGTTCCTTTGAATATTAATCTAATGGCTACAATGCGAAAAGAACTAATTACAACTAAATAATCCTCTTGTGTCATACTCTTTGGCATTAGTATCACTTCTACCAAATACTGACCGCCTTCAACAATTTGAAGATTTTTGTCAGAGCTTTTTCTACTTCTACCAAATACTGGCCGCCTTCAACAATTTGAAGATTTTGTCAGAGGTTGTTCTACTTCTACCAAATACTGACCGCCTTCAACAATTTGAAGATTTTTGTCAGAGCTTTTTCTACTTCTACCAAATACTGACCGCCTTCAACAATTTGAAGATTTTTGTCAGAGCTTTTTCAACTTCTACCAAATACTGATCGCCTTCAACAATTTGAAGATTTTTGTCTGAGCTTGTTCTACTTCTACCAAATACTGACCGCCTTCAACAATTTGAAGATTTTTGTCAGAGCTTGTTCTACTTCTACCAATGAAACTGCACGCGTTGTCGTGCTGTGATACACCCCACTCGCTCTACATAAGTTGATGTGTAGTAAAGTATTATATTATAGTGGGACTTAAAGTGGTGGAGAAGCATAAAGGAGTGTAAAGAGTGTTGGAATCAAGAGATGAGTATCCTCCCAGGGCAGTTGGCTAGTAAACGTTTGGAATGATGAACAATTATGTATTTCAGATTATTAGATATAAATATTATACATAGCTAATTAAGGAAATAATTTATAGCAGCAGCTCGCAAGGGAACATGAAAAGGGCTATAACTCTCACAAAAATCAACTATCCGTGAAATCGGTATAATATGCACATGCTCAGATCATGGCCAATCAAGATACCAAATATGAATAAAATGCGACAAAAGACAAATGACTAGTTCCGTACACAAGATGTGCAGACGGACGTATGGTCGAACAAACATGAAAAGGGCTATAACTCTCGCAAAAATCAACCATCCGTGAAATCGGTATTATATGCGCATGCTCAGATCATGGCCAACCAAGATACTTTATGCAATCAGTGACAATCTGTAGCTATTTTGAGTTGCTTCAATAAAATGTATTCATATTCTTGTTAAGACAATATACACAATGAATTCCAACTAATGTAGCTATTTACAAACATGGGCTTCAAAGTGGATTCAAATAATGAATACCCTCACATATTTACCTGTTATACTGAACTTGTATATTGAATTTGTCTCAGCATAATGTATTTATTCTTGTTCAGAGGAACCCATATGTAATCTGGTTAGCTGTTTAACGAAATTGTCTTCAAGCAATGGCTAATATCAGTCTTTAGGTGTTACATGGTACGTGTATGTTCGACTGAAATGTTCTTTAATTTTGTTGTGGAATTAGAATATTTCGTGTAAATTGTTCTAAAACAACATAAACTATAGAAATACATGTACAGAATGGAATAAAATAAGAAGACTACTTACAGCACTTGAAGGTTCGTAAGGTTGTTGAACGTGTTTGATTTGATTGATGTGATTTTATTGGAATCCAAATAGCTGCAAGATAAAAAAAAACATACTTGAAACTTTGATGCTCTATGTAGTTGCATAATGAATAAAGCATAACAAATGTAACAAAGATCATATCTGTAATCGAGACAATCGTAGACACATGGGCACAGTCGTTACCTCTAACAAACATGCACATGAACTCAAATTTGATATTAATGTGTCAGAATTGGCGGCAAAAATATGCACGTATGTGTCTAAAATAATTGTTATCCAGCATCATAAATTGATTATAAATAAAACTTAAATTTGAGCATCACGGCTATCATAGTAAAAAATAACCTTTAATTTCAAAGAACTCTAATCTCGGTGAGCAATATAATTAATTATTTCTCAAAATATTAAACAACAAAAGTATTGTTTTTTCATTATATTATTAAGCAAACATTGTGTGTAATTCAAAATTTGAGAGACATAAAGATTGGCTTCTATTTTGATAAGCCTAGATAATCAGACAACATTGAAAGTGAAACCATTTTACTAAAAAAACCTCCTTTCCTATAAAACCCTCAAAAATACAAACCAGTAGCCCTTTTCACAAAAATTCTTACGATAAAAAATTGTCGTAAGTGTAAAACTAAGATTAAAAAGAGTTTCACAAAAATACTTACGATAATCTTAAGTGTAAAAATAGTCCTAACTTTAAGTGTAAAACTACCCTGTCCTAAGTGTAAAATTTTGATCGTAAGAGAAATTTTGGTCTTATCTTTTATCGTAAGTGAAAAAAATAGAAAAAAAGATGGACGATGTATTGGCGCTTCGACATGAAAATAAGAGAGCAATTCATCGTTAGCGCATTTTCTCTGACCGTTTGACAAACCTATTTACACATATTGATAAATGTTTATTGAAATGAATATGGTTTAATACAAACAGACGCTACAAATGGCATTGTTGTTTACTCCTTTTTGGCGTGACTAATAACAGAGTCTGTCTATAACGATGCATTCCGTACATTTACCTCTTCAATGCAGCAGTGTATCGTTTACATGACCAAAAAATCAGGATAATTCTCATTAATTTTAGATTTCAAATTGGGAACGATCGAAAATCGAAAAGACTACATGTAGTTGCAAACTTGGGGATATTTTTTTTTTTCATTTTTTTTTTGATAACAACAGGAATACAGGATTTTCTTCTAGACATCTACTTCGCTTACAAAAGTTTTGTATGAACAGCCGCTTTAGGACTGGAATTTTCTGGATCAAATGATATCGTTTTGATTTTGCCTTTATATTAGTAATATAATTTATTAATTTCTGGCAACTTCGATGATCATCGAACACTCTGGCAATACATAAACTTGTGTACATTCTTCTGTTATATTAATATTAATATTAATATATAACAGGGATATTTATTCGTCTTCATGATTGATAGATGATAAACACATCTTTATTTGGGTTATCTCAGGAAAATCGGGATACATTTTCATCAGTAAAAGAACAAGCATTTGATTTTATGTGGGATGGGATTAATTGGAAAAAAGGGGTAAATATTTTGCTGACAAATAACCGATAAAATGAATTATATGAATAGGGGTTTTTTCACACTCCAGATGCACTCCCTTAAAAAATACTTCTACCAAAAGTAACCACGCGTGGATGATGACGCACAACTCCAAGTAATGATAATTATTATAGATCATTTTAATTTACATGCATTAGAAATGTTCCTCTATACGAAAATCATACCCGTTCATATTTTGTGCAGTTATTGGTGACCGATTCATATACATTTTTTTGTATTAGATAAAAATTCAATATAAACATACAAATACATCATAGCATAATAATTGCTTATAAATTAGTGCCGGGGATATTTTTTAAAATAATTTTATTTAAAAAAAATGCTTTGTTGTGCTATGGAAATGAAACTAGGTTGCTAAGGAAGATGGTTTATGGTGTTTAACGCCCCTTTCAACAATATATCAGTCAGTTTTATTGGTGGAGAAAACTGGAGTACTCGGAGAAAACCATTGACCTGTCGCAAATCACTGACAAACTTTATCACATAATATTGTATCGAGTACACCTAAGGAAGAATTTTTTTATCGTAAGTGTAATTTTAGTCGTAAGATAATCTTTGTGAAAAGGACTTAGGAATTATCGTAAGATAATCTTAAGTGAAAAAGTTAGGACTATAGTTACGAATTTTTGTGAAAAGGGCTACAGGTATATTTCTGTATTTCGATCTATATTAAACACAAGACAATGTTCAACTATTCAGCAAATCTCAACAGACTAAGCAAGGTATGTTAGCTAAGTTGACAAAGCATTTCAATTTTAAAATTTTGAACTGCAACATAATTCAATAAATAATTTCGACTTAATTTTTTTTTGTAGTTCTAATAGCTTTTAAAGGGTTAATACCGTGTGTCAGAAAAAAATTTCTTTGATTTTTCTAATATAAAAAAATCTAATTTCTATAGATCTGAATTATTTTTTCAATTTAATTTCACAAATTCGTAATCAACATTGTAGAAAAAAAAATAAATATACAATTATACTAGTAATAAAATTTAAAAAAATGTAAACTTTCTACTAAAAACATTGCTCTATTCACTGACTTTCATTACATTTTAGAATACGAATTATGTTTGAATTAAAGGATCCGAATGATATTCGTCAATTTTATTAAATTTTTGTTTATGGCCAAATGATTACCTTCTATATGAAGAACTGTGATTAACATAAATAGTGATAAAAGGTGCAATTACTACTGTCAAAGAAGGTTTCACAACTGTGTGTATGGTACTTCTGTAATGCTGAATAACTATTATCTGTCTACATGTACATGTTCTAACTAAATAAACACAAAGATGATGTAACCAAAAACAATCATGTATTATACTACCATGGTACTATACATAAATGTACACTGTAATACTAGTATTATATACCCCCCGCTCCCCACATCTGTCCAACCTGTTTCTATCGCCAAAACATTACTGATTGTTCCGACCAAAAATGAAAGGGACCCTCCTATCTTCACCGGTAACCTGCTGATAAAATTCCAAAACATTCTGAGAAACACTACTCAAGTTATCTTACGACATAGGGTAACAATCCTATTTTCCGTGATATCCAGTCCAATAACTCTGGAATGGCAAAAGTGAAAATCGTCAAAAATGAAAGGGATCCTCCTCTTTTCAACGGTAAGCTGCTGATAAAATTCCAAAACATTCTGAGAAACACTACTCAAGTTATCTTACGACATAGGGTAACAATCCTATTTTCCGTCATATCAAGTCCAATAACTCTGGAACGGCAAAAGTGAAAATCATCGAAAATGACAGATATCCTTCTCTCTTCACCGGAAAGCTGCTGATATAATTTCAAAACATTCTGAGAAACACTATTCAAGTTATCATACGACATAGGGTAAAAATCCTATTTTCGGTCATATCAAGTCCAATAACTCTGGAACGGCAAAAGTGAAAATGGTCAAAAATGAAAGGGATCCTCCTCTCTTCACCGGTAAGTGGCTGATAAAATGTCAAAACAATCTGAAAAACACTACTCAAGTTATCAGACGACATAAGGTAAAAATCCTATTTTCCGTCATATCAAGTCCAATAACTCTGGAAGTCAAAAGTGAAAATGGTCAAAAATGAACTGGATCCTCCTCTCTTCACCAGTAAACAGCTGATAAAAGTTTAAAAGATTCTAACCAACACAACTCAAGTTATTGTAAGACATAGACGGACAGACATGGTGAAACCAGTATGCCTCTCTACAACTTCGTTGCAGGGGTATAATAAATTGGAAAACCTGGGGACTAACAGCTGTTTGACATCAATTTAGAAAACTGAAATATTCTAGAGGTACCCCCTTTTACCATAGAAAAAGATTGTAACTTGAGATACGAAAGTTAATGTATAAAATTAGTATCGAATCGTCAAAAAGTTGTTGGAATTCCATACGTTAGCATGGAAAGTAAAGAAATTCCATATGTCAGCATGGAAAGTAAAGAAATTCCATATGTCAGCATGGACAGTAAAGAGATTACATACGTCAGCATGGAAAGTAAAGAAATTCCATACGTCAGCATGGAAAGTAAAGAAATTCCATACGTCAGTATGGAAAGAAAAGAAATTCCATGTCAGCATGGAAAGTAAGAAATTCCATATGTCAGCATGGAAAGTAAAGAAATTCCATGTCAGCATGGAAAGTAAGAAATTCCATACGTCAGCATGGAAAGTGAAGAAATTCCATACGTCAGCATGGAAGTAAGAAATTACATGCGTCAGCATGAACAGCAACAAGTTATGTTTTAAGAAATTCCATACCTCAGCATGGACACAAAAGAAGACATGTTAAGAAATTCCATACGTCAGCCTGGACACAAAATAAGGCATGTTAAGGAAATTCCATACGTCAGCATGATCACAAAATAAGGCATGTTAAATAAATTGCATATGTCAGCATGGACACAAAATAAGACATATTAAAGAAATTCCATACGTCAGTATGGAAAGCAATATTGATACATTTCATAAAATAAAACTACATACATCAGCATGGATAAAATGATCTGAATGTGTCAAGAAATTTCATATGTTGCAAAGAACATAAAACAATAATATAAACTTAAATGGACTAAACTAATTTAAAGACATATATAAATATATTGGTACTATTAATAAAGCATATTGAAGTAAGGCTGGGCGTTATTTAACTGTCATAAGACAAGGGGCACCCACAGGTTTGATGGGGTCACACAAGGGTTAGATATAATTTCTATTAACTACAATTATGTTATAATTTTCATGGCAAACTTTTTTTCAATAAAAATGCACTGAGAAATGTGTTTTCACCCGACATATTTCAAAAATAACGAAAGGTGTTTCTTTTTTCTTTTTTTTTGTCTACCTTTCTAGTTGATAATAGGTAAATTAGGATAATTCATTACAAAAAAAGAAAAAAATCTTCATGACAAATTTGAAAAGGAATTACAAAATATACAGTTTCCTAAGCTACATGTGCGTCTAGCATGGATACAATTAATGTATGCTTAGGCCTATTTTCTGTACACTATCAATTAAAAATTAATTTCAAGGCCGATTTTAGTCGCTCTGAAAGTCAATATTTACCAATGACATTACTTAACATTTCGATTCAAACATGCTTATATATTATCAGATTTATCAATCATTCGAAAAAGAAAGTTGTATTTATTTTCTTTAATGAAAATCTTTCAAGATCTGTATATTATTTGTATTTTGTGGTATGCTTGGGCATTCAAAGGGTATTCTTGGGTATTTTTTGGTATTCTTGGGTAAATGTATGGACCCATAAAATCGTAGACAGAGGTGCAAAGGAGTTACTTCTAATACATATGTACATAAACTCTAATTTAATTTATGAATGTGTTGGGTGCACAAAGACACACACATTTGTCTAACATAATTGTCATCAAACATCATCAATTGATTATTACATAAACTTAAATTTGGGTATCACAGCTATCATAGTAAATCTGACATCTTAAACAGTGGGTGATTTGGGATCTAATGAAACAACTTTCCATTGCACAATGCTCTGGTAATCCTACTTTTAACTGAAAAACTAGTTATGACAATGAGGAACATTTGGCTGATCACAAGTCATTATCTCATTATTGAATATTCTGTTTAACAAGGAACATGATGACTTTTCTAGTATATATTTACATTTAATCAATATCGTTTTTAACTTGAAAATTGTATCTGTCCAATAAATTGACTGATACAGTTTAGAAACAATTTCTTCTGAAAAATGAATAAACACGTTTAAAGAATTAATTTACAATGCAATTAACTTTAAAATGGTAAGCAACGTTACACATTGATAGTTTTTGTTCAGGAATTAACTTATTTTATTTAATTAATGTAGCTATTTATAAATACGTTGTTTAAAAGCAGGCTCAATGAATGAATGACCTCAATCTTGACCCATTACACTGTACTGGTATGTGTGATTAGAATTATACAAATTCTTTTATTTTGTCGTGGAATTTGAATATTTTGCGTAAATAGTTCTTTAAAACAACATAAAGTATAGATATACATGTATTGTAACTCATAGAATGGAGAAAAAAGATAAGAGGAATATTGACAACCGATAAACCTTTGTAATGTTGTTGAACGGGTCTGATTTGATCGATGTGATTTTATTGGAATGCAAATAACTGTAAAATAAAAAAAACCCAATATAAATCAATACGTGAAACTTTGATACTCTATGTTGTTGTAATTCAACGTAACATATTGAATAAAGTAAGTATAATATGTTCTTAGTAAGTTTTCAAGCATTCATGATTTGATTGATAACATGAATAACCAAATATACCACACCCTCAGAACAGCTGCCATATCTAATGGTCAAATATTAGACACAGATGCCAATTTGTTACCTCTAACACATATGTACATGGAATCTGATTAGATTTTGATTGTGTTACAATGGGTGCACAAACGCATACATTTGTCTAAAATAACTGTCATCAAACATCATAAATTGATTATAACGTTAACTTTAATTTGAGTATTACAGTTATCAGAGTAAAATCAGCATCCTAAACAGTAGGTGATTTGGGCTCTAATGAAGCAACTTTGCATTTCATAATACTCTGGTAATCCTACTTACTGAAAATACTAGTTATAACAAAGAGGAACATTTGGCTGATCACAAGTGAT
Source organism: Bathymodiolus brooksi (assembly GCA_963680875.1). NCBI lineage: Eukaryota > Metazoa > Mollusca > Bivalvia > Mytilida > Modiolidae > Bathymodiolus > Bathymodiolus brooksi. Next base: position 68,249,336 of record OY804586.1, read on the forward strand.
TCATCTCATTATAGTAAAACCGGCATCGTAATCAGTGGGTGATTTGGGCTCTTATGAAACAACTTTCCATTGCACAATGCTATGCAACCCTACTTACTGAAATACTAGTTATGACAAAGAGGAACATTTGGCTGATCACAAGTCATACATCTCATCATTGAATATTCTGGTTAACAAGGAAAATGATGACTTTTCTAGTTGATATTGAATAACAAAACTTCACAAGAATCCACATACAGAAAAGAATACTACAGGTGCTTCTACTTTTTCAACAAACTTTTTTACAAAGTAATTGTTTATAAATATGGCTAACATTTTTACTGCTGTCAAAGAGGGAATACAATCATACTGGGACAAAGTCTATTAACGTAATAGCTTCAATCAAATGTGGATACTGAAATACTAGACCAAGGAAAACAGACAGACTGTCTCATAATGGATATTTCCAAAGCTTTTGATAAGGTCAGCCATAGCCTTATCATTCATAGGCTGAAACATTATGGGATCACAGGAAAAACAAATGAGTGGATTAAGAACTTCCTCAGTGACAGGACAGTCAGTAGTAGTGGGGGGTGAAACATCGACTTCCATACCCGTAGAGTCCGGAGTACCTCAAGGATCCATCCTAGAGCCTAGCTTGTTTTTATTTTATATAAATGACATCCCAGATGGGATTCAGTCAACAGTACGACTGTTTGCTGATGATACCATTGCATATGTCACAATATCATCAGATGCAGATGCAGCAAACCTTCAACAGGACCTTGACAAACAGGCTGAATGGGAATAAAAATGGTTCATGAAATTCCATCCAGAGAAATGTAATGTACTCACCATCTCCAAAAAGCGAAGTTCATCTAAGTACAATTACACTCTACATGGACATATCCTTGAACATGATACATCAGCAAAATACCTGGGATGTACAATTTCATCAGACCTCAAATGGGGTAAACATATAAGCACCATCTGCTCTAAAGCCAACAACACCATCAGTTTTCTTAAAAGGAACATAAACATCTCCAACAAATCGATCAAAGAAAAAGCGTATGTGTCCCTCGTAAGACCTACCCTGGAGTATGCCAGCTCTGTATGGGACCCATACCAACAAAATGACATCCATCGATTGGAGATGATTCAAAGAAGGGCTGCACGATATGTTACTAACCGATACCACAACACCTCATCGGTTAGTAGCATGATTGAACAAATAGAATGGACTATCTTAGAGGAACGAAGAAAACATAGTAGATTACTGATGATGTATAAGCTGAAAAACAACATCGTACGAGTTGATGCATCAAGCAAGCTTATGCCAAATGAACGACCCTCCAGAAACAACAACGAGCAGGCATTGCACGTTCCATCATGCAAGACCACAGCTCGTAATGATTCGTTCTATCCTAGAACGATAAAGGAATGGAACACCTTGCCTAACTGTACTGTCTCTGTCCTGAGTCCTGAATCCTTCAAGGCTGAGCTCCGTCATTAAGCTTAAATGACACTGTTTTTATTTGCACTGTATATAAATTCACTTTATTGCGTCTAAGTATGTTCAAGGTTTAATGCACACACCCAAGAAAGTGGCAGAATAGTCAACCAGTTGACGGTGGCCATTAAATGGAAGAAGGTATTGAAAGGATCTTCTGGATAGATTTAATTCTCGTTTTTAACTTGAAAATTGTATCTGTCCAAAAATTTCACCGATACAGTTTAGAAACAATTTCTTCTGAAAAATGTATACAAATGTTTAAAGAATTCATTTACAATGGTAAGCAACGTTACACATTGATAGTTTTTGTTTATGAATTAACTTATTGTATTTACTCAAGCACGAACAAACATGTGCTAAACAGTCAATTGAGTCATCACTACGTTGGAGTTCTGTATCAAAAAAATATATGTAGAGTTCGGAAGGCACATTTTTCACCAACATGTTTAATATAAAAACCCCCCAAAAAAACCATTTCCTATGACATGTATTGACATATTATGACTACACTTTTGCTTAGATCATATTAAGTGATATTCACAGAGATTGTAAGTGTGGTAGATTGTTCAAAGTGTTGTCCTCTATCACTGATATGTCATTGTAGTCAATAAATAGTAGACACATGTGTTATGTTTATATCTTATTAATTCTGTAGCTTTCTGTTCTGTCTGAAGCAATACATAGTATGTCATAAACAATGCTTATAGTAACTTAATGTTAGAGAATACCGAAGGGGCAATCTGGAATGTACAGCTTAGAGACACTGGCACTGGTGGGTACATATGACACAGGATGAAGACAAACACACACAAAAGCACAACACAACACAACACAGAAAAGTAAAAAGATGAGCAACACGGGCCTCACCAAAATCCATGTGGTCGCGAAGAGAAAACAGTTTCTGGTTGGTGAAGATTCACAGAGCTCGATTCACAGATCTACCTTTCGCATGTCCCCATGTGGTGCATAGAGGCAACTAATGGCTGCCATCTATTTTGAGTCTGATACTTGTATGCATCAGGAATGTAGTTTTCATGCACAATTCCTCTATTTATACCGACATTTGATTCGTTGAAATATAAAATTATCATGTTGATAAGCAAATGTCATACTATTAGATTGTGGATATGAATTTGATACTCGAAACAATTTTATGTGGACTACAAACTCCAAAACATAAAGGGATAATTGTTTAATTATTTGTCATTTGAGTACATTATTGTCTTGATATACCTTTTGGTATTTTTACCAGTTATACTGGGGATGTAAATACACAAAGTTTATATGATTTTTGCTATAGCATAGAACGTATGTATTTAAATGTGGACACTTCTATTTTAGTCCACAGGTTTCACAAAGAAATTAGTAATTCCAACAAAGCTGTCATGTTTGATCAGTTCCTTTGAATATTAATCCAATGTCTACAATGCAAAAAGAACTAATTACAACTAAATAATCCCACGTGTTCCTCTTGTGTCATACTCTTTGGCATTAGTATCACTTCTACCAAATACTGACCGCCTTCAACAATTTGAAGATTTTTGTCAGAGCTTGTCCTATTTCTACCAAATACTGACCGCCTTCAACAATTTGATGATTTTTGTCAGAGCTTGTTCTACTTCTACCAAATACTGACCACATTCAACAATTTGAAGATTTTTGTCAGAGCTTGTTCTTCTACCAAATACTGACCGCATTAGAAATCAATAATATTGAGGTATATGTATTATATATACCATGGATCTTACGAATTAACTTATATAAACCAACGAATCCGAAGGATGAGTTGGTTTAAATAAGTTCATGAGTAAGATCCATGATATATATGGTTTGTAGCAGAAATTACATGATGGCCTCGTGCAAGTCAGAAAAGCACGCGAAAAACCATGGAATAACATGCATATCTTTATAGTAAACAATAGAAACTTAACTATTATTCTCATGTGATGTCAAAATCATGGAATAACATCAAGATCTTCATGTTAGGGCATGGTTTGTAAAAGTTCACTATTCTTAAGATGATTACTGCATAAAAACATCATTGGAAAAATACGTATTTTTGTTATAATATGTTTTAGGACTAGATTTCGTTTAATATTGCAAATTCATTATTTTATATTGTTCGCTATTTTTGTACTCTAGCTTCACTTGCCACACCCACCAGGAAATATAACCTTGTGCAGGTTTTTTTTTCACGTTTGAAATTCCTGTGTGTGAGTTATATTGAACGGTAATTATTTCTGGCTTAAACTGCAAATTAATCTATATGTTTATGTTTATTATCAGAACTGTTAGATTACTTGAAATTAAAACTTCTCTCTCCCGATCGTTGCTGACGTTGCTTTCATAATTGTCAAGAACTTCACTTTTCCTTTTAATAATTTGTTGGAATTGCATTCTTCCAATGCCCATTATCTTTGCAACATCTCCAGAACTTTTCCCACCATCATGTAGTTTGATGGCTTCAACTCTTTCGGATAACGTTAACACCTTGCGTGACATTTTTATGACTGACTGACAAAACAATGTCGTTTTTCTTTATTTAAAGCCTTAAATTTTACACACCTGTTGTGAACTTACCTGTTACACCTGTTCTGAACATCTTAATTAAATTAATCCAGGGGTGGATCCAGAGACTCTATTGATGGGGGTGGGGGGTTCAGTTATGGAGCAATAATTTCATTAATTGATGGAACCAACTGTAGCCCCAAAGCGGTTCTGGCGTGTAGGTCGGTAAACCTTTTTTTTCATTTCATTTAGCGCATAGTAGAGAAAAGGTACAGTTATTGATTTCCTAAAGTAGTCTTCCGGACTCTCTGCTTCAACATTATCTCTCATTATTTGACTCCCGCATATTCTAGGTTTTTTAATCTCTATGTCTAGCGGTTCACATATTTTAGCACTCCTCTGAAAACACTGGTGGTTGAATTGTTCAACATTTGCTCTGCAGTCTAGTGAGCTCTGAATTAAATTTACGCTTTTTAAGGCTCTGCCTATGTCAAGTGATCTCTCTTGTAGTGATCTGCTGAGCCTTTTCTTAAAAGCCAGGCACATTTGAACAATAACAATGGTTACGACAAAATCAAAGTTGCAAATGGAATACAACAATGAAGTTACATCAGCTTCTTCTGGTCTGGTGAATGTTGTAAAGTGCTCAAGGGTCTGAGCAATAGCAGGGAAAATCTAATTGAAGTCTATTTTATTTCTAATTAACTTCAATTATTATACATGTATTTATATTTTCATTTAGAGTTTAAAATATGCTGTATTCATATATCTTCAAAACGGAAAACTCGTGTAGTTTTTTTTTAATACAACAACATTTGCCTTTAATTTTTTTGGAGAAATAAATTATATTTAAAAAAGAATTTCATTGAAAGAGCCTCAATTTATAGGTGTTGGCAGTTATACCTATATGAAATTGTGACACTAGACATGTTTATATAACGGTTTAAGACAATACCTGATTAATTGGTATTTTGACAATACATTCATAAAAATTTCAAATAAACTTGAAAATTTGATTTAGCATAATTACTTATAATTACCTCTTTGAAGATTAATTAAATGCAAAGAAATTAATTTGTATTTTCTTTTACTTTCATCACACAGATCGAAACCATTCGATTAAAAGCCATATTGTGACGTTAAATAGCCTTGAAATGTGTATGTTAACATATATGTGCTTGACTTATTCGATGGGGGTGGGGGGATGAAGCCCCCAAAGTCCGTCCTTGAATCCGCCACTGTAAATTAAACTTATTCATTGTTGATTGCCAAGTTCTGGTCTGGGGTTATTCTGTTGACATAAACTACGACAGGGGAGATAATTTGCCACATGATCAAATGAAATGTCACGTCACTGAAGCAAAAAAAAAATGTATTAAAGATTTTTGCTTAGTTTTGACTAATTACAATTCAAGGTACCTCAGGAAAATATTCTTGTATATTAACCACAATCATATGGAATATTTTTACAAGCCATGGTCGATTACAAAGAAATCTAAATATTGGGGAATGCAAACCCACAAAAAAAGACCTGGAAGGGTAGCAGTACCTGAAAAATTCTACTGTATTAATTTTGTTTATTTACATCGTCCCCCTACATGTATATGAATGGAATATCGCTAGAATAATCACATGTGTATGTATGTAATTTACCTTAAATTTGACACCAATGGTCAACTATGTACCAGACTCTATGACAAAGGAGACGACGTCAGGTTGGTCGAGTTATAATCCTCTGTTGTGTCTTATGATGGATTTGTGTATTATCTAATATTTATACTCTTTATATTCGTTTAAAGCACCTTTTATTTCCAAACTAAGGGAACAACCATTTAACTTGAAGGGGGGTTATGGTTTTTTTCTAAAAAAAAATATTCTGATTCCCAATGTTGCTGAAAAAAATATTCTGATTTTGGTGGAGGAAAAACAAAATATTGGATACCAAAACTTCACAGGAATCCATACAGAGAAAGGTATATAACCACTCCTTCTACTGAAGCACTGCTAAGACCTTCTGGGTAATTTTAATTCTAGTTCTTTTTCGAAAATTTCATCTGTCCAAACATGTGAGTTTTCTACACTTTACAAACCCATTTCTCGTGGAAATTCCTTGAAGTAACTTATTTCAATCTTGCAAGCACGAATAAAAGGAAAAAGGTGCTAAATTGGAGTTCTTTATCAATGACATATTTGTCGAGGTTGGGGGCACATTTTCAATAAATCATCAACATCTACAAGTGAAAAAGCTGTGCCTCTCTCCTTACTGATATTTTATTTTACTCATGAGGCAGAGTTTATACAAGAACGTATCAAGAATAAAATAATTACAGAAGCTTAAGCGTTTAATCTCATAGAAATGTTCAAATTGATAGAGTTGTTTAATTTAATGTTGTACTTATGAAAGTAAGTTATTTGTTGATAGAGTTTCCTTGCAAATAGTACATTTTAGTTTTCTGAGAACATTAACCTGTTTTAAAGTACAGCTGCTATATATAATGGTAAAATCGTGGTCCATACATTTACCCAAGAATACCACAGAATACCCCCATATTACCCAAGAATACCCTCCGAGGACCTGTGAATATCCCTGAAAAACTGAGAAACAGATATAATTTTTCTATTTCCCCGAAACAACGAAAAAATACCAAAATCTTATTAAAATGAGAACGATGAAAATTAATGGCACAATTTCCCGACATAATAGCTGTTACATGTTCAAACCAGAGGCTCCCAGGAGCCTGTAATCGCTCACCTGGATTAAAACTGCTTTCAATAACAATGCAACTGCACTGTGGCGGCCATCTTGACGGGAGAACGCAACTGCCGAACACCATTTTGGAAGAGGACCATCCAATGACTATTCCATCAAAGTTTGGTTTTAATTGAGCTACTGGTTCCAGACAAGATGGTTTTTATGTGAATTTTCCATAGGGTCCTATGTTAAACTAAGTACAGCTGTGCAGCCATCTTGGTCAGAGGGCGGGACCACCAGACACAAATTTGATTCAGCGGTTTCAGAGAAGATTTAAATGTGATCTTTTACCAAAATATGCCTAATTTGCATAATCGGCATAAATCGGCTGAAAGAAAAATTAAAAAAACTCCCCGAACATATGCTAAACTACTCCATGCCATGTAGCTGCAGTTCAAATTTGAGCTCATTTTGACTTATACTAAAGCAGCAATGGCCAATTGAAGAAATTTCTATTTTTAGAAACAGCAGCCATCTTGAATGGAGGGCGGAGCTGTCGGACACAATTTTGAAAGGGAATCACATAGGAAACATTCCTGCCAGGTTTGGTTTAATTTGGTTCAGCGATTTCAGAGGAGAAGATTTAAATGTGATCTTTTATCAAAATATGCCTAATTTGCATAATCGGTATATATCGGCTGAAAGAAAAATTTCACAGAAAAACCCGGAATATATGCTAAACTACTTCTTGCCATGTAGCTGCAGTTAAAATTTGAGCTCATTTTGACTTACACTAAAGCAGCAATGGACAATTAAAATTTCATCCCCCCTTTTTTCTATTTTGAGCTTGGCAGCCATCTTGGTTGGAAGTCGGGATCACTGGACACAATTTTGGAAGGGGGCCATCCAAGAATCATTTCAGCAAAGTTTGGTTGAGATTGGCTCAGCAGTTTCAGAGGAGAAGATTTTTTTTAAATTTCATCCCACCTTTTTTCTAATTTGCATAATCGTGAAAATCGGCAAAAGTTCAAAGTTCATAAAAAATCCTGTAATACATGTTAAAAAGCTCATCATTATGCTTATGGAGTTCAAATTTGGGCACATTCTTGCCTAAAATAGAGCAGTTTTGGCCATTTGAAGAAATTTCTATTTTTTGTAACAGCGGCCATCTTGAATGGAGGGCGGGGCTGTCGGACACAATTTGAAAGGGACCCACCCAGGGACCATCCCTGCCAGGTTTGGTTTAATTTGGTTCAGCGGTTTCAGAGGAGAAGATTTAAATGTGATCTTTTATAAAAATATGCCTAATTTGCATAATCGGTATATATCGGCTGAAAGAAAAATTTCACAGAAAAACCGGAATATATGTTAAACTATTCCTTGCCATGTAGCTGCAGTTAAAATTTGAGCTCATTTTGACTTACACTAAAGCAGCAATGGACAATTAAAATTTCATCCCCCCTTTTTCTATTTTTAGCTTGGCGGCCATCTTGGTTGGAAGTCGGGATCAACGGACACAATTTTGGAAGGGGACCATCCAAGAATCATTTCAGCAAAATTTGGTTGAGATTGGCTCAGTAATTTCCGAGGAGAAGATTTTTTTTAAATTTCATTCCCCTTTTTTCTAATTTGCATAATCGGTCAAAATCGGCAAAATTTCAAAGTTCATAAAAAATCCTGTAATATGTGCTAAATAGCTCATCATTATGCTTACACAGTTCAAATTTGGGCACATTCTGGCTTACAATAGAGCAGTTTTGGCCATTTGAAGAAATTTCTATATTTAGTAACAGCGGCCATCTTGAATGGAGGGCGGGTCTGTTGGACACAATTTTGAAAGGGACCCACCCATGGACCATCCCTGCCAGGGTTGGTTTAATTTGGTTCAGCGGTTTCAGAGGAGAAGATTTAAATGTGATCTTTTATAAAAATATGCCTAATTTGCATAATCGGTATATATCGGCTGAAAGAAAAAAATTCACAGAAAAACCCGGAATATATGCTAAACTACTTCTTGCCATGTAGCTGCAGTTAAAATTTCAGCTCATTTTGACTTACACTAAAGCAGCAATGGACAATTAAAATTTCATCCCCCCTTTTTTCTATTTTGAGCTTGGCAGCTATCTTGGTTGGAAGTCGGGATTACCGGACACAATTTTGGAAGGGGGCCATCCAAGAATCATTTCAGCAAAGTTTGGTTGAGATTGGCTCAGTAGTTTCCAAGGAGAAGATTTTTTTTAAATTTCATCCCCCTTTTTTCTAATTTGCATAATCGGACAAAATCGTCAAAAGTTCAAAGTTCATAAAAAATCCTGTCATACATGCTGAAAAGCTCATCATTATGCTTATACAGTTCAAATTTGGGCACATTCTGGCTTAAAATAGAGCAGTTTTGGCCATTTGAAGAAATTTCTATTTTTAGTAACAGCGGCCATCTTGAATGGAGGGCGGGGCTGTCGGACACAATTTGAAAGGGACCCACCCAGGGACCATCCCTGCCAGGTTTGGTTTAATTTGGTTCAGCGGTTTCAGAGAAGAAGATTTAAATGTGATCTTTTATCAAAATATGCCTAATTTGCATAATCGGTATATATCGGCTGAAAGAAAAATTTCACAGAAAAACCCGGAATATATGTTAAACTACTCCTTGCCATGTAGTGCAGTTAAATTTGAGCTCATTTTGACTAACACTAAAGCAGCAATGGACAATTAAAATATCTTCCCCCTTTTTTCTATTTTGAGATTGGCGGCCATCTTGGTTGGAAGTCGGGATCAACGGACACAATTTTTGAAGGGGGCCACCCAAGAATCATTTCAGCAAAGTTTAGTTGAGATTGGCTAGGCAGTTTCAGAGGAGAAGATTTTTTTTAAATTACATCCCACTTTTTTCTAATTTGCATAATCGTCAAAATCGGCAAAAGTTCAAAGTTCATAAAAAATACTGATATACATGTTAAAAAGCTCATCATTATGCTTATACAGTTCAAATTTGGGCACATTCTTGCTTAAAATAGAGCAGTTTTGGCCATTTGAAGAAATTTCTATTTTTAGCAACAGCGGCCATCTTAAATGGAGGGCGGAGCTGTCGGACACAATTTTGAAAGGGAACCACTCAGGGACCATCCCTGCCAGGTTTGGTTTAATTTGGTTCAGCGGTTTCAGAGGAGAAGATTTAAATGTGATCTTTTATCAAAATATGCCTAATTTGCATAATCGGTATATATCGGCTGAAAGGAAAATTTCACAGAAAAACTGGAATATATGTTAAACTACTCCTTGCCATGTAGCTGCAGTTAAAATTTGAGCTCATTTTGACTTACACTAAAGCAGCAATGCACAATTAAAATTTCATCCCCCCTTTTTCTATTTTGAGATTGGCGGCCATCTTGGTTGGAAGTCGGGATCACCGGACAGAATTTTGGAAGGGGGCCATCCAAGAATCATTTCAGCAAAGTTTGGTTGAGATTGGCTCAGTTTTTGCAGAGGAGAAGATTTTTTTTTAAATTTCATCCCACCTTTTTTCTAATTTGCATAATCGGTCAAATTCGGCAAAAGTTCAAAGTTCATAAAAAATCCTGTAATATGTGCTAAAAAGCTCATCATTATGCTTACACAGTTCAAATTTGGGCACATTCTGGCTTACAATAGAGCAGTTTTGGCCATTTGAAGAAATTTCTATTTTTAGTAACAGCGGCCATCTTGAATGGAGGGCGGGGCTGTCGGACACAATTTGAAAGGGACCCACCCAGGGACCATCCCTGCCAGGTTTGGTTTAATTTGGTTCAGCGGTTTCAGAGGAGAAGATTTAAATGTGATCTTTTATCAAAATATGCCTAATTTGCATAATCGGTATATATCGGCTGAAAGAAAAAAATCACAGAAAAACACGGAATATATGTTAAACTATTCCTTGCCATGTAGCTGCAGTTAAAATTTGAGCTCATTTTGACTTACACTAAAGCAGCAATGGACAATTAAAATATCTTCCCCCCTTTTTTCTATTTTGAGATTGGCGGCCATCTTGGTTGGAAGTCGGGATCAACGGACACAATTTTGGAAGGGGGCCATCCAAGAATCATTTCAGCAAAGTTTGGTTGAGATTGGCTCAGCAGTTTCAGAGGAGAAGATTTTTTTTAAATTACATCCCACTTTTTTCTAATTTGCATAATCGTCAAAATCGGCAAAAGTTCAAAGTTCATAAAAAATCCTGAAATACATGTTAAAAAGCTCATCATTATGCTTATACAGTTCAAATTTGGGCACATTCTTGCTTAAAATAGAGCAGTTTTGGCCATTTGAAGAAATTTCTATTTTTAGCAACAGCGGCCATCTTAAATGGAGGGCGGGGCTGTCGGACACAATTTTGAAAGGGAACCACCCAGGGACCATCCCGGCCAGGTTTGGTTTAATTTGGTTCAGCGGTTTCAGAGGAGAAGATTTAAATGTGATCTTTTATAAAGATATGCCTAATTTGCATAATCGGTATATATCAGCTGAAAGAAAAATTTCACAGAAACACCCGGAATATATGTTAAACTACTCCTTGCCATGTAGCTGCAGTTAAAATTTGAGCTCATTTTGACTTACACTAAAGCAGCAATGCACAATTAAAATTTCATCCCCCCTTTTTCTATTTTGAGCTTGGCGGCCATCTTGGTTGGAAGTCGGGATCACCGGACACAATTTTGGAAGGGGGCCATCCAAGAATCATTTCAGCAAAGTTTGGTTGAGATTGGCTCAGTTGTTTCAGAGGAGAAGATTTTTTTTTTAAATTTCATTCCTCTTTTTTCTAATTTGCATAATCGGTCAAAATCGGCAAAATTTCAAAGTTCATAAAAAATCCTGTAATATGTGCTAAATAGCTCATCATTATGCTTACACAGTTCAAATTTGGGCACATTCTGGCTTACAATAGAGCAGTTTTAGCCATTTGAAGAAATTTCTATATTTAGTAACAGCGGCCATCTTGAATGGAGGGCGGGTCTGTTGGACACAATTTTGAAAGGGACCCACCCATGGACCATCCCTGCCAGGGTAGGTTTAATTTGGTTCAGCGGTTTCAGAGGAGAAGATTTAAATGTGATCTTTTATAAAAATATGCCTAATTTGCATAATCAGTATATATCGGCTGAAAGAAAAAAATTCACAGAAAAACCCGGAATATATGCTAAACTACTTCTTGCCATGTAGCTGCAGTTAAAATTTCAGCTCATTTTGACTTACACTAAAGCAGCAATGGACAATTAAAATTTCATCCCCCCTTTTTTCTATTTTGAGCTTGGCAGCCATCTTGGTTGGAAGTCGGGATTACCGGACACAATTTTGGAAGGGGGCCATCCAAGAATCATTTCAGCAAAGTTTGGTTGAGATTGGCTCAGTAGTTTCAGAGGAGAAGATTTTTTTAAAATTTCATCCCCCTTTTTTCTAATTTGCATAATCGGACAAAATCGTCAAAAGTTCAAAGTTCATAAAAAATCCTGTCATACATGCTGAAAAGCTCATCATTATGCTTATAGAGTTCAAATTTGGGCACATTCTGGCTTAAAATAGAGCAGTTTTGGTCATTTGAAGAAATTTCTATTTGTAGTAACAGCGGCCATCCTAAATGGAAGGCGGGGCTGTCGGACACAATTTTGAAAGGGACCCACCCAGGGACCATCCCTGCCAGGTTTGGTTTAATTTGGTTCAGCGGTTTCAGAGGAGAAGATTTAAATGTGATCTTTTATCAAAATATGCCTAATTTGCATAATCGGTATATATCGGCTGAAAGAAAAAAATCACAGAAAAACACGGAATATATGTTAAACTATTCCTTGCCATGTAGCTGCAGTTAAAATTTGAGCTCATTTTGACTTACACTAAAGAAGCAATGGACAATTAAAATATCTTCCCCCCTTTTTTCTATTTTGAGATTGGCGGCCATCTTGGTTGGAAGTCGGGATCAACGGACACAATTTTGGAAGGGGGCCATCCAAGAATCATTTCAGCAAAGTTTGGTTGAGATTGGCTCAGCAGTTTCAGAGGAGAAGATTTTTTTTAAATTACATCCCACTTTTTTCTAATTTGCATAATCGTCAAAATCGGCAAAAGTTCAAAGTTCATAAAAAATCCTGAAATACATGTTAAAAAGCTCATCATTATGCTTATACAGTTCAAATTTGGGCACATTCTTGCTTAAAATAGAGCAGTTTTGGCCATTTGAAGAAATTTCTATTTTTAGCAACAGCGGCCATCTTAAATGGAGGGCGGGGCTGTCGGACACAATTTTGAAAGGGAACCACCCAGGGACCATCCCTGCCAGGTTTGGTTTAATTTGGTTCAGCGGTTTCAGAGGAGAAGATTTAAATGTGATCTTTTATAAAGATATGCCTAATTTGCATAATCGGTATATATCAGCTGAAAGAAAAATTTCACAGAAACACCCGGAATATATGTTAAACTACTCCTTGCCATGTAGCTGCAGTTAAAATTTGAGCTCATTTTGACTTACACTAAAGCAGCAATGCACAATTAAAATTTCATCCCCCCTTTTTCTATTTTGAGCTTGGCGGCCATCTTGGTTGGAAGTCGGGATCACCGGACACAATTTTGGAAGGGGGCCATCCAAGAATCATTTCAGCAAAGTTTGGTTGAGATTGGCTCAGTTGTTTCAGAGGAGAAGATTTTTTTTTTAAATTTCATTCCCCTTTTTTCTAATTTGCATAATCGGTCAAAATCGGCAAAATTTCAAAGTTCATAAAAAATCCTGTAATATGTGCTAAATAGCTCATCATTATGCTTACACAGTTCAAATTTGGGCACATTCTGGCTTACAATAGAGCAGTTTTGGCCATTTGAAGAAATTTCTATATTTAGTAACAGCGGCCATCTTGAATGGAGGGCGGGTCTGTTGGACACAATTTTGAAAGGGACCCACCCATGGACCATCCCTGCCAGGGTAGGTTTAATTTGGTTCAGCGGTTTCAGAGGAGAAGATTTAAATGTGATCTTTTATAAAAATATGCCTAATTTGCATAATCAGTATATATCGGCTGAAAGAAAAAAATTCACAGAAAAACCCGGAATATATGCTAAACTACCTCTTGCCATGTAGCTGCAGTTAAAATTTCAGCTCATTTTGACTTACACTAAAGCAGCAATGGACAATTAAAATTTCATCCCCCCTTTTTTCTATTTTGAGCTTGGCAGCCATCTTGGTTGGAAGTCGGGATTACCGGACACAATTTTGGAAGGGGGCCATCCAAGAATCATTTCAGCAAAGTTTGGTTGAGATTGGCTCAGTAGTTTCAGAGGAGAAGATTTTTTTAAAATTTCATCCCCATTTTTTCTAATTTGCATAATCGGACAAAATCGTCAAAAGTTCAAAGTTCATAAAAAATCCTGTCATACATGCTGAAAAGCTCATCATTATGCTTATACAGTTCAAATTTGGGCACATTCTGGCTTAAAATAGAGCAGTTTTGGCCATTTGAAGAAATTTATATTTTTAGTAACAGCTGCCATCTTGAATGGAGGGCGGGGCTGTCGGACACAATTTTGAAAGGGACTCACCCAGGGACCATCCCTGCCAGGTTTGGTTTAATTTGGTTCAGCGGTTTCAGAGGAGAAGATTTAAATGTGATCTTTTATCAAAATATGCCTAATTTGCATAATCGGTATATATCGGCTGAAAGAAAAATTTCACAGAAAAACTGGAATATATGTTAAACTATTCCTTGCCATGTAGCTGCAGTTAAAATTTGAGCTCATTTTGACTTACACTAAAGCAGCAATGCACAATTAAAATGTCATCCCCCCTTTTTTCTATTTTGAGATTGGCGGCCATCTTGGTTGGAAGTCGGGATCACCGGACAGAATTTTGGAAGGGGGCCATCGAAGAATCATTTCAGCAAAGTTTGGTTGAGATTGGCTCAGCAGTTTCAGAGGAGAAGATTTTTTTTAAATTTCATTCCACTTTTTTTCTAATTTGCATAATGGTCAAAATCGGCAAAAGTTCAAAGTTCATAAAAAATCCTGTAATACATGTTAAAAAGCTCATCATTATGCTTATAGAGTTCAAATTTGGGCACATTCTTGCCTAAAATAGAGCAGTTGTGGCCATTTGAAGAAATTTCTATTTTTAGTAACAACGGCCATCTTAAATGGAGGGCGGGGCTGTCGGACACAATTTTGAAAGGGACTCACCCAGGGACCATCCCTGCCAGGTTTGGTTTAATTTGGTTCAGCGTTTCAGAGGAGAAGATTTAAATGTGATCTTTTATCAAAATATGCCTAATTTGCATAATCGGTATATATCGGCTGAAAGAAAAATTTCACAGAAAAACCCGGAATATATGTTAAACTACTCCTTGCCCTGTAGCTGCAGTTAAAATTTGAGCTCATTTTGACTTACACTAAAGCAGCAATGCACAATTAAAATTTCATCCCCCCTTTTTTCTATTTTGAGATTGGCGGCCATCTTGGTTGGAAGTCGGGATCACCGGACAGAATTTTGGAAGGGGGCCATCCAAGAATCATTTCAGCAAAGTTTGGTTGAGATTGGCTCAGTTTTTGCAGAGGAGAAGATTTTTTTTTAAATTTCATCCCCCTTTTTTCTAATTTGCATAATCGGTCAAATTCGGCAAAAGTTCAAAGTTCATAAAAAATCCTGTAATATGTGCTAAAAAGCTCATCATTATGCTTACACAGTTCAAATTTGGGCACATTCTGGCTTACAATAGAGCAGTTTTGGCCATTTGAAGAAATTTCTATTTTTAGTAACAGCGGCCATCTTGAATGGAGGGCGGGGCTGTCGGACACAATTTGAAAGGGACCCACCCAGGGACCATCCCTGCCAGGTTTGGTTTAATTTGGTTCAGCGGTTTCAGAGAAGAAGATTTAAATGTGATCTTTTATCAAAATATGCCTAATTTGCATAATCGGTATATATCGGCTGAAAGAAAAATTTCACAGAAAAACCCGGAATATATGTTAAACTACTCCTTGCCATGTAGCTGCAGTTAAATTTGAGCTCATTTTGACTTACACTAAAGCAGCAATGGACAATTAAAATATCTTCCCCCTTTTTTCTATTTTGAGAATGGCGGCCATCTTGGTTGGAAGTCGGGATCACCGGACACAATTTTGGAAGGGGGCCATCCAAGAATCATTTCAGCAAAGTTTGGTTGAGATTGGCTCAGCAGTTTCAGAGGAGAAGATTTTTTTTAAATTTCATCCCACCTTTTTTCTAATTTGCATAATCGTCAAAATCGGCAAAAGTTCAAAGTTCATAAAAAATCCTGTAATACATGTTAAAACGCTCATCATTATGCTTATACAGTTCAAATTTGGGCACATTCTTGCTTAAAATAGAGCAGTTTTGGTCATTTGAAGAAATTTCTATTTTTAGTAACAGCGGCCATCCTAAATGGAGGGCGGGCTGTCGGACACAATTTTGAAAGGGACTCACCCAGGGACCATCCCTGCCAGGTTTGGTTTAATTTGGTTTAGCGGTTTCAGAGGAGAAGATTTAAATGTGATCTTTTATAAAAATATGCCTAATTTGCATAATCGGTATATATCGGCTGAAAGAAAAAATTCACAGAAAAACACGGAATATATGTTAAACTATTCCTTGCCATGTAGCTGCAGTTAAAATTTGAGCTCATTTTGACTTACACTAAAGCAGCAATGGACAATTAAATTATCTTCCCCCCTTTTTTCTATTTTGAGATTGGCGGCCATCTTGGTTGGAAGTCGGGATCAACGGACACAATTTTGGAAGGGGGCCATCCAAGAATCATTTCAGCAAAGTTTGGTTGAGATTGGCTCAGCAGTTTCAGAGGAGAAGATTTTTTTTAAATTACATCCCACTTTTTTCTAATTTGCATAATCGTCAAAATCGGCAAAAGTTCAAAGTTCATAAAAAATCCTGAAATACATGTTAAAAAGCTCATCATTATGCTTATACAGTTCAAATTTGGGCACATTCTGGCTTAAAATAGAGCAGTTTTGGCCATTTGAAGAAATTTCTATTTTTAGTAACAGCGGCCATCTTGAATGGAGGGCGGGGCTGTCGGACACAATTTTGAAAGGGACTCACCCAGGGACCATCCCTGCCAGGTTTGGTTTAATTTGGTTCAGCGGTTTCAGAGGAGAAGATTTAAATGTGATCTTTTATCAAAATATGCCTAATTTGCATAATCGGTATATATCGGCTGAAAGAAAAATTTCACAGAAAAACACGGAATATATGTTAAACTATTCCTTGCCATGTAGCTGCAGTTAAAATTTGAGCTCATTTTGACTTACACTAAAGCAGCAATGCACAATTAAAATTTCGTCCCCCCTTTTTCCATTTTGAGATTGGCGGCCATCTTGGTTGGAAGTCGGGATCACCGGACACAATTTTGGAAGGGGGCCATCCAAGAATCATTTCAGCAAAGTTTGGTTGAGATTGGCTCAGCAGTTTCAGAGGAGAAGATTTTTTTTAAATTTCATCCCACCTTTTTTCTAATTTGCATAATCGTCAAAATCGGCAAAAGTTCAAAGTTCATAAAAAATCCTGTAATACATGTTAAAAAGCTCATCATTATGCTTATAGAGTTCAAATTTGGCACATTCTTGCTTAAAATAGAGCAGTTTTGGTCATTTGAAGAAATTTCTATTTGTAGTAACAGCGGCCATCCTAAATGGAGGGCGGGGCTGTCGGACACAATTTTGAAAGGGACCCACCCAGGGACCATCCCTGCCAGGTTTGGTTTAATTTGGTTCAGCGGTTTCAGAGGAGAAGATTTAAATGTGATCTTTTATAAAAATATGCCTAATTTGCATAATCGGTATATATCGGCTGAAAGAAAAATTTCACAGAAAAACAGGAATATATGTTAAACTATTCCTTGCCATGTAGCTGCAGTTAAAATTTGAGCTCATTTTGACTTACACTAAAGCAGCAATGGACAATTAAAATTGCATCCCCCCTTTTTCTATTTTGAGATTGGCGGCCATCTTGGTTGGAAGTCGGGATCACCGGACACAATTTTGGAAGGGGGCCATCCAAGAATCATTTCAGCAAAGTTTGGTTGAGATTGGCTCAGCAGTTTCAGAGGAGAAGATTTTTTTTAAATTTCATCCCACCTTTTTTCTAATTTGCATAATCGTCAAAATCGGCAAAAGTTCAAAGTTCATAAAAAATCCTGTAATACATGTTAAAAAGCTCATCATTATGCTTATAGAGTTCAAATTTGGCACATTCTTGCTTAAAATAGAGCAGTTTTGGTCATTTGAAGAAATTTCTATTTGTAGTAACAGCGGCCATCCTAAATGGAGGGCGGGGCTGTCGGACACAATTTTGAAAGGGACCCACCCAGGGACCATCCCTGCCAGGTTTGGTTTAATTTGGTTCAGCGGTTTCAGAGGAGAAGATTTAAATGTGATCTTTTATAAAAATATGCCTAATTTGCATAATCGGTATATATCGGCTGAAAGAAAAATTTCACAGAAAAACAGGAATATATGTTAAACTATTCCTTGCCATGTAGCTGCAGTTAAAATTTGAGCTCATTTTGACTTACACTAAAGCAGCAATGGACAATTAAAATTGCATCCCCCCTTTTTCTATTTTGAGATTGGCGGCCATCTTGGTTGGAAGTCGGGATCACCGGACACAATTTTGGAAGGGGGCCATCCAAGAATCATTTCAGCAAAGTTTGGTTGAGATTGGCTCAGCAGTTTCAGAGGAGAAGATTTTTTTTAAATTTCATCACACCTTTTTTCTAATTTGCATAATCGTCAAAATCGGCAAAAGTTCAAAGTTCATAAAAAATCCTGTAACACATGTTAAAAAGCTCATCATTATGCTTATAAAGTTCAAATTTCGGCACATTCTTGCTTAAAATAGAGCAGTTTTGGCCATTTGAAGAAATTTCTATTTTTAGTAAGAGCGGCCATCTTAAATGGAGGGCGGGGCTGTCGGACACAATTTTGAAAGGGACTCTCCCAGGGACCATCCCTGCCAGGTTTGGTTTAATTTGGTTCAGCGGTTTCAGAGGAGAAGATTTAAATGTGATCTTTTATCAAAATATGCCTAATTTGCATAATCGGTATATATCGGCTGAAAGAAAAATTTCACAGAAAAACTGGAATATATGTTAAACTACTCCTTGCCATGTAGCTGCAGTTAAAAGTTGAGCTCATTTTGACTTACACTAAAGCAGCAATGCACAATTAAAATTTCATCCCCCCTTTTTTCTATTTTGAGATTTGCGGCCATCTTGGTTGGAAGTCGGGATCACCGGACAGAATTTTGGAAGGGGGCCATCCAAGAATCATTTCAGCAAAGTTTGGTTGAGATTGGCTCAGTTTTTGCAGAGGAGAAGATTTTTTTTTAAATTTCATCCCACCTTTTTTCTAATTTGCATAATCGGTCAAATTCGGCAAAAGTTCAAAGTTCATAAAAAATCCTGTAATATGTGCTAAAAAGCTCATCATTATGCTTACACAGTTCAAATTTGGGCACATTCTGGCTTACAATAGAGCAGTTTTGGCCATTTGAAGAAATTTCTATTTTTAGTAACAGCGGCCATCTTGAATGGAGGGCGGGGCTGTCGGACACAATTTGAAAGGGACCCACCCAGGGACCATCCCTGCCAGGTTTGGTTTAATTTGGTTCAGCGGTTTCAGAGGAGAAGATTTAAATGTGATCTTTTATCAAAATATGCCTAATTTGCATAATCGGTATATATCGGCTGAAAGAAAAATTTCACAGAAAAACCCGGAATATATGTTAAACTACTCCTTGCCATGTAGCTGCAGTTAAAATTTGAGCTCATTTTGACTTACACTAAAGCAGCAATGGACAATTAAAATTTCATCCCCCCTTTTTCTATTTTGAGCTTTGCGGCCATCTTGATTGGAAGTCGGGATCACCGGACACAATTTTGGAAGGGGGCCATCCAAGAATCATTTCAGCAAAGTTTGGTTGAGATTGGCTCAGCAGTTTCAGAGGAGAAGATTTTTTTTAAAATTTCATCCACCTTTTTTCTAATTTGCATAATCGGTCAAAATCGGCAAAAGTTCAAAGTTCATAAAAAAATCCTGTAATACATGTTAAAAAGCTCATCATTATGCTTATAGAGTTCAAATTTGGGCACATTCTGGCTTAAAATAGAGCAGTTTTGGCCATATGAAGAAATTTCTATTTTTAGTAACAGCGGCCATCTTGAATGGAGGGCGGGGCTGTCGGACACAATTTTGAAAGGGACTCACCCAGGGACCATCCCTGCCAGGTTTGGTTTAATTTGGTTCAGCGGTTTCAGAGGAGAAGATTTAAATGTGATCTTTTATAAAAATATGCCTAATTTGCATAATCGGTATATATCGGCTGAAAGAAAAATTTCACAGAAAAACACGGAATATATGTTAAACTATTCCTTGCCATGTAGCTGCAGTTAAAATTTGAGCTCATTTTGACTTACACTAAATCAGCAATGGACAATTAAAATTTCGTCCCCCCTTTTTCTATTTTGAGATTGGCGGCCATCTTGGTTGGAAGTCGGGATCACCGGACACAATTTTGGAAGGGGGCCATCCAAGAATCATTTCAGCAAAGTTTGGTTGAGATTGGCTCAGCAGTTTCAGAGGAGAAGATTTTTTTTAAATTTCATCCCACCTTTTTTCTAATTTGCATAATCGTCAAAATCGGCAAAAGTTCAAAGTTCATAAAAAATCCTGTAATACATGTTAAAACGCTCATCATTATGCTTATACAGTTCAAATTTGGGCACATTCTTGCTTAAAATAGAGCAGTTTTGGTCATTTGAAGAAATTTCTATTTTTAGTAACAGCGGCCATCCTAAATGGAGGGCGGGCTGTCGGACACAATTTTGAAAGGGACTCACCCAGGGACCATCCCTGCCAGGTTTGGTTTAATTTGGTTCAGCGGTTTCAGAGGAGAAGATTTAAATGTGATCTTTTATCAAAATATGCCTAATTTGCATAATCGGTATATATCGGCTGAAAGAAAAATTTCACAGAAAAACACGGAATATATGTTAAACTATTCCTTGCCATGTAGCTGCAGTTAAAATTTGAGCTCATTTTGACTTACACTAAAGCAGCAATGCACAATTAAAATTTCGTCCCCCCTTTTTCCATTTTGAGATTGGCGGCCATCTTGGTTGGAAGTCGGGATCACCGGACACAATTTTGGAAGGGGGCCATCCAAGAATCATTTCAGCAAAGTTTGGTTGAGATTGGCTCAGCAGTTTCAGAGGAGAAGATTTTTTTTAAATTTCATCCCACCTTTTTTCTAATTTGCATAATCGTCAAAATCGGCAAAAGTTCAAAGTTCATAAAAAATCCTGTAATACATGTTAAAAAGCTCATCATTATGCTTATAAAGTTCAAATTTCGGCACATTCTTGCTTAAAATAGAGCAGTTTTGGCCATTTGAAGAAATTTCTATTTTTAGTAAGAGCGGCCATCTTAAATGGAGGGCGGGGCTGTCGGACACAATTTTGAAAGGGACTCTCCCAGGGACCATCCCTGCCAGGTTTGGTTTAATTTGGTTCAGCGGTTTCAGAGGAGAAGATTTAAATGTGATCTTTTATCAAAATATGCCTAATTTGCATAATCGGTATATATCGGCTGAAAGAAAAATTTCACAAAAAAACCGGAATATATGTTAAACTATTCCTTGCCCTGTAGCTGCAGTTAAAATTTGAGCTCATTTTGACTTACACTAAAGCAGCAATGGACAATTAAAATTTCATCCCCCCTTTTCCTATTTTGAGATTGGCGGCCATCTTGGTTGGAAGTCGGGATCACCGGACACAATTTTGGAAGGGGGCCATCCAAGAATCATTTCAGCAAAGTTTGGTTGAGATTGGCTCAGCAGTTTCAGAGGAGAAGATTTTTTTTAAATTTCATCCCACCTTTTTTCTAATTTGCATAATCGTCAAAATCGGCAAAAGTTCAAAGTTCATAAAAAATCCTGTAATACATGTTAAAAAGCTCATCATTATGCTTATACAGTTCAAATTTGGGCACATTCTTGCTTAAAATAGAGCAGTTTTGGTCATTTGAAGAAATTTCTATTTGTAGTAACAGCGGCCATCCTAAATGGAGGGCGGGGCTGTCGGACACAATTTTGAAAGGGACTCACCCAGGGACCATCCCTGCCAGGTTTGGTTTAATTTGGTTCAGCGGTTTCAGAGGAGAAGATTTAAATGTGATCTTTTATCAAAATATGCCTAATTTGCATAATCGGTATATATCGGCTGAAAGAAAAAAATCACAGAAAAACACGGAATATATGTTAAACTAATCCTTGCCATGTAGCTGCAGTTAAAATTTGAGCTCATTTTGACTTACACTAAAGCAGCAATGGACAATTAAAATATCTTCCCCCCTTTTTTCTATTTTGAGATTGGCGGCCATCTTGGTTGGAAGTCGGGATCAACGGACACAATTTTGGAAGGGGGCCATCCAAGAATCATTTCAGCAAAGTTTGGTTGAGATTGGCTCAGCAGTTTCAGAGGAGAAGATTTTTTTTAAATTACATCCCACTTTTTTCTAATTTGCATAATCGTCAAAATCGGCAAAAGTTCAAAGTTCATAAAAAATCCTGAAATACATGTTAAAAAGCTCATCATTATGCTTATACAGTTCAAATTTGGGCATATTCTTGCTTAAAATAGAGCAGTTTTGGCCATTTGAAGAAATTTCTATTTTTAGCAACAGCGGCCATCTTAAATGGAGGGCGGGGCTGTCGGACACAATTTTGAAAGGGAACCACCCAGGGACCATCCCTGCCAGGTTTGGTTTAATTTGGTTCAGCGGTTTCAGAGGAGAAGATTTAAATGTGATCTTTTATAAAAATATGCCTAATTTGCATAATCGGTATATATCGGCTGAAAGAAAAATTTCACAGAAAAACACGGAATATATGTTAAACTATTCCTTGCCATGTAGCTGCAGTTAAAATTTGAGCTCATTTTGACTTACACTAAAGCAGCAATGGACAATTAAAATTTCATCCCCCCTTTTTTCTATTTTGAGATTGGCGGCCATCTTGGTTGGAAGTCGGGATCAACGGACACAATTTTGGAAGGGGGCCATCCAAGAATCATTTCAGCAAAGTTTGGTTGAGATTGGCTCAGCAGTTTCAGAGGAGAAGATTTTTTTTAAATTACATCCCACTTTTTTCTAATTTGCATAATCGTCAAAATCGGCAAAAGTTCAAAGTTCATAAAAAATCCTGAAATACATGTTAAAAAGCTCATCATTATGCTTATACAGTTCAAATTTGGGCACATTCTTGCTTAAAATAGAGCAGTTTTGGCCATTTGAAGAAATTTCTATTTTTAGCAACAGCGGCCATCTTAAATGGAGGGCGGGGCTGTCGGACACAATTTTGAAAGGGAACCACCCAGGGACCATCCCTGCCAGGTTTGGTTTAATTTGGTTCAGCGGTTTCAGAGGAGAAGATTTAAATGTGATCTTTTATAAAAATATGCCTAATTTGCATAATCGGTATATATCGGCTGAAAGAAAAATTTCACAGAAAAACTGGAATATATGTTAAACTACTCCTTGCCATGTAGCTGCAGTTAAAATTTGAGCTCATTTTGACTTACACTAAAGCAGCAATGCACAATTAAAATTTCGTCCCCCCTTTTTCCATTTTGAGATTGGCGGCCATCTTTGTTGGAAGTCGGGATCACCGGACACAATTTTGGAAGGGGGCCATCCAAGAATCATTTCAGCAAAGTTTGGTTGAGATTGGCTCAGCAATTTCAGAGGAGAAGATTTTTTTTAAATTTCATCCCACCTTTTTTCTAATTTGCATAATCGTCAAAATCGGCAAAAGTTCAAAGTTCATAAAAAATCCTGTAATACATGTTAAAAAGCTCATCATTATGCTTATACAGTTCAAATTTGGCACATTCTTGCTTAAAATAGTGCAGTTTTGGTCATTTGAAGAAATTTCTATTTGTAGTAACAGCGGCCATCCTAAATGGAGGGCGGGGCTGTCGGACACAATTTTGAAAGGGACCCACCCAGGGACCATCCCTGCCAGGTTTGGTTTAATTTGGTTCAGCGGTTTCAGAGGAGAAGATTTAAATGTGATCTTTTATAAAAATATGCCTAATTTGCATAATCGGTATATCTCGGCTGAAAGAAAAATTTCACAGAAAAATACGCAATATAAGTTAAACTATTCCTTGCCATGTAGCTGCAGTTAAAATTTGAGCTCATTTTGACTTACACTAAAGCAGCAATGGACAATTAAAATTTCATCCCCCCTTTTTTCTATTTTGAGATTGGCGGCCATCTTGGTTGGAAGTCGGGATAACCGGACACAATTTTGGAAGGGGGCCATCCAAGAATCATTTCAGCAAAGTTTGGTTGAGATTGGCTCAGCAGTTTCATAGGAGAAGATTTTTTTTAAATTTCATCCCACCTTTTTTCTAATTTGCATAATCGTCAAAATCGGCAAAAGTTCAAAGTTCATAAAAAATCCTGTAATACATGTTAAAAAGCTCATCATTATGCTTATAAAGTTCAAATTTCGGCACATTCTTGCTTAAAATAGAGCAGTTTTGGCCATTTGAAGAAATTTCTATTTTTAGTAAGAGCGGCCATCTTAAATGGAGGGCGGGGCTTTCGGACACAATTTTGAAAGGGACTCTCCCAGGGACCATCCCTGCCAGGTTTGGTTTAATTTGGTTCAGCGGTTTCAGAGGAGAAGATTTAAATGTGATCTTTTATCAAAATATGCCTAATTTGCATAATCGGTATATATCGGCTGAAAGAAAAATTTCACAGAAAAACTGGAATATATGTTAAACTATTCCTTGCCCTGTAGCTGCAGTTAAAATTTGAGCTCATTTTGACTTACACTAAAGCAGCAATGGACAATTAAAATTTCATCCCCCCTTTTACTATTTTGAGATTGGCGGCCATCTTGGTTGGAAGTCGGGATCACCGGACACAATTTTGGAAGGGGGCCATCCAAGAATCATTTCAGCAAAGTTTGGTTGAGATTGGCTCAGCAGTTTCAGAGGAGAAGATTTTTTTTAAATTTCATCCCACCTTTTTTCTAATTTGCATAATCGTCAAAATCGGCAAAAGTTCAAAGTTCATAAAAAATCCTGTAATACATGTTAAAAAGCTCATCATTATGCTTATACAGTTCAAATTTGGGCACATTCTTGCTTAAAATAGAGCAGTTTTGGTCATTTGAAGAAATTTCTATTTGTAGTAACAGCGGCCATCCTAAATGAAGGGCGGGGCTGTCGGACACAATTTTGAAAGGGACTCACCCAGGGACCATCCCTGCCAGGTTTGGTTTAATTTGGTTCAGCGGTTTCAGAGGAGAAGATTTAAATGTGATCTTTTATCAAAATATGCCTAATTTGCATAATCGGTATATATCGGCTGAAAGAAAAAAATCACAGAAAAACACGGAATATATGTTAAACTATTCCTTGCCATGTAGCTGCAGTTAAAATTTGAGCTCATTTTGACTTACACTAAAGCAGCAATGGACAATTAAAATATCTTCCCCCCTTTTTTCTATTTTGAGATTGGCGGCCATCTTGGTTGGAAGTCGGGATCACCGGACACAATTTTGGAAGGGGGCCATCCAAGAATCATTTCAGCAAAGTTTGGTTGAGATTGGCTCAGCAGTTTCAGAGGAGAAGATTTTTTTTAAATTTCATCCCACCTTTTTTCTAATTTGCATAATCGTCAAAATCGGCAAAAGTTCAAAGTTCATAAAAAATCCTGTAATACATGTTAAAAAGCTCATCATTATGCTTATACAGTTCAAATTTGGCACATTCTTGCTTAAAATAGAGCAGTTTTGGTCATTTGAAGAAATTTCTATTTGTAGTAACAGCGGCCATCCTAAATGGAGGGCGGGGCTGTCGGACACAATTTTGAAAGGGACCCACCCAGGGACCATCCCTGCCAGGTTTGGTTTAATTTGGTTCAGCGGTTTCAGAGGAGAAGATTTAAATGTGATCTTTTATAAAAATATGCCTAATTTGCATAAACGGTATATCTCGTCTGAAAGAAAAATTTCACAGAAAAACTGGAATATATGTTAAACTATTCCTTGCCATGTAGCTGCAGTTAAAATTTGAGCTCATTTTGACTTACACTAAAGCAGCAATGGACAATTAAAATTTCATCCCCCCTTTTTTCTATTTTGAGATTGGCGGCCATCTTGGTTGGAAGTCGGGATAACCGGACACAATTTTGGAAGGGGGCCATCCAAGAATCATTTCAGCAAAGTTTGGTTGAGATTGGCTCAGCAGTTTCATAGGAGAAGATTTTTTTTAAATTTCTTCCCACCTTTTTTCTAATTTGCATAATCGTCAAAATCGGCAAAAGTTCAAAGTTCATAAAAAATCCTGTAATACATGTTAAAAAGCTCATCATTATGCTTATACAGTTCAAATTTGGGCACATTCTTGCTTAAAATAGAGCAGTTTTGGTCATTTGAAGAAATTTCTATTTGTAGTAACAGCGGCCATCCTAAATGGAGGGCGGGGCTGTCGGACACAATTTTGAAAGGGACTCACCCAGGGACCATCCCTGCCAGGTTTGGTTTAATTTGGTTCAGCGGTTTCAGAGGAGAAGATTTAAATGTGATCTTTTATCAAAATATGCCTAATTTGCATAATCGGTATATATCGGCTGAAAGAAAAAAATCACAGAAAAACACGGAATATATGTTAAACTATTCCTTGCCATGTAGCTGCAGTTAAAATTTGAGCTCATTTTGACTTAAACTAAAGCAGCAATGGACAATTAAAATATCTTCCCCCGTTTTTTCTATTTTGAGATTGGCGGCCATCTTGGTTGGAAGTCGGGATCAACGGACACAATTTTGGAAGGGGGCCATCCAAGAATCATTTCAGCAAAGTTTGGTTGAGATTGGCTCAGCAGTTTCAGAGGAGAAGATTTTTTTTAAATTACATCCCACTTTTTTCTAATTTGCATAATCGTCAAAATCGGCAAAAGTTCAAAGTTCATAAAAAATCCTGAAATACATGTTAAAAAGCTCATCATTATGCTTATACAGTTCAAATTTGGGCACATTCTTGCTTAAAATAGAGCAGTTTTGGCCATTTGAAGAAATTTCTATTTTTAGCAACAGCGGCCATCTTAAATGGAGGGCGGGGCTGTCGGACACAATTTTGAAAGGGAACCACCCAGGGACCATCCCTGCCAGGTTTGGTTTAATTTGGTTCAGCGGTTTCAGAGGAGAAGATTTAAATGTGATCTTTTATAAAAATATGCCTAATTTGCATAATCGGTATATATCGGCTGAAAGAAAAATTTCACAGAAAAACTGGAATATATGTTAAACTACTCCTTGCCATGTAGCTGCAGTTAAAATTTGAGCTCATTTTGACTTACACTAAAGCAGCAATGCACAATTAAAATTTCGTCCCCCCTTTTTTCTATTTTGAGATTGGCGGCCATCTTGGTTGGAAGTCGGGATCAACGGACACAATTTTGGAAGGGGGCCATCCAAGAATCATTTCAGCAAAGTTTGGTTGAGATTGGCTCAGCAGTTTCAGAGGAGAAGATTTTTTTTAAATTTCATCCCACCTTTTTTCTAATTTGCATAATCGTCAAAATCGGCAAAAGTTCAAAGTTCATAAAAAATCCTGTAATACATGTTAAAAAGCTCATCATTATGCTTATAAAGTTCAAATTTCGGCACATTCTTGCTTAAAATAGAGCAGTTTTGGCCATTTGAAGAAATTTCTATTTTTAGTAAGAGCGGCCATCTTAAATGGAGGGCGGGGCTGTCGGACACAATTTTGAAAGGGACTCTCCCAGGGACCATCCCTGCCAGGTTTGGTTTAATTTGGTTCAGCGGTTTCAGAGGAGAAGATTTAAATGTGATCTTTTATCAAAATATGCCTAATTTGCATAATCGGTATATATCGGCTGAAAGAAAAATTTCACAGAAAAACTGGAATATATGTTAAACTATTCCTTGCCCTGTAGCTGCAGTTAAAATTTGAGCTCATTTTGACTTACACTAAAGCAGCAATGGACAATTAAAATTTCATCTCCCCTTTTTCTATTTTGAGATTGGCGGCCATCTTGGTTGGAAGTCGGGATCACCGGACACAATTTTGGAAGGGGGCCATCCAAGAATCATTTCAGCAAAGTTTGGTTGAGATTGGCTCAGCAGTTTCAGAGGAGAAGATTTTTTTTAAATTTCATCCCACCTTTTTTCTAATTTGCATAATCGTCAAAATCGGCAAAAGTTCAAAGTTCATAAAAAATCCTGTAATACATGTTAAAAAGCTCATCATTATGCTTATACAGTTCAAATTTGGGCACATTCTTGCTTAAAATAGAGCAGTTTTGGTCATTTGAAGAAATTTCTATTTGTAGTAACAGCGGCCATCCTAAATGAAGGGCGGGGCTGTCGGACACAATTTTGAAAGGGACTCACCCATGGACCATCCCTGCCAGGTTTGGTTTAATTTGGTTCAGCGGTTTCAGAGGAGAAGATTTAAATGTGATCTTTTATCAAAATATGCCTAATTTGCATAATCGGTATATATCGGCTGAAAGAAAAAAATCACAGAAAAACACGGAATATATGTTAAACTATTCCTTGCCATGTAGCTGCAGTTAAAATTTGAGCTCATTTTGACTTACACTAAAGCAGCAATGGACAATTAAAATATCTTCCCCCCTTTTTTCTATTTTGAGATTGGCGGCCATCTTGGTTGGAAGTCGGGATCAACGGACACAATTTTGGAAGGGGGCCATCCAAGAATCATTTCAGCAAAGTTTGGTTGAGATTGGCTCAGCAGTTTCAGAGGAGAAGATTTTTTTTAAATTTCATCCCACCTTTTTTCTAATTTGCATAATCGTCAAAATCGGCAAAAGTTCAAAGTTCATAAAAAATCCTGTAATACATGTTAAAAAGCTCATCATTATGCTTATACAGTTCAAATTTGGCACATTCTTGCTTAAAATAGAGCAGTTTTGGTCATTTGAAGAAATTTCTATTTGTAGTAACAGCGGCCATCCTAAATGGAGGGCGGGGCTGTCGGACACAATTTTGAAAGGGACCCACCCAGGGACCATCCCTGCCAGGTTTGGTTTAATTTGGTTCAGCGGTTTCAGAGGAGAAGATTTAAATGTGATCTTTTATAAAAATATGCCTAATTTGCATAAACGGTATATCTCGTCTGAAAGAAAAATTTCACAGAAAAACTGGAATATATGTTAAACTATTCCTTGCCATGTAGCTGCAGTTAAAATTTGAGCTCATTTTGACTTACACTAAAGCAGCAATGGACAATTAAAATTTCATCCCCCCTTTTTCTATTTTGAGATTGGCGGCCATCTTGGTTGGAAGTCGGGATAACCGGACACAATTTTGGAAGGGGGCCATCCAAGAATCATTTCAGCAAAGTTTGGTTGAGATTGGCTCAGCAGTTTCATAGGAGAAGATTTTTTTTAAATTTCATCCCACCTTTTTTCTAATTTGCATAATCGTCAAAATCGGCAAAAGTTCAAAGTTCATAAAAAATCCTGTAATACATGTTAAAAAGCTCATCATTATGCTTATACAGTTCAAATTTGGGCACATTCTTGCTTAAAATAGAGCAGTTTTGGTCATTTGAAGAAATTTCTATTTGTAGTAACAGCGGCCATCCTAAATGGAGGGCGGGGCTGTCGGACACAATTTTGAAAGGGACTCACCCAGGGACCATCCCTGCCAGGTTTGGTTTAATTTGGTTCAGCGGTTTCAGAGGAGAAGATTTAAATGTGATCTTTTATCAAAATATGCCTAATATGCATAATCGGTATATATCGGCTGAAAGAAAAAAATCACAGAAAAACACGGAATATATGTTAAACTATTCCTTGCCATGTAGCTGCAGTTAAAATTTGAGCTCATTTCGACTTAAACTAAAGCAGCAATGGACAATTAAAATATCTTCCCCCCTTTTTTCTATTTTGAGATTGGCGGCCATCTTGGTTGGAAGTCGGGATCAACGGACACAATTTTGGAAGGGGGCCATCCAAGAATCATTTCAGCAAAGTTTGGTTGAGATTGGCTCAGCAGTTTCAGAGGAGAAGATTTTTTTTAAATTACATCCCACTTTTTTCTAATTTGCATAATCGTCAAAATCGGCAAAAGTTCAAAGTTCATAAAAAATCCTGAAATACATGTTAAAAAGCTCATCATTATGCTTATACAGTTCAAATTTGGGCACATTCTTGCTTAAAATAGAGCAGTTTTGGCCATTTGAAGAAATTTCTATTTTTAGCAACATCGCCCATCTTAAATGGAGGGCGGGGCTGTCGGACACAATTTTGAAAGGGAACCACCCAGGGACCATCCCTGCCAGGTTTGGTTTAATTTGGTTCAGCGGTTTCAGAGGAGAAGATTTAAATGTGATCTTTTATAAAAATATGCCTAATTTGCATAATCGGTATATCTCGTCTGAAAGAAAAATTTCACAGAAAAACTGGAATATATGTTAAACTATTCCTTGCCATGTAGCTGCAGTTAAAATTTGAGCTCATTTTGACTTACACTAAAGCAGCAATGGACAATTAAAATTTCATCCCCCCTTTTTTCTATTTTGAGATTGGCGGCCATCTTGGTTGGAAGTCGGGATAACCGGACACAATTTTGGAAGGGGGCCATCCAAGAATCATTTCAGCAAAGTTTGGTTGAGATTGGCTCAGCAGTTTCATAGGAGAAGATTTTTTTTAAATTTCATCCCACCTTTTTTCTAATTTGCATAATCGTCAAAATCGGCAAAAGTTCAAAGTTCATAAAAAATCCTGTAATACATGTTAAAAAGCTCATCATTATGCTTATACAGTTCAAATTTGGGCACATTCTTGCTTAAAATAGAGCAGTTTTGGTCATTTGAAGAAATTTCTATTTGTAGTAACAGCGGCCATCCTAAATGGAGGGCGGGGCTGTCGGACACAATTTTGAAAGGGACTCACCCAGGGACCATCCCTGCCAGGTTTGGTTTAATTTGGTTCAGCGGTTTCAGAGGAGAAGATTTAAATGTGATCTTTTATCAAAATATGCCTAATTTGCATAATCGGTATATATCGGCTGAAAGAAAAAAATCACAGAAAAACACGGAATATATGTTAAACTATTCCTTGCCATGTAGCTGCAGTTAAAATTTGAGCTCATTTTGACTTAAACTAAAGCAGCAATGGACAATTAAAATATCTTCCCCCCTTTTTTCTATTTTGAGATTGGCGGCCATCTTGGTTGGAAGTCGGGATCAACGGACACAATTTTGGAAGGGGGCCATCCAAGAATCATTTCAGCAAAGTTTGGTTGAGATTGGCTCAGCAGTTTCAGAGGAGAAGATTTTTTTTAAATTACATCCCACTTTTTTCTAATTTGCATAATCGTCAAAATCGGCAAAAGTTCAAAGTTCATAAAAAATCCTGAAATACATGTTAAAAAGCTCATCATTATGCTTATACAGTTCAAATTTGGGTACATTCTTGCTTAAAATAGAGCAGTTTTGGCCATTTGAAGAAATTTCTATTTTTAGCAACAGCGGCCATCTTAAATGGAGGGCGGGGCTGTCGGACACAATTTTGAAAGGGAACCACCCAGGGACCATCCCTGCCAGGTTTGGTTTAATTTGGTTCAGCGGTTTCAGAGGAGAAGATTTAAATGTGATCTTTTATAAAAATATGCCTAATTTGCATAATCGGTATATATCGGCTGAAAGAAAAATTTCACAGAAAAACTGGAATATATGTTAAACTACTCCTTGCCATGTAGCTGCAGTTAAAATTTGAGCTCATTTTGACTTACACTAAAGCAGCAATGCACAATTAAAATTTCGTCCCCCCTTTTTCCATTTTGAGATTGGCGGCCATCTTGGTTGGAAGTCGGGATCACCGGACACAATTTTGGAAGGGGGCCATCCAAGAATCATTTCAGCAAAGTTTGGTTGAGATTGGCTCAGCAATTTCAGAGGAGAAGATTTTTTTTAAATTTCATCCCACCTTTTTTCTAATTTGCATAATCGTCAAAATCGGCAAAAGTTCAAAGTTCATAAAAAATCCTGTAATACATGTTAAAAAGCTCATCATTATGCTTATACAGTTCAAATTTGGCACATTCTTGCTTAAAATAGTGCAGTTTTGGTCATTTGAAGAAATTTCTATTTGTAGTAACAGCGGCCATCCTAAATGGAGGGCGGGGCTGTCGGACACAATTTTGAAAGGGACCCACCCAGGGACCATCCCTGCCAGGTTTGGTTTAATTTGGTTCAGCGGTTTCAGAGGAGAAGATTTAAATGTGATCTTTTATCAAAATATGCCTAATTTGCATAATCGGTATATATCGGCTGAAAGAAAAAAATCACAGAAAAACACGGAATATATGTTAAACTATTCCTTGCCATGTAGCTGCAGTTAAAATTTGAGCTCATTTTGACTTACACTAAAGCAGCAATGGACAATTAAAATATCTTCCCCCCTTTTTTCTATTTTGAGATTGGCGGCCATCTTGGTTGGAAGTCGGGATCACCGGACACAATTTTGGAAGGGGGCCATCCAAGAATCATTTCAGCAAAGTTTGGTTGAGATTGGCTCAGCAGTTTCAGAGGAGAAGATTTTTTTTAAATTTCATCCCACCTTTTTTCTAATTTGCATAATCGTCAAAATCGGCAAAAGTTCAAAGTTCATAAAAAATCCTGTAATACATGTTAAAAAGCTCATCATTATGCTTATACAGTTCAAATTTGGCACATTCTTGCTTAAAATAGAGCAGTTTTGGTCATTTGAAGAAATTTCTATTTGTAGTAACAGCGGCCATCCTAAATGGAGGGCGGGGCTGTCGGACACAATTTTGAAAGGGACCCACCCAGGGACCATCCCTGCCAGGTTTGGTTTAATTTGGTTCAGCGGTTTCAGAGGAGAAGATTTAAATGTGATCTTTTATAAAAATATGCCTAATTTGCATAAACGGTATATCTCGTCTGAAAGAAAAATTTCACAGAAAAACTGGAATATATGTTAAACTATTCCTTGCCATGTAGCTGCAGTTAAAATTTGAGCTCATTTTGACTTACACTAAAGCAGCAATGGACAATTAAAATTTCATCCCCCCTTTTTTCTATTTTGAGATTGGCGGCCATCTTGGTTGGAAGTCGGGATAACCGGACACAATTTTGGAAGGGGGCCATCCAAGAATCATTTCAGCAAAGTTTGGTTGAGATTGGCTCAGCAGTTTCATAGGAGAAGATTTTTTTTAAATTTCATCCCACCTTTTTTCTAATTTGCATAATCGTCAAAATCGGCAAAAGTTCAAAGTTCATAAAAAATCCTGTAATACATGTTAAAAAGCTCATCATTATGCTTATACAGTTCAAATTTGGCACATTCTTGCTTAAAATAGTGCAGTTTTGGTCATTTGAAGAAATTTCTATTTGTAGTAACAGCGGCCATCCTAAATGGAGGGCGGGGCTGTCGGACACAATTTTGAAAGGGACCCACCCAGGGACCATCCCTGCCAGGTTTGGTTTAATTTGGTTCAGCGGTTTCAGAGGAGAAGATTTAAATGTGATCTTTTATAAAAATATGCCTAATTTGCATAAACGGTATATCTCGTCTGAAAGAAAAATTTCACAGAAAAACTGGAATATATGTTAAACTATTCCTTGCCATGTAGCTGCAGTTAAAATTTGAGCTCATTTTGACTTACACTAAAGCAGCAATGGACAATTAAAATTTCATCCCCCCTTTTTTCTATTTTGAGATTGGCGGCCATCTTGGTTGGAAGTCGGGATAACCGGACACAATTTTGGAAGGGGGCCATCCAAGAATCATTTCAGCAAAGTTTGGTTGAGATTGGCTCAGCAGTTTCATAGGAGAAGAATTTTTTTAAATTTCATCCCACCTTTTTTCTAATTTGCATAATCGTCAAAATCGGCAAAAGTTCAAAGTTCATAAAAAATCCTGTAATACATGTTAAAAAGCTCATCATTATGCTTATACAGTTCAAATTTGGGCACATTCTTGCTTAAAATAGAGCAGTTTTGGTCATTTGAAGAAATTTCTATTTGTAGTAACAGCGGCCATCCTAAATGGAGGGCGGGGCTGTCGGACACAATTTTGAAAGGGACTCACCCAGGGACCATCCCTGCCAGGTTTGGTTTAATTTGGTTCAGCGGTTTCAGAGGAGAAGATTTAAATGTGATCTTTTATCAAAATATGCCTAATTTGCATAATCGGTATATATCGGCTGAAAGAAAAAAATCACAGAAAAACACGGAATATATGTTAAACTATTCCTTGCCATGTAGCTGCAGTTAAAATTTGAGCTCATTTTGACTTAAACTAAAGCAGCAATGGACAATTAAAATATCTTCCCCCGTTTTTTCTATTTTGAGATTGGCGGCCATCTTGGTTGGAAGTCGGGATCAACGGACACAATTTTGGAAGGGGGCCATCCAAGAATCATTTCAGCAAAGTTTGGTTGAGATTGGCTCAGCAGTTTCAGAGGAGAAGATTTTTTTTAAATTACATCCCACTTTTTTCTAATTTGCATAATCGTCAAAATCGGCAAAAGTTCAAAGTTCATAAAAAATCCTGAAATACATGTTAAAAAGCTCATCATTATGCTTATACAGTTCAAATTTGGGCACATTCTTGCTTAAAATAGAGCAGTTTTGGCCATTTGAAGAAATTTCTATTTTTAGCAACAGCGGCCATCTTAAATGGAGGGCGGGGCTGTCGGACACAATTTTGAAAGGGAACCACCCAGGGACCATCCCTGCCAGGTTTGGTTTAATTTGGTTCAGCGGTTTCAGAGGAGAAGATTTAAATGTGATCTTTTATAAAAATATGCCTAATTTGCATAATCGGTATATATCGGCTGAAAGAAAAATTTCACAGAAAAACTGGAATATATGTTAAACTACTCCTTGCCATGTAGCTGCAGTTAAAATTTGAGCTCATTTTGACTTACACTAAAGCAGCAATGCACAATTAAAATTTCGTCCCCCCTTTTTTCTATTTTGAGATTGGCGGCCATCTTGGTTGGAAGTCGGGATCAACGGACACAATTTTGGAAGGGGGCCATCCAAGAATCATTTCAGCAAAGTTTGGTTGAGATTGGCTCAGCAGTTTCAGAGGAGAAGATTTTTTTTAAATTTCATCCCACCTTTTTTCTAATTTGCATAATCGTCAAAATCGGCAAAAGTTCAAAGTTCATAAAAAATCCTGTAATACATGTTAAAAAGCTCATCATTATGCTTATAAAGTTCAAATTTCGGCACATTCTTGCTTAAAATAGAGCAGTTTTGGCCATTTGAAGAAATTTCTATTTTTAGTAAGAGCGGCCATCTTAAATGGAGGGCGGGGCTGTCGGACACAATTTTGAAAGGGACTCTCCCAGGGACCATCCCTGCCAGGTTTGGTTTAATTTGGTTCAGCGGTTTCAGAGGAGAAGATTTAAATGTGATCTTTTATCAAAATATGCCTAATTTGCATAATCGGTATATATCGGCTGAAAGAAAAATTTCACAGAAAAACTGGAATATATGTTAAACTATTCCTTGCCCTGTAGCTGCAGTTAAAATTTGAGCTCATTTTGACTTACACTAAAGCAGCAATGGACAATTAAAATTTCATCTCCCCTTTTTCTATTTTGAGATTGGCGGCCATCTTGGTTGGAAGTCGGGATCACCGGACACAATTTTGGAAGGGGGCCATCCAAGAATCATTTCAGCAAAGTTTGGTTGAGATTGGCTCAGCAGTTTCAGAGGAGAAGATTTTTTTAAAATTTCATCCCACCTTTTTTCTAATTTGCATAATCGTCAAAATCGGCAAAAGTTCAAAGTTCATAAAAAATCCTGTAATACATGTTAAAAAGCTCATCATTATGCTTATACAGTTCAAATTTGGGCACATTCTTGCTTATAATAGAGCAGTTTTGGTCATTTGAAGAAATTTCTATTTGTAGTAACAGCGGCCATCCTAAATGAAGGGCGGGGCTGTCGGACACAATTTTGAAAGGGACTCACCCAGGGACCATCCCTGCCAGGTTTGGTTTAATTTGGTTCAGCGGTTTCAGAGGAGAAGATTTAAATGTGATCTTTTATCAAAATATGCCTAATTTGCATAATCGGTATATATCGGCTGAAAGAAAAAAATCACAGAAAAACACGGAATATATGTTAAACTATTCCTTGCCATGTAGCTGCAGTTAAAATTTGAGCTCATTTTGACTTACACTAAAGCAGCAATGGACAATTAAAATATCTTCCCCCCTTTTTTCTATTTTGAGATTGGCGGCCATCTTGGTTGGAAGTCGGGATCAACGGACACAATTTTGGAAGGGGGCCATCCAAGAATCATTTCAGCAAAGTTTGGTTGAGATTGGCTCAGCAGTTTCAGAGGAGAAGATTTTTTTTAAATTTCATCCCACCTTTTTTCTAATTTGCATAATCGTCAAAATCGGCAAAAGTTCAAAGTTCATAAAAAATCCTGTAATACATGTTAAAAAGCTCATCATTATGCTTATACAGTTCAAATTTGGCACATTCTTGCTTAAAATAGAGCAGTTTTGGTCATTTGAAGAAATTTCTATTTGTAGTAACAGCGGCCATCCTAAATGGAGGGCGGGGCTGTCGGACACAATTTTGAAAGGGACCCACCCAGGGACCATCCCTGCCAGGTTTGGTTTAATTTGGTTCAGCGGTTTCAGAGGAGAAGATTTAAATGTGATCTTTTATAAAAATATGCCTAATTTGCATAAACGGTATATCTCGTCTGAAAGAAAAATTTCACAGAAAAACTGGAATATATGTTAAACTATTCCTTGCCATGTAGCTGCAGTTAAAATTTGAGCTCATTTTGACTTACACTAAAGCAGCAATGGACAATTAAAATTTCATCCCCCCTTTTTTCTATTTTGAGATTGGCGGCCATCTTGGTTGGAAGTCGGGATAACCGGACACAATTTTGGAAGGGGGCCATCCAAGAATCATTTCAGCAAAGTTTGGTTGAGATTGGCTCAGCAGTTTCATAGGAGAAGATTTTTTTTAAATTTCATCCCACCTTTTTTCTAATTTGCATAATCGTCAAAATCGGCAAAAGTTCAAAGTTCATAAAAAATCCTGTAATACATGTTAAAAAGCTCATCATTATGCTTATACAGTTCAAATTTGGGCACATTCTTGCTTAAAATAGAGCAGTTTTGGTCATTTGAAGAAATTTCTATTTGTAGTAACAGCGGCCATCCTAAATGGAGGGCGGGGCTGTCGGACACAATTTTGAAAGGGACTCACCCAGGGACCATCCCTGCCAGGTTTGGTTTAATTTGGTTCAGCGGTTTCAGAGGAGAAGATTTAAATGTGATCTTTTATAAAAATATGCCTAATTTGCATAATCGGTATATCTCGTCTGAAAGAAAAATTTCACAGAAAAACTGGAATATATGTTAAACTATTCCTTGCCATGTAGCTGCAGTTAAAATTTGAGCTCATTTTGACTTACACTAAAGCAGCAATGGACAATTAAAATTTCATCCCCCCTTTTTTCTATTTTGAGATTGGCGGCCATCTTGGTTGGAAGTCGGGATAACCGGACACAATTTTGGAAGGGGGCCATCCAAGAATCATTTCAGCAAAGTTTGGTTGAGATTGGCTCAGCAGTTTCATAGGAGAAGAATTTTTTTAAATTTCATCCCACCTTTTTTCTAATTTGCATAATCGTCAAAATCGGCAAAAGTTCAAAGTTCATAAAAAATCCTGTAATACATGTTAAAAAGCTCATCATTATGCTTATACAGTTCAAATTTGGGCACATTCTTGCTTAAAATAGAGCAGTTTTGGTCATTTGAAGAAATTTCTATTTGTAGTAACAGCGGCCATCCTAAATGGAGGGCGGGGCTGTCGGACACAATTTTGAAAGGGACTCACCCAGGGACCATCCCTGCCAGGTTTGGTTTAATTTGGTTCAGCGGTTTCAGAGGAGAAGATTTAAATGTGATCTTTTATCAAAATATGCCTAATTTGCATAATCGGTATATATCGGCTGAAAGAAAAAAATCACAGAAAAACACGGAATATATGTTAAACTATTCCTTGCCATGTAGCTGCAGTTAAAATTTGAGCTCATTTTGACTTAAACTAAAGCAGCAATGGACAATTAAAATATCTTCCCCCCTTTTTTCTATTTTGAGATTGGCGGCCATCTTGGTTGGAAGTCGGGATCAACGGACACAATTTTGGAAGGGGGCCATCCAAGAATCATTTCAGCAAAGTTTGGTTGAGATTGGCTCAGCAGTTTCAGAGGAGAAGATTTTTTTTAAATTACATCCCACTTTTTTCTAATTTGCATAATCGTCAAAATCGGCAAAAGTTCAAAGTTCATAAAAAATCCTGAAATACATGTTAAAAAGCTCATCATTATGCTTATACAGTTCAAATTTGGGCACATTCTTGCTTAAAATAGAGCAGTTTTGGCCATTTGAAGAAATTTCTATTTTTAGCAACAGCGGCCATCTTAAATGGAGGGCGGGGCTGTCGGACACAATTTTGAAAGGGAACCACCCAGGGACCATCCCTGCCAGGTTTGGTTTAATTTGGTTCAGCGGTTTCAGAGGAGAAGATTTAAATGTGATCTTTTATAAAAATATGCCTAATTTGCATAATCGGTATATATCGGCTGAAAGAAAAATTTCACAGAAAAACTGGAATATATGTTAAACTACTCCTTGCCATGTAGCTGCAGTTAAAATTTGAGCTCATTTTGACTTACACTAAAGCAGCAATGCACAATTAAAATTTCGTCCCCCCTTTTTCCATTTTGAGATTGGCGGCCATCTTGGTTGGAAGTCGGGATCACCGGACACAATTTTGGAAGGGGGCCATCCAAGAATCATTTCAGCAAAGTTTGGTTGAGATTGGCTCAGCAATTTCAGAGGATAAGATTTTTTTTAAATTTCATCCCACCTTTTTTCTAATTTGCATAATCGTCAAAATCGGCAAAAGTTCAAAGTTCATAAAAAATCCTGTAATACATGTTAAAAAGCTCATCATTATGCTTATACAGTTCAAATTTGGCACATTCTTGCTTAAAATAGTGCAGTTTTGGTCATTTGAAGAAATTTCTATTTGTAGTAACAGCGGCCATCCTAAATGGAGGGCGGGGCTGTCGGACACAATTTTGAAAGGGACCCACCCAGGGACCATCCCTGCCAGGTTTGGTTTAATTTGGTTCAGCGGTTTCAGAGGAGAAGATTTAAATGTGATCTTTTATAAAAATATGCCTAATTTGCATAATCGGTATATCTCGGCTGAAAGAAAAATTTCACAGAAAAACACGGAATATAAGTTAAACTATTCCTTGCCATGTAGCTGCAGTTAAAATTTGAGCTCATTTTGACTTACACTAAAGCAGCAATGGACAATTAAAATTTCATCCCCCCTTTTTTCTATTTTGAGATTGGCGGCCATCTTGGTTGGAAGTCGGGATAACCGGACACAATTTTGGAAGGGGGCCATCCAAGAATCATTTCAGCAAAGTTTGGTTGAGATTGGCTCAGCTGTTTCATAGGAGAAGATTTTTTTTAAATTTCATCCCACCTTTTTTCTAATTTGCATAATCGTCAAAATCGGCAAAAGTTCAAAGTTCATAAAAAATCCTGTAATACATGTTAAAAAGCTCATCATTATGCTTATAAAGTTCAAATTTCGGCACATTCTTCTTAAAATAGAGCAGTTTTGGCCATTTGAAGAAATTTCTATTTTTAGTAAGAGCGGCCATCTTAAATGGAGGGCGGGGCTGTCGGACACAATTTTGAAAGGGACTCTCCCAGGGACCATCCCTGCCAGGTTTGGTTTAATTTGGTACAGCGGTTTCAGAGGAGAAGATTTAAATGTGATCTTTTATAAAAATATGCCTAATTTGCATAATCGGTATATATCGGCTGAAAGAAAAATTTCACAGAAAAACTGGAATATATGTTAAACTACTCCTTGCCATGTAGCTGCAGTTAAAATTTGAGCTCATTTTGACTTACACTAAAGCAGCAATGCACAATTAAAATTTCGTCCCCCCTTTTTCCATTTTGAGATTGGCGGCCATCTTGGTTGGAAGTCGGGATCACCGGACACAATTTTGGAAGGGGGCCATCCAAGAATCATTTCAGCAAAGTTTGGTTGAGATTGGCTCAGCAGTTTCATAGGAGAAGATTTTTTTTAAATTTCATCCCACCTTTTTTCTAATTTGCATAATCGTCAAAATCGGCAAAAGTTCAAAGTTCATAACAAATCTTGTAATACATGTTAAAAAGCTCATCATTATGCTTATAAAGTTCAAATTTCGGCACATTCTTGCTTAAAATAGAGCAGTTTTGGCCATTTGAAGAAATTTCTATTTTTAGTAAGAGCGGCCATCTTAAATGGAGGGCGGGGCTGTCGGACACAATTTTGAAAGGGACTCTCCCAGGGACCATCCCTGCCAGGTTTGGTTTAATTTGGTTCAGCGGTTTCAGAGGAGAAGATTTAAATGTGATCTTTTATCAAAATATGCCTAATTTGCATAATCGGTATATATCGGCTGAAAGAAAAATTTCACAGAAAAACTGGAATATATGTTAAACTATTCCTTGCCCTGTAGCTGCAGTTAAAATTTGAGCTCATTTTGACTTACACTAAAGCAGCAATGGACAATTAAAATTTCATCCCCCCTTTTTCTATTTTGAGATTGGCGGCCATCTTGGTTGGAAATCGGGATCACCGGACACAATTTTGGAAGGGAGCCATCCAAGAATCATTTCAGCAAAGTTTGGTTGAGATTGGCTCAGCAGTTTCAGAGGAGAAGATTTTTTTTAAATTTCATCCCACCTTTTTTCTAATTTGCATAATCGTCAAAATCGGCAAAAGTTCAAAGTTCATAAAAAATCTTGTAATACATGTTAAAAAGCTCATCATTATGCTTATACAGTTCAAATTTGGGCACATTCTTGCTTAAAATAGAGCAGTTTTGGTCATTTGAAGAAATTTCTATTTGTAGTAACAGCGGCCATCCTAAATGGAGGGCGGGGCTGTCGGACACAATTTTGAAAGGGACTCACCCAGGGACCATCCCTGCCAGGTTTGGTTTAATTTGGTTCAGCGGTTTCAGAGGAGAAGATTTAAATGTGATCTTTTATCAAAATATGCCTAATTTGCATAATCGGTATATATCGGCTGAAAGAAAAAAATCACAGAAAAACACGGAATATATGTTAAACTATTCCTTGCCATGTAGCTGCAGTTAAAATTTGAGCTCATTTTGACTTACACTAAAGCAGCAATGGACAATTAAAATATCTTCCCCCCTTTTTTCTATTTTGAGATTGGCGGCCATCTTGGTTGGAAGTCGGGATCAACGGACACAATTTTGGAAGGGGGCCATCCAAGAATCATTTCAGCAAAGTTTGGTTGAGATTGGCTCAGCAGTTTCAGAGGAGAAGATTTTTTTTAAATTTCATCCCACTTTTTTCTAATTTGCATAATCGTCAAAATCGGCAAAAGTTCAAAGTTCATAAAAAATCCTGAAATACATGTTAAAAAGCTCATCATTATGCTTATACAGTTCAAATTTGGGCACATTCTTGCTTAAAATAGAGCAGTTTTGGCCATTTGAAGAAATTTCTATTTTTAGCAACAGCGGCCATCTTAAATGGAGGGCGGGGCTGTCGGACACAATTTTGAAAGGGAACCACCCAGGGACCATCCCTGCCAGGTTTGGTTTAATTTGGTTCAGCGGTTTCAGAGGAGAAGATTTAAATGTGATCTTTTATCAAAATATGCCTAATTTGCATAATCGGTATATATCGGCTGAAAGAAAAATTTCACAGAAAAACTGGAATATATGTTAAACTATTCCTTGCCCTGTAGCTGCAGTTAAAATTTGAGCTCATTTTGACTTACACTAAAGCAGCAATGGACAATTAAAATTTCATCCCCCCTTTTTCTATTTTGAGATTGGCGGCCATCTTGGTTGGAAGTCGGGATCACCGGACACAATTTTGGAAGGGGGCCATCCAAGAATCATTTCAGCAAAGTTTGGTTGAGATTGGCTCAGCAGTTTCAGAGGAGAAGATTTTTTTTAAATTTCATCCCACCTTTTTTCTAATTTGCATAATCGTCAAAATCGGCAAAAGTTCAAAGTTCATAAAAAATCCTGTAATACATGTTAAAAAGCTCATCATTATGCTTATACAGTTCAAATTTGGGCACATTCTTGCTTAAAATAGAGCAGTTTTGGTCATTTGAAGAAATTTCTATTTGTAGTAACAGCGGCCATCCTAAATGGAGGGCGGGGCTGTCGGACACAATTTTGAAAGGGACTCACCCAGGGACCATCCCTGCCAGGTTTGGTTTAATTTGGTTCAGCGGTTTCAGAGGAGAAGATTTAAATGTGATCTTTTATCAAAATATGCCTAATTTGCATAATCGGTATATATCGGCTGAAAGAAAAAAATCACAGAAAAACACGGAATATATGTTAAAATATTCCTTGCCATGTAGCTGCAGTTAAAATTTGAGCTCATTTTGACTTACACTAAAGCAGCAATGGACAATTAAAATATCTTCCCCCCTTTTTTCTATTTTGAGATTGGCGGCCATCTTGGTTGGAAGTCGGGATCAACGGACACAATTTTGGAAGGGGGCCATCCAAGAATCATTTCAGCAAAGTTTGGTTGAGATTGGCTCAGCAGTTTCAGAGGAGAAGATTTTTTTTAAATTTCATCCCACTTTTTTCTAATTTGCATAATCGTCAAAATCGGCAAAAGTTCAAAGTTCATAAAAAATCCTGAAATACATGTTAAAAAGCTCATCATTATGCTTATACAGTTCAAATTTGGGCACATTCTTGCTTAAAATAGAGCAGTTTTGGCCATTTGAAGAAATTTCTATTTTTAGCAACAGCGGCCATCTTAAATGGAGGGCGGGGCTGTCGGACACAATTTTGAAAGGGAACCACCCAGGGACCATCCCTGCCAGGTTTGGTTTAATTTGGTTCAGCGGTTTCAGAGGAGAAGATTTAAATGTGATCTTTTATAAAAATATGCCTAATTTGCATAATCGGTATATCTCGGCTGAAAGAAAAATTTCACAGAAAAACACGGAATATAAGTTAAACTATTCCTTGCCATGTAGCTGCAGTTAAAATTTGAGCTCATTTTGACTTACACTAAAGCAGCAATGGACAATTAAAATTTCATCCCCCCTTTTTTCTATTTTGAGATTGGCGGCCATCTTGGTTGGAAGTCGGGATAACCGGACACAATTTTGGAAGGGGGCCATCCAAGAATCATCTCAGCAAAGTTTGGTTGAGATTGGCTCAGCAGTTTCATAGGAGAAGATTTTTTTTAAATTTCATCCCACCTTTTTTCTAATTTGCATAATCGTCAAAATCGGCAAAAGTTCAAAGTTCATAAAAAATCTTGTAATACATGTTAAAAAGCTCATCATTATGCTTATAAAGTTCAAATTTCGGCACATTCTTGCTTAAAATAGAGCAGTTTTGGCCATTTGAAGAAATTTCTATTTTTAGTAAGAGCGGCCATCTTAAATGGAGGGCGGGGCTGTCGGACACAATTTTGAAAGGGACTCTCCCAGGGACCATCACTGCCAGGTTTGGTTTAATTTGGTTCAGCGGTTTCAGAGGAGAAGATTTAAATGTGATCTTTTATCAAAATATGCCTAATTTGCATAATCGGTATATATCGGCTGAAAGAAAAATTTCACAGAAAAACTGGAATATATGTTAAACTATTCCTTGCCCTGTAGCTGCAGTTAAAATTTGAGCCCATTTTGACTTACACTAAAGCAGCAATGGACAATTAAAATTTCATCCCCCCTTTTTCTATTTTGAGATTGGCGGCCATCTTGGTTGGAAGTCGGGATCACCG
Organism: Bathymodiolus brooksi; assembly: GCA_963680875.1. Classification (NCBI taxonomy): domain Eukaryota; kingdom Metazoa; phylum Mollusca; class Bivalvia; order Mytilida; family Modiolidae; genus Bathymodiolus; species Bathymodiolus brooksi. The sequence continues at coordinate 68,292,977 of OY804586.1, forward strand.
GACACAATTTTGGAAGGGGGCCATCCAAGAATCATTTCAGCAAAGTTTGGTTGAGATTGGCTCAGCAGTTTCAGAGGAGAAGATTTTTTTTAAATTTCATCCCACCTTTTTTCTAATTTGCATAATCGTCAAAATCGGCAAAAGTTCAAAGTTCATAAAAAATCCTGTAATACATGTTAAAAAGCTCATCATTATGCTTATACAGTTCAAATTTGGGCACATTCTTGCTTAAAATAGAGCAGTTTTGGTCATTTGAAGAAATTTCTATTTGTAGTAACAGCGGCCATCCTAAATGGAGGGCGGGGCTGTCGGACACAATTTTGAAAGGGACTCACCCAGGGACCATCCCTGCCAGGTTTGGTTTAATTTGGTTCAGCGGTTTCAGAGGAGAAGATTTAAATGTGATCTTTTATCAAAATATGCCTAATTTGCATAATCGGTATATATCGGCTGAAAGAAAAAAATCACAGAAAAACACGGAATATATGTTAAACTATTCCTTGCCATGTAGCTGCAGTTAAAATTTGAGCTCATTTTGACTTACACTAAAGCAGCAATGGACAATTAAAATATCTTCCCCCCTTTTTTCTATTTTGAGATTGGCGGCCATCTTGGTTGGAAGTCGGGATCAACGGACACAATTTTGGAAGGGGGCCATCCAAGAATCATTTCAGCAAAGTTTGGTTGAGATTGGCTCAGCAGTTTCATAGGAGAAGATTTTTTTTAAATTTCATCCCACCTTTTTTCTAATTTGCATAATCGTCAAAATCGGCAAAAGTTCAAAGTTCATAAAAAATCTTGTAATACATGTTAAAAAGCTCATCATTATGCTTATAAAGTTCAAATTTCGGCACATTCTTGCTTAAAATAGAGCAGTTTTGGCCATTTGAAGAAATTTCTATTTTTAGTAAGAGCGGCCATCTTAAATGGAGGGCGGGGCTGTCGGACACAATTTTGAAAGGGACTCTCCCAGGGACCATCCCTGCCAGGTTTGGTTTAATTTGGTTCAGCGGTTTCAGAGGAGAAGATTTAAATGTGATCTTTTATCAAAATATGCCTAATTTGCATAATCGGTATATATCGGCTGAAAGAAAAAAATCACAGAAAAACACGGAATATATGTTAAACTATTCCTTGCCATGTAGCTGCAGTTAAAATTTGAGCTCATTTTGACTTACACTAAAGCAGCAATGGACAATTAAAATATCTTCCCCCCTTTTTTCTATTTTGAGATTGGCGGCCATCTTGGTTGGAAGTCGGGATCAACGGACACAATTTTGGAAGGGGGCCATCCAAGAATCATTTCAGCAAAGTTTGGTTGAGATTGGCTCAGCAGTTTCAGAGGAGAAGATTTTTTTTAAATTTCATCCCACTTTTTTCTAATTTGCATAATCGTCAAAATCGGCAAAAGTTCAAAGTTCATAAAAAATCCTGAAATACATGTTAAAAAGCTCATCATTATGCTTATACAGTTCAAATTTGGGCACATTCTTGCTTAAAATAGAGCAGTTTTGGCCATTTGAAGAAATTTCTATTTTTAGCAACAGCGGCCATCTTAAATGGAGGGCGGGGCTGTCGGACACAATTTTGAAAGGGAACCACCCAGGGACCATCCCTGCCAGGTTTGGTTTAATTTGGTTCAGCGGTTTCAGAGGAGAAGATTTAAATGTGATCTTTTATAAAAATATGCCTAATTTGCATAATCGGTATATATCGGCTGAAAGAAAAATTTCACAGAAAAACCGGAATATATGTTAAACTACTCCTTGCCATGTAGCTGCAGTTAAAATTTGAGATCATTTTGACTTACACTAAAGCAGCAATGCACAATTAAAATTTCGTCCCCCCTTTTTCCATTTTGAGATTGGCGGCCATCTTGGTTGGAAGTCGGGATCAACGGACACAATTTTGGAAGGGGGCCATCCAAGAATCATTTCAGCAAAGTTTGGTTGAGATTGGCTCAGCAATTTCAGAGGAGAAGATTTTTTTTAAATTTCATCCCACCTTTTTTCTAATTTGCATAATCGTCAAAATCGGCAAAAGTTCAAAGTTCATAAAAAATCCTGTAATACATGTTAAAAAGCTCATCATTATGCTTATACAGTTCAAATTTGGCACATTCTTGCTTAAAATAGTGCAGTTTTGGTCATTTGAAGAAATTTCTATTTGTAGTAACAGCGGCCATCCTAAATGGAGGGCGGGGCTGTCGGACACAATTTTGAAAGGGACCCACCCAGGGACCATCCCTGCCAGGTTTGGTTTAATTTGGTTCAGCGGTTTCAGAGGAGAAGATTTAAATGTGATCTTTTATAAAAATATGCCTAATTTGCATAATCGGTATATCTCGGCTGAAAGAAAAATTTCACAGAAAAACACGGAATATAAGTTAAACTATTCCTTGCCATGTAGCTGCAGTTAAAATTTGAGCTCATTTTGACTTACACTAAAGCAGCAATGGACAATTAAAATTTCATCCCCCCTTTTTTCTATTTTGAGATTGGCGGCGATCTTGGTTGGAAGTCGGGATAACCGGACACAATTTTGGAAGGGGGCCATCCAAGAATCATTTCAGCAAAGTTTGGTTGAGATTGGCTCAGCAGTTTCATAGGAGAAGATTTTTTTTAAATTTCATCCCACCTTTTTTCTAATTTGCATAATCGTCAAAATCGGCAAAAGTTCAAAGTTCATAAAAAATCTTGTAATACATGTTAAAAAGCTCATCATTATGCTAATAAAGTTCAAATTTCGGCACATTCTTGCTTAAAATAGAGCAGTTTTGGCCATTTGAAGAAATTTCTATTTTTAGTAAGAGCGGCCATCTTAAATGGAGGGCGGGGCTGTCGGACACAATTTTGAAAGGGACTCTCCCAGGGACCATCCCTGCCAGGTTTGGTTTAATTTGGTTCAGCGGTTTCAGAGGAGAAGATTTAAATGTGATCTTTTATCAAAATATGCCTAATTTGCATAATCGGTATATATCGGCTGAAAGAAAAATTTCACAGAAAAACTGGAATATATGTTAAACTATTCCTTGCCCTGTAGCTGCAGTTAAAATTTGAGCTCATTTTGACTTACACTAAAGCAGCAATGGAAAATTAAAATTTCATCCCCCCTTTTTCTATTTTGAGATTGGCGGCCATCTTGGTTGGAAGTCGGGATCACCGGACACAATTTTGGAAGGGGGCCATCCAAGAATCATTTCAGCAAAGTTTGGTTGAGATTGGCTCAGCAGTTTCAGAGGAGAAGATTTTTTTTAAATTTCATCCCACCTTTTTTCTAATTTGCATAATCGTCAAAATCGGCAAAAGTTCAAAGTTCATAAAAAATCCTGTAATACATGTTAAAAAGCTCATCATTATGCTTATACAGTTCAAATTTGGGCACATTCTTGCTTAAAATAGAGCAGTTTTGGTCATTTGAAGAAATTTCTATTTGTAGTAACAGCGGCCATCCTAAATGGAGGGCGGGGCTGTCGGACACAATTTTGAAAGGGACTCACCCAGGGACCATCCCTGCCAGGTTTGGTTTAATTTGGTTCAGCGGTTTCAGAGGAGAAGATTTAAATGTGATCTTTTATCAAAATATGCCTAATTTGCATAATCGGTATATATCGGCTGAAAGAAAAAAATCACAGAAAAACACGGAATATATGTTAAACTATTCCTTGCCATGTAGCTGCAGTTAAAATTTGAGCTCATTTTGACTTACACTAAAGCAGCAATGGACAATTAAAATATCTTCCCCCCTTTTTTCTATTTTGAGATTGGCGGCCATCTTGGTTGGAAGTCGGGATCAACGGACACAATTTTGGAAGGGGGCCATCCAAGAATCATTTCAGCAAAGTTTGGTTGAGATTGGCTCAGCAGTTTCAGAGGAGAAGATTTTTTTTAAATTTCATCCCACTTTTTTCTAATTTGCATAATCGTCAAAATCGGCAAAAGTTCAAAGTTCATAAAAAATCCTGAAATACATGTTAAAAAGCTCATCATTATGCTTATACAGTTCAAATTTGGGCACATTCTTGCTTAAAATAGAGCAGTTTTGGCCATTTGAAGAAATTTCTATTTTTAGCAACAGCGGCCATCTTAAATGGAGGGCGGGGCTGTCGGACACAATTTTGAAAGGGAACCACCCAGGGACCATCCCTGCCAGGTTTGGTTTAATTTGGTTCAGCGGTTTCAGAGGAGAAGATTTAAATGTGATCTTTTATAAAAATATGCCTAATTTGCATAATCGGTATATATCGGCTGAAAGAAAAATTTCACAGAAAAACTGGAATATATGTTAAACTATTCCTTGCCATGTAGCTGCAGTTAAAATTTGAGCTCATTTTGACTTACACTAAAGCAGCAATGCACAATTAAAATTTCATCCCCCCTTTTTCTATTTTGAGCTTGGCGGCCATCTTGGTTGGAAGTCGGGATCACCGGACACAATTTTGGAAGGGGGCCATCCAAGAATCATTTCAGCAAAGTTTGGTTGAGATTGGCTCAGCAGTTTCAGAGGAGAAGATTTTTTTTAAATTTCATCCCACCTTTTTTCTAATTTGCATAATCGTCAAAATCGGCAAAAGTTCAAAGTTCATAAAAAATCCTGTAATACATGTTAAAAAGCTCATCATTATGCTTATACAGTTCAAATTTGGCACATTCTTGCTTAAAATAGAGCAGTTTTGGTCATTTGAAGAAATTTCTATTTGTAGTAACAGCGGCCATCCTAAATGGAGGGCGGGGCTGTCGGACACAATTTTGAAAGGGACCAACCCAGGGACCATCCCTGCCAGGTTTGGTTTAATTTGGTTCAGCGGTTTCAGAGGAGAAGATTTAAATGTGATCTTTTATAAAAATATGCCTAATTTGCATAATCGGTATATCTCGGCTGAAAGAAAAATTTCACAGAAAAACTGGAATATATGTTAAACTATTCCTTGCCATGTAGCTGCAGTTAAAATTTGAGCTCATTTTGACTTACACTAAAGCAGCAAAGGGCAATTAAAATTTCATCCCCCCTTTTTCTATTTTGAGATTGGCGGCCATCTTGGTTGGAAGTCGGGATCACCGGACACAATTTTGGAAGGGGGCCATCCAAGAATCATTTCAGCAAAGTTTGGTTGAGATTGGCTCAGCAGTTTCAGAGGAGAAGATTTTTTTTAAATTTCATCCCACCTTTTTTCTAATTTGCATAATCGTCAAAATCGGCAAAAGTTCAAAGTTCATAAAAAATCCTGTAATACATGTTAAAAAGCTCATCATTATGCTTATACAGTTCAAATTTGGGCACATTCTTGCTTAAAATAGAGCAGTTTTGGTCATTTGAAGAAATTTCTATTTGTAGTAACAGCGGCCATCCTAAATGGAGGGCGGGGCTGTCGGACACAATTTTGAAAGGGACTCACCCAGGGACCATCCCTGCCAGGTTTGGTTTAATTTGGTTCAGCGGTTTCAGAGGAGAAGATTTAAATGTGATCTTTTATCAAAATATGCCTAATTTGCATAATCGGTATATATCGGCTGAAAGAAAAAAATCACAGAAAAACACGGAATATATGTTAAACTATTCCTTGCCATGTAGCTGCAGTTAAAATTTGAGCTCATTTTGACTTAAACTAAAGCAGCAATGGACAATTAAAATATCTTCCCCCCTTTTTTCTATTTTGAGATTGGCGGCCATCTTGGTTGGAAGTCGGAATCAACGGACACAATTTTGGAAGGGGGCCATCCAAGAATCATTTCAGCAAAGTTTGGTTGAGATTGGCTCAGCAGTTTCAGAGGAGAAGATTTTTTTTAAATTACATCCCACTTTTTTCTAATTTGCATAATCGTCAAAATCGGCAAAAGTTCAAAGTTCATAAAAAATCCTGAAATACATGTTAAAAAGCTCATCATTATGCTTATACAGTTCAAATTTGGGCACATTCTTGCTTAAAATAGAGCAGTTTTGGCCATTTGAAGAAATTTCTATTTTTAGCAACAGCGGCCATCTTAAATGGAGGGCGGGGCTGTCGGACACAATTTTGAAAGGGAACCACCCAGGGACCATCCCTGCCAGGTTTGGTTTAATTTGGTTCAGCGGTTTCAGAGGAGAAGATTTAAATGTGATCTTTTATAAAAATATGCCCAATTTGCATAATCGGTATATATCGGCTGAAAGAAAAATTTCACAGAAAAACTGGAATATATGTTAAACTACTCCTTGCCATGTAGCTGCAGTTAAAATTTGAGCTCATTTTGACTTACACTAAAGCAGCAATGCACAATTAAAATTTCATCCCCCCTTTTTTCTATTTTGTGATTGGCGGCCATCTTGGTTGGAAGTCGGGATCAACGGACACAATTTTGGAAGGGGGCCATCCAAGAATCATTTCAGCAAAGTTTGGTTGAGATTGGCTCAGCAGTTTCAGAGGAGAAGATTTTTTTTAAATTTCATCCCACCTTTTTTCTAATTTGCATAATCGTCAAAATCGGCAAAAGTTCAAAGTTCATAAAAAATCCTGTAATACATGTTAAAAAGCTCATCATTATGCTTATACAGTTCAAATTTGGGCACATTCTGGCTTAAAATAGAGCAGTTTTGGCCATTTGAAGACATTTCTATTTTTAGTAACAGCGGCCATCTTGAATGGAGGGCGGGGCTGTCGGACACAATTTTGAAAGGGACTCACCCAGGGACCATCCCTGCCAGGTTTGGTTTAATTTGGTTCAGCGGTTTCAGAGGAGAAGATTTAAATGTGATCTTTTATCAAAATATGCCTAATTTGCATAATCGGTATATATCGGCTGAAAGAAAAATTTCACAGAAAAACTGGAATATATGTTAAACTATTCCTTGCCATGTAGCTGCAGTTAAAATTTGAGCTCATTTTGACTTACACTAAAGCAGCAATGGACAATTAAAATTTCATCCCCCCTTTTTTCTATTTTGAGATTGGCGGCCATCTTGGTTGGAAGTCGGGATCAACGGACACAATTTTGGAAGGGGGCCATCCAAGAATCATTTCAGCAAAGTTTGGTTGAGATTGGCTCAGCAGTTTCAGAGGAGAAGATTTTTTTTAAATTTCATCCCACCTTTTTTCTAATTTGCATAATCGTCAAAATCGGCAAAAGTTCAAAGTTCATAAAAAATCCTGTAATACATGTTAAAAAGCTCATCATTATGCTTATACAGTTCAAATTTGGGCACATTCTGCTTAAAATAGAGCAGTTTTGGCCATTTGAAGAAATTTCTATTTGTAGTAACAGCGGCCATCCTAAATGGAGGGCGGGGCTGTCGGACACAATTTTGAAAGGGACTCACCCAGGGACCATCCCTGCCAGGTTTGGTTTAATTTGGTTCAGCGGTTTCAGAGGAGAAGATTTAAATGTGATCTTTTATAAAAATATGCCTAATTTGCATAATCGGTATATCTCGACTGAAAGAAAAAATTCACAAAAAAACACGAATATATGTTAAACTATTCCTTGCCATGTAGCTGCAGTTAAAATTTGAGCTCATTTTGACTTACACTAAAGCAGCAATGGACAATTAAAATTTCATCCCCCCTTTTTCTATTTTTAGCTTGGCGGCCATCTTGGTTGGAAGTCGGGATCAACGGACACAATTTTGGAAGGGGGCCATCCAAGAATCATTTCAGCAAAGTTTGGTTGAGATTGGCTCAGCAGTTTCAGAGGAGAAGATTTTTTTTAAATTACATCCCACTTTTTTCTAATTTGCATAATCGTCAAAATCGGCAAAAGTTCAAAGTTCATAAAAAATCCTGAAATACATGTTAAAAAGCTCATCATTATGCTTATACAGTTCAAATTTGGGCACATTCTTGCTTAAAATAGAGCAGTTTTGGCCATTAGAAGAAATTTCTATTTTTAGCAACAGCGGCCATCTTAAATGGAGGGCGGGGCTGTCGGACACAATTTTGAAAGGGAACCACCCAGGGACCATCCCTGCCAGGTTTGGTTTAATTTGGTTCAGCGGTTTCAGAGGAGAAGATTTAAATGTGATCTTTTATAAAAATATGCCTAATTTGCATAATCGGTATATATCGGCTGAAAGAAAAATTTCACAGAAAAACACGGAATATATGTTAAACTACTCCTTGCCATGTAGCTGCAGTTAAAATTTGAGCTCATTTTGACTTACACTAAAGCAGCAATGCACAATTAAAATTTCATCCCCCCTTTTTTCTATTTTGAGATTGGCGGCCATCTTGGTTGGAAGTCGGGATCAACGGACACAATTTTGGAAGGGGGCCATCCAAGAATCATTTCAGCAAAGTTTGGTTGAGATTGGCTCAGCAGTTTCAGAGGAGAAGATTTTTTTTAAATTTCATCCCACCTTTTTTCTAATTTGCATAATCGTCAAAATCGGCAAAAGTTCAAAGTTCATAAAAAATCCTGTAATACATGTTAAAAAGCTCATCATTATGCTTATACAGTTCAAATTTGGGCACATTCTTGCTTAAAATAGAGCAGTTTTGGCCATTTGAAGAAATTTCTATTTGTAGTAACAGCGGCCATCCTAAATGGAGGGCGGGGCTGTCGGACACAATTTTGAAAGGGACTCACCCAGGGACCATCCCTGCCAGGTTTGGTTTAATTTGGTTCAGCGGTTTCAGAGGAGAAGATTTAAATGTGATCTTTTATCAAAATATGCCTAATTTGCATAATCGGTATATATCGGCTGAAAGAAAAAAATCACAGAAAAACACGGAATATATGTTAAACTATTCCTTGCCATGTAGCTGCAGTTAAAATTTGAGCTCATTTTGACTTACACTAAAGCAGCAATGGACAATTAAAATTTCATCCCCCCTTTTTCTATTTTTAGCTTGGCGGCCATCTTGGTTGGAAGTCGGGATCAACGGACACAATTTTGGAAGGGGGCCATCCAAGAATCATTTCAGCAAAATTTGGTTGATATTGGCTAAGTAATTTCCGAGGAGAAGGTTTTTTTTAAATTTCATTCCCCCTTTTTTCTAGTTTGCATAATCGGTCAAAATCGGCAAAAGTTCAAAGTTCATAAAAGATCCTGTGATATGTGTTAAAAAGCTCATCATTATGCTTACACAGTTCAAATTTGGGCACATTCTGGCTTACAATAGAGCAGTTTTGGCCATTTGAAGAAATTTCTATTTTTAGTAACAGCAGCCATCTTGAATGGAGGGCGGGGCTGTCGGACACAATTTTGAAAGGGACTCACCCATGGACCATCCCTGCCAGGTTTGGTTTAATTTGGTTCAGCGGTTTCAGAGGAGAAGATTTAAATGTGATATTTTATAAAAATATGCCTAATTTGCATAATCGGTATATATCGGCTGAAAGAAAAATTTCACAGAAAAACTGGAATATATGTTAAAATATTCCTTGCCATGTAGCTGCAGTTAAAATTTGAGCTCATTTTGACTTACACTAAAGCAGCAATGGACAATTAAAATTTCATCCCCCCTTTTTCTATTTTGAGATTGGCGGCCATCTTGGTTGGAAGTCGGGATCACCGGACACAATTTTGGAAGGGGGCCATCCAAGAATCATTTCAGCAAAGTTTGGTTGAGATTGGCTCAGCAGTTTCAGAGGAGAAGATTTTTTTAAAATTTCATCCAACCTTTTTTCTAATTTGCATAATCGTCAAAATCGGCAAAAGTTCAAAGTTCATAAAAAATCCTGTAATACATGTTAAAAAGCTCATCATTATGCTTATACAGTTCAAATTTGGGCACATTCTTGCTTAAAATAGAGCAGTTTTGGTCATTTGAAGAAATTTCTATTTTTAGTAACAGCGGCCATCTTGAATGGAGGGCGGGGCTGTCGGACACAATTTGAAAGGAACCCACCCAGGGACCATCCCTGCCAGGTTTGGTTTAATTTGGTTGAGCGGTTTCAGATGAGAAGATTTAAATGTGATCTTTTATCAAAATATGCCTAATTTGCATAATCGGTATATATCGGCTGAAAGAAAAATTTCACAGGAAAACCCGGAATATATGTTAAACTACTCCTTGCCATGTAGCTGCAGTTAAAATTTGAGCTAATTTTGACTTACACTAAAGCAGCAATGCACAATTGAAATTTCATCCCCCCTTTTTCTATTTTGAGCTTGGCGGCCATCTTGGTTGGAAGTCGGGATCACCGGACACAATTTTGGAAGGGGGCCATCCAAGAATCATTTCAGCAAAGTTTGGTTGAGATTGGCTCAGTTGTTTCAGAGGAGAAGATTTTTTTTAAATTTCATCCCACCTTTTTTCTAATTTGCATAATCGGTCAAAATCGGCAAAAGGTCAAAGTTCATAAAAAATCCTGTAATATGTGCTAAAAAGCTCATCATTATGCTTACACAGTTCAAATTTGGGCACATTCTGGCTTACAATAGAGCAGTTTTGGCCATTTGAAGAAATTTCTATTTTTAGTAACAGCGGCCATCTTGAATGGAGGGCGGGGCTGTCGGACACAATTTGAAAGGAACCCACCCAGGGACCATCCCTGCCAGGTTTGGTTTAATTTGGTTCAGCGGTTTCAGAGGAGAAGATTTAAATGTGATCTTTTATCAAAATATGCCTAATTTGCATAATCGGTATATATCGGCTGAAAGAAAAATTTCACAGGAAAACCCGGAATATATGTTAAACTACTCCTTGCCATGTAGCTGCAGTTAAAATTTGAGCTCATTTTGACTTACACTAAAGCAGCAATGCACAATTGAAATTTCATCCCCCCTTTTTCTATTTTGAGCTTGGCGGCCATCTTGGTTGGAAGTCGGGATCACCGGACACAATTTTGGAAGGGGGCCATCCAAGAATCATTTCAGCAAAGTTTGGTTGAGATTGGCTCAGTTGTTTCAGAGGAGAAGATTTTTTTTAAATTTCATCCCACCTTTTTTCTAATTTGCATAATCGGTCAAAATCGGCAAAAGTTCAAAGTTCATAAAAAATCCTGTAATACATGTTAAAAAGCTCATCATTATGCTTATACAGTTCAAATTTGGGCACATTCTGGCTTAAAATAGAGCAGTTTTGGCCATTTGAAGAAATTTCTATTTTTAGTAACAGCGGCCATCTTGAATGGAGGGCGGGGCTGTCGGACACAATTTTGAAAGGGACTCACCCAGGGACCATCCCTGCCAGGTTTGGTTTAATTTGGTTCATCGGTTTCAGAGGAGAAGATTTAAATGTGATCTTTTATCAAAATATGCCTAATTTGCATAATCGGTATATATCGGCTGAAAGAAAAATTTCACAGAAAAACCGGAATATATGTTAAACTATTCCTTGCCATGTAGCTGCAGTTAAAATTTGAGCTCATTTTGACTTACACTAAAGCAGCAATGGACAATTAAAATTTCATCCCCCCTTTTTTCTATTTTGAGATTGGCGGCCATCTTGGTTGGAAGTCGGGATCACCGGACACAATTTTGGAAGGGGGCCATCCAAGAATCATTTCAGCAAAGTTTGGTTGAGATTGGCTCAGCAGTTTCAGAGGAGAAGATTTTTTTTAAATTTCATCCCACCTTTTTTCTAATTTGCATAATCGTCAAAATCGGCAAAAGTTCAAAGTTCATAAAAAATCCTGTAATACATGTTAAAAAGCTCATCATTATGCTTATACAGTTCATATTTGGGCACATTCTTGCTTAAAATAGAGCAGTTTTGGTCATTTGAAGAAATTTTTATTTTTAGTAACAGCGGCCATCCTAAATGGAGGGCGGGGCTGTCGGACACAATTTTGAAAGGGACTCACCCAGGGACCATCCCTGTCAGGTTTGGTTTAATTTGGTTCAGCGGTTTCAGAGGAGAAGATTTAAATGTGATCTTTTATAAAAATATGCCTAATTTGCATAATCGGTATATCTCGGCTGAAAGAAAAAATTCACAGAAAAACACGGAATATATGTTAAACTATTCCTTGCCATGTAGCTGCAGTTAAAATTTGAGCTCATTTTGACTTACACTAAAGCAGCAATGGACAATTAAAATTTCATCCCCCCTTTTTTCTATTTTAAGCTTGGCGGCCATCTTGGTTGGAAGTCGGGATCAACGGACACAATTTTGGAAGGGGGCCATCCAAGAATCATTTCAGCAAAATTTTGTTGATATTGGCTAAGTAATTTCCGAGGAGAAGATTTTTTTAAAATTTCATTCCCTCTTTTTTCTAATTTGCATAATCGGTCAAAATCGGCAAAAGTTCAAAGTTCATAAAAAATCCTGTAATATGTGCTAAAAAGCTCATCATTATGCTTACACAGTTCAAATTTGGGCACATTCTGGCTTACAATAGAGCAGTTTTGGCCATTTGAAGAAATTTCTATTTTTAGTAACAGCGGCCATCTTGAATGGAGGGCGGGGCTGTCGGACACAATTTGAAAGGAACCCACCCAGGGACCATTCCTGCCAGGTTTGGTTTAATTTGGTTCAGCGGTTTCAGATGAGAAGATTTAAATGTGATCTTTTATCAAAATATGCCTAATTTGCATAATCGGTATATATCGGCTGAAAGAAAAATTTCACAGGAAAACACGGAATATATGTTAAACTACTCCTTGCCATGTAGCTGCAGTTAAAATTTGAGCTCATTTTGACTTACACTAAAGCAGCAATGCACAATTGAAATTTCATCCCCCCTTTTCCTATTTTGAGCTTGGCGGCCATCTTGGTTGGAAGTCGGGATCACCGGACACAATTTTGGAAGGGGGCCATCCAAGAATCATTTCAGCAAAGTTTGGTTGAGATTGGCTCAGTTGTTTCAGAGGAGAAGATTTTTTTTAGATTTCATCCCACCTTTTTTCTAATTTGCATAATCGGTCAAAATCGGCAAAAGTTCAAAGTTCATAAAAAATCCTGTAATACATGTTAAAAAGCTCATCATTATGCTTATACAGTTCAAATTTGGGCACATTCTGGCTTAAAATAGAGCAGTTTTTGCCATTTGAAGAAATTTCTATTTTTAGTAACAGCGGCCATCTTGAATGGAGGGCGGGGCTGTCGGACATAATTTTGAAAGGGACTCACCCAGGGACCATCCCTGCCAGGTTTGGTTTAATTTGGTTCAGCGGTTTCAGAGGAGAAGATTTAAATGTGATCTTTTATCAAAATATGCCTAATTTGCATAATCGGTATATATCGGCTGAAAGAAAAATTTCACAGAAAAACTGGAATATATGTTAAACTATTCCTTGCCATGTAGCTGCAGTTAAAATCTGAGCTCATTTTGACTTACACTAAAGCAGCAATGGACAATTAAAATTTCATCCCCCCTTTTTTCTATTTTGAGATTGGCGGCCATCTTGGTTGGAAGTCGGGATCACCGGACACAATTTTGGAAGGGGGCCATCCAAGAATCATTTCAGCAAAGTTTGGTTGAGATTGGCTCAGCAGTTTCAGAGGAGAAGATTTTTTTAAAATTTCATCCCACCTTTTTTCTAATTTGCATAATCGTCAAAATCGGCAAAAGTTCAAAGTTCATAAAAAATCCTGTAATACATGTTAAAAAGCTCATCATTATGCTTATACAGTTCAAATTTGGGCACATTCTTGCTTAAAATAGAGCAGTTTTGGTCATTTGAAGAAATTTCTATTTTTAGTAACAGCGGCCATCCTAAATGGAGGGCGGGGCTGTCGGACACAATTTTGAAAGGGACTCACCCAGGGACCATCCCTGCCAGGTTTGGTTTAATTTGGTTCAGCGGTTTCAGAGGAGAAGATTTAAATGTGATCTTTTATAAAAATATGCCTAATTTGCATAATCGGTATATATCGGCTGAAGGAAAAAATTCACAGAAAAACACGAATATATGTTAAACTATTCCTTGCCATGTAGCTGCAGTTAAAATTTGAGCTCATTTTGACTTACACTAAAGCAGCAATGGACAATTAAAATATCTTCCCTCCTTTTTTCTATTTTGAGATTGGCGGCCATCTTGGTTGGAAGTCGGGATCAACGGACACAATTTTGGAAGGGGGCCATCCAAGAATCATTTCAGCAAAGTTTGGTTGAGATTGGCTCAGCAGTTTCAGATGAGAAGATTTTTTTTAAATTACATCCCACTTTTTTCTAATTTGCATAATCGTCAAAATCGGCAAAAGTTCAAAGTTCATAAAAAATCCTGAAATACATGTTAAAAAGCTCATCATTATGCTTATAGAGTTCAAATTTGGGCACATTCTGGCTTAAAATAGAGCAGTTTTGGCCATTTGAAGAAATTTCTATTTTTAGCAACAGCGGCCATCTTAAATGGAGGGCGGGGCTGTCGGACACAATTTTGAAAGGGAACCACCCAGGGACCATCCCTGCCAGGTTTGGTTTAATTTGGTTCAGCGGTTTCAGAGGAGAAGATTTAAATGTGATCTTTTATAAAAAATATGCCTAATTTGCATAATCGGTATATATCGGCTGAAAGAAAAATTTCACAGAAAAACACGGAATATATGTTAAACTACTCCTTGCCATTTAGCTGCAGTTAAAATTTGAGCTCATTTTGACTTACACTAAAGCAGCAATGCACAATTAAAATTGCATTCCCCCTTTTTCTATTTTGAGCTTGGCGGCCATCTTGGTTGGAAGTCGGGATCACCGGACACAATTTTGGAAGGGGGCCATCCAAGAATCATTTCAGCAAAGTTTGGTTGAGATTGGCTCAGTTATTTCAGAGGAGAAGATTTTTTTTTAAATTTCATCCACCTTTTTTCTAATTTGCATAATCGGTCAAAATCGGCAAAAGTTCAAAGTTCATAAAAAATCCTGTAATACATGTTAAAAAGCTCATCATTATGCTTATAGAGTTCAAATTTGGGCACATTCTGGCTTAAAATAGAGCAGTTTTGGCCATTTGAAGAAATTTCTATTTTTAGTAACAGCGGCCATCTTGAATGGAGGGCGGGGCTGTCGGACACAATTTTGAAAGGGACTCATCCAGGGACCATCCCTGCCAGGTTTGGTTTAATTTGGTTCAGCGGTTTCAGAGGAGAAGATTTAAATGTGATCTTTTATCAAAATATGCCTAATTTGCATAATCGGTATATATCGGCTGAAAGAAAAATTTCACAGAAAAACACGGAATATATGTTAAACTATTCCTTGCCATGTAGCTGCAGTTAAAATTTGAGCTCATTTTGACTTACACTAAAGCAGCAATGCACAATTAAAATTTCGTCCCCCCTTTTTCCATTTTGAGATTGGCGGCCATCTTGGTTGGAAGTCGGGATCACCGGACACAATTTTGGAAGGGGGCCATCCAAGAATCATTTCAGCAAAGTTTGGTTGAGATTGGCGCAGCAGTTTCAGAGGAGAAGATTTTTTTAAATTTCATCCCACCTTTTTTCTAATTTGCATAATCGTCAAAATCGGCAAAAGTTCAAAGTTCATAAAAAATCCTGTAATACATGTTAAAAAGCTCATCATTATGCTTATACAGTTCAAATTTGGCACATTCTTGCTTAAAATAGAGCAGTTTTGGTCATTTGAAGAAATTTCTATTTGTAGTAAGAGCGGCCATCTTAAATGGAGGGCGGGGCTGTCGGACACAATTTTGAAAGGGACTCTCCCAGGGACCATCCCTGCCAGGTTTGGTTTAATTTGGTTCAGCGGTTTCAGAGGAGAAGATTTAAATGTGATCTTTTATCAAAATATGCCTAATTTGCATAATCGGTATATATCGGCTGAAAGAAACATTTCACAGAAAAACACGGAATATATGTTAAACTACTCCTTGCCATGTAGCTGCAGTTAAAATTTGAGCTCATTTTGACTTACACTAAAGCAGCAATGCACAATTAAAATTTCATCCCCCCTTTTTCTATTTTGAGCTTGGCGGCCATCTTGGTTGGAAGTCGGGATCACCGGACACAATTTTGGAAGGGGGCCATCCAAGAATCATTTCAGCAAAGTTTGGTTGAGATTGGCTCAGTTGTTTCAGAGGAGAAGATTTTTTTAAAATTTCATCCCACCTTTTTTCTAATTTGCATAATCGGTCAAAATCGGCAAAAGTTCAAAGTTCATAAAAAATCCTGTAATACATGTTAAAAAGCTCATCATTATGCTTATACAGTTCAAATTTGGGCACATTCTGGCTTAAAATAGAGCAGTTTTGACCATTTGAAGACATTTCTATATTTAGTAACAGTGGCCATCTTGAATGGAGGGCGGGGCTGTCGGACACAATTTTGAAAGGGACCCACCCATGGACCATCCCTGCCAGGTTTGGTTTAATTTGGTTCAGCGGTTTCAGAGGAGAAGATTTAAATGTGATCTTTTATAAAAATATGCCTAATTTGCATAATCGGTATATATCGGCTGAAAGAAAAATTTCACAGAAAAACTGGAATATATGTTAAAATATTCCTTGCCATGTAGCTGCAGTTAAAATTTGAGCTCATTTTGACTTACACTAAAGCAGCAATGGACAATTAAAATTTCATCCCCGCTTTTTTCTATTTTGAGATTGGCGGCCATCTTGGTTGGAAGTCGGGATCACCGGACACAATTTTGGAAGGGGGCCATCCAAGAATCATTTCAGCAAAGTTTGGATGAGATTGGCTCAGCAGTTTCAGAGGAGAAGATTTTTTTTAAATTTCATCCCACCTTTTTTCTAATTTGCATAATCGTCAAAATCGGCAAAAGTTCAAAGTTCATAAAAAATCCTGTAATACATGTTAAAAAGCTCATCATTATGCTTATACAGTTCAAATTTGGGCACATTCTTGCTTAAAATAGAGCAGTTTTGGTCATTTGAAGAAATTTCTATTTTTAGTAACAGCGGCCATCCTAAATGGAGGGCGGGGCTGTCGGACACAATTTTGAAAGGGACTCACCCAGGGACCATCCCTGCCAGGTTTGGTTTAATTTGGTTGAGCGGTTTCAGAGGAGAAGATTTAAATGTGATCTTTTATAAAAATATGCCTAATTTGCATAATCGGTATATCTCGGCTGAAAGAAAAAATTCACAGAAAAACACGGAATATATGTTAAACTATTCCTTGCCATGTAGCTGCAGTTAAAATTTGAGCTCATTTTGACTTACACTAAAGCAGCAATGGACAATTAAAATTTCATCCCCCCTTTTTCTATTTTAAGCTTGGCGGCCATCTTGGTTGGAAGTCGGGATCAACGGACACAATTTTGGAAGGGGGCCATCCAAGAATCATTTCAGCAAAATTTGGTTGATATTGGCTAAGTAATTTCCGAGGAGAAGATTTTTTTAAAATTTCATTCCCCCTTTTTTCTAATTTGCATAATCGGTCAAAATCGGCAAAAGTTCAAAGTTCATAAAAAATCCTGTAATATGTGCTAAAAAGCTCATCATTATGCTTACACAGTTCAAATTTGGGCACATTCTGGCTTAAAATAGAGCAGTTTTGGCCATTTGAAGAAATTTCTATTTTTAGTAACAGCGGCCATCTTGAATGGAGGGCGGGGCTGTCGGACACAATTTGAAAGGAACCCACCCAGGGACCATCCCTGCCAGGTTTGGTTTAATTTGGTTCAGCGGTTTGAGATGAGAAGATTTAAATGTGATCTTTTATCAAAATATGCCTAATTTGCATAATCGGTATATATCGGCTGAAAGAAAAATTTCACAGGAAAACCCGGAATATATGTTAAACTACTCCTTGCCATGTAGCTGGAGTTAAAATTTGAGCTCATTTTGACTTACACTAAAGCAGCAATGCACAATTGAAATTTCATCCCCCCTTTTTCTATTTTGAGCTTGGCGGCCATCTTGGTTGGAAGTCGGGATCACCGGACACAATTTTGGAAGGGGGCCATCCAAGAATCATTTCAGCAAAGTTTGGTTGAGATTGGCTCAGTTGTTTCAGAGGAGAAGATTTTTTTTAAATTTCATCCCACCTTTTTTCTAATTTGCATAATAGGTCAAAATCGGCAAAAGTTCAAAGTTCATAAAAAATCCTGTAATACATGTTAAAAAGCTCATCATTATGCTTATACAGTTCAAATTTGGGCACATTCTTGCTTAAAATAGAGCAGTTTTGGTCATTTGAAGAAATTTCTATTTTTAGTAACAGCGGCCATCCTAAATGGAGGGCGGGGCTGTCGGACACAATTTTGAAAGGGACTCACCCAGGGACCATCCCTGCCAGGTTTGGTTTAATTTGGTTGAGCGGTTTCAGAGGAGAAGATTTAAATGTGATCTTTTATAAAAATATGCCTAATTTGCATAATCGGTATATCTCGGCTGAAAGAAAAAATTCACAGAAAAACACGGAATATATGTTAAACTATTCCTTGCCATGTAGCTGCAGTTAAAATTTGAGCTCATTTTGACTTACACTAAAGCAGCAATGGACAATTAAAATTTCATCCCCCCTTTTTCTATTTTAAGCTTCGCGGCCATCTTGGTTGGAAGTCGGGATCAACGGACACAATTTTGGAAGGGGGCCATCCAAGAATCATTTCAGCAAAATTTGGTTGATATTGGCTAAGTAATTTCCGAGGAGAAGATTTTTTTAAAATTTCATTCCATCTTTTTTCTAATTTGCATAATCGGTCAAAATCGGCAAAAGTTCAAAGTTCATAAAAAATCCTGTAATATGTGCTAAAAAGCTCATCATTATGCTTACACAGTTCAAATTTGGGCACATTCTTGCTTAAAATAGAGCAGTTTTGGTCATTTGAAGAAATTTCTATTTGTAGTAAGAGCGGCCATCTTAAATGGAGGGCGGGGCTGTCGGACACAATTTTGAAAGGGACTCTCCCAGGGACCATCCCTGCCAGGTTTGGTTTAATTTGGTTCAGCGGTTTCAGAGGAGAAGATTTAAATGTGATCTTTTATCAAAATATGCCTAATTTGCATAATCGGTATATATCGGCTGAAAGAAACATTTCACAGAAAAACACGGAATATATGTTAAACTACTCCTTGCCATGTAGCTGCAGTTAAAATTTGAGCTCATTTTGACTTACACTAAAGCAGCAATGCACAATTAAAATTTCATCCCCCCTTTTTCTATTTTGAGCTTGGCGGCCATCTTGGTTGGAAGTCGGGATCACCGGACACAATTTTGGAAGGGGGCCATCCAAGAATCATTTCAGCAAAGTTTGGTTGAGATTGGCTCAGTTGTTTCAGAGGAGAAGATTTTTTTTAAATTTCATCCCACCTTTTTTCTAATTTGCATAATCGGTCAAAATCGGCAAAAGTTCAAAGTTCATAAAAAATCCTGTAATACATGTTAAAAAGCTCATCATTATGCTTATACAGTTCAAATTTGGGCACATTCTGGCTTAAAATAGAGCAGTTTTGACCATTTGAAGACATTTCTATATTTAGTAACAGTGGCCATCTTGAATGGAGGGCGGGGCTGTCGGACACAATTTTGAAAGGGACCCACCCATGGACCATCCCTGCCAGGTTTGGTTTAATTTGGTTCAGCGGTTTCAGAGGAGAAGATTTAAATGTGATCTTTTATAAAAATATGCCTAATTTGCATAATCGGTATATATCGGCTGAAAGAAAAATTTCACAGAAAAACTGGAATATATGTTAAAATATTCCTTGCCATGTAGCTGCAGTTAAAATTTGAGCTCATTTTGACTTACACTAAAGCAGCAATGGACAATTAAAATTTCATCCCCGCTTTTTTCTATTTTGAGATTGGCGGCCATCTTGGTTGGAAGTCGGGATCACCGGACACAATTTTGGAAGGGGGCCATCCAAGAATCATTTCAGCAAAGTTTGGTTGAGATTGGCTCAGCAGTTTCAGAGGAGAAGATTTTTTTTAAATTTCATCCCACCTTTTTTCTAATTTGCATAATCGTCAAAATCGGCAAAAGTTCAAAGTTCATAAAAAATCCTGTAATACATGTTAAAAAGCTCATCATTATGCTTATACAGTTCAAATTTGGGCACATTCTTGCTTAAAATAGAGCAGTTTTGGTCATTTGAAGAAATTTCTATTTTTAGTAACAGCGGCCATCCTAAATGGAGGGCGGGGCTGTCGGACACAATTTTGAAAGGGACTCACCCAGGGACCATCCCTGCCAGGTTTGGTTTAATTTGGTTGAGCGGTTTCAGAGGAGAAGATTTAAATGTGATCTTTTATAAAAATATGCCTAATTTGCATAATCGGTATATCTCGGCTGAAAGAAAAAATTCACAGAAAAACACGGAATATATGTTAAACTATTCCTTGCCATGTAGCTGCAGTTAAAATTTGAGCTCATTTTGACTTACACTAAAGCAGCAATGGACAATTAAAATTTCATCCCCCCTTTTTCTATTTTAAGCTTGGCGGCCATCTTGGTTGGAAGTCGGGATCAACGGACACAATTTTGGAAGGGGGCCATCCAAGAATCATTTCAGCAAAATTTGGTTGATATTGGCTAAGTAATTTCCGAGGAGAAGATTTTTTTAAAATTTCATTCCCCCTTTTTTCTAATTTGCATAATCGGTCAAAATCGGCAAAAGTTCAAAGTTCATAAAAAATCCTGTAATATGTGCTAAAAAGCTCATCATTATGCTTACACAGTTCAAATTTGGGCACATTCTGGCTTAAAATAGAGCAGTTTTGGCCATTTGAAGAAATTTCTATTTTTAGTAACAGCGGCCATCTTGAATGGAGGGCGGGGCTGTCGGACACAATTTGAAAGGAACCCACCCAGGGACCATCCCTGCCAGGTTTGGTTTAATTTGGTTCAGCGGTTTGAGATGAGAAGATTTAAATGTGATCTTTTATCAAAATATGCCTAATTTGCATAATCGGTATATATCGGCTGAAAGAAAAATTTCACAGGAAAACCCGGAATATATGTTAAACTACTCCTTGCCATGTAGCTGGAGTTAAAATTTGAGCTCATTTTGACTTACACTAAAGCAGCAATGCACAATTGAAATTTCATCCCCCCTTTTTCTATTTTGAGCTTGGCGGCCATCTTGGTTGGAAGTCGGGATCACCGGACACAATTTTGGAAGGGGGCCATCCAAGAATCATTTCAGCAAAGTTTGGTTGAGATTGGCTCAGTTGTTTCAGAGGAGAAGATTTTTTTTAAATTTCATCCCACCTTTTTTCTAATTTGCATAATAGGTCAAAATCGGCAAAAGTTCAAAGTTCATAAAAAATCCTGTAATACATGTTAAAAAGCTCATCATTATGCTTATACAGTTCAAATTTGGGCACATTCTGGCTTAAAATAGAGCAGTTTTGGCCATTTGAAGAAATTTGTATTTTAAGTAACAGCGGCCATCTTGAATGGAGGGCGGGGCTGTCGGACAAAATTTTGAAAGGGACTCACCCAGGGACCATCCCTGCCAGGTTTGGTTTAATTTGGTTCAGCGGTTTCAGAGGAGAAGATTTAAATGTGATCTTTTATCAAAATATGCCTAATTTGCATAATCGGTATATATCGGCTGAAAGAAAAATTTCACAGAAAAACTGGAATATATGTTAAACTATTCCTTGCCATGTAGCTGCAGTTAAAATTCGAGCTCATTTTGACTTACACTAAAGCAGCAATGGACAATTAAAATTTCATCCCCCCTTTTTTCTATTTTGAGATTGGCGGCCATCTTGGTTGGAAGTCGGGATCACCGGACACAATTTTGGAAGGGGGCCATCCAAGAATCATTTCAGCAAAGTTTGGTTGAGATTGGCTCAGCAGTTTCAGAGGAGAAGATTTTTTTTAAATTTCATCCCACCTTTTTTCTAATTTGCATAATCGTCTAAATCGGCAAAAGTTCAAAGTTCATAAAAAATCCTGTAATACATGTTAAAAAGCTCATCATTATGCTTATACAGTTCAAATTTGGGCACATTCTTGCTTAAAATAGAGCAGTTTTGGTCATTTGAAGAAATTTCTATTTTTAGTAACAGCGGCCATCCTAAATGGAGGGCGGGGCTGTCGGACACAATTTTGAAAGGGACCCACCCAGGGACCATCCCTGCCAGGTTTGGTTTAATTTGGTTCAGCGGTTTCAGAGGAGAAGATTTAAATGTGATCTTTTATAAAAATATGCCTAATTTGCATAATCGGTATATCTCGGCTGAAAGAAAAATTTCACAGAAAAACACGGAATATATGTTAAACTATTCCTTACCATGTAGCTGCAGTTAAAATTTGAGCTCATTTTGACTTACACTAAAGCAGCAATGGACAATTAAAATTTCATCCCCCCTTTTTTCTATTTTGAGATTGGCGGCCATCTTGGTTGGAAGTCGGGATAACCGGACACAATTTTGGAAGGGGGCCATCCAAGAATCATTTCAGCAAAGTTTGGTTGAGATTGGCTCAGCAGTTTCATAGGAGAAGATTTTTTTAAAATTTCATCCCACCTTTTTTCTAATTTGCATAATCGTCAAAATCGGCAAAAGTTCAAAGTTCATAAAAAATCCTGTAATACATGTTAAAAAGCTCATCATTATGCTTATAAAGTTCAAATTTCGGCACATTCTTGCTTAAAATAGAGCAGTTTTGGCCATTTGAAGAAATTTCTATTTTTAGTAAGAGCGGCCATCTTAAATGGAGGGCGGGGCTGTCGGACACAATTTTGAAAGGGACTCTCCCAGGGACCATCCCTGCCAGGTTTGGTTTAATTTGGTTCAGCGGTTTCAGAGGAGAAGATTTAAATGTGATCTTTTATAAAAAATATGCCTAATTTGCATAATCGGTATATCTCGGCTGAAAGAAAAATTTCACAGAAAAACACGGAATATATGTTAAACTATTCCTTGCCATGTAGCTGCAGTTAAAATGTGAGCTCATTTTGACTTACACTAAAGCAACAATGGACAATTAAAATTTCATCCCCCCTTTTTCTATTTTGAGATTGGCGGCCATCTTGGTTGGAAGTCGGGATCAACGGACACAATTTTGGAAGGGGGCCATCCAAGAATCATTTCAGCAAAGTTTGGTTGAGATTGGCTCAGCAGTTTCAGAGGAGAAGATTTTTTTTAAATTTCATCCCACCTTTTTTCTAATTTGCATAATCGTCAAAATCGACAAAAGTTCAAAGTTCATAAAAAATCCTGTAATACATGTTAAAAAGCTCATCATTATGCTTATACAGTTCAAATTTGGGCACATTCTTGCTTAAAATAGAGCAGTTTTGGTCATTTGAAGAAATTTCTATTTGTAGTAACAGCGGCCATCCTAAATGGAGGGCGGGGCTGTCGGACACAATTTTGAAAGGGACTCACCCATGGACCATCCCTGCCAGGTTTGGTTTAATTTGGTTCAGCGGTTTCAGAGGAGAAGATTTAAATGTGATCTTTTATCAAAATATGCCTAATTTGCATAATCGGTCTATATCGGCTGATAGAAAAATTTCACAGAAAAACACGGAATATATGTTAAACTATTCCTTGCCATGTAGCTGCAGTTAAAATTTGAGCTCA
Organism: Bathymodiolus brooksi; assembly: GCA_963680875.1. Lineage (NCBI taxonomy): Eukaryota > Metazoa > Mollusca > Bivalvia > Mytilida > Modiolidae > Bathymodiolus > Bathymodiolus brooksi. The sequence goes on from OY804586.1 coordinate 68,316,300, forward strand.
TTTTGACTTACACTAAAGCAGCAATGGACAATTAAAATTTCATCCCCCCTTTTTTCTATTTTGAGATTGGCGGCCATCTTGGTTGGAAGTCGGGATCACCGGACACAATTTGGAAGGGGGCCATCCAAGAATCATTTCAGCAAAATTTGGTTGATATTGGCTCAGTAATTTCCGAGGAGAAGATTTTTTTTAAATTTCATTCCATCTTTTTTCTAATTTGCATAATCGGTCACAATCGATAAAAGTTCAAAGTTCATAAAAAATCCTGTCATATATGCTAAAAAGCTCATCATTATGCTTATACAGTTCAAATTTGGGCACATTCTGGCTTAAAATAGAGCAGTTTTGACCATTTGAAGAAATTTCTATATTTAGAAACAGTGGCCATCTTGAATGGAGGGCGGGGCTGTCGGACACAATTTTGAAAGGGACTCACCCATGGACCATCCCTGCCAGGTTTGGTTTAATTTGGTTCAGCGGTTTCAGAGGAGAAGATTTAAATGTGATCTTTTATCAAAATATGCCTAATTTGCATAATCGGTATATATCGGCTGAAAGAAAAATTTCACAGAAAAACACGGAATATATGTTAAACTATTCCTTGCCATGTAGCTGCAGTTAAAATTTGAGCTCATTTTGACTTACACTAAAGCAGCAATGGACAATTAAAATTTCATCCCCCCTTTTTCTATTTTGAGATTGGCGGCCATCTTGGTTGGAAGTCGGGATCACCGGACACAATTTGGAAGGGGGCCATCCAAGAATCATTTCAGCAAAATTTGGTTGATATTGGCTCAGTAATTTCCGAGGAGAAGATTTTTTTTAAATTTCATTCCATCTTTTTTCTAATTTGCATAATCGGTCACAATCGATAAAAGTTCAAAGTTCATAAAAAATCCTGTCATATATGCTAAAAAGCTCATCATTATGCTTATACAGTTCAAATTTGGGCACATTCTGGCTTAAAATAGAGCAGTTTTGACCATTTGAAGAAATTTCTATATTTAGAAACAGTGGCCATCTTGAATGGAGGGCGGGGCTGTCGGACACAATTTTGAAAGGGACTCACCCATGGACCATCCCTGCCAGGTTTGGTTTAATTTGGTTCAGCGGTTTCAGAGGAGAAGATTTAAATGTGATCTTTTATCAAAATATGCCTAATTTGCATAATCGGTATATATCGGCTGAAAGAAAAATTTCACAGAAAAACACGGAATATATGTTAAACTATTCCTTGCCATGTAGCTGCAGTTAAAATTTGAGCTCATTTTGACTTACACTAAAGCAGCAATGGACAATTAAAATTTCATCCCCCCTTTTTCTATTTTGAGATTGGCGGCCATCTTGGTTGGAAGTCGGGATCACCGGACACAATTTGGAAGGGGGCCATCCAAGAATCATTTCAGCAAAATTTGGTTGATATTGGCTCAGTAATTTCCGAGGAGAAGATTTTTTTTAAATTTCATTCCATCTTTTTTCTAATTTGCATAATCGGTCACAATCGACAAAAGTTCAAAGTTCATAAAAAATCCTGTCATATATGCTAAAAAGCTCATCATTATGCTTATACAGTTCAAATTTGGGCACATTCTGGCTTAAAATAGAGCAGTTTTGGCCATTTGAAGAAATTTTTATTTTAGTAACATCGGCCATCTTGAATGGAGGGCGGGGCTGTCGGACACAATTTTGAAAGGGACCTACCCAGGGACCATCCCTGCCAGGTTTGCTTTAATTTGGTTCAGCGGTTTCAGATGAGAAGATTTAAATGTGATGTTTTATCAAAATATGCCTAATTTGCATAATCGGTATATATCGGCTGAAAGAAAAATTTCACAGAAAAACACGGAATATATGTTAAACTATTCGTTGCCATGTAGCTGCAGTTAAAATTTGAGCTCATTTTGACTTACACTAAAGCAGCAATGGACAATTAAAATTTCATCCCCCCTTTTCTATTTTGAGATTGGCGGCCATCTTGGTTGGAAGTCGGGATCACCGGACACAATTTGGAAGGGGGCCATCCAATAATCATTTCAGCAAAATTTGGTTGATATTGGCTCAGTAATTTCCGAGGAGAAGAATTTTTTTAAATTTCATTCCATCTTTTTTCTAATTTGCATAATAGGTCAAAATCGGCAAAAGTTCAAAGTTCATAAAAAATCCTGTAATACATGTTAAAAAGCTCATCATTATGCTTATACAGTTCAAATTTGGGCACATTCTGGCTTAAAATAGAGCAGTTTTGGCCATTTGAAGAAATTTGTATTTTAAGTAACAGCGGCCATCTTGAATGGAGGGCGGGGCTGTCGGACAAAATTTTGAAAGGGACTCACCCAGGGACCATCCCTGCCAGGTTTGGTTTAATTTGGTTCAGCGGTTTCAGAGGAGAAGATTTAAATGTGATCTTTTATCAAAATATGCCTAATTTGCATAATCGGTATATATCGGCTGAAAGAAAAATTTCACAGAAAAACTGGAATATATGTTAAACTATTCCTTGCCATGTAGCTGCAGTTAAAATTCGAGCTCATTTTGACTTACACTAAAGCAGCAATGGACAATTAAAATTTCATCCCCCCTTTTTTCTATTTTGAGATTGGCGGCCATCTTGGTTGGAAGTCGGGATCACCGGACACAATTTTGGAAGGGGGCCATCCAAGAATCATTTCAGCAAAGTTTGGTTGAGATTGGCTCAGCAGTTTCAGAGGAGAAGATTTTTTTTAAATTTCATCCCACCTTTTTTCTAATTTGCATAATCGTCTAAATCGGCAAAAGTTCAAAGTTCATAAAAAATCCTGTAATACATGTTAAAAAGCTCATCATTATGCTTATACAGTTCAAATTTGGGCACATTCTTGCTTAAAATAGAGCAGTTTTGGTCATTTGAAGAAATTTCTATTTTTAGTAACAGCGGCCATCCTAAATGGAGGGCGGGGCTGTCGGACACAATTTTGAAAGGGACCCACCCAGGGACCATCCCTGCCAGGTTTGGTTTAATTTGGTTCAGCGGTTTCAGAGGAGAAGATTTAAATGTGATCTTTTATAAAAATATGCCTAATTTGCATAATCGGTATATCTCGGCTGAAAGAAAAATTTCACAGAAAAACACGGAATATATGTTAAACTATTCCTTACCATGTAGCTGCAGTTAAAATTTGAGCTCATTTTGACTTACACTAAAGCAGCAATGGACAATTAAAATTTCATCCCCCCTTTTTTCTATTTTGAGATTGGCGGCCATCTTGGTTGGAAGTCGGGATAACCGGACACAATTTTGGAAGGGGGCCATCCAAGAATCATTTCAGCAAAGTTTGGTTGAGATTGGCTCAGCAGTTTCATAGGAGAAGATTTTTTTAAAATTTCATCCCACCTTTTTTCTAATTTGCATAATCGTCAAAATCGGCAAAAGTTCAAAGTTCATAAAAAATCCTGTAATACATGTTAAAAAGCTCATCATTATGCTTATAAAGTTCAAATTTCGGCACATTCTTGCTTAAAATAGAGCAGTTTTGGCCATTTGAAGAAATTTCTATTTTTAGTAAGAGCGGCCATCTTAAATGGAGGGCGGGGCTGTCGGACACAATTTTGAAAGGGACTCTCCCAGGGACCATCCCTGCCAGGTTTGGTTTAATTTGGTTCAGCGGTTTCAGAGGAGAAGATTTAAATGTGATCTTTTATAAAAAATATGCCTAATTTGCATAATCGGTATATCTCGGCTGAAAGAAAAATTTCACAGAAAAACACGGAATATATGTTAAACTATTCCTTGCCATGTAGCTGCAGTTAAAATTTGAGCTCATTTTGACTTACACTAAAGCAACAATGGACAATTAAAATTTCATCCCCCCTTTTTCTATTTTGAGATTGGCGGCCATCTTGGTTGGAAGTCGGGATCAACGGACACAATTTTGGAAGGGGGCCATCCAAGAATCATTTCAGCAAAGTTTGGTTGAGATTGGCTCAGCAGTTTCAGAGGAGAAGATTTTTTTTAAATTTCATCCCACCTTTTTTCTAATTTGCATAATCGTCAAAATCGACAAAAGTTCAAAGTTCATAAAAAATCCTGTAATACATGTTAAAAAGCTCATCATTATGCTTATACAGTTCAAATTTGGGCACATTCTTGCTTAAAATAGAGCAGTTTTGGTCATTTGAAGAAATTTCTATTTGTAGTAACAGCGGCCATCCTAAATGGAGGGCGGGGCTGTCGGACACAATTTTGAAAGGGACTCACCCATGGACCATCCCTGCCAGGTTTGGTTTAATTTGGTTCAGCGGTTTCAGAGGAGAAGATTTAAATGTGATCTTTTATCAAAATATGCCTAATTTGCATAATCGGTCTATATCGGCTGATAGAAAAATTTCACAGAAAAACACGGAATATATGTTAAACTATTCCTTGCCATGTAGCTGCAGTTAAAATTTGAGCTCATTTTGACTTACACTAAAGCAGCAATGGACAATTAAAATTTCATCCCCCCTTTTTTCTATTTTGAGATTGGCGGCCATCTTGGTTGGAAGTCGGGATCACCGGACACAATTTGGAAGGGGGCCATCCAAGAATCATTTCAGCAAAATTTGGTTGATATTGGCTCAGTAATTTCCGAGGAGAAGATTTTTTTTAAATTTCATTCCATCTTTTTTCTAATTTGCATAATCGGTCACAATCGATAAAAGTTCAAAGTTCATAAAAAATCCTGTCATATATGCTAAAAAGCTCATCATTATGCTTATACAGTTCAAATTTGGGCACATTCTGGCTTAAAATAGAGCAGTTTTGACCATTTGAAGAAATTTCTATATTTAGAAACAGTGGCCATCTTGAATGGAGGGCGGGGCTGTCGGACACAATTTTGAAAGGGACTCACCCATGGACCATCCCTGCCAGGTTTGGTTTAATTTGGTTCAGCGGTTTCAGAGGAGAAGATTTAAATGTGATCTTTTATCAAAATATGCCTAATTTGCATAATCGGTATATATCGGCTGAAAGAAAAATTTCACAGAAAAACACGGAATATATGTTAAACTATTCCTTGCCATGTAGCTGCAGTTAAAATTTGAGCTCATTTTGACTTACACTAAAGCAGCAATGGACAATTAAAATTTCATCCCCCCTTTTTCTATTTTGAGATTGGCGGCCATCTTGGTTGGAAGTCGGGATCACCGGACACAATTTGGAAGGGGGCCATCCAAGAATCATTTCAGCAAAATTTGGTTGATATTGGCTCAGTAATTTCCGAGGAGAAGATTTTTTTTAAATTTCATTCCATCTTTTTTCTAATTTGCATAATCGGTCACAATCGATAAAAGTTCAAAGTTCATAAAAAATCCTGTCATATATGCTAAAAAGCTCATCATTATGCTTATACAGTTCAAAGTTGGGCACATTCTGGCTTAAAATAGAGCAGTTTTGACCATTTGAAGAAATTTCTATATTTAGAAACAGTGGCCATCTTGAATGGAGGGCGGGGCTGTCGGACACAATTTTGAAAGGGACTCACCCATGGACCATCCCTGCCAGGTTTGGTTTAATTTGGTTCAGCGGTTTCAGAGGAGAAGATTTAAATGTGATCTTTTATCAAAATATGCCTAATTTGCATAATCGGTATATATCGGCTGAAAGAAAAATTTCACAGAAAAACACGGAATATATGTTAAACTATTCCTTGCCATGTAGCTGCAGTTAAAATTTGAGCTCATTTTGACTTACACTAAAGCAGCAATGGACAATTAAAATTTCATCCCCCCTTTTTCTATTTTGAGATTGGCGGCCATCTTGGTTGGAAGTCGGGATCACCGGACACAATTTGGAAGGGGGCCATCCAAGAATCATTTCAGCAAAATTTGGTTGATATTGGCTCAGTAATTTCCGAGGAGAAGATTTTTTTTAAATTTCATTCCATCTTTTTTCTAATTTGCATAATCGGTCACAATCGACAAAAGTTCAAAGTTCATAAAAAATCCTGTCATATATGCTAAAAAGCTCATCATTATGCTTATACAGTTCAAATTTGGGCACATTCTGGCTTAAAATAGAGCAGTTTTGGCCATTTGAAGAAATTTTTATTTTAGTAACATCGGCCATCTTGAATGGAGGGCGGGGCTGTCGGACACAATTTTGAAAGGGACCTACCCAGGGACCATCCCTGCCAGGTTTGCTTTAATTTGGTTCAGCGGTTTCAGATGAGAAGATTTAAATGTGATGTTTTATCAAAATATGCCTAATTTGCATAATCGGTATATATCGGCTGAAAGAAAAATTTCACAGAAAAACACGGAATATATGTTAAACTATTCGTTGCCATGTAGCTGCAGTTAAAATTTGAGCTCATTTTGACTTACACTAAAGCAGCAATGGACAATTAAAATTTCATCCCCCCTTTTCTATTTTGAGATTGGCGGCCATCTTGGTTGGAAGTCGGGATCACCGGACACAATTTGGAAGGGGGCCATCCAATAATCATTTCAGCAAAATTTGGTTGATATTGGCTCAGTAATTTCCGAGGAGAAGAATTTTTTTAAATTTCATTCCATCTTTTTTCTAATTTGCATAATCGGTCACAATCGGCAAAAGTTCAAAGTTCATAAAAAATCCTGTCATATATGCTGAAAAGCTCATCATTATGCTTATACAGTTCAAATTTGGGCACATTCTGGCTTAAAATAGAGCAGTTTGGGCCATTTGAAGAAATTTTTATTTTAGTAACATCGGCCATCTTGAATGGAGGGCGGGGCTGTCGGACACAATTTTGAAAGGGACCCACCCAGGGACCATCCCTGCCATGGTTGGTTTAATTTGGTTCAGCGGTTTCAGATGAGAAGATTTAAATGTGATCTTTTATCAAAATATGCCTAATTTGCATAATCGGTATATATCGGCTGAAAGAAAAATTTCACAGAAAAACACGGAATATATGCTAAACTACTTCTTGCCATGTAGCTGCAGTTAAAATTTCAGCTCATTTTGACTTACACTAAAGCAGCAATGGACAATTAAAATTTCATCCCCCCTTTTTTCTATTTTGAGCTTGGCAGCCATCTTGGTTGGAAGTCGGGATTACCGGACACAATTTTAGAAGGGGGCCATCCAAGAATCATTTCAGCAAAGTTTGGTTGAGATTGACTCAGTAGTTTCCGAGGAGAAGATTTTTTTTTAATTTCATCCACCTTTTTTCTAATTTGCATAATCGGACAAAATCGGCAAAAGTTCAAAGTTCATAAAAAATCCTGTAATACATGTTAAAAAGCTCATCATTATGCTTATACAGTTCAAATTTGGGCACATTCTGGCTTAAAATAGAGCAGTTTTGACCATTTGAAGAAATTTCTATATTTAGTAACAGTGGCCATCTTGAATGGAGGGCGGGGCTGTCGGACGCAATTTTGAAAGGGACCCACCCATGGACCATCCCTGCCATGGTTGGTTGAATTTGGTTCAGCGGTTTCAGAGGAGAAGATTTAAATGTGATCTTTTATCAAAATATGCCTAATTTGCATAATCGGTATATATCGGCTGAAAGAAAAATTTCACAGAAAAACCCGGAATATATGCTAAACTACTTCTTGCCATGTAGCTGCAGTTAAAATTTCAGCTCATTTTGACTTACACTAAAGCAGCAATGGACAATTAAAATTTTATCCCCCCTTTTTTCTATTTTGAGCTTGGCAGCCATTTTGGTTGGAAGTCGGGATTACCGGACACAATTTTGGAAGGGGGCCATCCAAGAATCATTTCAGCAAAGTTTGGTTGAGATTGACTCAGTAATTTCCGAGGAGAAGATTTTTTTTTAATTTCATCCACCTTTTTTCTAATTTGCATAATCGGACAAAATCGGCAAAAGTTCAAAGTTCATAAAAAATCCTGTCATACATGCTGAAAAGCTCATCATTATGCTTATACAGTTCAAATTTGGGCACATTCTGGCTTAAAATAGAGCAGTTTTGGCCATTTGAAGAAATATCTATTCTTAGTAACAGCGGCCATCTTGAATGGAGGGCGGGGCTGTCGGACACAATTTTAAAAGGGACTCACCCAGGGACCACCCCTGCCAGGTTTGGTTTAATTTGGTTCAGCGGTTTCAGAGGAGAAGATTTAAATGTGATCTTTTATCAAAATATGCCTAATTTGCATAATCGGTATATATCGGCTGAAAGAAAAATTTCACAGAAAAACACGGAATATATGTTAAACTATTCCTTGCCATGTAGCTGCAGTTAAAATTTGAGCTCATTTTGACTTACACTAAAGCAGCAATGGACAATTAAAATTTCATCCCCCCTTTTTTCTATTTTGAGATTGGCGGCCATCTTGGTTGGAAGTCGGGATCACCGGACACAATTTGGAAGGGGGCCATCCAAGAATCATTTCAGCAAAATTTGGTTGATATTGGCTCAGTAATTTCCGAGGAGAAGATTTTTTTTAAATTTCATTCCATCTTTTTTCTAATTTGCATAATCGGTCACAATCGGCAAAAGTTCAAAGTTCATAAAAAATCCTGTCATATATGCTAAAAAGCTCATCATTATGCTTATACAGTTCAAATTTGGGCACATTCTGGCTTAAAATAGAGCAGTTTTGGCCATTTGAAGAAATTTTTATTTTAGTAACATCGGTCATCTTGAATGGAGGGCGGGGCTGTCGGACACAATTTTGAAAGGGACCTACCCAGGGACCATCCCTGCCAGGTTTGGTTTAATTTGGTTCAGCGGTTTCAGATGAGAAGATTTAAATGTGATCTTTTATCAAAATATGCCTAATTTGCATAATCGGTATATATCGGCTGAAAGAAAAATTTCACAGAAAAACACGGAATATATGTTAAACTATTCCTTGCCATGTAGCTGCAGTTAAAATTTGAGCTCATTTTGACTTAAACTAAAGCAGCAATGGACAATTAAAATTTCATCCCCCCTTTTTTCTATTTTGAGATTGGCGGCCATCTTGGTTGGAAGTCGGGATCACCGGACACAATTTGGAAGGGGGCCATCCAAGAATCATTTCAGCAAAATTTGGTTGATATTGGCTCAGTAATTTCCGAGGAGAAGATTTTTTTTAAATTTCATTCCATCTTTTTTCTAATTTGCATAATCGGTCACAATCGACAAAAGTTCAAAGTTCATAAAAAATCCTGTCATATATGCTAAAAAGCTCATCATTATGCTTATACAGTTCAAATTTGGGCACATTCTGGCTTAAAATAGAGCAGTTTTGGCCATTTGAAGAAATTTTTATTTTAGTAACATCGGCCATCTTGAATGGAGGGCGGGGCTGTCGGACACAATTTTGAAAGGGACCTACCCAGGGACCATCCCTGCCAGGTTTGCTTTAATTTGGTTCAGCGGTTTCAGATGAGAAGATTTAAATGTGATGTTTTATCAAAATATGCCTAATTTGCATAATCGGTATATATCGGCTGAAAGAAAAATTTCACAGAAAAACACGGAATATATGTTAAACTATTCGTTGCCATGTAGCTGCAGTTAAAATTTGAGCTCATTTTGACTTACACTAAAGCAGCAATGGACAATTAAAATTTCATCCCCCCTTTTCTATTTTGAGATTGGCGGCCATCTTGGTTGGAAGTCGGGATCACCGGACACAATTTGGAAGGGGGCCATCCAAGAATCATTTCAGCAAAATTTGGTTGATATTGGCTCAGTAATTTCCGAGGAGAAGAATTTTTTTAAATTTCATTCCATCTTTTTTCTAATTTGAATAATCGGTCACAATCGGCAAAAGTTCAAAGTTCATAAAAAATCCTGTCATATATGCTGAAAAGCTCATCATTATGCTTATACAGTTCAAATTTGGGCACATTCTGGCTTAAAATAGAGCAGTTTGGGCCATTTGAAGAAATTTTTATTTTAGTAACATCGGCCATCTTGAATGGAGGGCGGGGCTGTCGGACACAATTTTGAAAGGGACCCACCCAGGGACCATCCCTGCCATGGTTGGTTTAATTTGGTTCAGCGGTTTCAGATGAGAAGATTTAAATGTGATCTTTTATCAAAATATGCCTAATTTGCATAATCGGTATATATCGGCTGAAAGAAAAATTTCACAGAAAAACACGGAATATATGCTAAACTACTTCTTGCCATGTAGCTGCAGTTAAAATTTCAGCTCATTTTGACTTACACTAAAGCAGCAATGGACAATTAAAATTTCATCCCCCCTTTTTTCTATTTTGAGCTTGGCAGCCATCTTGGTTGGAAGTCGGGATTACCGGACACAATTTTAGAAGGGGGCCATCCAAGAATCATTTCAGCAAAGTTTGGTTGAGATTGACTCAGTAGTTTCCGAGGAGAAGATTTTTTTTTAATTTCATCCACCTTTTTTCTAATTTGCATAATCGGACAAAATCGGCAAAAGTTCAAAGTTCATAAAAAATCCTGTAATACATGTTAAAAAGCTCATCATTATGCTTATACAGTTCAAATTTGGGCACATTCTGGCTTAAAATAGAGCAGTTTTGACCATTTGAAGAAATTTCTATATTTAGTAACAGTGGCCATCTTGAATGGAGGGCGGGGCTGTCGGACACAATTTTGAAAGGGACCCACCCATGGACCATCCCTGCCATGGTTGGTTGAATTTGGTTCAGCGGTTTCAGAGGAGAAGATTTAAATGTGATCTTTTATCAAAATATGCCTAATTTGCATAATCGGTATATATCGGCTGAAAGAAAAATTTCACAGAAAAACCCGGAATATATGCTAAACTACTTCTTGCCATGTAGCTGCAGTTAAAATTTCAGCTCATTTTGACTTACACTAAAGCAGCAATGGACAATTAAAATTTTATCCCCCCTTTTTTCTATTTTGAGCTTGGCAGCCATTTTGGTTGGAAGTCGGGATTACCGGACACAATTTTGGAAGGGGGCCATCCAAGAATCATTTCAGCAAAGTTTGGTTGAGATTGACTCAGTAGTTTCCGAGGAGAAGATTTTTTTTTAATTTCATCCACCTTTTTTCTAATTTGCATAATCGGACAAAATCGGCAAAAGTTCAAAGTTCATAAAAAATCCTGTCATACATGCTGAAAAGCTCATCATTATGCTTATACAGTTCAAATTTGGGCACATTCTGGCTTAAAATAGAGCAGTTTTGGCCATTTGAAGAAATATCTATTCTTAGTAACAGCGGCCATCTTGAATGGAGGGCGGGGCTGTCGGACACAATTTTAAAAGGGACTCACCCAGGGACCACCCCTGCCAGGTTTGGTTTAATTTGGTTCAGCGGTTTCAGAGGAGAAGATTTAAATGTGATCTTTTATCAAAATATGCCTAATTTGCATAATCGGTATATATCGGCTGAAAGAAAAATTTCACAGAAAAACACGGAATATATGTTAAACTATTCCTTGCCATGTAGCTGCAGTTAAAATTTGAGCTCATTTTGACTTACACTAAAGCAGCAATGGACAATTAAAATTTCATCCCCCCTTTTTTCTATTTTGAGATTGGCGGCCATCTTGGTTGGAAGTCGGGATCACCGGACACAATTTGGAAGGGGGCCATCCAAGAATCATTTCAGCAAAATTTGGTTGATATTGGCTCAGTAATTTCCGAGGAGAAGATTTTTTTTAAATTTCATTCCATCTTTTTTCTAATTTGCATAATCGGTCACAATCGGCAAAAGTTCAAAGTTCATAAAAAATCCTGTCATATATGCTAAAAAGCTCATCATTATGCTTATACAGTTCAAATTTGGGCACATTCTGGCTTAAAATAGAGCAGTTTTGGCCATTTGAAGAAATTTTTATTTTAGTAACATCGGTCATCTTGAATGGAGGGCGGGGCTGTCGGACACAATTTTGAAAGGGACCTACCCAGGGACCATCCCTGCCAGGTTTGGTTTAATTTGGTTCAGCGGTTTCAGATGAGAAGATTTAAATGTGATCTTTTATCAAAATATGCCTAATTTGCATAATCGGTATATATCGGCTGAAAGAAAAATTTCACAGAAAAACACGGAATATATGTTAAACTATTCCTTGCCATGTAGCTGCAGTTAAAATTTGAGCTCATTTTGACTTAAACTAAAGCAGCAATGGACAATTAAAATTTCATCCCCCCTTTTTTCTATTTTGAGATTGGCGGCCATCTTGGTTGGAAGTCGGGATCACCGGACACAATTTGGAAGGGGGCCATCCAAGAATCATTTCAGCAAAATTTGGTTGATATTGGCTCAGTAATTTCCGAGGAGAAGAATTTTTTTAAATTTCATTCCATCTTTTTTCTAATTTGCATAATCGGTCACAATCGGCAAAAGTTCAAAGTTCATAAAAAATCCTGTCATATATGCTAAAAAGCTCATCATTATGCTTATACAGTTCAAATTTGGGCACATTCTGGCTTAAAATAGAGCAGTTTTGGCCATTTGAAGAAATTTTTATTTTAGTAACATCGGCCATCTTGAATGGAGGGCGGGGCTGTCGGACACAATTTTGAAAGGGACCTACCCAGGGACCATCCCTGCCAGGTTTGGTTTAATTTGGTTCAGCGGTTTCAGAGGAGAAGATTTAAATGTGATCTTTTATCAAAATATGCCTAATTTGCATAATCGGTATATATCGGCTGAAAGAAAAATTTCACAGAAAAACACGGAATATATGTTAAACAATTCCTTGCCATGTAGCTGCAGTTAAAATTTGAGCTCATTTTGACTTACACTAAAGCAGCAATGGACAATTAAAATTTCATTCCCCCTTTTTCTTTTTTAGCTTGGCAGCCATCTTGGTTGGAAGTCGGGATTACCGGACACAATTTTGGAAGGGGGCCATCCAAGAATCATTTCAGCAAAATTTGGTTGATATTGGCTCAGTAATTTCCGAGGAGAAGATTTTTTTTAAATTTCATTCCACCTTTTTTCTAATTTGCATAATCGGTCACAATCGGCAAAAGTTCAAAGTTCATAAAAAATCCTGTCATATATGCTGAAAAGCTCATCATTATGCTTATACAGTTCAAATTTGGGCACATTCTGGCTTAAAATAGAGCAGTTTGGGCCATTTGAAGAAATTTTTATTTTAGTAACATCGGCCATCTTGAATGGAGGGCGGGGCTGTCGGACACAATTTTGAAAGGGACCCACCCAGGGACCATCCCTGCCATGGTTGGTTTAATTTGGTTCAGCGGTTTCAGATGAGAAGATTTAAATGTGATCTTTTATCAAAATATGCCTAATTTGCATAATCGGTATATATCGGCTGAAAGAAAAATTTCACAGAAAAACACGGAATATATGCTAAACTACTTCTTGCCATGTAGCTGCAGTTAAAATTTCAGCTCATTTTGACTTACACTAAAGCAGCAATGGACAATTAAAATTTCATCCCCCCTTTTTTCTATTTTGAGCTTGGCAGCCATCTTGGTTGGAAGTCGGGATTACCGGACACAATTTTAGAAGGGGGCCATCCAAGAATCATTTCAGCAAAGTTTGGTTGAGATTGACTCAGTAGTTTCTGAGGAGAAGATTTTTTTTTAATTTCATCCACCTTTTTTCTAATTTGCATAATCGGACAAAATCGGCAAAAGTTCAAAGTTCATAAAAAATCCTGTAATACATGTTAAAAAGCTCATCATTATGCTTATACAGTTCAAATTTGGGCACATTCTGGCTTAAAATAGAGCAGTTTTGACCATTTGAAGAAATTTCTATATTTAGTAACAGTGGCCATCTTGAATGGAGGGCGGGGCTGTCGGACACAATTTTGAAAGGGACCCACCCATGGACCATCCCTGCCATGGTTGGTTGAATTTGGTTCAGCGGTTTCAGAGGAGAAGATTTAAATGTGATCTTTTATCAAAATATGCCTAATTTGCATAATCGGTATATATCGGCTGAAAGAAAAATTTCACAGAAAAACCCGGAATATATGCTAAACTACTTCTTGCCATGTAGCTGCAGTTAAAATTTCAGCTCATTTTGACTTACACTAAAGCAGCAATGGACAATTAAAATTTTATCCCCCCTTTTTTCTATTTTGAGCTTGGCAGCCATTTTGGTTGGAAGTCGGGATTACCGGACACAATTTTGGAAGGGGGCCATCCAAGAATCATTTCAGCAAAGTTTGGTTGAGATTGACTCAGTAGTTTCCGAGGAGAAGATTTTTTTTTAATTTCATCCACCTTTTTTCTAATTTGCATAATCGGACAAAATCGGCAAAAGTTCAAAGTTCATAAAAAATCCTGTCATACATGCTGAAAAGCTCATCATTATGCTTATACAGTTCAAATTTGGGCACATTCTGGCTTAAAATAGAGCAGTTTTGGCCATTTGAAGAAATATCTATTCTTAGTAACAGCGGCCATCTTGAATGGAGGGCGGGGCTGTCGGACACAATTTTAAAAGGGACTCACCCAGGGACCACCCCTGCCAGGTTTGGTTTAATTTGGTTCAGCGGTTTCAGAGGAGAAGATTTAAATGTGATCTTTTATCAAAATATGCCTAATTTGCATAATCGGTATATATCGGCTGAAAGAAAAATTTCACAGAAAAACACGGAATATATGTTAAACTATTCCTTGCCATGTAGCTGCAGTTAAAATTTGAGCTCATTTTGACTTACACTAAAGCAGCAATGGACAATTAAAATTTCATCCCCCCTTTTTTCTATTTTGAGATTGGCGGCCATCTTGGTTGGAAGTCGGGATCACCGGACACAATTTGGAAGGGGGCCATCCAAGAATCATTTCAGCAAAATTTGGTTGATATTGGCTCAGTAATTTCCGAGGAGAAGATTTTTTTTAAATTTCATTCCATCTTTTTTCTAATTTGCATAATCGGTCACAATCGGCAAAAGTTCAAAGTTCATAAAAAATCCTGTCATATATGCTAAAAAGCTCATCATTATGCTTATACAGTTCAAATTTGGGCACATTCTGGCTTAAAATAGAGCAGTTTTGGCCATTTGAAGAAATTTTTATTTTAGTAACATCGGTCATCTTGAATGGAGGGCGGGGCTGTCGGACACAATTTTGAAAGGGACCTACCCAGGGACCATCCCTGCCAGGTTTGGTTTAATTTGGTTCAGCGGTTTCAGATGAGAAGATTTAAATGTGATCTTTTATCAAAATATGCCTAATTTGCATAATCGGTATATATCGGCTGAAAGAAAAATTTCACAGAAAAACACGGAATATATGTTAAACTATTCCTTGCCATGTAGCTGCAGTTAAAATTTGAGCTCATTTTGACTTAAACTAAAGCAGCAATGGACAATTAAAATTTCATCCCCCCTTTTTTCTATTTTGAGATTGGCGGCCATCTTGGTTGGAAGTCGGGATCACCGGACACAATTTGGAAGGGGGCCATCCAAGAATCATTTCAGCAAAATTTGGTTGATATTGGCTCAGTAATTTCCGAGGAGAAGAATTTTTTTAAATTTCATTCCATCTTTTTTCTAATTTGCATAATCGGTCACAATCGGCAAAAGTTCAAAGTTCATAAAAAATCCTGTCATATATGCTAAAAAGCTCATCATTATGCTTATACAGTTCAAATTTGGGCACATTCTGGCTTAAAATAGAGCAGTTTTGGCCATTTGAAGAAATTTTTATTTTAGTAACATCGGCCATCTTGAATGGAGGGCGGGGCTGTCGGACACAATTTTGAAAGGGACCTACCCAGGGACCATCCCTGCCAGGTTTGGTTTAATTTGGTTCAGCGGTTTCAGAGGAGAAGATTTAAATGTGATCTTTTATCAAAATATGCCTAATTTGCATAATCGGTATATATCGGCTGAAAGAAAAATTTCACAGAAAAACACGGAATATATGTTAAACAATTCCTTGCCATGTAGCTGCAGTTAAAATTTGAGCTCATTTTGACTTACACTAAAGCAGCAATGGACAATTAAAATTTCATTCCCCCTTTTTCTTTTTTAGCTTGGCAGCCATCTTGGTTGGAAGTCGGGATTACCGGACACAATTTTGGAAGGGGGCCATCCAAGAATCATTTCAGCAAAATTTGGTTGATATTGGCTCAGTAATTTCCGAGGAGAAGATTTTTTTTAAATTTCATTCCACCTTTTTTCTAATTTGCATAATCGGTCAAAATCGGCAAAAGTTCAAAGTTCATAAAAAATCCTGTAATACATGTTAAAAAGCTCATCATTATGCTTATACAGTTCAAATTTGGGCACATTCTTGCTTAAAATAGAGCAGGTTTGGCCATTTGAAGAAATTTCTATTTTTAGTAACAGCGGCCATCTTGAATGGAGGGCGGGGCTGTCGGACACAATTTTGAAAGGGAACCATCCAGGGACCATCCCTGCCAGGTTTGGTTTAATTTGGTTCAGCGGTTTCAGAGGAGAAGATTTAAATGTTATCTTTTATAAAAATATGCCTAATTTGCATAATCGGTATATCTCGGCTTAAAGAAAAAATTCACAGAAAAACACGGAATATATGTTAAACTATTCCTTGCCATGTAGCTGCAGTTAAAATTTGAGCTCATTTTGACTTACACTAAAGCAGCAATGGACAATTAAAATTTCATCCCCCCTTTTTTCTATTTTTAGCTTGGCGGCCATCTTGGTTGGAAGTCGGGATCACCTGACACAATTTTGAAAGGGGGCCATCCAAGGACCATTCCACCAAAGTTTGGTTGCAATTGGTCCAGTGGTTTCTGAGGAGAAGATTAAAATATGAAATGTTGACGGACGGACGACAGACGACGGACGAAAAGTGATGACAATAGCTCAGGTGGCCTAAAGGCCAGGTGAGCTAAAAAGTGAATTGCACACAAAAACATCAAATAATTATTGCATGGCTTGGAATAAGGAACCTCGCAGAAGTAATTAAGACCAATCTCGGTGATCAATATAATTAATTATTTCTCAAAATATTAAACAACAATAGTATTGTTTTTACATTATATTATTAGTCAAACATAGTGTGCAATTCAAAATTTTAAAGAAACCAAAAACAGATTATAACAATTTCACGATCAAAGAAATGACGGAAAATACGATGACATAAAGATTGGCATCTATTTTGGTAAGCAAAAAAACCTCCTTTCCTATAAAACCCTCAAAAATACAAATCGGGTATATTTTCTTTATTTCGATTTTTTTGAAACACAAGACAATGTTCAACTATTCAGCAAATCTCAACAGACTAAGCAAGGTATGTTAGTTAATTTGACAAAGCATTTCAATTTTAAATTTTTAACTGCAAGCTTCTTATAACACCAACATAATTTAATAAATAATTTCGATTTAATTTATTTTTTTTGAAGTTCTAATAGCTTTTAAAGGGTTAATACCGTGCGTCAGAAAAAATTTTCTTCGATTTTTCTAATATAAAAAATCTAATTTCTATAGATCTGAATTATTTTTTCAATTTAATTTCACAAAGTTGTAATCAAAATTGTAGAAAAAAATAATTATACATTTATACTAGTAATAAAATAAAAAAAAATGTAAACTTTCTACTAAAAAAATTGCTCTATTCACTGACTTTCATTACATTTTAGAATACGAATTATGTTTGAATTAAAGGATCCGAAAGACATTCCTCAATTGTGTAAAATTTTTGCTTATATGCAAATTATTACCTTCTGTATTAAGAACTGTGACTAAGATAAATAGAGATAAAATGTGCAATTACAACTGTCAAAGAAGGTATCAAAACTGTACATGTGTATTCGATACTGTGTGTATGGTACTTCTGTAATGCTGAATAACTATTATCTGTCTACATGTACATGTTCTAACAAAATAAACACAAAGATTATGTAACCAAAAACAATCATTATTATACTAACATGGTAATATACATAAATATACACTTGAATATAAATTGGAAAACCTGGGGACTAACAGCTGTTTGACATAAGTTTAGAAAACTGAAATATTCTAAAAATATACTATAGAAAATAAAAAGATTGTAGCTTGAGGGGGATGAGATACGAAAGCTAATGTGTAAAATCAGTATCAAATCGGCCAAAAGTTGTTGGAATTCCATACGTTAGCATGGAAAGTAAAGAAATTCCATACGTCAGCATGGACCGAAAAGAAATTCCATAGGTCAGCATGGAAAGTAAGAAATTCCATACGTCAGCATGGAAGTAAGAAATTACATGCGTCAGCATGAACAGCAACAAGTTATGTTTTAAGAAATTCCATACCTCAGCATGTACACAAAAGAAGGCATGTTAAGAAATTCCATACATCAGCATGGACACAAAATAATGCATGTTAAGGAAATTCCATATGTCAGCATGAACACAAAATAAGGCATATTAAAGAAATTCCATACGTCAGCATGGAAAGCAATATTGATACTATGTCAAATAACAAAACTACATCAGCATGGCTAAGATGATCTGAATTTGTCAAGAAATTTCATATGTTGCAAAGAACATAAAACTGAGCTACAATAATATAAACTTCAATGGACTAAACTAATTTAAAGACATATATAAATATATTGGTACTATTAATAAAGCATAACAATGTACAGTAAGAAAAAATCAATTTATTAATCCCCAGAGGCACTAACAACAAAGGTGTGTAGGTGGGGATGGCGGCGGTTAGAAATAAAATTGAAAATTCGTAAGTGAAAATATGTAAGCACCATGCACTGATATGAGGTCAACAGAAAATATTTACGTGAGGCTGGACGTTATCTAACTGTTATAAGACAAGGGGGCCACAGGTTAGATGGGGGTCACACAAGGGTTAGATATAATTTCTATAAACTACAATTATGTTATAATTTTCATGGCAAACTTTTTTCCAATAAAAATGCACTGAGAAATGTGTTTTCACCCGACATATTTAAAAAATAAAGAAAGGTGTTTCTTTTTGTCTACTTTTCTAGTTGATAATAGGTAAATTAGGATAATTCATTACAAAAAAAGAAAAAAATCTTCATGACAATTTTGAAAAGGACATTTACGTCTAGCATGGATACAATTAATGTATGGTTAGGCCTATTTTCTGTACACTATCAATTAAAAATTAATTTCAAGGCCGATTTTAGTCGCTCTGAAAGTCACTATTTACCAATGACATTACTTAACATTTCGATTCAAACATGCTTATATATAATTATCAGATTTATCAACCATTCGAAAAAGAAAGTTGTATTTCTTTTCTTTAATGAAAATCTTTCAAGATCTGTATATTATTTGTATTTTGTGGTATTCTTGGGCATTCAAAGGGTATTCTTGGGTAAATGTATGGACCCGTAAAATCGAAGACAGAGGTGCAAAGGAGTTACTTCTAATACATATGTACATAAACTCTAATTTAATTTATGATTGTGTTAGAATTGGATGCACAAAGACACACACATTTGTCTAAAATAATTGTCATCAAACATCATCAATTGATTATTACATAAACTTAAATTTGGGTATCACAGCTATCATAGTAAATCTGACATCTAAAACAGTGGGTGATTTGGGATCTAATGAAACAACTTTCCATTGCACAATGCTCTGGTAATTCTACTTTTAACTGAAAAACTAGTTATCACAATGAGGAACATTTGGCTGATCACAAGTCATTATCTCATTATTGAATATTCTGTTTAACAAAGAACATGATGACTTTTCTAGTATATATTTACATTTAATCAATATCGTTTTTAACTTGAAAATTGTATCTGTCCAATAAATTGACTGATACAGTTTAGAAACCATTTCTTCTGAAAAATGAATAAACACGTTTAAAGAATTCATTTACAATGCAATTAACTTTAAAATGGTAAGCAACGTTACACATTGATAGTTTTTGTTCAGGAATTAACTTATTTTATTTAATTAATTTAGCTATTTATAAATACGTTGTTTAAAAGCAGGCTCAATGAATGAATGACCTCAATCTTGACCTATTACACTGTACTGGTATGTGTGATTAGAATTATACAAATTCTTTTATTTTGTCGTGGAACTTGAATATTTTGCCTAAATAGTCCTTAAACAATATAAAGAATAGATATACATGTATTGTAACTCATAGAATGTAAAAAAATAAATAAGAATATTGACAACCGATAAACCTTTGTAATGTTGTTGAACGGATCTGATTTGATCGATGTGATTTTATTGGAATGCAAATAACTGTAAAATAAAAAAAACCCAATATACATCAATACGTGAAAGTTTGATACTCTATGTGGTTGTATTTCAACGTAACATATTGAATAAAGTATAATACATTTTTAGTAAGTTTTCAACCATTCATGATTTGATTGATAACATGAATAACTAAATATACCACACCCTCAGAACAGCTGCCATATCTAATGGTAAAATATTAGACACAGATGCAAAGTCGCTACCTCTAACACATATGTACATGGAATCTGATTACATTTTGATTGTGTTAGAAATGGGTGCACAAACACACACATTTGTCTAAAACAACTGTCATCAAACATCATAAATTGATCATAACGTTAACTTTAATTTGAGTATTACAGTTGTCAGAGTAAAATCAGCATCCTAAACAGTAGGTGATTTGGGCTCTAATGAAGCAACTTTGCATTTCATAATACTCTGGTAATCCTATTTACTGAAAATACTAGTTATCACAAAGAGGAACATTTGGCTGATCACAAGTGATTCATCTCATTATAGTAAAACCGGCATCGTAATCAGTGGGTGATTTGGGCTCTTATGAAACAACTTTCCATTGCACAATGCTATGCAACCCTAACTTATTGAAATACTAGTTATGACAAAGAGGAATATTTGGCTGATCACAAGTCATTAATCTCATCATTGAATACTCTGCTTAACAAGGAACACGATGACTTTTCTAGTTTATATTGAATAACAAAACTTCACAAGAATCCATATGGGAGAAAGTATATTCGTGTAATAGCTTCAATCAAATGTGGATACTGAAATACTGCAAGGATCTTCTGGATAGATTTAATTCTCGTTTTTATCTTGAAAATTGTATCTGTCCAATAAATTGACTGATACAGTTTAGAAACCATTTCTTCTGAAAAATGTATAAACACGTTTAAAGAATTCATTTACAATGCAATTAACTTTAAAATGGTAAGCAACGTTACACATTGATAGTTTTTGTTCAGGAATTAACTTATTTTATTTAATTAATTTAGCTATTTATAAATACGTTGTTTAAAAGCAGGCTCAATGAATGAATGACCTCAATCTTGACCTATTACACTGTACTGGTATGTGTGATTAGAATTATACAAATTCTTTTATTTTGTCGTGGAATTTGAATATTTTGCCTAAATAGTCCTTAAACAATATAAAGTATAGATATACATGTATTGTAACTCATAGAATGTAAAAAAATAAATAAGAATATTGACAACCGATAAACCTTTGTAATGTTGTTGAATGAGTCTGATTTGATCGATGTGATTTTATTGGAATGCAAATAACTGTAAAATAAAAAAAAACAATATACATCAATACGTGAAAGTTTGATACTCTATGTGGTTGTATTTCAACGTAACATATTGAATAAAGTAAGTATACGTTTTTAGTAAGTTTTCAACCATTCATGATTTGATTGATAACATGAATAACTAAATATACCACACCCTCAGAACAGCTGCCATATCTAATGGTAAAATATTAGACACAGATGCAAAGTCGCTACCTCTAACACATATGTACATGGAATCTGATTACATTTTGATTGTGTTAGAATTGGGTGCACAAACACACACATTTGTCTAAAACAACTGTCATCAAACATCATAAATTGATCATAACGTTAACTTTAATTTGAGTATTACAGTTGTCAGAGTAAAATCAGCATCCTAAAGAGTAGGTGATTTGGGCTCTAATGAAGCAACTTTGCATTTCATAATACTCTGGTAATCCTATTTACTGAAAATACTAGTTATCACAAAGAGGAACATTTGGCTGATCACAAGTGATTCATCTCATTATAGTAAAACCGGCATCGTAATCAGTGGGTGATTTGGGCTCTTATGAAACAACTTTCCATTGCACAATGCAAAGCAACCCTACTTACTGAAATACTAGTTATGACAAAGAGGAACATTTGGCTGATCACAAGTCATACATCTCATCATTGAATATTCTGGTTAACAAGGAAAATGATGACTTTTCTAGTTGATATTGAATAACAAAACTTCACAAGAATCCATATACAGGAAAGAATACTACAGGTGCTTCTACTTTTTCAACAAACTTTTTTACAAAGTAAATATTTATAAATATGGCTAACATTTTGACTGCTGTCAAAGAGGGAATACAATCATACTGGGACAAAGTCTATTAACGTAGTAGCTTCAATCAAATGTGGATACTGAAATACTAGACCAAGGAAAACAGACAGACTGTCTCATAATGGATTTTTCCAAAGCTTTTGATAAGGTCAGCCATAGCCTTATCATTCATAGGCTGAAATATTATGGGATCACAGGAAAAACAAATGAGTGGATTAAGAACTTCCTCAGTGACAGGACACAGTCAGTAGTAGTGGAGGGTGAAACATCGACTTCCATACCCGTAGAGTCCGGAGTACCTCAATGATCCGTCCTAGGGCCTAGCTTGTTTTTATTTAATATAAATGACATGCCAGATGGGATTCAATCAACAGTACGACTGTTTGCTGACGATACCATTGCATATGTCACAATATCATCAGATGCAGATGCAGCAAACCTTCAACAAGACATTGACAAACTGGCTGAATGGGAATAAAAATGGCTCATGAAATTCCATCCAGAGAAATGTAATGTACTCACCATCTCCAAAAAGCGATGTCCATCTAAGTACAATTACACTCTACATGGACATATCCATGAACATGATACATCAGCAAAATACCTGGGATGTACCATTTCATCAGACCTCAAATGGGGTAAACATATAAGCACCATATGCTCTATAGCCAACAACACCATCAGTTTTCTTAAAAGGAACATAAACATCTCCAACAAATCGATCAAAGAAAAAGCGTACGTGTCCCTCGTAAGACCTACCCTGGAGTATTGCAGCTCTGTATGGGACCCATACCAACAAAATGACATCCATCGATTGGAGATGGTTTAAAGAAGGGCTGCATGATATGTTACTAACTGATACCACAACACCTCATCGGTTAGTAGCATGATTGAACAAATAGAATGGACTACCTTAGAGGAACGAAGAAAACATAGTAGATTACTGATGATGTATAAGCTGAAAAACAACATCGTACAAGTTGATGCATCAAGCAAGCTTATACCAAATGAACGACCCTCCAGAAACAACAACGAGCAGGCATTGTGCATTCCATCAAGCAAGACCACAGCTCGTAAGGATTCGTTCTATCCTAGAACGATCAAGGAATGGAACACCTTGCCTAACTGTACTGTCTCTGCCCCGAGTCCTGAATCCTTCAAGGCTCAGCTCCGTCATTAAACTTAAATGACACTGTTTTTATTTGCACTGTATATAAATTCACTTTATTGCGTCTAAGTATATTCAAGGTTTAATGCGCACACCCAAAAAAGTGGCAGAATAGTCAACCAGTTGACGTTGGCCATTAAATGGAAGAAGATACTGAAAGGATCTTCTGGATAGATTTAATTCTCGTTTTTAACTTGAAAATTGTATGTCTAAAAATTTCAGATACAGCTTAGAAACAATTTCTTCTGAAAAATGTATAAAAACGTTTAAAGAATTCATTTACAATGCAATTAACTTTAAAATGGTAAGCAACGTTACACATTGATAGTTTGTGTTTATGAATTAACTTATTGTATTTACTCAAGCACGAACAAACATGTGCTAAACAGACAATTGAGTCATCACTACGTTGGAGTTCCGTATCAAAAAAATATATGTAGAGTTCGGAAGGCATATTTTTCACCAACATGTTTTATATAAAAAAACCAAAAAAAAACCACTTCCTATGACATGTATTGACATATTATGACTACACTTTTGCTTAGATCATACTAAGTGATATTCACAGAGATTGTAAGTGTGGTAGATAGTTGAAAGTGTTGACCTCTATCACTGATATGTCATTGTAGTCTAACGACCTATAAATAGTAGACACATGTGTTATGTTTATATTTTATTAATTCTGTAGCTTTCTGTTCTGTCTGAAGCAATACATAGTATGTCATAAACAATGCATATAGTAAGTTAACATTAGAGAATACCGAAGGGGCAATCTGGAATGTACAGCTTAGAGACACTGGCACTGTTGGGTACACATGACACAGGATGAAGACAAACAAACACAAAAGCACAACACAACACAACACAGAAAAGTAAAAAGATGAGCAACATGGGCCTCACCAAAATCCATGTGCTCGCGAAGAGAAAACAGTTTCTAGTTTGTGAAGATTCACAGAGCTCGATCCACAGATCTACCCTTCGCATGTCCCCATGTGGTGCATAGAGGCAACTAATGGCTGCCATCTATTTTGAGTCTGATACTTGTATGCATCATGAATGTAGTTTTCATGCACAATTCCTCTATTTATACCGACATTTGATTCGTTGAAATATAAAATTGATCATGTTGATAAGCAAATGTCATACTATTAGATTGTGGATATGAATTCGATACTCGAAACATTTTATGTGGACTACAAACTCCAAAACATAAAGGGATAATTGTTTAATTATTTGTCATTTGAGTACATTATTGTCTTGATATACCTTTTGGTATGTTTTACTAGTTATACCGGGGATGTAAATACGCAAAGTTTATATGATTTTTGCTATAGCATAGAACGTATGTATGTAAAAGTGGACACTTCACTTTCTGTTCTATTTTTGTCCACAGGTTTCACAAAGAAGTTAGTAATTCAAACAAGGCTGTCATGTTTGATCAGTTCCTTTGAATATTAATCCAATGGCTACAATGCAAAAAGAACTAATTACAACTAAATAATCCCACGTGTTCCTCTTGTGTCATACTCTTTGGCATTAGTATCACTTCTACCAAATACTGACTGCCTTCAACAATTTGAAGATTTTTGTCAGAGCTTGTTCTACGTCTACCAAATACTGACCACCTTCAACAATTTGAAGATTTTTGTCAGAGATTGTTCTACTTCTACCAAATACTGACCGCCTTCAACAATTAGACGATTTCTGTCAGAGCTTTTCTACTTTTACCAATACTGATTGCCTTAAAAAATTTGAAGATTTTGTCAGAGGTTGCACATGCCAAAAGATTAAAACTATTTGAAGGCACGGGAATGTTTGAATTTTGCTATATGCCAAATTGAGCATTATTTCATTCATATCTTGGCGTGAACACATCTTATATATTAAATTACCCATCTACATTGATTGATTGGTGCTTAACATCTACTCAATCGACTATAATATGTTTCAGTGAATAATTGGAATTAGATTGAATACATTCCAATTATTCCTCCTTATTTAGCAAATAACTAATAATAAATCTACTATGAATAGTACGACATCTGGTCAAGACTACCCAGTCGTTGTGATTTGGAACTTAGGAACAAATATACTTGCCATTTGAAGAATGTATTCCATTCAATTTGCTATGAATTTGCTTGTTTCAACTGTCCGTACAGTGTTTTAAATAAACGTAAAAGAAACTTAATTGTCAACCACACCAAGAATTGACAATCCTGAGAAACTGGCAACATTGGATACATAAGACACAGGACGAAGACAAACAAAGCAAACAACACAACACATAATACTAAAATGATGAGCAACACGGACCTCACCAAAACGGGAGGAAACACAGGCTCCCACGAAGGGAAAGTTGTTCCTGCATCTTATAAGGCACCCACCATGCTGCTCATATAGTCAATGTGTTGGAAACCACTATATGCAAACAAGCAAAAATAACATAAGTAAGACATGAGTCCTCCTACAAAGAACAGATGTACCGAGCACACCGAATGATGTAGCGAACATCACAACATGGAGCTCAAAGCGTAAAGACGTATGATAGGACAAAATGATGGACATCACTAACGCAAACGTATACAAAATGATATAAGACATGAGACATCCTACAAACAACTGGTAAAATATAATTCATTACAATAGGCCTAACATCAGAATGTGGAATAGACCAATTAGATTCGATATTTGATTATCCTGTGCATCGGATGTTCTCGCAATTCACTTTAATATCAATCAATTATTGACATGAAGTAAACATTGTTGTCATATTTAACTTATAAAAGTTATATATTCATTAATTTCTGTAATATATAAACATTACGGACAGACAATAATGCAGTGTCCGATCCAAATTCATTATATTTAAGAAATAAAATAAAATGTAAATATTCCTGACAGAAAATAGTGTAGATCCATATACATTATATATAAGAAATAAAATAAAATGTAAATATACCTGACAGACAATAGTGTAGTGTCCGATACCAATTCATTAAAGAAATAAAATAAAATGTAAATATTCCTGACAGACAATAGTGTAGTGTACGATCCCATTTAATTATATTTAAGAAATACAATAAAATGTAAATATTCCTGACAGACAATAGTGTAGTGTACGATCCCATTTCATTATATTTAAGAAATAAAATAAAATGTAAATATTCCTGACAGACAATAGTGTAGTGTACGATCCCATTTCATTATATTTAAGAAATAAAATAAAATGTAAATATTCATGACAGACAATAGTGTAGTGTACGATCCCATTTCATTATATTTAAGAAATAAAATAAAATGTAAATATTCCTGACAGACAATAGTGTAGTGTCCGATCCCAATTCATTATATATAAGAAATAAGATAAAATGTAAATATTCCTGACAGACAATAGTGTAGTGTACGATCCCATTTCATTATATTTAAGAAATAAAATAAAATGTAAATATTCCTGACAGACAATAGTGTAGTGTACGATCCCTATTCATTATATATAAGAAATAAAATAAAATGTAAATATTCCTGACAGACAATAGTGTAGTGTCCGATCCCAATTCATTATATTTAAGAAATAAAATAAAATGTAAATATTCCTGACAGACAATAGTGTAGTGTCCGATCCCAATTCATTATATTTAAGAAATAAAATAAAATGTAAATATTCCTGACAGACAATAGTGTAGTGTCCGATCCCAATTCATTATATTTAAGAAATAAAATGAAATGTAAATATTCCTGACAGACAATAGTGTAGTGTACGATCCCTATTCATTATATATAAGAAATAAAATAAAATGTAAATATTCCTGACAGACAATAGTGTAGTGTCCGATCCCAATTCATTATATTTAAGAAATAAAATAAAATGTAAATATTCCTGACAGACAATAGTGTAGGGTCCGATCCCAATTCATTATATTTAAGAAATAAAATAAAATGTAAATATTCCTGACAGACAATAGTGTAGTGTCCGATCCCTATTCATTATATTTAAGAAATAAAATAAAATGTAAATATTCCTGACAGACAATAGTGTAGTGTCCGATCCCATTTCATTATATTTAAGAAATAAAATAAAATGTAAATATTCCTGACAGACAATAGTGTAGTGTTCGATCCCAATTCATTATATTTAAGAAATAAAATAAAATGTAAATATTCCTGACAGACAATAGTGTAGTGTCCGATCCCAATTCATTATATTTAAGAAATAAAATAAAAGGTAACAAGATATGATTATAATCTAACGATGATGAAGTCTCCCAAACCGGCCACTGACACTATCTACCCACATATCAAATTTTGATGATATTGGACAATGTTGAATTGTTACAGCCCCATTTTTATGCCGTGTTTTGGAAGCCATTTTGAAAATGGCAGACATCTTGGAAAATTTTGAAAACACAGAATTGCTCCTCTAATGGTGACCTATCACTATGTCAAAATGTATGTCTCTATCATTATCCAGTTAGAAGTTATCAACATTAATGTACGAAATTTCAAGTTTCCCATAGGATTCTATAGTAACCCCCACCCCTTTTGAACCCCCCAAAATATGGCTTTGACCCCCTTTACCACAAATCTGAAAACTTTAGGATCAACTAGAAACATATATCTATAACTCCACCAAGTTTCATGAAATTCTGTCCTGTAGTTCCTGAGATCTGCCGTGGACAAGTTCATGGTGCATGGAAAGAAAGAAGATTAACAAGAACAAAAAGAAGAAGAATAATAATAATAATAATAAGAAACGGAGCAAAAACAATAAGTCTCCAAACGTTGTTTGGGAGACTTAAATACTCCTGACAGACAATAGTGTAGTGTTCGATCCCAATTCATTATATTTAAGAAATAAAATAAAAGGTAACAAGATATGATTATAATCTAACGATGATGAATTCTCCCAAACCGGCCACTGACACTATCTACCCACATATCAAATTTTGATGATATTGGACAATGTTGAATTTTTACCCCCCATTTTTATGCCGTGTTTTGAAAGCCATTTAGAAAATGGCAGACATCTTGAAAATTTTGAAAACACAGAATTGCTCCTCTAATGGTGACCTATCACTATGTCAAAATTTATGTCTCTATCATTATCCAGTTAGAAGTTATCAACATTAATGTACGAAATTTCAAGTTTCCCATAGGATTCTATAGTAACCCCCACCCCTTTGAACCCCCCAAAATATGGCTTTGACCCCTTTACCACAAATCTGAAAACTTTAGGATCAACCAAAAAAAACATATATCTATAACTCCACAAAGTTTCATGAAATTCTGTCCTGTAGTTCCTGAGATCTGCCGTGGACAAGTTCATGGTGCACGGAAAGAAAGAAGAATAACAAGAACAAAAAGAAGAAGAATAATAATAATAAGAAGAAGAAACGGAGCAAAAACAATAATTCTCCAAACGTTGTTTGGGAGACTTAAATATTCCTGACAGACAATAGTGTAGTGTTCGATCCCAATTCATTATATTTAAGAAATAAAATAAAATGTAAATATTCCTGACAGACAATAGTGTAGTGTCCTATCCCAATTCATTATATTTAAGAAATAAGATAAAATGTAAATATTCTTGACAGACAATAGTGTAGTGTACGATCCCATTTCATTATATTTAAGGAATAAAATAAAATGTAAATATTCCTGACAGTCAATAGTACAGTGTCCTATCCAAATTCATTATATTTAAGAAATAAAATAAAATGTAAATATTCCTGACAGACAATAGTGTAGTGTCCGATCCCAATTCATTATATTTAAGAAATAAAATAAAATGTAAATATTCCTGACAGACAATAGTGTAGTGTCCGATCCCAATTCATTATATTTAAGAAATAAAATAAAATGTAAATATTCCTGACAGACAATAGTGTAGTGTCCGATCCCATTTCATTATATTTAAGAAATAAAATAAAATGTAAATATTCCTGACAGACAATAGTGTAGTGTCCGATCCCAATTTATTATATTTAAGAAATAAAATAAAAGGTAACAAGATATGATTATAATCTAACGATGATGAAGTTTCCCAAACCGGCCACTGACACTATCTACCCACATATCAAATTTTGATGATATCGGACAATGTTGAATTGTTACAGCCCCATTTTATGCCGTGTTTTGGAAGCCATTTTGAAAATGGCAGACATCTTGGAAAATTTTGAAAACACAGAATTGCTCCTCTAATGGTGACCTATCACTATGTCAAAATTTATGTCTCTATCATTATCCAGTTAGAAGTTATCAACATTAATGTACGAAATTTCAAGTTTCCCATAGGATTCTATAGTAACCCCCACCCCTTTGAACCCCCCAAAATATGGCTTTGACCCCTTTACCACAAATCTGAAAACTTTAGGATCAACTAAAAACATATATCTATAACTCCACCAAGTTTCATGAAATTCTGTCCTGTAGTTCCTGAGATCTGCCGTGGACAAGTTCATGGTGCACGGAAAGAAAGAAGAATAACAAGAACAAAAAGAAGAAGAATAATAATAATAATAATAAGAAACGGAGCAAAAACAATAAGTCTCCAAACGTTGTTTGGGAGACTTAAATATTCCTGACAGACAATAGTGTAGTGTTCGATCACCAATTCATTATATTTAAGGAATAAAATAAAATGTAAATATTCCTGACAGACAATAGTACAGTGTCCTATCCAAATTCATTATATTTAAGAAATAAAATAAAATGTAAATATTCCTGACAGACAATAGTGTAGTGTCCGATCCCAATTCATTATATTTAAGAAATAAAATAAAATGTAAATATTCCTGACAGACAATAGTGTAGTGTCCGATCCCAATTCATTATATTTAAGAAATAAAATAAAAGGTAACAAGATATGATTATAATCTAACGATGATGAATTCTCCCAAACCGGCCAGACACTATCTACCCACATATCAAATTTTGATGATATCGGACAATGTTGAATTTTTACCCCCCATTTTTATGCCGTGTTTTGGAAGCCATTTAGAAAATGGCAGACATCTTGAAAATTTGAAAACACAGAATTGCTCCTCTAATGGTGACCTATCACTATGTCAAAATTTATGTCTGTATCATTATCCAGTTAGAAGTTATCAACATTAATGTACGAAATTTCAAGTTTCCCATAGGATTCTATAGTAACCCCCACCCCTTTTGAACCCCCCAAAATATGGCTTTGACCCCCTTTACCACAAATCTGAAAATTTAGGATCAACTAGAAACATATATCTATAACTCCACCAAGTTTCATGAAATTCTGTCCTGTAGTTCCTGAGATCTGCCGTGGACAAGTTCATGGTGAATGGAAAGAAAGAAGAATAACAAGAACAAAAAGAAGAAGAATAATAATAATGATAATAAGAAACGGAGCAAAAACAATAAGTCTCCAAACGTTGTTTGGGAGACTTAAATATTCCTGACAGACAATAGTGTAGTGTTCGATCCCAATTCATTATATTTAAGAAATAAAATAAAATGTAAATATTCCTGACAGACAATAGTGTAGTGTCCGATCCCAATTCATTATATTTAAGAAATAAAATAAAAGGTAACAAGATATGATTATAATCTAACGATGATGAATTCTCCCAAACCGGCCACTGACACTATCTACCCACATATCAAATTTTGATGATATCGGACAATGTTGAATTTTTACCCCCCATTTTTATGCCGTATTTTGGAAGCCATTTAGAAAATGGCAGACATCTTGAAAATTTTGAAAACACAGAATTGCTCCTCTAATGGTGACCTATCACTATGTCAAAATTTATGTCTCTATCATTATCCAGTTAGAAGTTATCAACATTAATGTACGAAATTTCAAGTTTCCCATAGGATTCTATAGTAACCCCCACCCCTTTTGAACCCCCCAAAATATGGCTTTGACCCCCTTTACCACAAATCTGAAAATTTAGGATCAACTAGAAACATATATCTATAACTCTACCAAGTTTCATGAAATTCTGTCCTGTAGTTCCTGAGATCTGCCGTGGACAAGTT
Source organism: Bathymodiolus brooksi (assembly GCA_963680875.1). Lineage (NCBI taxonomy): Eukaryota > Metazoa > Mollusca > Bivalvia > Mytilida > Modiolidae > Bathymodiolus > Bathymodiolus brooksi. The sequence continues at coordinate 68,347,680 of OY804586.1, forward strand.
CATGGTGCATGGAAAGAAAGAAGAATAACAAGAACAAAAAGAAGAAGAATAATAATAATGATAATAAGAAACGGAGCAAAAACAATAAGTCTCCAAACGTTGTTTGGGAGACTTAAATATTCCTGACAGACAATAGTGTAGTGTTCGATCCCAATTCATTATATTTAAGAAATAAAATAAAATGTAAATATTCCTGACAGACAATAGTACAGTGTCCTATCCAAATTCATTATATTTAAGAAATAAAATAAAATGTAAATATTCCTGACAGACAATAGTGTAGTGTCCGATCCCAATTCATTATATTTAAGAAATAAAATAAAATGTAAATATTCCTGACAGACAATAGTGTAGTGTCCGATCCCAATTCATTATATTTAAGAAATAAATTAAAAGGTAACAAGATATGATTATAATCTAACGATGATGAATTCTCCCAAACCGGCCAGACACTATCTACCCACATATCAAATTTTGATGATATCGGACAATGTTGAATTTTTACCCCCCATTTTTATGCCGTGTTTTGGAAGCCATTTAGAAAATGGCAGACATCTTGAAAATTTTGAAAACACAGAATTGCTCCTCTAATGGTGACCTATCACTATGTCAAAATTTATGTCTCTATCATTATCCAGTTAGAAGTTATCAACATTAATGTACGAAATTTCAAGTTTCCCATAGGATTCTATAGTAACCCCCACCCCTTTGAACCCCCCAAAATATGGCTTTGACCCCCTTTACCACAAATCTGAAAACTTTAGGATCAACTAGAAACATATATCTATAACTCCACCAAGTGTCATGAAATTCTGTCCTGTAGTTCCTGAGATCTGCCGTGGACAAGTTCATGGTGCACGGAAAGAAAGAAGAATAACAAGAACAAAAAGAAGAAGAATAATAATAATAATAATAAGAAACGGAGCAAAAACAATAAGTCTCCAAACGTTGTTTGGGAGACTTAAATATTCCTGACAGACAATAGTGTAGTGTTCGATCCCAATTCATTATATTTAAGAAATAAAATAAAATGTAAATATTCCTGACAGACAATAGTGTAGTGTCCTATCCCAATTCATTATATTTAAGAAATAAGATAAAATGTAAATATTCTTGACAGACAATAGTGTAGTGTACGATCCCATTTCATTATATTTAAGAAATAAAATAAAATGTAAATATTCCTGACAGACAATAGTGTAGTGTCCGATCCCAATTCATTATATTTAAGAAATAAAATAAAATGTAAATATTCCTGAGACAATAGTGTAGTGTCCGATACCCAATTCATTATATTTAAGAAACCAGAGGCTCTCAAGAGCCTTTATCGTTCACCTGGTTATACAAAGAACCAATTGGTCCTATGTAAAAACTATGTCCTGCAGTGGAAGTCATTTTGGAATTACGATCAACATAAAAAACACAAAGTTTGTAAAGGACCATCCAATGATTGATTCACAGTTTAGGTTCAATCAGTGCAATAGCTTCAGAGAAGAATATATTTCTGTATTTTCCCCATATGATCCTGTGTTAATACTATGACCTGTGGTGGCAGCCATCTTGGATTTCCGATCGGCATAAAAAACATAAACTCTGTAGAGGACCTTCCATTGATCATTCCTGGGCAGTTAGGTTTCAACTGTCCAAGTGGTTTCAGAGAAGAAGCGTTTTGAAATATTTTTCCCATAGGATCCAATGTTAAACTAAGTCCTGCCGTACCGCCATTTTGAATTTCATATCAGAACAAAAAACGTAAAGTTTGTAGAGGACCATCCAATGAACATTCATGTACAGTTTGGCTTTAATCATATTTGTAGTTTCTGAGAAGGCATTTGAACATTTTCCCATAGGGTCCAATGTTAATCTATGTCCTGCGGTGCTGGCCATCTTGGATTTCCGATCGGCATCCCACTTTGTAGAGGACCATCCAATGAATATTCATGTACAGTTTGGCTTTAATCATATTTGTAGTTTCTGAGAAGAAGGCATTTGAACATTTTCTCATAGGGTCCAATGTTAATCTATGTATTGCGGTGGCGGCCATCTTGGATTTCCGATCCACATAAAGAACATAAATTTGTAGAGGCCCTTCCAATGATCATTCCTGGGCAGTTTGGTTTCAATTATCCAAGTGGTTTCAGAGAAGAAGCGTTTTGAAACATTTTTCCCATAGGGTCCAATGTTAAACTAAGTTCTGCCGTAGCCGCCATTTTGAATTTCATATCGGAACAAAAAACGTAAAGTTTGTAGAGGACCATCCAATGAACATTCATGTACAGTTTGGCTGTAATCATATTTGTAGTTTCTGAGAAGAAGGCATTTGAACATTTTCCCATAGGGTCCAATGTTAATCTATGTCCTGCGGTGGCGGCCATCTTGAATTTTTGATCGGCATAAAAAAACAGAAACTTTGTAGAGGACCTTCCAATGATCATTCCTGGGCAGTATGGTTTCAATTGTCCAAGTGGTTTCAGAGAAGAAGCGTTTTGAAACATTTTTCCCATAGGGTCCAATGTTAAACTAAGTCCTGCCGTAGCCGCCATTTTGAATTTCATATCGGAACAAAAAACGTAAAGTTTGTAGAGGACCATCTAATGAACATTCATGTACAGTTTAGCTTTAATCATATTTGTAGTTTCTGAGAAGAAGGCATTTGAACATTTTCCCATAGGGTCCAATGTTAATCTATGTATTGCGGTGGCGGCCATCTTGGATTTCCGATCGACATAAAGAACATAAATTTGTAGAGGACCTTCCAATTATTATTCCTGGGCAGTTTGGTTTCAATTATCCAAGTGATTTCAGAGAAGAAGCGTTTTGAAACATTTTTCCCATAGGGTCCAATGTTAAACTAAGTTCTGCCGTAGCCGCCATTTTGAATTTCATATCGGAACAAAAAACGTAAAGTTTGTAGAGGACCATCCAATGAACATTCATGTACAGTTTGGCTGTAATCATATTTGTAGTTTCTGAGAAGAAGGCATTTGAACATTTTCCCATAGGGTCCAATGTTAATCTATGTCCTGCGGTGGCGGCCATCTTGAATTTTTGATCGGCATAAAAAAACAGAAACTTTGTAGAGGACCTTCCAATGATCATTCCTGGGCAGTTTGGTTTCAATTGTCCAAGTGGTTTCAGAGAAGAAGCGTTTTGAAACATTTTTCCCATAGGGTCCAATGTTAAATTAAGTCCTGCCGTAGCCGCCATTTTGAATTTCATATCAGAACAAAAAACGCAAAGTTTGTAGAGGACCATCTAATGAACATTCATGTACAGTTTGGCTTTAATCATATTTGTAGTTTCTGAGAAGAAGGCATTTGAACATTTTCCCATAGGGTCCAATGTTAATCTATGTTCTGCGGTGGTGGCCATCTTGGATTTTCGATCGGCATAAAAAACACACACTTTGTAGAGGACCTTCCAATGATCATTCCTGAGCAGTTTGGTTTGTATTATCCAAGGAATTTCAGAGAAGAAGCGTTTTGAAACATTTTCCCATAGGGTCCAATGTTAAACTAAGTCCTGCCGTAGCCGCCATTTTGAATTTCATATCGGAACAAAAATCGCAAAGTTTGTAGAGAACCATCCAATGAACATTCATGTACAGTTTGGCTTTAATCATATTTGTAGTTTCTGAGAAGAAGGCATTTGAACATTTTCCCATAGGGTCCAATGTTAATCTATGTATTGCGGTGGCGGCCATCTTGGATTTCCGATCGGCATAAAAAATGTAAAATTTGTAGAGGACCTTCCAATGATAATTCCTGGGCAGTTTGGTTTCAACTGTCCTAGTGGTTTCAGAGAAGAAGCGTTTTGAAACATTTTTCCCATAGGGTCCAATGTTAAACAAAGTCCTGCCGAAGCCACCATTTTGAATTTCATATCGGACCAAAAAACGTAAAGTTTGTAGAGGACCATCCAATGAACATTCATATACAGTTTGGCTTTAATCATATTTGTAGTTTCTGAGAAGAAGGCATTTGAACATTTTCCCATAGGGTCCAATGTTAATCTATGTATTGCAGTGGTGGCCATCTTGGATTTCTGATCGACATAAAAAACATAAATTTGTAGAGGACCTTCCAGTGATCATTCCTGGGCAGTTTGGTTTCAATTATCCAAGTGGTTTCAGAGAAGAAGCGTTTTGAAACATTTTTCCCATAGGGTCCAATGTTAAACTAAGTTCTGCCGTAGCCGCCATTTTGAATTTCATATCGGAACAAAAAACGTAAAGTTTGTAGAGGACCATCCAATGAACATTCATGTACAGTTTGGCTGTAATCATAATTGTAGTTTTTGAGAAGAAGGCATTTGAACATTTTCCCATAGGGTCCAATGTTAATCTATGTCCTGCGGTGGCGGCCATCTTGAATTTTTGATCGGCATAAAAAAACAGAAACTTTGTAGAGGACCTTCCAATGATCATTCCTGGGCAGTTTGGTTTCAATTGTCCAAGTGGTTTCAGAGAAGAAGCGTTTTGAAACATTTTTCCCATAGGGTCCAATGTTAAATTAAGTCCTGCCGTAGCCGCCATTTTGAATTTCATATCAGAACAAAAAACGCAAAGTTTGTAGAGGACCATCTAATGAACATTCATGTACAGTTTGGCTTTAATCATATTTGTAGTTTCTGAGAAGAAGGCATTTGAACATTTTCCCATAGGGTCCAATGTTAATCTATGTCCTGCGGTGGTGGCCATCTTGGATTTCCGATCGGCATAAAAAACACACACTTTGTAGAGGACCTTCCAATGATCATTCCTGGGCAGTTCGGTTTGAATTATCCAAGGAGTTTCAGAGAAGAAGCGTTTTGAAACATTTTCCCATAGGGTCCAATGTTAAACTAAGTCCTGCCGTAGCCGCCATTTTGAATTTCATATCGGAACAAAAATCGTAAAGTTTGTAGAGGACCATCCAATGAACATTCATGTACAGTTTGGCTTTAATCATATTTGTAGTTTCTGAGAAGAAGGCATTTGAACATTTTCCCATAGGGTCCAATGTTAATCTATGTATTGCGGTGGCGGCCATCTTGGATTTCCGATCGGCATAAAAAATATAAAATTTGTAGAGGACCTTCCAATGATAATTCCTGGGCAGTTTGGTTTCAACTGTCCTAGTGGTTTCAGAGAAGAAGCGTTTTGAAACATTTTTCCCATAGGGTCCAATGTTAAACAAAGTCCTGCCGAAGCCACCATTTTGAATTTCATATCGGACCAAAAAACGTAAAGTTTGTAGAGGACCATCCAATGAACATTCATATACAGTTTGGCTTTAATCATATTTGTAGTTTCTGAGAAGAAGGCATTTGAACATTTTCCAATAGGGTCCAATATTAATCTATGTATTGCAGTGGTGGCCATCTTGGATTTCTGATCGACATAAAAAACATAAATTTGTAGAGGACCTTCCAGTGATCATTCCTGGGCAATTTGGTTTCAATTATCCAAGTGGTTTCAGAGAAGAAGCGTTTTGAAACATTTTTCCCATAGGGTCCAATGTTAAACTAAGTTCTGCCGTAGCCGCCATTTTGAATTTCATATCGGAACAAAAAACGTAAAGTTTGTAGAGGACCATCCAATGAACATTCATGTACAGTTTGGCTGTAATCATATTTGTAGTTTCTGAGAAGAAGGCATTTGAACATTTTCCCATAGGGTCCAATGTTAATCTATGTCCTGCGGTGGTGGCCATCTTGGATTTCCGATCGGCATAAAACACAGAAACTTTGTAGAGGGCCTTCCAATGATCATTCCTGGGCAGTTTGGTTTCAATTATCCAAGTAGTTTCAGAGAAGAAGCGTTTTGAAACATTTTTCCCATAGGGTCCAATGTTAAAATAAGTGCTGCCGTAGCCGCCATTTTGAATTTCATATCGGAACAAAAAACGCTAAGATTGTAGAGGACCATCCAATGAACATTCATGTACAGTTTGGCTTTAATCATATTTGTAGTTTCTGAGAAGAAGGCATTTGAACATTTTCCCATAGGGTCCAATGTTAATCTATGTCCTGCGGTGGTGGCCATCTTGGATTTCCGATCGGCATTAAAAAACAGTAACTTGGTAAAGGACATTCCAATGATCATTCATTTACAGTTTGGGTTCAGTCAGTTCATTAGTTTCAGAGAAGAAGATCTTTGAAATTTCAGCCAATCAGAGCATATTATTGGCCCTGGCAGCCATGTTGGATATCCGACTGGAACGAAAAACAGTAACTTTGTAGAGGACCATCCAAGGAACATTCCTGCTAAGTTTGGTTCCAATTGGCCCAGTCGTTTCGGAGAAGAAGCTTGAAATGTGAAAAGTTTACAGACGACAGACAACAGACGACGGACGCCAAGTGATGGCAATAGTTCACATGGACCTATGGTCCAGGTGAACTAATAAAATAAAATGTAAATATACCTGATAGACAATAGTGTAGTGTCTGATCCCAATTCATTATATTTAAGAAATAAAATAAAATGTAAATATTCCTGATAGACAATAGTGTAGTGTCCGATCCCAATTCATTATATTTAAGAAATAAAATAAAATGTAAATATTCCTAACAGACACTAGTGTAGTGTCCGAACCAAATTCATTATATTTAAGAAATAAAATAAAATGTAAATATTCCTTAATTAAAATATTGGCTACTAATATGTCATAAACAATGTTTCTAGTAAATCAAAGTTAGAGAATATCCAAGGGGCAATATGGTATGTACAGCTTAGAGATAGTGGCACTGTTGAGTACACATGACACATGACGAAAACAAATAAACACAAAAGCACAACACAACACAGAAAACTAAAAAGACGAGGAGCAACATGGGGTTCACCAAAGTCATGGTGCTCGCGAAGACAAAACAGTTTCTGGTTGGTGAAGATTCACAGGGCGCGATCCACAGATCTACCCTTCGCATTTCCCCATGTTGCGCATATGTTGATAAGGAAATACATACAATTAAATTGTGTATATGAATTTGATACACGAAACAATTTTATGTGGACTACAAACTGATCTACCCATCGCATGTCCCCATGTGGCACATAGAGGCAACTAATGGCTGCCATCTATTTTGACACTGATACTTGTATGCATCCTGTTTGTAGTTTTCATGCACAATTCCTCTATTTATATAGACATTTGATTCGTTGAAATATAAAATGTATCATGTTGATAAGCAAATACATACTATTAGATCATGGATATGAATTTGATACTCGAAACAATTTTATGTGGATTACAAACTGCAAAACATGGAGGGATTATTATTTAATTATTTGTCATTTGAGTACCTTCTTGTTTTGGTATTTTTTACTAGTTATACCAGGGATGTAAATACACAAAGTTTATATGATTTTTGCTATAGCATAAAAAGTATGTATGTAAATGCGGACACTTCACTTTCTGTTCTATTGTTTTCCACGGTTTCACAAAGAAATTAGTAATTCAAACAAAGCTTTTGCCTTCATTTGAATATTGATAGAACTGTCATGTTTGTTCAGTTGCTGTGAATATTAATCCAATGGCTAAAATGTGAAAAGAACTAATGACAACTAAATAATCCCATTTGTTCCTCTTGTGTGATACACTTTGGGATTAGTACCACTTCTACTAAATACTGACTGCTTTCAACAATTTGAAGATTTTTGTCAGAGCTTGTTCTACGTCTACTAATTACTGACGGTCTTCTACAATTTGAAGATTTTGTCAGAGGTTGCACATGACAATTGACAAAAGACTAAATCTATTTAAAGACATGGAAATGATTGAATTTTGCTTAACACCAAATTATGCATTATTTCATTCATATCTTGGCATGAACACATTTTATATATTAAATTCCTTGATTAATTGGTGCTTAATATCTATACAGTCGATTATAATATGTTTCAGTGTGTAATTGGAATTAGTTGGAACACATTCCGATGATTCCTCCTTCTTTAGCAAATAACTCTACCATGAATAGTACGACATCTTGTCAAGACCACCCTGAGTTGTTGTGATTTGGATAGTAGAAAGAAAGAGTCTTGCCAATTGGAGAATGTATTCCATGCAATTTTAATATGCATTTGTTTGTTTCAACTGTCCTTACAGTGTTTTAAATAAACGTTAAAGAAAACCATATTACCAAACACACCAAGAATAATCTGAATTGACAATACAGAGAAACTGGCAACATTGGTTACACACGACATAGGACGAAGACAAACAAAGAAAAACAACACAACACATAATACTAAAATGATGAGCAACATGGACCTCACTAAAACTGGAGGAAACACAGGCTCCCACGAAGGAAAAGTCGTTCCTGCATCTTATAAGGCACCCACCATGCTGCTCATATAGTCAATGTGTTAGACACCACTACATGCAATTACAAACAAACACAAACAGCGTAAATAAGACATGAACAACTTAACAAACAACAGGAAGTAAAGCATACCGGATGACGTAGCACACATTACAACACAGAACTCAACTAGTAAAGACATACGATAGGACATCACTATGCACAAACATATACAAAACGCAATAAGACATGATACCACCTACAAACAACTGGTAAAATATAATTCATTATAATAAGACTAACATCAGCATGTGGAATAAACCAATTAGATTAGATATTTGGTTATCCTGTGCATCGGATGTTCTCGCAAATATTGACATGAAGTAAAACAACATTGTTGTAATATATAACATATAAATTTGATATATTCATTAATTACAGTAATTATAACATGTAAATATTCCTGACAGACAATAATGTAGTGTCTGATCCCAATTCATTATATTTAAGAAATAAAATAAAATGTAAATATTCCTGACAGACAATAGTGTAGTGTCCGATCCCTATTCATTATATTTAAGAAATAAAATAAAATATAAATATTCCTGACAGACAATAGTGTAGTGTTCGATCCCAAATCATTACATTTAAGAAATAAAATAGCATGTAAATATTCCTGACAGACAATAGTGTAGTGTCCGATCCCTATTCATTATATTTAAGAAATAAAATAAAATGTAAATATTCCTGACAGACAATAGTGTAGTGTCCGATCCCAATTCATTATATTTAAGAAATAAAATAACATGTAAATATTCCTGACAGACAATAGTGTAGTGTCCGATCCCTATTCATTATATTTAAGAAATAAAATAAAATGTAAATATTCCTGACAGACAATAGTGTAGTGTCCAATCCCAATTCATTATATTTAAGAAATAAAATAACATGTAAATATTCCTGACAGACAATAGTGTAGTGTTCGATCCCAAATCATTACATTTAAGAAATAAAATAAAATGTAAATATTCCTGACAGACAATAGTGTAGTGTCCAATCCCAATTCATTATATTTAAGAAATAAAATAACATGTAAATATTCCTGACAGACAATAGTGTAGTGTTCGATCCCAAATCATTACATTTAAGAAATAAAATAACATGTATATATTCCTGACAGACAATAGTGTAGCGTCCAATCCCAATTCATTACATTTAAGAAATAAAATAACATGTAAATATTCTTGACAGACAATAGTGTAGTGTCCAATCCCAATTCATTATATTTAAGAAATAAAATAATATGTAAATATTCCTGACAGTAAATTGTGTAGTACCCGATCCCAATTCATTATATTTAAGAAATAAAATAACATGTAAATATTCCTGACAGACAATAATGTAGTGTCTGATCCCAATTCATTATATTTAAGAAATAAAATAAAATGTAAATATTCCTGACAGACAATAGTGTAGTGTCCGATCCCTATTCATTATATTTAAGAAATAAAATAAAATATAAATATTCCTGACAGACAATAGTGTAGTGTTCGATCCCAAATCATTACATTTAAGAAATAAAATAGCATGTAAATATTCCTGACAGACAATAGTGTAGTGTCCGATCCCTATTCATTATATTTAAGAAATAAAATAAAATGTAAATATTCCTGACAGACAATAGTGTAGTGTCCGATCCCAATTCATTATATTTAAGAAATAAAATAACATGTAAATATTCCTGACAGACAATAGTGTAGTGTCCGATCCCTATTCATTATATTTAAGAAATAAAATAAAATGTAAATATTCCTGACAGACAATAGTGTAGTGTCCAATCCCAATTCATTATATTTAAGAAATAAAATAACATGTAAATATTCCTGACAGACAATAGTGTAGTGTTCGATCCCAAATCATTACATTTAAGAAATAAAATAAAATGTAAATATTCCTGACAGACAATAGTGTAGTGTCCAATCCCAATTCATTATATTTAAGAAATAAAATAACATGTAAATATTCCTGACAGACAATAGTGTAGTGTTCGATCCCAAATCATTACATTTAAGAAATAAAATAACATGTATATATTCCTGACAGACAATAGTGTAGTGTCCAATCCCAATTCATTACATTTAAGAAATAAAATAACATGTAAATATTCTTGACAGACAATAGTGTAGTGTCCAATCCCAATTCATTATATTTAAGAAATAAAATAATATGTAATTATTCCTGACAGAAAATTGTGTAGTACCCGATCCCAATTCATTATATTTAAGAAATAAAATAACATGTAAATATTCCTGACAGACAATAATGTAGTAACCGATCCCAATTCATTATATTTAAGAAATAAAATAAAATGTAAATATTCCTGACAGACAATAGTGTAGTGCCCGATCCCTATTCATTATATTTAAGAAATAAAATAAAATATAAATATTCCTGACAGACAATAGTGTAGTTAGTGTTCGATCACAAATCATTACATCTAAGAAATAAAATAACATGTAAATATTCCTGACAGACAATAGTGTAGTGTCCGATCCCTATTCATTATATTTAAGAAATACAATAAAATGTAAATATTCCTGACAGACAATAGTGTAGTGTCCAATCCCAATTCATTATATTTAAGAAATAGAATAACATGTAAATATTCCTGACAGACAATAGTTTATTGTCCGATAACTATTCACTATATCTAAGAAATAAAATATAATGTAAATATTCCTGACAGACAATAGTGTAGTGTCCGATCCCAATTCATTTAAGAAATAAAATAAAATGTAAAATTCCTGACAGACAATAGTGTAGTGTCCGATACCAATTTATATAAGAAATAAAATAAAATGTAAATATTCTTGACAGATAATAGTGTAGGGTCCGATCCCAATTCATTATATATAAGAAATAAAATGAAATGCAAATATTCCTGACATACAATAGTGTAGTGTCTGATACCAATTCATTATATTTAAGAAATATGGCTTTGACCCCCTTTACCACAAATCTGAAAACTTTAGGATCAACTAAAAACATATATCTATAACTCCACCAAGTTTCATGAAATTCTGTCCTGTAGTTCCTGAGATCTGCCGTGGACAAGTGCATGGTGCACGGAAAGAAAGAAGAATAACAAGAACAAAAAGAAGAAGAATAATAATAATAATAATAAGAAACGGAGCAAAAACAATAAGTCTCCAAACGTTGTTTGGGAGACTTAAATATTCCTGACAGACAATAGTGTAGTGTTCGATCACCAATTCATTATATTTAAGGAATAAAATAAAATGTAAATATTCCTGACAGACAATAGTACAGTGTCCTATCCAAATTCATTATATTCAAGAAATAAAATAAAATGTAAATATTCCTGACAGACAATAGTGTAGTGTTCGATCCCAATTCATTATATTTAAGAAATAAAATAAAATGTAAATATTCCTGACAGACAATAGTGTAGTGTCCGATCCCAATTCATTATATTTAAGAAATAAAATAAAAGGTAACAAGATATGATTATAATCTAACGATGATGAATTCTCCCAAACCGGCCACTGACACTATCTACCCACATATCAAATTTTGATGATATCGGAAAATGTTGAATTTTTACCCCCCATTTTTATGCCGTGTTTTGGAAGCCATTTAGAAAATGGCAGACATCTTGAAAATTTTGAAAACACAGAATTGGTCCTCTAATGGTGACCTATCACTATGTCAAAATTTATGTCTCTATCATTATCCAGTTAGAAGTTATCAACATTAATGTACGAAATTTCAAGTTTCCCATAGGATTCTATAGTAACCCCCACCCCTTTGAACCCCCAAAATATGGCTTTGACCCCTTTACCACAAATCTGAAAACTTTAGGATCAACTAAAAACATATATCTATAACTCCACAAAGTTTCATGAAATTCTGTCCTGTAGTTCCTGAGATCTGCCGTGGACAAGTTCATGGTGCACGGAAAGAAAGAAGAATAACAAGAACAAAAAGAAGAAGAATAATAATAATAATAAGAAGAAACGGAGCAAAAACAATAAGTCTCCAAACGTTGTTTGGGAGACTTAAATATTCCTGACAGACAATAGTGTAGTGTTCGATCACCAATTCATTATATTTAAGGAATAAAATAAAATGTAAATATTCCTGACAGACAATAGTACAGTGTCCTATCCAAATTCATTATATTTAAGAAATAAAATAAAATGTAAATATTCCTGACAGACAATAGTGTAGTGTCCGATCCCAATTCATTATATTTAAGAAATAAAATAAAATGTAAATATTCCTGACAGACAATAGTGTAGTGTCCGATCCCAATTCATTATATTTAAGAAATAAAATAAAAGGTAACAAGATATGATTATAATCTAACGATGATGAATTCTCCCAAACCGGCCAGACACTATCTACCCACATATCAAATTTTGATGATATCGGACAATGTTGAATTTTTACCCCCCATTTTTATGCCGTGTTTTGGAAGCCATTTAGAAAATGGCAGACATCTTGAAAATTTTGAAAACGCAGAATTGCTCCTCTAATGGTGACCTATCACTATGTCAAAATTTATGTCTCAATCATTATCCAGTTAGAAGTTATCAACATTAATGTACGAAATTTCAAGTTTCCCATAGGATTCTATAGTAACCCCACCCCTTTGAACCCCCCAAAATATGGCTTTGACCCCCTTTACCACAAATCTGAAAACTTTAGGATCAACTAGAAACATATATCTATAACTCCACCAAGTGTCATGAAATTCTGTCCTGTAGTTCCTGAGATCTGCCGTGGACAAGTTCATGGTGCACGGAAAGAAAGAAGAATAACAAGAACAAAAAGAAGAAGAATAATAATAATAATAATAAGAAACGGAGCAAAAACAATAGGTCTCCAAACGTTGTTTGGGAGACTTAAATATTCCTGACAGACAATAGTGTAGTGTTCGATCCCAATTCATTATATTTAAGAAATAAAATAAAATGTAAATATTCCTGACAGACAATAGTGTAGTGTCCTATCCCAATTGATTATATTTAAGAAATAAGATAAAATGTAAATATTCTTGACAGACAATAGTGTAGTGTACGATCCCATTTCATTATATTTAAGAAATAAAATAAAATGTAAATATTCCTGACAGACAATAGTGTAGTGTCCGATCCCAATTCATTATATTTAAGAAATAAAATAAAATGTAAATATTCCTGACAGACAATAGTGTAGTGTACGATCCCATTTCATTATATTTAAGGAATAAAATAAAATGTAAATATTCCTGACAGACAATAGTACAGTGTCCTATCCAAATTCATTATATTTAAGAAATAAAATAAAATGTAAATATTCCTGACAGACAATAGTGTAGTGTCCGATCCCAATTCATTATATTTAAGAAATAAAATAAAATGTAACAAGATATGATTATAATCTAACGATGATGAAGTCTCCCAAACCGGCCACTGACACTATCTACCCACATATCAAATTTTGATGATATCGGACAATGTTGAATTGTTACCCCCCCCCCATTTTTATGCCGTGTTTTGGAAGCCATTTTGAAAATGGCAGACATCTTGAAAATTTTGAAAACGCAGAATTGCTCCTCTAATGGTGACCTATCACTATGTCAAAATTTATGTCTCTATCATTATCCAGTTAGAAGTTATCAACATTAATGTACGAAATTTCAAGTTTCCCATAGGATTCTATAATAACCCCCACCCCTTTTGAACCCCCCAAAATATGGCTTTGACCCCCTTTACCACAAATCTGAAAATTTTAAGATCAACTAGAAACATATATCTATAACTCCACCAAGTTTCATGAAATTCTCTCCTGTAGTTCCTAAGATCTGCCGTGGACAAGTTCATGGTGCACGGAAAGAAAGAAGAATAACAAGAACAAAAAGAAGAAGAATAATAATAATAATAATAAGAAACGGAGCAAAAACAATAAGTCTCCAAACGTTGTTTGGGAGACTTAAATATTCCTGACAGACAATAGTGTAGTGTTCGATCCCAATTCATTATATTTAAGAAATAAAATAAAATGTAAATATTCCTGACAGACAATAGTGTAGTGTCCTATCCCAATTCATTATATTTAAGAAATAAGATAAAATGTAAATATTCTTGACAGACAATAGTGTAGTGTACGATCCCATTTCATTATATTTAAGAAATAAAATAAAATGTAAATATTCCTGACAGACAATAGTGTAGTGTCCGATCCCAATTCATTATATTTAAGAAATAAAATAAAATGTAAATATTCCTGAGACAATAGTGTAGTGTCCGATACCCAATTCATTATATTTAAGAAACCAGAGGCTCTCAAGAGCCTTTATCGTTCACCTGGTTATAAAAAGAACCAATTGGTCCTATGCAAAAACTATGTCCTGCAGTGGAAGTCATTTTGGAATTACGATCAACATAAAAAACACAAAGTTTGTAAAGGACCATCCAATGATTGATTCACAGTTTAGGTTCAATCAGTGCAATAGCTTCAGAGAAGAATATATTTCTGTATTTTCCCCATATGATCCTGTGTTAATACTATGACCTGTGGTGGCAGCCATCTTGGATTTCCGATCGGCATAAAAAACATAAACTTTGTAGAGGACCTTCCATTGATCATTCCTGGGCAGTTAGGTTTCAACTGTCCAAGTGGTTTCAGAGAAGAAGCGTTTTGAAATATTTTTCCCATAGGGTCCAATGTTAAACTAAGTCCTGCCGTACCGCCATTTTGAATTTCATATCAGAACAAAAAACGTAAAGTTTGTAGAGGACCATCCAATGAACATTCATGTACAGTTTGGCTTTAATCATATTTGTAGTTTCTGAGAAGGCATTTGAACATTTTCCCATAGGGTCCAATGTTAATCTATGTCCTGCGGTGCTGGCCATCTTGGATTTCCGATCGGCATCCCACTTTGTAGAGGACCATCCAATGATCATTCCTGGGCAGTTTGGTTTCGATTATCCTAGTGGTTTCAGAGAAGAAGCGTTTTGAAACATTTTCCCCATATGGTCCAATGTTAAACTAAGTCCTGCCGTAGCCGCCATTTTGAATTTCATATCGGAACAAAAAACGTAAAGTTTGTAGAGGACCATCTAATGAACATTCATGTACAGTTTGGCTTTAATCATATTTGTAGTTTCTGAGAAGAAGGCATTTGAACATTTTCTCATAGGGTCCAATGTTAATCTATGTCCTGCGGTGGTGGCCATCTTTGATTTCCGATCGGCATAAAAAACAGAAACTTTGTAGAGGACCTTCCAATGATCATTCCTGGGCAGTTTGGTTTCAATTATCCAAGTAGTTTCAGAGAAGAAGCGTTTTGAAATATTTTTCCCATAGGGTCCAATGTTAAACTAAGTCCTGCCGTAGCCGCCATTTTGAATTTCATATCGGAACAAAAAACGTAAAGTTTGTAGAGGACCATCCAATGAACATTCATGTACAGTTTGGCTTTAATCATATTTGTAGTTTCTGAGAAAAAGGCATTGGAACATTTTCCCATAGGGTCTAATGTTAATCTATGTATTGCGGTGGCGGCCATCTTGGA
This sequence comes from Bathymodiolus brooksi, assembly GCA_963680875.1. NCBI lineage: Eukaryota > Metazoa > Mollusca > Bivalvia > Mytilida > Modiolidae > Bathymodiolus > Bathymodiolus brooksi. Next base: position 68,363,545 of record OY804586.1, read on the forward strand.
TTTCCGATCGGCATAAAAAATTTAAAATGTGTAGAGAACCTTCCAATGATAATTCCTGGGCAGTTTGGTTTCAACTGTCCTAGTGGTTTCAGAGAAGAAGCGTTTTGAAACATTTTTCCCATAGAGTCCAATGTTAAACACAGTCCTGCCGTAGCCACCATTTTGAATTTCATATCGGAACAAAAAACGTATAGTTTGTAGAGGACCATCCAATGAACATTCATGTACAGTTTGGCTATAATCATATTTGTAGTTTCTGAGAAGAAGGCATTTGAACATTTTCCCATAGGGTCCAATGTTAATCTATGTCTTGCGGTGGCGGCCATCTTGAATTTTTGATCGGCATAAAAAAACAGAAACTTTGTAGAGGACCTTCCAATGATCATTCCTGGGCAGTATGGTTTCAATTGTCCAAGTGGTTTCAGAGAAGAAGCGTTTTGAAACATTTTTCCCATAGGGTCCAATGTTAAAATAAGTGCTGCCGTAGCCGCCATTTTGAATTTCATATCGGAACAAAAAACGTAAAGTTTGTAGAGGACCATCTAATGAACATTCATGTACAGTTTAGCTTTAATCATATTTGTAGTTTCTGAGAAGAAGGCATTTGAACATTTTCCCATAGGGTCCAATGTTAATCTATGTATTGCGGTGGCGGCCATCTTGGATTTCCGATCGGCATAAAAAACATAAAATGTGTAGAGGACCTTCCAATGATAATTCCTGGGCAGTTTGGTTTCAACTGTCGTAGTGGTTTCAGAGAAGAAGCGTTTTGAAACATTTTTCCCATAGTGTCCAATGTTAAACAAAGTCCTGCCGTAGCCACCATTTTGAATTTCATATCGGAACAAAAAACGTAAAGTTTGTAGAGGACCATCCAATGAACATTCATGTACAGTTTGGCTTTAATCATATTTGTAGTTTCTGAGAAGAAGGCATTTGAACATTTTCCCATAGGGTCCAATGTTAATCTATGTATTGCGGTGGCGGCCATCTTGGATTTCCGATCGACATAAAGAACATAAATTTGTAGAGGACCTTCCAATTATTATTCCTGGGCAGTTTGGTTTCAATTATCCAAGTGATTTCAGAGAAGAAGCGTTTTGAAACATTTTTCCCATAGGGTCCAATGTTAAACTAAGTTCTGCCGTAGCCGCCATTTTGAATTTCATATCGGAACAAAAAACGTATAGTTTGTAGAGGACCATCCAATGAACATTCATGTACAGTTTGGCTGTAATCATATTTGTAGTTTCTGAGAAGAAGGCATTTGAACATTTTCCCATAGGGTCCAATGTTAATCTATGTCCTGCGGTGGTGGCCATCTTGGATTTCCGATCGGCATAAAAAACACACACTTTGTAGAGGACCTTCCAATGATCATTCCTGGGCAGTTTGGTTTGAATTATCCAAGGAGTTTCAGAGAAGAAGCGTTTTGAAACATTTTCCCATAGGGTCCAATGTTAAATTAAGTCCTGCCGTAGCCGCCATTTTGAATTTCATATCGGAACAAAAATCGTAAAGTTTGTAGAGGACCATCCAATGAACATTCATGTACAGTTTGGCTTTAATCATATTTGTAGTTTCTGAGAAGAAGGCATTTGAACATTTTCCCATAGGGTCCAATGTTAATCTATGTATTGCGGTGGCGGCCATCTTGGATTTCTGATCGGCATAAAAAATATAAAATTTGTAGAGGACCTTCCAATAATAATTCCTGGGCAGTTTGGTTTCAACTGTCCTAGTGGTTTCAGAGAAGAAGCGTTTTGAAACATTTTTCCCATAGGGTCCAATGTTAAATAAAGTCCTGCCGAAGCCACCATTTTGAATTTCATATCGGACCAAAAAACGTAAAGTTTGTAGAGGACCATCCAATGAACATTCATATACAGTTTGGCTTTAATCATATTTGTAGTTTCTGAGAAGAAGGCATTTGAACATTTTCCCATAGGGTCCAATGTTAATCTATGTATTGCAGTGGTGGCCATCTTGGATTTCTGATCGACATAAAAAACATAAATTTGTAGAGGACCTTCCAGTGATCATTCCTGGGCAGTTTGGTTTCAATTATCCAAGTGGTTTCAGAGAAGAAGCGTTTTGAAACATTTTTCCCATAGGGTCCAATGTTAAACTAAGTTCTGCCGTAGCCGCCATTTTGAATTTTATATCGGAACAAAAAACGTAAAGTTTGTAGAGGACCATCCAATGAACATTCATGTACAGTTTGGCTGTAATCATATTTGTAGTTTCTGAGAAGAAGGCATTTGAACATTTTCCCATAGGGTCCAATGTTAATCTATGTCCTTCGGTGGCGGCCATCTTGAATTTTTGATCGGCATAAAAAAACAGAAACTTTGTAGAGGACCTTCCAATGATCATTCCTGGGCAGTTTGGTTTCAATTGTCCAAGTGGTTTCAGAGAAGAAGCGTTTTGAAACATTTTTCCCATAGGGTCCAATGTTAAATTAAGTCCTGCCGTAGCCGCCATTTTGAATTTCATATCAGAACAAAAAACGCAAAGTTTGTAGAGGACCATCTAATGAACATTCATGTACAGTTTGGCTTTAATCATATTTGTAGTTTCTGAGAAGAAGGCATTTGAACATTTTCCCATAGGGTCCAATGTTAATCTATGTCCTGCGGTGGCGGCCATCTTGGATTTCCGATCGGCATAAAAAACACACACTTTGTAGAGGACCTTCCAATGATCATTCCTGGGCAGTTTGGTTTGAATTATCCAAGGAGTTTCAGAGAAGAAGCGTTTTGAAACATTTTCCCATAGGGTCCAATGTTAAACTAAGTCCTGCCGTAGCCGCCATTTTGAATTTCATATCGGAACAAAAATCGTAAAGTTTGTAGAGGACCATCCAATGAACATTCATGTACAGTTTGGCTTTAATCATATTTGTAGTTTCTGAGAAGAAGGCATTTGAACATTTTCCCATAGGGTCCAATGTTAATCTATGTATTGCGGTGGCGGCCATCTTGGATTTCCGATCGGCATAAAAAATATAAAATTTGTAGAGGACCTTCCAATGATAATTCCTGGGCAGTTTGGTTTCAACTGTCCTAGTAGTTTCAGAGAAGAAGCGTTTTGAAACATTTTTCCCATAGGGTCCAATGTTAAACAAAGTCCTGCCGAAGCCACCATTTTGAATTTCATATCGGACCAAAAAACGTAAAGTTTGTAGAGGACCATCCAATGAACATTCATATACAGTTTGGCTTTAATCATATTTGTAGTTTCTGAGAAGAAGGCATTTGAACATTTTCCCAAAGGATCCAATGTTAATCTATGTATTGCAGTGGTGGCCATCTTGGATTTCTGATCGACATAAAAAACATAAATTTGTAGAGGACCTTCCAGTGATCATTCCTGGGCAGTTTGGTTTCAATTATCCAAGTGGTTTCAGAGAAGAAGCGTTTTGAAACATTTTTCCCATAGGGTCCAATGTTAAACTAAGTTCTGCCGTAGCCGCCATTTTGAATTTCATATCGGAACAAAAAACGTATAGTTTGTAGAGGACCATCCAATGAACATTCATGTACAGTTTGGCTGTAATCATATTTGTAGTTTCTGAGAAGAAGGCATTTGAACATTTTCCCATAGGGTCCAATGTTAATTTATGTCCTGCGGTGGCGGCCATCTTGAATTTTTGATCGGCATAAAAAAACAGAAACTTTGTAGAGGACCTTCCAATGATCATTCCTGGGCAGTTTGGTTTCAATTGTCCAAGTAGTTTCAGAGAAGAAGCGTTTTGAAACATTTTTCCCATAGGGTCCAATGTTAAAATAAGTCCTGCCGTAGCCGCCATTTTGAATTTCATATCAGAACAAAAAACGTAAAGTTTGTAGACGACCATCTAATGAACATTCATGTACAGTTTGGCTTTAATCATATTTGTAGTTTCTGAGAAGAAGGCATTTGAACATTTTCCCATAGGGTCCAATGTTAATCTATGTCCTGCGGTGGTGGCCATCTTGGATTTCCGATCGGCATAAAACACAGAAACTTTGTAGAGGACCTTCCAATGATCATTCCTGGGCAGTTTGGTTTCAATTATCCAAGTAGTTTCAGAGAAGAAGCGTTTTGAAACATTTTTCCCATAGGGTCCAATGTTAAAATAAGTGCTGCCGTAGCCGCCATTTTGAATTTCATATCGGAACAAAAAACGCTAAGATTGTAGAGGACCATCCAATGAACATTCATGTACAGTTTGGCTTTAATCATATTTGTAGTTTCTGAGAAGAAGGCATTTGAACATTTTCCCATAGGGTCCAATGTTAATCTATGTCCTGCGGTGGTGGCCATCTTGGATTTCCGATCGGCATTAAAAAACAGTAACTTGGTAAAGGACATTCCAATGATCATTCATTTACAGTTTGGGTTCAGTCAGTTCATTAGTTTCAGAGAAGAAGATCTTTGAAATTTCAGCCAATCAGAGCATATTATTGGCCCTGGCAGCCATGTTGGATATCCGACTGGAACGAAAAACAGTAACTTTGTAGAGGACCATCCAAGGAACATTCCTGCTAAGTTTGGTTCCAATTGGCCCAGTCGTTTCGGAGAAGAAGCTTGAAATGTGAAAAGTTTACAGACGACAGACAACAGACGACGGACGCCAAGTGATGGCAATAGTTCACCTGGACCTATGGTCCAGGTGAACTAATAAAATAAAATGTAAATATACCTGATAGACAATAGTGTAGTGTCTGATCCCAATTCATTATATTTAAGAAATAAAATAAAATGTAAATATTCCTGATAGACAATAGTGTAGTGTCCGATCCCAATTCATTATATTTAAGAAATAAAATAAAATGTAAATATTCCTAACAGACACTAGTGTAGTGTCCGAACCCAATTCATTATATTTGAGAAATAAAATAAAATGTAAATATTCCTTAATTAAAATATTGGCTACTAATATGTCATAAACAATGTTTCTAGTAAATCAAAGTTAGAGAATATCCAAGGGGCAATATGGTATGTACAGCTTAGAGATAGTGGCACTGTTGAGTACACATGACACATGACGAAAACAAATAAACACAAAAGCACAACACAACACAGAAAACTAAAAAGACGAGGAGCAACATGGGGTTCACCAAAGTCATGGTGCTCGCGAAGACAAAACAGTTTCTGGTTGGTGAAGATTCACAGGGCGCGATCCACAGATCTACCCTTCGCATTTCCCCATGTTGCGCATATGTTGATAAGGAAATACATACAATTAAATTGTGTATATGAATTTGATACACGAAACAATTTTATGTGGACTACAAACTGATCTACCCATCGCATGTCCCCATGTGGCACATAGAGGCAACTAATGGCTGCCATCTATTTTGACACTGATACTTGTATGCATCCTGTTTGTAGTTTTCATGCACAATTCCTCTATTTATATAGACATTTGATTCGTTGAAATATAAAATGTATCATGTTGATAAGCAAATACATACTATTAGATCATGGATATGAATTTGATACTCGAAACAATTTTATGTGGATTACAAACTGCAAAACATGGAGGGATTATTATTTAATTATTTGTCATTTGAGTACCTTCTTGTTTTGGTATTTTTTACTAGTTATACCAGGGATGTAAATACACAAAGTTTATATGATTTTTGCTATAGCATAAAAAGTATGTATGTAAATGCGGACACTTCACTTTCTGTTCTATTGTTTTCCACGGTTTCACAAAGAAATTAGTAATTCAAACAAAGCTTTTGCCTTCATTTGAATATTGATAGAACTGTCATGTTTGTTCAGTTGCTGTGAATATTAATCCAATGGCTAAAATGTGAAAAGAACTAATGACAACTAAATAATCCCATTTGTTCCTCTTGTGTGATACACTTTGGGATTAGTACCACTTCTACTAAATACTGACTGCTTTCAACAATTTGAAGATTTTTGTCAGAGCTTGTTCTACGTCTACTAATTACTGACGGTCTTCTACAATTTGAAGATTTTGTCAGAGGTTGCACATGACAATTGACAAAAGACTAAATCTATTTAAAGACATGGAAATGATTGAATTTTGCTTAACACCAAATTATGCATTATTTCATTCATATCTTGGCATGAACACATTTTATATATTAAATTCCTTGATTAATTGGTGCTTAATATCTATACAGTCGATTATAATATGTTTCAGTGTGTAATTGGAATTAGTTGGAACACATTCCGATGATTCCTCCTTCTTTAGCAAATAACTCTACCATGAATAGTACGACATCTTGTCAAGACCACCCTGAGTTGTTGTGATTTGGATAGTAGAAAGAAAGAGTCTTGCCAATTGGAGAATGTATTCCATGCAATTTTAATATGCATTTGTTTGTTTCAACTGTCCTTACAGTGTTTTAAATAAACGTTAAAGAAAACCATATTACCAAACACACCAAGAATAATCTGAATTGAAAATACAGAGAAACTGGCAACATTGGTTACACACGACATAGGACGAAGACAAACAAAGAAAAACAACACAACACATAATACTAAAATGATGAGCAACATGGACCTCACTAAAACTGGAGGAAACACAGGCTCCCACGAAGGAAAAGTCGTTCCTGCATCTTATAAGGCACCCACCATGCTGCTCATATAGTCAATGTGTTAGACACCACTACATGCAATTACAAACAAACACAAACAGCGTAAATAAGACATGAACAACTTAACAAACAACAGGAAGTAAAGCATACCGGATGACGTAGCACACATTACAACACAGAACTCAACTAGTAAAGACATACGATAGGACATCACTATGCACAAACATATACAAAACGCAATAAGACATGATACCACCTACAAACAACTGGTAAAATATAATTCATTATAATAAGACTAACATCAGCATGTGGAATAAACCAATTAGATTAGATATTTGGTTATCCTGTGCATCGGATGTTCTCGCAAATATTGACATGAAGTAAAACAACATTGTTGTAATATATAACATATAAATTTGATATATTCATTAATTACAGTAATTATAACATGTAAATATTCCTGACAGACAATAATGTAGTGTCTGATCCCAATTCATTATATTTAAGAAATAAAATAAAATGTAAATATTCCTGACAGACAATAGTGTAGTGTCCGATCCCTATTCATTATATTTAAGAAATAAAATAAAATATAAATATTCCTGACAGACAATAGTGTAGTGTTCGATCCCAAATCATTACATTTAAGAAATAAAATAGCATGTAAATATTCCTGACAGACAATAGTGTAGTGTCCGATCCCTATTCATTATATTTAAGAAATAAAATAAAATGTAAATATTCCTGACAGACAATAGTGTAGTGTCCGATCCCAATTCATTATATTTAAGAAATAAAATAACATGTAAATATTCCTGACAGACAATAGTGTAGTGTCCGATCCCTATTCATTATATTTAAGAAATAAAATAAAATGTAAATATTCCTGACAGACAATAGTGTAGTGTCCAATCCCAATTCATTATATTTAAGAAATAAAATAACATGTAAATATTCCTGACAGACAATAGTGTAGTGTTCGATCCCAAATCATTACATTTAAGAAATAAAATAAAATGTAAATATTCCTGACAGACAATAGTGTAGTGTCCAATCCCAATTCATTATATTTAAGAAATAAAATAACATGTAAATATTCCTGACAGACAATAGTGTAGTGTTCGATCCCAAATCATTACATTTAAGAAATAAAATAACATGTATATATTCCTGACAGACAATAGTGTAGTGTCCAATCCCAATTCATTACATTTAAGAAATAAAATAACATGTAAATATTCTTGACAGACAATAGTGTAGTGTCCAATCCCAATTCATTATATTTAAGAAATAAAATAATATGTAAATATTCCTGACAGTAAATTGTGTAGTACCCGATCCCAATTCATTATATTTAAGAAATAAAATAACATGTAAATATTCCTGACAGACAATAATGTAGTAACCGATCCCAATTCATTATATTTAAGAAATAAAATAAAATGTAAATATTCCTGACAGACAATAGTGTAGTGCCCGATCCCTATTCATTATATTTAAGAAATAAAATAAAATATAAATATTCCTGACAGACAATAGTGTAGTTAGTGTTCGATCACAAATCATTACATCTAAGAAATAAAATAACATGTAAATATTCCTGACAGACAATAGTGTAGTGTCCGATCCCTATTCATTATATTTAAGAAATACAATAAAATGTAAATATTCCTGACAGACAATAGTGTAGTGTCCAATCCCAATTCATTATATTTAAGAAATAGAATAACATGTAAATATTCCTGACAGACAATAGTGTATTGTCCGATAACTATTCACTATATCTAAGAAATAAAATATAATGTAAATATTCCTGACAGACAATAGTGTAGTGTCCGATCCCAATTCATTTAAGAAATAAAATAAAATGTAAAATTCCTGACAGACAATAGTGTAGTGTCCGATACCAATTTATATAAGAAATAAAATAAAATGTAAATATTCTTGACAGATAATAGTGTAGGGTCCGATCCCAATTCATTATATATAAGAAATAAAATAAAATGCAAATATTCCTGACATACAATAGTGTAGTCTCTGATACCAATTCATTATATTTAAAAAATAAAATAAAATGTAAGTATTCCTGACAGACAATAAAGTAGTGTCCGATCCCAATTCATTATATATAAGAAATAAAATAAAATGTAAATATTCCTGACAGACAATAGTGTAGTGTCCGATACCAATTCATTACATTTAAGAAATAGTCCATATACAGGTGCTGCTGGACTGGTGCTACATAGAAATGAAATATTCACAACAGTAAAATTGAAACCATCTCTAATCAAAAGTTGTTGTCCTCAAACCATCCTCACTGTCAATTTCTATGTGTGTAGTTTTTGCTTGTCTTAGTACTGTGTCTGCTGAACATTATTGCCTCTGACTCTGGATTTTCTATTTTTATTGACCCTGCAGGATTCTCTAATTTGTATTTATCAATGCATTACTAATGGTATACATTGCTATGATTGGGTTATACACTTGTAACAAATAATATTAAATGATACTTACAGGTATTTTAAGCTTTGCAGATTGTTGAAAGCATTGTCCTCTATCACTTGTATATTATTTTCATATAACCCTCTATAAATAGTCAACAAATATATTTAGTTTATACTTAATAAAACTATTGGCTACTAGTATGTCATAAACACTGTTTCTAGTAAATCAAAGTTAGAGAATATCCAAGGGGCAATATGGAATGTACAGCTTAGAGATACTGGCACTGTTGAGTACACATGACACAGGACGAAGAGAAACAAACACAAAAACACAACACAACACAGAAAACTAAAAAGACGAGGAGCAACATGGGGCTCACCAAAGTCAAGGTGCTCACGAAGACAAAACAGTTTCTGGTTGGTGAAGATTCACAGAGCACGATCCACAGATCTACCCTTTCGCATTTACCCATGTTGCGCATATGTTGATAAGAAAATACATACTATTAGATCGTGTATATGAATTTGATACTCGAAACAATTTTATGTGGACTACAAACTGATCTACCCGTTGCATGTCCCCATGTGGCGCATAGAGGCAACTAATGGCTGCCATCTATTTTGACACTGATACTTGTATGCATCCTGTTTGTAGTTTTCATGCACAATTCCTCTATATAGACATTTGATTCGTTGAAATATAAAATTTATCATGTTGATAAGCAAATACATACTATTAGATCGTGGATATGAATTTGATACTCAAAACAATTTTATGTGGAATACAAACTGCAAAACATGGAGGGATTATTGTTTAATTATTTGTCTTTTGAGTACCTTCTTGTTTTGGTATACCTTTTGGTATGTTTTACTAGTTTTACCAGGGATGTAAATACACAAAGTTTATATAATTTTTGCTATAGCATAAACAGTATGTATGTAAATGTGGACACTTCACTTTCTGTTCTATTGTTTTCCACAAAGAAATTAGTAATTCAAACGAAGCTTTTGCCTTCATTTGAATATTGATAGAACTGTCATGTTTGTTCAGTTGCTGTGAATATTAATCCAATGGGTAAAATGTGAAAAGAACTAATGACAACTAAATAATCCCATTTGTTCCTCTCGTGTGATACACTTTGGGATTATTACCACTTCTACTAAATACTGACTGCTTTCAACAATTTGGAGATTTTTGTCAGAGCTTGTTCTATGTCTGCTAAATACTGACTGCTTTCAACAATTTGAAGATTTTTGTCAGAGCTTGTTCTACGTCTACTACTTACTGACGGTCTTCAACAATTCCAAGATTTTGTCAGAGTTTGTTCTACTTCTACCAAATACTGACCGCCTTCAACAATTTGAAGATTTTGTCAGAGGTTGCACAGGACAATTGCAAAAGACTAAAACTATTTAAAGACACGGGAATGATTGAATTTTGCTTAACACCAAATTAAGCATTATTTCATTCATATCTTGGCATGAACACATTTTATATATTAAATTCCTCGTCTACATTGATTGATTGGTCCTTAATATCTATACAGTCGATTATAATATGTTTCAGTGTGTAATTGGAATTAGTTGGAACACATTCCGATGATTCCTCCTTATTTAGCAAATAACTCTACCATGAATAGTACGACATCTCGTCAAGAACACCCTGAGTTGTTGTGATTTGGATAGTAGAAAGAAAGAGTCTTGCCAATTGGAGAATGTAATCCATGCAATTTACTATGCATTTGCTTTTTTCAACTGTCCTTACAGTGTTTTAAATAAACATTAAAGTAAACTTAATTGTCAACCACACCAAGAATTGACAATCAACAGAAACTGGCAACATTGGATACATAAGACACAGGACGAAGACAAACAAAGCAAACAACACAATACATAATACTAAAATGATGAGCAACACGGACCTCACCAAAACTGGAGGAAATACAGGCTTTCACGAAGGGAAAATCGTTCCTGCCACTTATAAGGCACCCACCATGCTGCTCATATAGTCAATGTGTTGGACACTACTATATGCAAACAAGCAAAAACAACATAAATAAGACATGAGTCCTCCTACAAAGAACGGATGTACCGAGCACACGGAATGATGTAGCGGACATCACAACATGGAGCTCAAAGCATAAAGACACATGATAGGACAAAATGATGGACATCACTAACGCAAACGTATACAAAATGATATAAGACATGAGACATCCTACAAACAACTGGTAAAATATAATTCATTCCAATAGGCCTAACATCAGAATGTGGAATAGACCAATTAGATTCGATATTTGGTTATCCTGTGCAACGGATGTTCTCGCAATTCACTTTAATATCAATCAAATATTGACATGAAGTAAACATTGTTGTCATATTTAACTTATAAATGTTATATATTCATTAATTTCAGTAATATATAAACATTACGAACAGACAATAGTGCAGTGTCCTATCCCAATTCATTATATTTAAGAAATAAAATAAAATGTAAATATTCCTGACAGACAATAGTGTAGTGTACGATCCCAATTCATTATATTTAAGAAATAAAATAAAATGTAAATAATCCTGACAGACAATAGTGTAGTGTACGATCCCAATTCATTATATTTAAGAAATAAAATAAAATGTAAATATTCCTGACAGACAATAGTGTAGTGTACGATCCCATTTCATTATATTTAAGAAATAAAATAAAATGTAAATATTCCTGACAGACAATAGTGTAGTTTACGATCCCATTTCATTATATTTAAGAAATAAAATAAAATGTAAATATTCCTGACAGACAATAGTAGTGTCCTATCCTAATTCGTTATATTTAAGAAATAAAATAAAATGCAAATATTCCTGACAGACAATAGTGTAGTGTCCGATCCCAATTAATTATATTTAAGAAATAAAATAAAATGTAAATATTCCTGACAGACAATAGTGTAGTGTACGATCCCAATTCATTATATTTAAGAAATAAAATAAAATGTAAATATTCATGAGAGACAATAGTGTAGTGTACGATCCCATTTCATTATATTTAAGAAATAAAATAAAATGTAAATATTCCAGACAGACAATAGTGTAGTGTACGATCCCATTTCATTATATTTAAGAAATAAAATAAAATGTAAATATTCCTGACACACAATAGTACAGTGTCCTATCCTAATTCGTTATATTTAAGAAATAAAATAAAATGTAAATATTCCTGACAGACAATAGTGTAGTGTCCGATCCCAATTCATTATATTTAAGAAATAAAATATAATGTAAATATTCCTGACAGAAAATAGTGTAGTGTCCTATCCCAATTCATTATATTTAAGAAATAAAATGAAATATAAATCTTCCTGGCAGACAATAGTGTATTGTGCGATCCCAATTCATTATGTTTAAGAAATAAAATAAAATGTAAATAATCCTGACAGACAATAGTGTAGTGTACGATCCCATTTCATTATATTTAAGAAATAAAATAAAATGTAAATATTCCTGACACACAATAGTACAGTGTCCTATCCTAATTCGTTATATTTAAGAAATAAAATAAAAGTAAATATTCCTAACAGACAATAGTGTAGTGCCCGATCCCAATTGAATATATTTAAGAAATAAAATAAAATGTAAATATTCCTGACAGACAATAGTGTAGTGTACGATCCCATTTCATTATATTTAAGAAATAAAATAGAATGTAAATATTCCTGACAGACAATAGTGTAGTGTACGATCCCTATTCATTATATATAAGAAATAAAATAAAATGTAAATATTCCTGACAGACAATAGTGTAGTGTACGATCCCAATTCATTATATTTAAGAAATAAAATAAAATGTAAATATTCCTGAGACAATAGTGTAGTGTCCGATCCCAATTCAATATATTTAAGAAATAAAATAAAATGTAAATATTCCTGACAGACAATAGTGTAGTGTCCGATCCCAATTCATTATATTTAAGAAATAAAATAAAATGTAAATAATCCTGACAGACAATAGTGTAGTGTCCGATCCCAATTCATTATATTTAAGAAATAAAATAAAATGTAAATATTCCTGACAGACAATAGTGTAGTGTCCGATCCCAATTCGTTATATTTAAGAAATAAGATAAAATGTAAATATTCCTGACAGACAATAGTGTAGTGTCCGATCCCAATTCATTATATTTAAGAAATAAGATAAAATGTAAATATTCCTGACATACAATAGTGTAGTGTACGATCCCATTTCATTATATTCAAGAAATAAAATAAAATGTAAATATTCCTGATAGACAATAGTACAGTGTCCTATCCTAATTCATTATATTTAAGAAATAAAATAAAATGTAAATATTCCTGACAGACAATAGTGTAGTGTCCGATCCCAATTCATTATATTTAAGAAATAAAATAAAATGTAAATATTCCTGACAGAAAATAGTACAGTGTCCTATCCTAATTCATTATATTTAAGAAATAAAATAAAATGTAAATATTCCTGACAGACAGTAGTGTAGTGTCCGATCCCAATTCATTATATTTAAGAAATAAAATAAAATGTAAATATTCCTGACAGACAATAGTGTAGTGTCCATTACAATTCATTATATTTAAGAAATAAAATAAAATGTAAATATTCCTGACAGACAATAGTGTAGCGTCCGATCCCAATTCATTATATTTAAGAAATAAAATGAAATGTAAATATTCCTGACAGAAAATAGTGTAGTGTCCTATCCCAATTCATTATATTTAAGAAATAAAATAAAACGTAAAAATTCCTGACAGACAATAAATAGTACAGTGTCCTATCCTAATTCATTATATTTAAGAAATAAAATAAAATGTAAATATTCATGACAGACAATATTGTAGTGTCCTATCCCAATTCATTATATTTAAGAAATACAATAAAATGTAAATATTCCTAGACAATAGTGTAGTGTCCGATCCCAATTCATTATATTTAAGAAATAAGCTAATATGTAAATATTCCTGACAGACAATAGTGTGGTGTCCGACCCGAATTCATTATATTTAAGAAATAAAATAAAATGTAAATATTCCTGACAGACAATAGTGTATTGTTCGATCCCAATTCATTATATTTAAGAAATAAAATAAAATGTAAATATTCCTGACAGACAATAGTACAGTGTCCGATCCCTATTCATTATATTTAAGAAGTAAAATAAAATGTAAATATTCCAGACAGACAATAGTACAGTGTCCTATCCTAATTCATTATATTTAAGAAATATAATAAAATGTAAATATTCCTGACAGACAATAGTGTAGTGTTCGATCCCAATTCATTATATTTAAGAAATAAAATAAAATGTAAATATTCCTGACAGACAATAGTGTAGTGTACGATCCCAATTCATTATATTTAAGAAATAAAATAAAATGTAAATATTCCTGACAAACAATAGTGTAGTGTACGATCCCATTTCATTATATTTAAGAAATAAAATAAAATGTAAATATTCCTGACAGACAATAGTGTAGTTTACGATCCCATTTCATTATATTTAAGAAATAAAATAAAATGTAAATATTCCTGACAGACAATAGTAGTGTCCTATCCTAATTCGTTATATTTAAGAAATAAAATAAAATGCAAATATTCCTGACAGACAATAGTGTAGTGTCCGATCCCAATTAATTATATTTAAGAAATAAAATAAAATGTAAATATTCCTGACAGACAATAGTGTAGTGTACGATCCCAATTCATTATATTTAAGAAATAAAATAAAATGTAAATATTCATGAGAGACAATAGTGTAGTGTACGATCCCATTTCATTATATTTAAGAAATAAAATAAAATGTAAATATTCCAGACAGACAATAGTGTAGTGTACGATCCCATTTCATTATATTTAAGAAATAAAATAAAATGTAAATATTCCTGACACACAATAGTACAGTGTCCTATCCTAATTCGTTATATTTAAGAAATAAAATAAAATGTAAATATTCCTGACAGACAATAGTGTAGTGTCCGATCCCAATTCATTATATTTAAGAAATAAAATATAATGTAAATATTCCTGACAGAAAATAGTGTAGTGTCCTATCCCAATTCATTATATTTAAGAAATAAAATCAAATATAAATCTTCCTGGCAGACAATAGTGTATTGTGCGATCCCAATTCATTATGTTTAAGAAATAAAATAAAATGTAAATAATCCTGACAGACAATAGTGTAGTGTACGATCCCATTTCATTATATTTAAGAAATAAAATAAAATGTAAATATTCCTGACACACAATAGTACAGTGTCCTATCCTAATTCGTTATATTTAAGAAATAAAATAAAATGTAAATATTCCTGTCAGACAATAGTGTAGTGTCCAATACAATTCATTATATTTAAGAAATAAAATAAAATGTAAATATTCCTGACAGAAAATAGTGTAGTGTCCGATCCCAATTCATTATATTTAAGAAATAAAATAAAATGTAAAAATTCCTGACAGACAATAGTACAGTGTCCTATCCTAATTCATTATATTTAAGAAATAAAATAAAATGTAAATATTCCTGACAGACAATAGTGTAGAGTCCGATCCCAATTCATTATATTTAAGAAAGAAAATAAAATGTAAATATTCCTAGACAATAGTGTAGTGTCCGATCACAATTCATTATATATAAGAAATAAAATAAAATGTAAATATTCCCAACAAACAATAGTGTAGTGTCCGATCCCAATTCATTATATATAAGAAATAAAAATAAAATGTAAATATTCCTGACAGAGAATAGTGTAGTGTCCGATCCCAATTAATTATATTTAAGAAATAAAATAAAATGTAAATATTCCTGACAGACAATAGTGTAGTGTACGATCCCAATTCATTATATTTAAGAAATAAAATAAAATGTAAATATTCATGAGAGACAATAGTGTAGTGTACGATCCCATTTCATTATATTTAAGAAATAAAATAAAATGTAAATATTCCAGACAGACAATAGTGTAGTGTACGATCCCATTTCATTATATTTAAGAAATAAAATAAAATGTAAATATTCCTGACACACAATAGTACAGTGTCCTATCCTAATTCGTTATATTTAAGAAATAAAATAAAATGTAAATATTCCTGACAGACAATAGTGTAGTGTCCGATCCCAATTCATTATATTTAAGAAATAAAATAAAATGTAAATATTCCTGACAGAAAATAGTGTAGTGTCCTATCCCAATTCATTATATTTAAGAAATAAAATGAAATATAAATCTTCCTGGCAGACAATAGTGTATTGTGCGATCCCAATTCATTATATTTAAGAAATAAAATAAAATGTAAATAATCCTGACAGACAATAGTGTAGTGTTCGATCCCTATTCATTATATTTAAAAAATAAAATAAAATGTAAATATTCCTGACAGACAATAGTGTAGTGTACGATCCCATTTCATTATATTTAAGAAATAAAATGAAATGTAAATATTCCTGACAGACAATAGTACAGTGTCCTATCCTAATTCATTATATTTTAGAAACAAAATAAAATGTAAATATTCCAGAAAGACAATATTGTAGTGTCCTATCCCAATTCATTATATTTAAGAAATACAATAAAATGTAAATATTCCTGACAGAAAATAGTGTAGTGTCCGATCCCAATTCATTATATTTAAGAAATAAAATAAAACGTAAAAATTCCTGACAGACAATAAATAGTACAGTGTCCTATCCTAATTCATTATATTTAAGAAATAAAATAAAATGTAAATATTCCTGACAGACAATATTGTAGTGTCCTATCCCAATTCATTATATTTAAGAAATACAATAAAATGTAAATATTCCTAGACAATAGTGTAGTGTCCGATCCCAATTCATTATATTTAAGAAATAAGCTAATATGTAAATATTCCTGACAGACAATAGTGTGGTGTCCGACCCCAATTCATTATATTTAAGAAATAAAATAAAATGTAAATATTCCTGACAGACAATAGTGTATTGTTCGATCCCAATTCATTATATTTAAGAAATAAAATAAAATGTAAATATTCCTGACAGACAATAGTACAGTGTCCGATCCCTATTCATTATATTTAAGAAGTAAAATAAAATGTAAATATTCCAGACAGACAATAGTACAGTGTCCTATCCTAATTCATTATATTTAAGAAATATAATAAAATGTAAATATTCCTGACAGACAATAGTGTAGTGTTCGATCCCAATTCATTATATTTAAGAAATAAAATAAAATGTAAATATTCCTGACAGACAATAGTGTAGTGTACGATCCCAATTCATTATATTTAAGAAATAAAATAAAATGTAAATATTCCTGACAGACAATAGTGTAGTGTACGATCCCAATTCATTATATTTAAGAAATAAAATAAAATGTAAATATTCCTGACAGACAATAGTACAGTGTCCGATCCCTATTCATTATATTTAAGAAGTAAAATAAAATGTAAATATTCCAGACAGACAATAGTACAGTGTCCTATCCTAATTCATTATATTTAAGAAATATAATAAAATGTAAATATTCCTGACAGACAATAGTGTAGTGTTCGATCCCAATTCATTATATTTAAGAAATAAAATAAAATGTAAATATTCCTGACAGACAATAGTGTAGTGTACGATCCCAATTCATTATATTTAAGAAATAAAATAAAATGTAAATATTCCTGACAAACAATAGTGTAGTGTACGATCCCATTTCATTATATTTAAGAAATAAAATAAAATGTAAATATTCCTGACAGACAATAGTGTAGTTTACGATCCCATTTCATTATATTTAAGAAATAAAATAAAATGTAAATATTCCTGACAGACAATAGTAGTGTCCTATCCTAATTCGTTATATTTAAGAAATAAAATAAAATGCAAATATTCCTGACAGACAATAGTGTAGTGTCCGATCCCAATTAATTATATTTAAGAAATAAAATAAAATGTAAATATTCCTGACAGACAATAGTGTAGTGTACGATCCCAATTCATTATATTTAAGAAATAAAATAAAATGTAAATATTCATGAGAGACAATAGTGTAGTGTACGATCCCATTTCATTATATTTAAGAAATAAAATAAAATGTAAATATTCCAGACAGACAATAGTGTAGTGTACGATCCCATTTCATTATATTTAAGAAATAAAATAAAATGTAAATATTCCTGACACACAATAGTACAGTGTCCTATCCTAATTCGTTATATTTAAGAAATAAAATAAAATGTAAATATTCCTGACAGACAATAGTGTAGTGTCCGATCCCAATTCATTATATTTAAGAAATAAAATATAATGTAAATATTCCTGACAGAAAATAGTGTAGTGTCCTATCCCAATTCATTATATTTAAGAAATAAAATCAAATATAAATCTTCCTGGCAGACAATAGTGTATTGTGCGATCCCAATTCATTATGTTTAAGAAATAAAATAAAATGTAAATAATCCTGACAGACAATAGTGTAGTGTACGATCCCATTTCATTATATTTAAGAAATAAAATAAAATGTAAATATTCCTGACACACAATAGTACAGTGTCCTATCCTAATTCGTTATATTTAAGAAATAAAATAAAATGTAAATATTCCTGTCAGACAATAGTGTAGTGTCCAATACAATTCATTATATTTAAGAAATAAAATAAAATGTAAATATTCCTGACAGAAAATAGTGTAGTGTCCGATCCCAATTCATTATATTTAAGAAATAAAATAAAATGTAAAAATTCCTGACAGACAATAGTACAGTGTCCTATCCTAATTCATTATATTTAAGAAATAAAATAAAATGTAAATATTCCTGACAGACAATAGTGTAGAGTCCGATCCCAATTCATTATATTTAAGAAAGAAAATAAAATGTAAATATTCCTAGACAATAGTGTAGTGTCCGATCACAATTCATTATATATAAGAAATAAAATAAAATGTAAATATTCCCAACAAACAATAGTGTAGTGTCCGATCCCAATTCATTATATATAAGAAATAAAAATAAAATGTAAATATTCCTGACAGAGAATAGTGTAGTGTCCGATCCCAATTAATTATATTTAAGAAATAAAATAAAATGTAAATATTCCTGACAGACAATAGTGTAGTGTACGATCCCAATTCATTATATTTAAGAAATAAAATAAAATGTAAATATTCATGAGAGACAATAGTGTAGTGTACGATCCCATTTCATTATATTTAAGAAATAAAATAAAATGTAAATATTCCAGACAGACAATAGTGTAGTGTACGATCCCATTTCATTATATTTAAGAAATAAAATAAAATGTAAATATTCCTGACACACAATAGTACAGTGTCCTATCCTAATTCGTTATATTTAAGAAATAAAATAAAATGTAAATATTCCTGACAGACAATAGTGTAGTGTCCGATCCCAATTCATTATATTTAAGAAATAAAATAAAATGTAAATATTCCTGACAGAAAATAGTGTAGTGTCCTATCCCAATTCATTATATTTAAGAAATAAAATGAAATATAAATCTTCCTGGCAGACAATAGTGTATTGTGCGATCCCAATTCATTATATTTAAGAAATAAAATAAAATGTAAATAATCCTGACAGACAATAGTGTAGTGTTCGATCCCTATTCATTATATTTAAAAAATAAAATAAAATGTAAATATTCCTGACAGACAATAGTGTAGTGTACGATCCCATTTCATTATATTTAAGAAATAAAATGAAATGTAAATATTCCTGACAGACAATAGTACAGTGTCCTATCCTAATTCATTATATTTTAGAAACAAAATAAAATGTAAATATTCCAGAAAGACAATATTGTAGTGTCCTATCCCAATTCATTATATTTAAGAAATACAATAAAATGTAAATATTCCTGACAGAAAATAGTGTAGTGTCCGATCCCAATTCATTATATTTAAGAAATAAAATAAAACGTAAAAATTCCTGACAGACAATAAATAGTACAGTGTCCTATCCTAATTCATTATATTTAAGAAATAAAATAAAATGTAAATATTCCTGACAGACAATATTGTAGTGTCCTATCCCAATTCATTATATTTAAGAAATACAATAAAATGTAAATATTCCTAGACAATAGTGTAGTGTCCGATCCCAATTCATTATATTTAAGAAATAAGCTAATATGTAAATATTCCTGACAGACAATAGTGTGGTGTCCGACCCCAATTCATTATATTTAAGAAATAAAATAAAATGTAAATATTCCTGACAGACAATAGTGTATTGTTCGATCCCAATTCATTATATTTAAGAAATAAAATAAAATGTAAATATTCCTGACAGACAATAGTACAGTGTCCGATCCCTATTCATTATATTTAAGAAGTAAAATAAAATGTAAATATTCCAGACAGACAATAGTACAGTGTCCTATCCTAATTCATTATATTTAAGAAATATAATAAAATGTAAATATTCCTGACAGACAATAGTGTAGTGTTCGATCCCAATTCATTATATTTAAGAAATAAAATAAAATGTAAATATTCCTGACAGACAATAGTGTAGTGTACGATCCCAATTCATTATATTTAAGAAATAAAATAAAATGCAAATATTCCTGACAGACAATAGTGTAGTGTACGATCCCATTTCATTATATTTAAGAAATAAAATAAAATGAAATATTCCTGACAGACAATAGTGTAGTTTACGATCCAATTTCATTATATTTAAGAAATAAAATAAAATGTAAATATTCCTGACAGAAAATAGTGTAGTGTCCTATCCCAATTCATTATATTTAAGAAATAAAATGAAATATAAATCTTCCTGGCAGACAATAGTGTATTGTGCGATCCCAATTCATTATGTTTAAGAAATAAAATAAAATGTAAATAATCCTGACAGACAATAGTGTAGTGTACGATCCCATTTCATTATATTTAAGAAATAAAATAAAATGTAAATATTCCTGACACACAATAGTACAGTGTCCTATCCTAATTCGTTATATTTAAGAAATAAAATAAAATGTAAATATTCCTGTCAGACAATAGTGTAGTGTCCAATACAATTCATTATATTTAAGAAATAAAATAAAATGTAAATATTCCTGACAGAAAATAGTGTAGTGTCCGATCCCAATTCATTATATTTAAGAAATAAAATAAAATGTAAAAATTCCTGACAGACAATAGTACAGTGTCCTATCCTAATTCATTATATTTAAGAAATAAAATAAAATGTAAATATTCCTGACAGACAATAGTGTAGAGTCCGATCCCAATTCATTATATTTAAGAAAGAAAATAAAATGTAAATATTCCTAGACAATAGTGTAGTGTCCGATCACAATTCATTATATATAAGAAATAAAATAAATTGTAAATATTCCCAAGAAACAATAGTGTAGTGTACGATCCCATTTCATTATATTTAAGAAATAAAATGAAATGTAAATATTCCTGACAGACAATAGTACAGTGTCCTATCCTAATTCATTATATTTTAGAAACAAAATAAAATGTAAATATTCCAGACAGACAATATTGTAGTGTCCTATCCCAATTCATTATATTTAAGAAATACAATAAAATGTAAATATTCCTGACAGAAAATAGTGTAGTGTCCGATCCCAATTCATTATATTTAAGAAATAAAATAAAACGTAAAAATTCCTGACAGACAATAAATAGTACAGTGTCCTATCCTAATTCATTATATTTAAGAAATAAAATAAAATGTAAATATTCCTGACAGACAATATTGTAGTGTCCTATCCCAATTCATTATATTTAAGAAATACAATAAAATGTAAATATTCCTAGACAATAGTGTAGTGTCCGATCCCAATTCATTATATTTAAGAAATAAGCTAATATGTAAATATTCCTGACAGACAATAGTGTGGTGTCCGACCCCAATTCATTATATTTAAGAAATAAAATAAAATGTAAATATTCCTGACAGACAATAGTGTATTGTTCGATCCCAATTCATTATATTTAAGAAATAAAATAAAATGTAAATATTCCTGACAGACAATAGTACAGTGTCCGATCCCTATTCATTATATTTAAGAAGCAAAATAAAATGTAAATATTCCAGACAGACAATAGTACAGTGTCCTATCCTAATTCATTATATTTAAGAAATATAATAAAATGTAAATATTCCTGACAGACAATAGTGTAGTGTTCGATCCCAATTCATTATATTTAAGAAATAAAATAAAATGTAAATATTCCTGACAGACAATAGTGTAGTGTACGATCCCAATTCATTATATTTAAGAAATAAAATAAAATGTAAATATTCCTGACAGACAATAGTGTAGTGTACGATCCCATTTCATTATATTTAAGAAATAAAATAAAATGAAATATTCCTGACAGACAATAGTGTAGTTTACGATCCAATTTCATTATATTTAAGAAATAAAATAAAATGTAAATATTCCTGACAGAAAATAGTGTAGTGTCCTATCCCAATTCATTATATTTAAGAAATAAAATGAAATATAAATCTTCCTGGCAGACAATAGTGTATTGTGCGATCCCAATTCATTATGTTTAAGAAATAAAATAAAATGTAAATAATCCTGACAGACAATAGTGTAGTGTACGATCCCATTTCATTATATTTAAGAAATAAAATAAAATGTAAATATTCCTGACACACAATAGTACAGTGTCCTATCCTAATTCGTTATATTTAAGAAATAAAATAAAATGTAAATATTCCTGTCAGACAATAGTGTAGTGTCCAATACAATTCATTATATTTAAGAAATAAAATAAAATGTAAATATTCCTGACAGAAAATAGTGTAGTGTCCGATCCCAATTCATTATATTTAAGAAATAAAATAAAATGTAAAAATTCCTGACAGACAATAGTACAGTGTCCTATCCTAATTCATTATATTTAAGAAATAAAATAAAATGTAAATATTCCTGACAGACAATAGTGTAGAGTCCGATCCCAATTCATTATATTTAAGAAAGAAAATAAAATGTAAATATTCCTAGACAATAGTGTAGTGTCCGATCACAATTCATTATATATAAGAAATAAAATAAATTGTAAATATTCCCAACAAACAATAGTGTAGTGTCCGATCCCAATTCATTATATATAAGAAATAAAAATAAAATGTAAATATTCCTGACAGAGAATAGTGTAGTGTCCGATCCCAATTAATTATATTTAAGAAATAAAATAAAATGTAAATATTCCTGACAGACAATAGTGTAGTGTACGATCCCAATTCATTATATTTAAGAAATAAAATAAAATGTAAATATTCATGAGAGACAATAGTGTAGTGTACGATCCCATTTCATTATATTTAAGAAATAAAATAAAATGTAAATATTCCAGACAGACAATAGTGTAGTGTACGATCCCATTTCATTATATTTAAGAAATAAAATAAAATGTAAATATTCCTGACACACAATAGTACAGTGTCCTATCCTAATTCGTTATATTTAAGAAATAAAATAAAATGTAAATATTCCTGACAGACAATAGTGTAGTGTCCGATCCCAATTCATTATATTTAAGAAATAAAATAAAATGTAAATATTCCTGACAGAAAATAGTGTAGTGTCCTATCCCAATTCATTATATTTAAGAAATAAAATGAAATATAAATCTTCCTGGCAGACAATAGTGTATTGTGCGATCCCAATTCATTATATTTAAGAAATAAAATAAAATGTAAATAATCCTGACAGACAATAGTGTAGTGTTCGATCCCTATTCATTATATTTAAAAAATAAAATAAAATGTAAATATTCCTGACAGACAATAGTGTAGTGTACGATCCCATTTCATTATATTTAAGAAATAAAATGAAATGTAAATATTCCTGACAGACAATAGTACAGTGTCCTATCCTAATTCATTATATTTTAGAAACAAAATAAAATGTAAATATTCCAGACAGACAATAGTGTAGTGTCCGATCCCAATTCATTATATTTAAGAAATATAATAAAATGTAAATATTCCTGTCAGACAATAGTGTAGTGTCCAATACAATTCATTATATTTAAGAAATAAAATAAAATGTAAATATTCCTGACAGAAAATAGTGTAGTGTCCGATCACAATTCATTATATTTAAGAAATAAAATAAAATGTAAAAATTCCTGACAGACAATAGTACAGTGTCCTATCCTAATTCATTATATTTAAGAAATAAAATAAAATGTAAATATTCCTGACAGACAATAGTGTAGAGTCCTATCCCAATTCATTATATTTAAGAAATAAAATAAAATGTAAATATTCCTAGACAATAGTGTAGTGTCCGATCCCAATTCATTATATTTAAGAAATAAGATAACATGTAAATATTCCTGACAGACAATAGTGTAGTGTCCGATCCCAATTCATTATATTTAAGAAATAAAATAAAATGTAAATATTCCTTACAGACAATAGTACAGTGTCCGATCCCTATTCATTATATTTAAGAAGTAAAATAAAATGTAAATATTCCAGACAGACAATAGTACAGTGTCCTATCCTAATTCATTATATTTAAGAAATATAATAAAATGTAAATACTCCTGAGAGACAATAGTGTAGTGTCCGATCCCAATTCATTATATTTAAGAAATAAAATAAAATGTAAATATTCCAGACAGACAATAGTGTAGTGTACGATCCCAATTCATTATATTTAAGAAATAAAATAAAATGTAAATATTCCTGACAGACAATAGTGTAGTGTACGATCCCATTTCATTATATTTAAGAAATAAAATAAAATGTAAATATTCCTGACAGACAATAGTGTAGTGTACGATCGCATTTCATTATATTTAAGAAATAAAATAAAATGTTAATATTCCTGACAGACAATAGTACAGTGTCTTATCCTAATTCGTTATATTTAAGAAATAAAATAAAATGTAAATATTCCTGACAGACAATAGTGTAATGTCCGATCCCAATTCATTATATTTAAGAAAGAAAATAAAATGTAAATATTCCTAGACAATAGTGTAGTGTCCGATCCCAATTCATTATATTTAAGAAATAAAATAAAATGTAAATATTCCTGGCAGACAATAGTGTATTGTGCGATCCCAATTCATTATATTTAAGAAATAAAATAAAATGTAAATAATCCTGACAGACAATAGTGTAGTGTTCGATCCCAATTCATTATATTTAAAAAATAAAATAAAATGTAAATATTCCTGACAGACAATAGTGTAGTGTACGATCCCATTTCATTATATTTAAGAAATAAAATGAAATGTAAATATTCCTGACAGACAATAGTACAGTGTCCTATCCTAATTCATTATATTTTAGAAACAAAATAAAATGTAAATATTCCAAACAGACAATAGTGTAGTGTCCGATCCCAATTCATTATATTTAAGAAATACAATAAAATGTAAATATTCCTGTCAGACAATAGTGTAGTGTCCAATACAATTCATTATATTTAAGAAATAAAATAAAATGTAAATATTCCTGACAGAAAATAGTGTAGTGTCCGATCCCAATTCATTATATTTAAGAAATAAAATAAAATGTAAAAATTCCTGACAGACAATAGTACAGTGTCCTATCCTAATTCATTATATTTAAGAAATAAAATAAAATGTAAATATTCCTGACAGACAATAGTGTAGAGTCCTATCCCAATTCATTATATTTAAGAAATAAGATAACATGTAAATATTCCTGACAGACAATAGTGTAGTGTCCGATCCCAATTCATTATATTTAAGAAATAAAATAAAATGTAAATATTCCTGACAGACAATAGTGTAGTGTTCGATCCCAATTCATTATATTTAAGAAATAAAATAAAATGTATATATTCCTGACAGACAATAGTACAGTGTCCGATCCCAATTCATTATATTTAAGAAGTAAAATAAAATGTAAATATTCCAGACAGACAATAGTACAGTGTCCTATCCTAATTCATTATATTTAAGAAATATAATAAAATGTAAATACTCCTGAGAGACAATAGTGTAGTGTCCGATCCCAATTCATTATATTTAAGAAATAAAATAAAATGTAAATATTCCAGACAGACAATAGTGTAGTGTACGATCCCAATTCATTATATTTAAGAAATAAAATAAAATGTAAATATTCCTGACAGACAATAGTGTAGTGTACGATCCCATTTCATTATATTTAAGAAATAAAATAAAATGTAAATATTCCTGACAGACAATAGTGTAGTGTACGATCGCATTTCATTATATTTAAGAAATAAAATAAAATGTTAATATTCCTGACAGACAATAGTACAGTGTCTTATCCTAATTCGTTATATTTAAGAAATAAAATAAAATGTAAATATTCCTGACAGACAATAGTGTAATGTCCGATCCCAATTCATTATATTTAAGAAAGAAAATAAAATGTAAATATTCCTAGACAATAGTGTAGTGTCCGATCACAATTCATTATATATAAGAAATAAAATAAAATGTAAATATTCCCAACAAACAATAGTGTAGTGTCCGATCCCAATTCATTATATATAAGAAATAAAATAAAATGTAAATATTCCTGACAGAGAATAGTGTAGTGTCCGATCCCAATTCATTATATTTAAGAAATAAAATAAAATGTAAATATTCCTGACAGACAATAGTGTAGTGTACGATCCCAATTCATTATAATTAAGAAATAAAATAAAATGTAAATATTCCTAGACAATAGTGTAGTGTCCGATCCCAATTCATTATATTTAAGAAATAAGATAACATGTAAGTATTCCTGACAGACAATAATGTAGTATCCGATCCCAATTCATTATATTTAAAAAATAAAATAAAATGTAAATATTCCTGACAGACAATAGTGTAGTGTCCGATCCCAATTCATTATATTTAAGAAATAAAATAAAATGTAAATATTCCTAGACAATAGTGTAGTGTCCGATCCCAATTCATTATATTTAAGAAATGAGATAAAATGTAAATATTCCTGACAGACAATAGTGTAGTGTCCGATCCCTATTCATTATATTTAAGAAATAAGATAAAATGTAAATATTCCTGACAGACAATAGTGTAGTGTCCGATCCCAATTCATTATATTTAAGAAATAAAATAAAATGTAAATATTCCTACACAATAGTGTAGTGTCCGATCACAATTCATTATATATAAGAAATAAAATTAAATGTAAATATTCCTGACAGACAATAGTGTAGTGTCCGATCCCAATTCATTATATTTAAGAAATAAAATAAAATGTAAATATTCCTGACAGACAATAGTGTAGTGTCCGATCCCAATTCATTATAATTAAGAAATAAAATAAAATGTAAATATTCCTAGACAATAGTGTAGTGTCCGATCCCAATTCATTATATTTAAGAAATAAGATAAAATGTAAATATTCCTGACAGACAATAGTGTAGTGTCCGATCCCAATTCATTATATTTAAGAAATAAAATAAAATGTAAATATTCCTAGACAATAGTGTAGTGTCCGATCCCAATTCATTATATTTAAGAAATAAGATAAAATGTAAATATTCCTGACAAACAATAGTGTAGTGTCCGATTCCAATTCATTATATTTAAGAAATAAAATAAAATGTAAATATTCCTGACAGACAATAGTGTAGTGTCCGATCCCAATTCATTATATTTAAGAAATAAAATAAAATGTAAATATTCCTGACAGACAATAGTGTAGTGTCCGGTCCCAATTCCTTATATTTAAGAAATACAATAAAATGTAAATATTCCTGTCAGACAATAGTGTAGTGTCCGATCCCAATTCATTATATTTAAGAAATAAGATAAAATGTAAATATTCCTGACAAACAATAGTGTAGTGTCCGATTCCAATTCATTATATTTAAGAAATAAAATAAAATGTAAATATTCCTGACAAACAATAGTACAGTGTCCGATCCCAATTCATTATATTTAAGAAGTAAAATAAAATGTAAATATTCCTGACAGACAATAGTGTAGTGTACGATCCCATTTCATTATATTTAAGAAATAAAATAAAATGTAAATATTCCTGACAGACAATAGTGTAGTGTCCGATCCCAATTCATTATATTTAAGAAATAAAATAAAATGTAAATATTCCTGACAGACAATAGTGTAGTGTCCGATCCCAATTCATTATATTTAAGAAATACAATAAAATGTAAATATTCCTGACAGACAATAGTGTAGTGTCCGATCCCAATTCATTATATTTAAGAAATAAAATAAAATGTAAATATTCCTGACAGACAATAGTGTAGTGTCCGATCCCAATTCATTATATTTAAGAAATACAATAAAATGTAAATATTCCTGACAGACAATAGTGTAGTGTCCGATCCCAATTCATTATATTTAAGAAATAAAATAAAATGCAAATATTCCTGACAGACAATAGTGTAGTGTCCGATCCCAATTCATTATATTTAAGAAATAAAATAAAATGTAAATATTCCTAGACAATAGTGTAGTGTCCGATCCCAATTCATTATATTTAAGAAATGAGATAAAATGTAAATATTCCTGACAGACAATAGTGTAGTGTCCGATCCCAATTCATTATATTTAAGAAATAAAATAAAATGTAAATATTCCTGACAGACAATGGTGTAGTGTCCGATCCCAATTCATTATATTTAAGGAATAAAATAAAATGTAAATATTCCTAGACAATAGTGTAGTGTCCGATCACAATTCATTATATATAAGAAATAAAATTAAATGTAAATATTCCTGACAGACAATAGTGTAGTGTACGATCCCAATTCATTATAATTAAGAAATAAAATAAAATGTAAATATTCCTAGACAATAGAGTAGTGTCCGATCCCAATTCATTATATTTAAGAAATAAGATAACATGTAAGTATTCCTGACAGACAATAGTGTAGTGTCAGATCCCATTTCATTATATTTAAGAAATAAAATAAAATGTAAATATTCCTGACAGACAATAGTGTAGTGTCCGATCCCAATTCATTATATTTAAGAAATACAATAAAATGTAAATATTCCGGACAGACAATAGTGTAGTGTCCGATCCCAATTATTTATATTTAAAAAATAAAATAAAATGTAAATATTCCTGACAGACAATAGTGTAGTGTCCGATCCCAATTCATTATATTTAAGAAATAAAATAAAATGTAAATATTCCTAGAAAATAGTGTAGTGTCCGATCCCAATTCATTATATTTAAGAAATAAGATAAAATGTAAATATTCCTGACAGACAATAGTGTAGTGTCCGATCCCAATTCATTATATTTAAGAAATAAAATAAAATGTAAATATTCCTATACAATAGTGTAGTGTCCGATCACAATTCATTATATATAAGAAATAAAATTAAATGTAAATATTCCTGACAGACAATAGTGTAGTGTCCGATCCCAATTCATTATATATAAGAAATAAAATTAAATGTAAATATTCCTGACAGACAATAGTGTAGTGTCCGATACCAATCTTTATATACAGGGTATAAGAAATAAAATAAAATGTAAATATTCCTGACAGACAATAGTGTAGTTTCCGACACCAATCTTTATATACAGGGTATAAGAAATAAAATTAAATGTAAATATTCCTGACAGACAATAGTGTAGTGGCCAATCCCAATTCATTATATTTAAGAAATAAAATAAAATGTAAATATTCCTGACAGACAATAGTGTAGTGTCCGGTCCCAATTCATTATAATTAAGAAATAAAATAAAATGTAAATATTCCTAGACAATAGTGTAGTGTCCGATCCCAATTCATTATATTTAAGAAATAAGATAAAATGTAAATATTCCTGACAGACAATAGTGTAGTGTCCGATCCCAATTCATTATATTTAAGAAATAAAATAAAATGTAAATATTCCTAGACAATAGTGTAGTGTCCGATCCCAGTTCATTATATTTAAGAAATAAAATAAAATATAAATATTCCTGACACACAATAGTGTAGTGTCCGATTCCAATTCATTATATTTAAGAAATAAAATAAAATGTAAATATTCCTGACAGACAATAGTGTAGCGTCCGATCCCAATTCATTATATTTAAGAAATAAAATAAAATGTAAATATTCCTGACAGACAATAGTGTAGTGTCCGATCCCAATTTATTATATTTAAGAAACAAAATAAAATGTAAATATATTCCTGACAGACAATAGTGTAGTGTCCGATCCCAATTCATTATATTTAAGAAATAAAATAAAATGTAAATATTCCTGACAAACAATAGTACAGTGTCCGATCCCAATTCATTATATTTAAGAAGTAAAATAAAATGTAAATATTCCTGACAGACAATAGTACAGTGTCCTATCCTAATTCATTATATTTAAGAAATATAATAAAATGTAAATATTCCAGACAGACAATAGTGTAGTATCCGATCCCAATTCATTATATTTAAGAAATAAAATAAAATGTAAATATTACCGACAGACAATAGTGTAGTGTCCTATCCCAATTCATTATATTTAAGAAATAAAATAAAATGTAAATATTCCTGACAGACAATAGTGTAGTGTACGATCCCAATTCATTATAATTAAGAAACAAAATAAAATGTAAATATTCCTAGACAATAGTGTAGTGTCCGATCCCAATTCATTATATTTAAGAAATAAGATAACATGTAAGTATTCCTGACAGACAATTGTGTAGAGTCAGATCCCATTTCATTATATTTAAGAAATAAAATAAAATGTAAATATTCCTGACAGACAATAGTGTAGTGTCCGATCCCAATTCATTATATTTAAGAAATACAATAAAATGTAAATATTCCGGACAGACAATAGTGTAGTATCCGATCCCAATTCATTATATTTAAAAAATAAAATAAAATGTAAATATTCCTGACAGACAATAGTGTAGTGTCCGATCCCAATTCATTATATTTAAGAAATAAAATAAAATGTAAATATTCCTAGACAATAGTGTAGTGTCCGATCCCAATTCATTATATTTAAGAAATGAGATAAAATGTAAATATTCCTTACAGACAATAGTGTAGTGTCCGATCCCAATTCATTATATTTAAGAAATAAGATAAAATGTAAATATTCCTGACAGACAATAGTGTAGTGTCCGATCCCAATTCATTATATTTAAGAAATAAAATAAAATGTAAATATTCCTAGACAATAGTATAGTGTCCGATCACAATTCATTATATTTAAGAAATAAAATTAAATGTAAATATTCCTGACAGACAATAGTGTAGTGTCCGATCCCAATTCATTATATATAAGAAATAAAATTAAATGTAAATATTCCTGACAGACAATAGTGTAGTGTCCGACACCAATCTTTATATACAGGGTATAAGAAATAAAATTAAATGTAAATATTCCTGACAAACAATAGTGTAGTGTCCGATCCCAATTCATTATATTTAAGAAATAAAATAAAATGTAAATATTCCTGACAGACAATAGTGTAGTGTCCGATCCCAATTCATTAAAATTAAGAAATAAAATAAAATGTAAATATTCCTAGACAATAGTGTAGTGTCCGATCCCAATTCATTATATTTAAGAAATAAGATAAAATGTAAATATTCCTGACAAACAACAGTGTAGTGTCCGATCCCAATTCATTATATTTAAGAAATAAAATAAAATGTAAATATTCCTAGACAATAGTGTAGTGTCCGATCCCAATTCATTATATTTAAGAAATAAGATAAAATGTAAATATTCCTGACAGACAATAGTGTAGTGTCCGATCCCAATTCATTATATTTAAGAAATAAAATAAAATGTAAATATTCCTTACAGACAATAGTACAGTGTCCGATCCCTATTCATTATATTTAAAAAGTAAAATAAAATGTAAATATTCCAGACAGACAATAGTACAGTGTCCTATCCTAATTCATTATATTTAAGAAATATAATAAAATGTAAATACTCCTGAGAGACAATAGTGTAGTGTCCGATCCCAATTCATTATATTTAAGAAATAAAATAAAATGTAAATATTCCAGACAGACAATAGTGTAGTGTACGATCCCAATTCATTATATTTAAGAAATAAAATAAAATGTAAATATTCCTGACAGACAATAGTGTAGTGTACGATCCCATTTCATTATATTTAAGAAATAAAATAAAATGTAAATATTCCTGACAGACAATAGTGTAGTGTACGATCGCATTTCATTATATTTAAGAAATAAAATATAATGTTAATATTCCTGACAGACAATAGTACAGTGTCTTATCCTAATTCGTTATATTTAAGAAATAAAATAAAATGTAAATATTCCTGACAGACAATAGTGTAATGTCCGATCCCAATTCATTATATTTAAGAAAGAAAATAAAATGTAAATATTCCTAGACAATAGTGTAGTGTCCGATCCCAATTCATTATATTTAAGAAATAAAATAAAATGTAAATATTCCTGGCAGACAATAGTGTATTGTGCGATCCCAATTCATTATATTTAAGAAATAAAATAAAATGTAAATAATCCTGACAGACAATAGTGTAGTGTTCGATCCCAATTCATTATATTTAAAAAATAAAATAAAATGTAAATATTCCTGACAGACAATAGTGTAGTGTACGATCCCATTTCATTATATTTAAGAAATAAAATGAAATGTAAATATTCCTGACAGACAATAGTACAGTGTCCTATCCTAATTCATTATATTTTAGAAACAAAATAAAATGTAAATATTCCAAACAGACAATAGTGTAGTGTCCGATCCCAATTCATTATATTTAAGAAATACAATAAAATGTAAATATTCCTGTCAGACAATAGTGTAGTGTCCAATACAATTCATTATATTTAAGAAATAAAATAAAATGTAAATATTCCTGACAGAAAATAGTGTAGTGTCCGATCCCAATTCATTATATTTAAGAAATAAAATAAAATGTAAAAATTCCTGACAGACAATAGTACAGTGTCCTATCCTAATTCATTATATTTAAGAAATAAAATAAAATGTAAATATTCCTGACAGACAATAGTGTAGAGTCCTATCCCAATTCATTATATTTAAGAAATAAGATAACATGTAAATATTCCTGACAGACAATAGTGTAGTGTCCGATCCCAATTCATTATATTTAAGAAATAAAATAAAATGTAAATATTCCTGACAGACAATAGTGTAGTGTTCGATCCCAATTCATTATATTTAAGAAATAAAATAAAATGTATATATTCCTGACAGACAATAGTACAGTGTCCGATCCCTATTCATTATATTTAAGAAGTAAAATAAAATGTAAATATTCCAGACAGACAATAGTACAGTGTCCTATCCTAATTCATTATATTTAAGAAATATAATAAAATGTAAATACTCCTGAGAGACAATAGTGTAGTGTCCGATCCCAATTCATTATATTTAAGAAATAAAATAAAATGTAAATATTCCAGACAGACAATAGTGTAGTGTACGATCCCAATTCATTATATTTAAGAAATAAAATAAAATGTAAATATTCCTGACAGACAATAGTGTAGTGTACGATCCCATTTCATTATATTTAAGAAATAAAATAAAATGTAAATATTCCTGACAGACAATAGTGTAGTGTACGATCGCATTTCATTATATTTAAGAAATAAAATAAAATGTTAATATTCCTGACAGACAATAGTACAGTGTCTTATCCTAATTCGTTATATTTAAGAAATAAAATAAAATGTAAATATTCCTGACAGACAATAGTGTAATGTCCGATCCCAATTCATTATATTTAAGAAAGAAAATAAAATGTAAATATTCCTAGACAATAGTGTAGTGTCCGATCACAATTCATTATATATAAGAAATAAAATAAAATGTAAATATTCCCAACAAACAATAGTGTAGTGTCCGATCCCAATTCATTATATATAAGAAATAAAATAAAATGTAAATATTCCTGACAGAGAATAGTGTAGTGTCCGATCCCAATTCATTATATTTAAGAAATAAAATAAAATGTAAATATTCCTGACAGACAATAGTGTAGTGTACGATCCCAATTCATTATAATTAAGAAATAAAATAAAATGTAAATATTCCTAGACAATAGTGTAGTGTCCGATCCCAATTCATTATATTTAAGAAATAAGATAACATGTAAGTATTCCTGACAGACAATAATGTAGTATCCGATCCCAATTCATTATATTTAAAAAATAAAATAAAATGTAAATATTCCTGACAGACAATAGTGTAGTGTCCGATCCCAATTCATTATATTTAAGAAATAAAATAAAATGTAAATATTCCTAGACAATAGTGTAGTGTCCGATCCCAATTCATTATATTTAAGAAATGAGATAAAATGTAAATATTCCTGACAGACAATAGTGTAGTGTCCGATCCCTATTCATTATATTTAAGAAATAAGATAAAATGTAAATATTCCTGACAGACAATAGTGTAGTGTCCGATCCCAATTCATTATATTTAAGAAATAAAATAAAATGTAAATATTCCTACACAATAGTGTAGTGTCCGATCACAATTCATTATATATAAGAAATAAAATTAAATGTAAATATTCCTGACAGACAATAGTGTAGTGTCCGATCCCAATTCATTATATTTAAGAAATAAAATAAAATGTAAATATTCCTGACAGACAATAGTGTAGTGTCCGATCCCAATTCATTATAATTAAGAAATAAAATAAAATGTAAATATTCCTAGACAATAGTGTAGTGTCCGATCCCAATTCATTATATTTAAGAAATAAGATAAAATGTAAATATTCCTGACAGACAATAGTGTAGTGTCCGATCCCAATTCATTATATTTAAGAAATAAAATAAAATGTAAATATTCCTAGACAATAGTGTAGTGTCCGATCCCAATTCATTATATTTAAGAAATAAGATAAAATGTAAATATTCCTGACAAACAATAGTGTAGTGTCCGATTCCAATTCATTATATTTAAGAAATAAAATAAAATGTAAATATTCCTGACAGAAAATAGTGTAGTGTCCGATCCCAATTCATTATATTTAAGAAATAAGATAACATGTAAGTATTCCTGACAGACAATAATGTAGTATCCGATCCCAATTCATTATATTTAAGAAATAAAATAAAATGTAAATATTCCTGACAGACAATAGTGTAGTGTCCGGTCCCAATTCCTTATATTTAAGAAATACAATAAAATGTAAATATTCCTGTCAGACAATAGTGTAGTGTCCGATCCCAATTCATTATATTTAAGAAATAAGATAAAATGTAAATATTCCTGACAAACAATAGTGTAGTGTCCGATTCCAATTCATTATATTTAAGAAATAAAATAAAATGTAAATATTCCTGACAAACAATAGTACAGTGTCCGATCCCAATTCATTATATTTAAGAAGTAAAATAAAATGTAAATATTCCTGACAGACAATAGTACAGTGTCCTATCCTAATTCATTATATTTAAGAAATATAATCAAATGTAAATATTCCGGACAGACAATAGTGTAGTATCCGATCCCAATTCATTATATTTAAGAAATAAAATAAAATGTAAATATTACCGACAGACAATAGTGTAGTGTACGATCCCAATTCATTATATTTAAGAAATAAAATAAAGTGTAAATATTCCTGACAGACAATAGTGTAGTGTACGATCCCATTTCATTATATTTAAGAAATAAAATAAAATGTAAATATTCCTGACAGACAATAGTGTAGTGTCCGATCCCAATTCATTATATTTAAGAAATAAAATAAAATGTAAATATTCCTGACAGACAATAGTGTAGTGTCCGATCCCAATTCATTATATTTAAGAAATACAATAAAATGTAAATATTCCTGACAGACAATAGTGTAGTGTCCGATCCCAATTCATTATATTTAAGAAATAAAATAAAATGTAAATATTCCTGACAGACAATAGTGTAGTGTCCGATCCCAATTCATTATATTTAAGAAATACAATAAAATGTAAATATTCCTGACAGACAATAGTGTAGTGTCCGATCCCAATTCATTATATTTAAGAAATAAAATAAAATGCAAATATTCCTGACAGACAATAGTGTAGTGTCCGATCCCAATTCATTATATTTAAGAAATAAAATAAAATGTAAATATTCCTAGACAATAGTGTAGTGTCCGATCCCAATTCATTATATTTAAGAAATGAGATAAAATGTAAATATTCCTGACAGACAATAGTGTAGTGTCCGATCCCAATTCATTATATTTAAGAAATAAAATAAAATGTAAATATTCCTGACAGACAATGGTGTAGTGTCCGATCCCAATTCATTATATTTAAGGAATAAAATAAAATGTAAATATTCCTAGACAATAGTGTAGTGTCCGATCACAATTCATTATATATAAGAAATAAAATTAAATGTAAATATTCCTGACAGACAATAGTGTAGTGTACGATCCCAATTCATTATAATTAAGAAATAAAATAAAATGTAAATATTCCTAGACAATAGAGTAGTGTCCGATCCCAATTCATTATATTTAAGAAATAAGATAACATGTAAGTATTCCTGACAGACAATAGTGTAGTGTCAGATCCCATTTCATTATATTTAAGAAATAAAATAAAATGTAAATATTCCTGACAGACAATAGTGTAGTGTTCGATCCCAATTCATTATATTTAAGAAATACAATAAAATGTAAATATTCCGGACAGACAATAGTGTAGTGTCCGATCCCAATTATTTATATTTAAAAAATAAAATAAAATGTAAATATTCCTGACAGACAATAGTGTAGTGTCCGATCCCAATTCATTATATTTAAGAAATAAAATAAAATGTAAATATTCCTAGACAATAGTGTAGTGTCCGATCCCAATTCATTATATTTAAGAAATAAGATAAAATGTAAATATTCCTGACAGACAATAGTGTAGTGTCCGATCCCAATTCATTATATTTAAGAAATAAAATAAAATGTAAATATTCCTATACAATAGTGTAGTGTCCGATCACAATTCATTATATATAAGAAATAAAATTAAATGTAAATATTCCTGACAGACAATAGTGTAGTGTCCGATCCCAATTCATTATATATAAGAAATAAAATTAAATGTAAATATTCCTGACAGACAATAGTGTAGTGTCCGATACCAATCTTTATATACAGGGTATAAGAAATAAAATAAAATGTAAATATTCCTGACAGACAATAGTGTAGTTTCCGACACCAATCTTTATATACAGGGTATAAGAAATAAAATTAAATGTAAATATTCCTGACAGACAATAGTGTAGTGGCCAATCCCAATTCATTATATTTAAGAAATAAAATAAAATGTAAATATTCCTGACAGACAATAGTGTAGTGTCCGGTCCCAATTCATTATAATTAAGAAATAAAATAAAATGTAAATATTCCTAGACAATAGTGTAGTGTCCGATCCCAATTCATTATATTTAAGAAATAAGATAAAATGTAAATATTCCTGACAGACAATAGTGTAGTGTCCGATCCCAATTCATTATATTTAAGAAATAAAATAAAATGTAAATATTCCTAGACAATAGTGTAGTGTCCGATCCCAGTTCATTATATTTAAGAAATAAAATAAAATATAAATATTCCTGACACACAATAGTGTAGTGTCCGATTCCAATTCATTATATTTAAGAAATAAAATAAAATGTAAATATTCCTGACAGACAATAGTGTAGCGTCCGATCCCAATTCATTATATTTAAGAAATAAAATAAAATGTAAATATTCCTGACAGACAATAGTGTAGTGTCCGATCCCAATTCATTATATTTAAGAAACAAAATAAAATGTAAATATATTCCTGACAGACAATAGTGTAGTGTCCGATCTCAATTCATTATATTTAAGAAATAAAATAAAATGTAAATATTCCTGACAAACAATAGTACAGTGTCCGATCCCAATTCATTATATTTAAGAAGTAAAATAAAATGTAAATATTCCTGACAGACAATAGTACAGTGTCCTATCCTAATTCATTATATTTAAGAAATATAATAAAATGTAAATATTCCAGACAGACAATAGTGTAGTATCCGATCCCAATTCATTATATTTAAGAAATAAAATAAAATGTAAATATTACCGACAGACAATAGTGTAGTGTCCTATCCCAATTCATTATATTTAAGAAATAAAATAAAATGTAAATATTCCTGACAGACAATAGTGTAGTGTACGATCCCAATTCATTATAATTAAGAAACAAAATAAAATGTAAATATTCCTAGACAATAGTGTAGTGTCCGATCCCAATTCATTATATTTAAGAAATAAGATAACATGTAAGTATTCCTGACAGACAATTGTGTAGAGTCAGATCCCATTTCATTATATTTAAGAAATAAAATAAAATGTAAATATTCCTGACAGACAATAGTGTAGTGTCCGATCCCAATTCATTATATTTAAGAAATACAATAAAATGTAAATATTCCGGACAGACAATAGTGTAGTATCCGATCCCAATTCATTATATTTAAAAAATAAAATAAAATGTAAATATTCCTGACAGACAATAGTGTAGTGTCCGATCCCAATTCATTATATTTAAGAAATAAAATAAAATGTAAATATTCCTAGACAATAGTGTAGTGTCCGATCCCAATTCATTATATTTAAGAAATGAGATAAAATGTAAATATTCCTTACAGACAATAGTGTAGTGTCCGATCCCAATTCATTATATTTAAGAAATAAGATAAAATGTAAATATTCCTGACAGACAATAGTGTAGTGTCCGATCCCAATTCATTATATTTAAGAAATAAAATAAAATGTAAATATTCCTAGACAATAGTGTAGTTTCCGATCACAATTCATTATATTTAAGAAATAAAATTAAATGTAAATATTCCTGACAGACAATAGTGTAGTGTCCGATCCCAATTCATTATATATAAGAAATAAAATTAAATGTAAATATTCCTGACAGACAATAGTGTAGTGTCCGATACCAATCTTTATATACAGGGTATAAGAAATAAAATAAAATGTAAATATTCCTGACAGACAATAGTGTAGTTTCCGACACCAATCTTTATATACAGGGTATAAGAAATAAAATTAAATGTAAATATTCCTGACAGACAATAGTGTAGTGGCCAATCCCAATTCATTATATTTAAGAAATAAAATAAAATGTAAATATTCCTGACAGACAATAGTGTAGTGTCCGGTCCCAATTCATTATAATTAAGAAATAAAATAAAATGTAAATATTCCTAGACAATAGTGTAGTGTCCGATCCCAATTCATTATATTTAAGAAATAAGATAAAATGTAAATATTCCTGACAGACAATAGTGTAGTGTCCGATCCCAATTCATTATATTTAAGAAATAAAATAAAATGTAAATATTCCTAGACAATAGTGTAGTGTCCGATCCCAGTTCATTATATTTAAGAAATAAAATAAAATATAAATATTCCTGACACACAATAGTGTAGTGTCCGATTCCAATTCATTATATTTAAGAAATAAAATAAAATGTAAATATTCCTGACAGACAATAGTGTAGCGTCCGATCCCAATTCATTATATTTAAGAAATAAAATAAAATGTAAATATTCCTGACAGACAATAGTGTAGTGTCCGATCCCAATTCATTATATTTAAGAAACAAAATAAAATGTAAATATATTCCTGACAGACAATAGTGTAGTGTCCGATCTCAATTCATTATATTTAAGAAATAAAATAAAATGTAAATATTCCTGACAAACAATAGTACAGTGTCCGATCCCAATTCATTATATTTAAGAAGTAAAATAAAATGTAAATATTCCTGACAGACAATAGTACAGTGTCCTATCCTAATTCATTATATTTAAGAAATATAATAAAATGTAAATATTCCAGACAGACAATAGTGTAGTATCCGATCCCAATTCATTATATTTAAGAAATAAAATAAAATGTAAATATTACCGACAGACAATAGTGTAGTGTCCTATCCCAATTCATTATATTTAAGAAATAAAATAAAATGTAAATATTCCTGACAGACAATAGTGTAGTGTACGATCCCAATTCATTATAATTAAGAAACAAAATAAAATGTAAATATTCCTAGACAATAGTGTAGTGTCCGATCCCAATTCATTATATTTAAGAAATAAGATAACATGTAAGTATTCCTGACAGA
Source organism: Bathymodiolus brooksi (assembly GCA_963680875.1). NCBI lineage: Eukaryota > Metazoa > Mollusca > Bivalvia > Mytilida > Modiolidae > Bathymodiolus > Bathymodiolus brooksi. The sequence continues at coordinate 68,403,654 of OY804586.1, forward strand.
CAATTGTGTAGAGTCAGATCCCATTTCATTATATTTAAGAAATAAAATAAAATGTAAATATTCCTGACAGACAATAGTGTAGTGTCCGATCCCAATTCATTATATTTAAGAAATACAATAAAATGTAAATATTCCGGACAGACAATAGTGTAGTATCCGATCCCAATTCATTATATTTAAAAAATAAAATAAAATGTAAATATTCCTGACAGACAATAGTGTAGTGTCCGATCCCAATTCATTATATTTAAGAAATAAAATAAAATGTAAATATTCCTAGACAATAGTGTAGTGTCCGATCCCAATTCATTATATTTAAGAAATGAGATAAAATGTAAATATTCCTTACAGACAATAGTGTAGTGTCCGATCCCAATTCATTATATTTAAGAAATAAGATAAAATGTAAATATTCCTGACAGACAATAGTGTAGTGTCCGATCCCAATTCATTATATTTAAGAAATAAAATAAAATGTAAATATTCCTAGACAATAGTGTAGTTTCCGATCACAATTCATTATATTTAAGAAATAAAATTAAATGTAAATATTCCTGACAGACAATAGTGTAGTGTCCGATCCCAATTCATTATATATAAGAAATAAAATTAAATGTAAATATTCCTGACAGACAATAGTGTAGTGTCCGACACCAATCTTTATATACAGGGTATAAGAAATAAAATTAAATGTAAATATTCCTGACAAACAATAGTGTAGTGTCCGATCCCAATTCATTATATTTAAGAAATAAAATAAAATGTAAATATTCCTGACAGACAATAGTGTAGTGTCCGATCCCAATTCATTAAAATTAAGAAATAAAATAAAATGTAAATATTCCTAGACAATAGTGTAGTGTCCGATCCCAATTCATTATATTTAAGAAATAAGATAAAATGTAAATATTCCTGACAAACAACAGTGTAGTGTCCGATCCCAATTCATTATATTTAAGAAATAAAATAAAATGTAAATATTCCTAGACAATAGTGTAGTGTCCGATCCCAATTCATTATATTTAAGAAATAAGATAAAATGTAAATATTCCTGACAAACAATAGTGTTGTGTCCGATCACAATTCATTATATTTAAGAAATAAAATAAAATATAAATATTCCTGACACACAATAGTGTAGTGTCCGATTCCAATTCATTATATTTAAGAAATAAAATAAAATGTAAATATTCCTGACAGACAATAGTGTAGCGTCCGATCCCAATTCATTATATTTAAGAAATAAAATAAAATGTAAATATTCCTGACAGACAATAGTGTAGTGTCCGATCCCAATTCATTATATTTAAGAAATAAAATAAAATGTAAATATTCCTGACAAACAATAGTACAGTGTCCGATCCCAATTCATTATATTTAAGAAGTAAAATAAAATGTAAATATTCTTGACAGACAATAGTACAGTGTCCTATCCTAATTCATTATATTTAAGAAATATAATAAAATGTAAATATTCCTGACAGACAATAGTGTAGTATCCGATCCCAATTCATTATATTTAAGAAATAAAATAAAATGTAAATATTACCGACAGACAATAGTGTAGTGTACGATCCCAATTCATTATATTTAAGAAATAAAATAAAATGTAAATATTCCTGACAGACAATAGTGTAGTGTCCGATCCCAATTCATTATATTTAAGAAATAAAATAAAATGTAAATATTCCTGACAGACAATAGTGTAGTGTCCGATCCCAATTCATTATATTTAAGAAATAAAATAAAATGTAAATATTCCTGACAGACAATAGTGTAGTGTCCGATCCCAATTCATTATATTTAAGAAATAAAATAAAATGTAAATATTCCTGACAGACAATAGTGTAGTGTCCGATCCCAAATCATTATATTTAAGAAATAAAATAAAATGCAAATATTCCTGACAGACAATAGTGTAGTGTCCGATCCTAATTCATTATATTTAAGAAATAAAATAAAATGTAAATATTCCTAGACAATAGTGTAGTGTTCGATCCCAATTCATTATATTTAAGAAATGAGATAAAATGTAAATATTCCTGACAGACAATAGTGTAGTATCCGATCCCAATTCATTATATTTAAGAAATAAGATAAAATGTAAATATACCTGACAGACAATAGTGTAGTGTCCGATCCCAATTCATTATATTTAAGAAATAAAATAAAATGTAAATATTCCTAGACAATAGTGTAGTGTCCGATCACAATTCATTATATATAAGAAATAAAATTAAATGTAAATATTCCTGACAGACAATAGTGTAGTGTCCGATCCCAATTCATTATATATAAGAAATAAGATTAAATGTAAATATTCCTGACAGACAATAGTGTAGTGTCCGATACCAATCTTTATATACAGGGTATAAGAAATAAAATAAAAGGTAAATATTCCTGACAGACAATAGTGTAGTGTCCGATACCAATCTTTATATACACGGTATAAGAAATACAATTAAATGTAAATATTCCTGACAGACAATAGTGTAGTGTCCGATCCCAATTCATTATATTTAAGAAATAAAAAAAAATGTAAATATTCCTGACAGACAATAGTGTAGTGTCCGATCCCATTTCATTATAATTAAGAAATAAAATAAAATGTAAATATTTCTAGACAATAGTGTAGTGTCCGATCCCAATTCATTATATTTCAGAAATAAGATAAATTGTAAATATTCCTGACAGACAATAGTGCAGTGTCCGATCCCATTTCATTATTTTTAAGTAATACAATAAAATGTAAATATTCCCGACAGACAATAGTGTAGTGTCCGATCCCAATTCATTATATTTAAGAAATAAAATAAAATGTAAATATTCCTGACAGACAATAGTGTAGTGTCCGATCCCAATTCATTAAAATTAAGAAATAAAATAAAATGTAAATATTCCTAGACAATAGTGTAGTGTCCGATCCCAATTCATTATATTTAAGAAATAAGATAAAATGTAAATATTCCTGACAAACAATAGTGTAGTGTCCGATCCCAATTCATTATATTTAAGAAATAAAATAAAATGTAAATATTCCTAGACAATAGTGTAGTGTCCGATCCCAATTCATTATATTTAAGAAATAAGATAAAATGTAAATATTCCTGACAAACAATAGTGTTGTGTCCGATCCCAATTCATTATATTTAAGAAATAAAATAAAATATAAATATTCCTGACACACAATAGTGTAGTGTCCGATTCCAATTCATTATATTTAAGAAATAAAATAAAATGTAAATATTCCTGACAGACAATAGTGTAGCGTCCGATCCCAATTCATTATATTTAAGAAATAAAATAAAATGTAAATATTCCTGACAGACAATAGTGTAGTGTCCGATCCCAATTCATTATATTTAAGAAATAAAATAAAATGTAAATATTCCTGACAAACAATAGTACAGTGTCCGATCCCAATTCATTATATTTAAGAAGTAAAATAAAATGTAAATATTCTTGACAGACAATAGTACAGTGTCCTATCCTAATTCATTATATTTAAGAAATATAATAAAATGTAAATATTCCTGACAGACAATAGTGTAGTATCCGATCCCAATTCATTATATTTAAGAAATAAAATAAAATGTAAATATTACCGACAGACAATAGTGTAGTGTACGATCCCAATTCATTATATTTAAGAAATAAAATAAAATGTAAATATTCCTGACAGACAATAGTGTAGTGTCCGATCCCAATTCATTATATTTAAGAAATAAAATAAAATGTAAATATTCCTGACAGACAATAGTGTAGTGTCCGATCCCAATTCATTATATTTAAGAAATAAAATAAAATGTAAATATTCCTGACAGACAATAGTGTATTGTCCGATCCCAATTCATTATATTTAAGAAATAAAATAAAATGTAAATATTCCTGACAGACAATAGTGTAGTGTCCGATCCCAAATCATTATATTTAAGAAATAAAATAAAATGCAAATATTCCTGACAGACAATAGTGTAGTGTCCGATCCTAATTCATTATATTTAAGAAATAAAATAAAATGTAAATATTCCTAGACAATAGTGTAGTGTTCGATCCCAATTCATTATATTTAAGAAATGAGATAAAATGTAAATATTCCTGACAGACAATAGTGTAGTGTCCGATCCCTATTCATTATATTTAAGAAATAAAATAAAATATAAATATTCCTGACAGACAATAGTGTAGTGTTCGATCCCAAATCATTACATTTAAGAAATAAAATAGCATGTAAATATTCCTGACAGACAATAGTGTAGTGTCCGATCCCTATTCATTATATTTAAGAAATAAAATAAAATGTAAATATACCTGACAGACAATAGTGTAGTGTCCGATCCCAATTCATTATATTTAAGAAATAAAATAAAATGTAAATATTCCTAGACAATAGTGTAGTGTCCGATCACAATTCATTATATATAAGAAATAAAATTAAATGTAAATATTCCTGACAGACAATAGTGTAGTGTCCGATCCCAATTCATTATATATAAGAAATAAGATTAAATGTAAATATTCCTGACAGACAATAGTGTAGTGTCCGATACCAATCTTTATATACAGGGTATAAGAAATAAAATAAAAGGTAAATATTCCTGACAGACAATAGTGTAGTGTCCGATACCAATCTTTATATACACGGTATAAGAAATAAAATTAAATGTAAATATTCCTGACAGACAATAGTGTAGTGTCCGATCCCAATTCATTATATTTAAGAAATAAAAAAAAATGTAAATATTCCTGACAGACAATAGTGTAGTGTCCGATCCCATTTCATTATAATTAAGAAATAAAATAAAATGTAAATATTTCTAGACAATAGTGTAGTGTCCGATCCCAATTCATTATATTTCAGAAATAAGATAAATTGTAAATATTCCTGACAGACAATAGTGCAGTGTCCGATCCCATTTCATTATTTTTAAGAAATACAATAAAATGTAAATATTCCCGACAGACAATAGTGTAGTGTCCGATCCCAATTCATTATATTTAAGAAATAAAATAAAATGTAAATATTCCTAGACAATAGTGTAGTGTCCGATCCCAATTCATTATATTTAAGAAATGAGATAAAATGTAAATATTCCTGACAGACAATAGTGTAGTGTCCGATCCCAATTCATTATATTTAAGAAATAAGATAAAATGTAAATATTCCTGACAGACAATAGTGTAGTGTCCGATCCCAATTCATTATATTTAAGAAATAAAATAAAATGTAAATATTCCTAGACAATAGTGTAGTGTCCGATCCCAATTCATTATATTTAAGAAATGAGATAAAATGTAAATATTCCTGACAGACAATAGTGTAGTGTCCGATCCCAATATATTATATTTAAGAAATAAGATAAACTGTAAATATTCCTGACAGACAATAGTGTAGTGTCCGATCCCAATTCATTATATTTAAGAAAGAAAATAAAATGTAAATATTCCTAGACAATAGTGTAGTGTCCGATCACAATTCATTATATATAAGAAATAAAATTAAATGTAAATATTCCCGACAGACAATAGTGTAGTGTCCGATCCCAATTCATTATATATAAGAAATAAAATAAAATGTAAATATTCCTGACAGAGAATAGTGTAGTGTCCGATCCCATTTCATTATATTCAAGAAATAAAATAAAATGTAAATATTCCTGACAGACAATAGTGTAGTGTACGATCCCAATTCATTATAATTAAGAAATAAAATAAAATTTAAATATTCCTAGACAATAGTGTAGTGTCCGATCCCAATTCATTATATTTAAGAAATAAGATAACATGTAAATATTCCTGACAGACAATAGTGTAGTGTCCGATCCCATTTCATTATATTTAAGAAATAAAATAACATGTAAATATTCCTGACAGACAATAGTGTAGTGTACGATCCCTATTCATTATATTTAAGAAATCCAATAAAATGTAAATATTCCTGACAGACAATAGTGTAGTGTCCGATCCCAATTCATTATATATAAGAAATAAGATTAAATGTAAATATTCCTGACAGACAATAGTGTAGTGTCCGATACCAATCTTTATATACAGGGTATAAGAAATAAAATTAAATGTAAATATTCCTGACAGACAATAGTGTAGTGTCCGATCCCAATTCATTATAATTAAGAAATAAAATAAAATGTAAATATTTCTAGACAATAGTGTAGTGTCCGATCCCAATTCATTATATATAAGAAATAAAATAAAATGTAAATATTCCTGACAGAGAATAGTGTAGTGTCCGATCCCAATTCATTATATCAAAGAAATAAAATAAAATGTAAATATTCCTGACAGACAATAGTGTAGTGTACGATCTCAATTCATTATAATTAAGAAATAAAATAAAATGTAAATATTCCTAGACAATAGTGTAGTGTCCGATCCCAATTCATTATATTTTAGAAATAAGATAACATGTAAATATTCCTGACAGACAATAGTGTAGTGTCCGATCCCATTTCATTGTATTTAAGAAATAAAATAAAATGTAAATATTCCTGACAGACAATAGTGTAGTGTCCGATACCAATCTTTATATACAGGGTATAAGAAATAAAATAAAATGTAAATATTCCTGACAGACAATAGTGTAGTGTCCGATACCAATCTTTATATACACGGTATAAGAAATAAAATTAAATGTAAATATTCCTGACAGACAATAGTGTAGTGTCCGATCCCATTTCATTATAATTAAGAAATAAAATAAAATGTAAATATTTCTAGACAATAGTGTAGTGTCCGATCCCAATTCATTATATTTCAGAAATAAGATAAATTGTAAATATTCCTGACAGACAATAGTGTAGTGTCCGATCCCATTTCATTATATCTAAGAAATAAAATAAAATGTAAATATTCCTGACAGACAATAGTGTAGTGTCCGATCCCAATTCATTATATTTAAGAAATACAATAAAATGTAAATATTCCCGAGAGACAATAGTGTAGTGTCCGATCCCAATTCATTATATTTAAGAAATAAAATAAAATGTAAATATTCCTAGACAATAGTGTATTGTCCGATCCCAATTCATTATATTTAAGAAATGAGATAAAATGTAAATATTCCTGACAGACAATAGTGTAGTGTCCGATCCCAATTAATTATATTTAAGAAATAAAATAAAATGTAAATATTCCTAGACAATAGTGTAGTGTCCGATCCCAATTCATTATATTTAAGAAATGAGATAAAATGTAAATATTCCTGACAGACAATAGTGTAGTGTCCGATCCCAATTAATTATATTTAAGAAATAAGATAAAATGTAAATATTCCTGACAGACAATAGAGTAGTGTCCGATCCCAATTCATTATATTTAAGAAAGAAAATAAAATGTAAATATTCCTAGACAATAGTGTAGTGTCCGATCACAATTCATTATATATAAGAAATAAAATTAAATGTAAATATTCCCGACAGACAATAGTGTAGTGTCCGATCCCAATTCATTATATATAAGAAATAAAATAAAATGTAAATATTCCTGACAGAGAATAGTGTAGTGTCCGATCCCATTTCATTATATTTAAGAAATAAAATAAAATGTAAATATTCCTGACAGACAATAGTGTAGTGTACGATCCCAATTCATTATAATTAAGAAATAAAATAAAATGTAAATATTCCTAGACAATAGTGTAGTGTCCGATCCCAATTCATTATATTTAAGAAATAAGATAACATGTAAATATTCCTGACAGACAATAGTGTAGTGTCCGATCCCATTTCATTATATTTAAGAAATAAAATAACATGTAAATATTCCTGACAGACAATAGTGTAGTGTCCGATACCAATCTTTATATACAGGGTATAAGAAATAAAATAAAATGTAAATATTCCTGACAGACAATAGTGTAGTGTCCGATACCAATCTTTATATACACGGTATAAGAAATAAAATTAAATGTAAATATTCCTGACAGACAATAGTGTAGTGTCCGATCCCAATTCATTATATTTAAGAAATAAAATAAAATGTAAATATTCCTGACAGACAATAGTGTAGTGTCCGATCCCATTTCATTATAATTAAGAAATAAAATAAAATGTAAATATTTCTAGAAAATAGTGTAGTGTCCGATCCCAATTCATTATATTTCAGAAATAAGATAAATTGTAAATATTCCTGACAGGCAATAGTGTAGTGTCCGATCCCATTTCATTATATTTAAGAAATAAAATAAAATGTAAATATTCCTGACAGACAATAGTGTAGTGTCCGATCCCAATTCATTATATTTAAGAAATACAATAAAATGTAAATATTCCTGACAGACAATAGTGTAGTGTCCGATCCCAATTCATTATATTTAAGAAATAAAATAAAATGTAAATATTCCTAGACAATAGTGTAGTGTCCGATCCCAATTCATTATATTTAAGAAATGAGATAAAATGTAAATATTCCTGACAGACAATAGTGTAGTGTCCGATCCCAATTCATTATATTTAAGAAATAAGATAAAATGTAAATATTCCTGACAGACAATAGTGTAGTGTCCGATCCCAATTAATTATATTAAAGAAATAAAATAAAATGTAAATATTCCTAGACAATAGTGTAGTGTCCGATCCCAATTCATTATATTTAAGAAATGAGATAAAATGTAAATATTCCTGACAGACAATAGTGTAGTGTCCGATCCCAATTCATTATATTTAAGAAATAAGATAAAATGTAAATATTCCTGACAGACAATAGTGTAGTGTCCGATACCAATCTTTATATACAGGGTATAAGAAATAAAATTAAATGTAAATATTCCTGACAGACAATAGTGTAGTGTCCGATCCCAATTCATTATAATTAAGAAATAAAATAAAATGTAAATATTTCTAGACAATAGTGTAGTGTCCGATCCCAATTCATTATATATAAGAAATAAAATAAAATGTAAATATTCCTGACAGAGAATAGTGTAGTGTCCGATCCCAATTCATTATATCAAAGAAATAAAATAAAATGTAAATATTCCTGACAGACAATAGTGTAGTGTACGATCTCAATTCATTATAATTAAGAAATAAAATAAAATGTAAATATTCCTAGACAATAGTGTAGTGTCCGATCCCAATTCATTATATTTTAGAAATAAGATAACATGTAAATATTCCTGACAGACAATAGTGTAGTGTCCGATCCCATTTCATTGTATTTAAGAAATAAAATAAAATGTAAATATTCCTGACAGACAATAGTGTAGTGTCCGATACCAATCTTTATATACAGGGTATAAGAAATAAAATAAAATGTAAATATTCCTGACAGACAATAGTGTAGTGTCCGATACCAATCTTTATATACACGGTATAAGAAATAAAATTAAATGTAAATATTCCTGACAGACAATAGTGTAGTGTCCGATCCCATTTCATTATAATTAAGAAATAAAATAAAATGTAAATATTTCTAGACAATAGTGTAGTGTCCGATCCCAATTCATTATATTTCAGAAATAAGATAAATTGTAAATATTCCTGACAGACAATAGTGTAGTGTCCGATCCCATTTCATTATATCTAAGAAATAAAATAAAATGTAAATATTCCTGACAGACAATAGTGTAGTGTCCGATCCCAATTCATTATATTTAAGAAATACAATAAAATGTAAATATTCCCGAGAGACAATAGTGTAGTGTCCGATCCCAATTCATTATATTTAAGAAATAAAATAAAATGTAAATATTCCTAGACAATAGTGTATTGTCCGATCCCAATTCATTATATTTAAGAAATGAGATAAAATGTAAATATTCCTGACAGACAATAGTGTAGTGTCCGATCCCAATTAATTATATTTAAGAAATAAAATAAAATGTAAATATTCCTAGACAATAGTGTAGTGTCCGATCCCAATTCATTATATTTAAGAAATGAGATAAAATGTAAATATTCCTGACAGACAATAGTGTAGTGTCCGATCCCAATTAATTATATTTAAGAAATAAGATAAAATGTAAATATTCCTGACAGACAATAGAGTAGTGTCCGATCCCAATTCATTATATTTAAGAAAGAAAATAAAATGTAAATATTCCTAGACAATAGTGTAGTGTCCGATCACAATTCATTATATATAAGAAATAAAATTAAATGTAAATATTCCCGACAGACAATAGTGTAGTGTCCGATCCCAATTCATTATATATAAGAAATAAAATAAAATGTAAATATTCCTGACAGAGAATAGTGTAGTGTCCGATCCCATTTCATTATATTTAAGAAATAAAATAAAATGTAAATATTCCTGACAGACAATAGTGTAGTGTACGATCCCAATTCATTATAATTAAGAAATAAAATAAAATGTAAATATTCCTAGACAATAGTGTAGTGTCCGATCCCAATTCATTATATTTAAGAAATAAGATAACATGTAAATATTCCTGACAGACAATAGTGTAGTGTCCGATCCCATTTCATTATATTTAAGAAATAAAATAACATGTAAATATTCCTGACAGACAATAGTGTAGTGTCCGATACCAATCTTTATATACAGGGTATAAGAAATAAAATAAAATGTAAATATTCCTGACAGACAATAGTGTAGTGTCCGATACCAATCTTTATATACACGGTATAAGAAATAAAATTAAATGTAAATATTCCTGACAGACAATAGTGTAGTGTCCGATCCCAATTCATTATATTTAAGAAATAAAATAAAATGTAAATATTCCTGACAGACAATAGTGTAGTGTCCGATCCCATTTCATTATAATTAAGAAATAAAATAAAATGTAAATATTTCTAGAAAATAGTGTAGTGTCCGATCCCAATTCATTATATTTCAGAAATAAGATAAATTGTAAATATTCCTGACAGGCAATAGTGTAGTGTCCGATCCCATTTCATTATATTTAAGAAATAAAATAAAATGTAAATATTCCTGACAGACAATAGTGTAGTGTCCGATCCCAATTCATTATATTTAAGAAATACAATAAAATGTAAATATTCCTGACAGACAATAGTGTAGTGTCCGATCCCAATTCATTATATTTAAGAAATAAAATAAAATGTAAATATTCCTAGACAATAGTGTAGTGTCCGATCCCAATTCATTATATTTAAGAAATGAGATAAAATGTAAATATTCCTGACAGACAATAGTGTAGTGTCCGATCCCAATTCATTATATTTAAGAAATAAGATAAAATGTAAATATTCCTGACAGACAATAGTGTAGTGTCCGATCCCAATTAATTATATTAAAGAAATAAAATAAAATGTAAATATTCCTAGACAATAGTGTAGTGTCCGATCCCAATTCATTATATTTAAGAAATGAGATAAAATGTAAATATTCCTGACAGACAATAGTGTAGTGTCCGATCCCAATTCATTATATTTAAGAAATAAGATAAAATGTAAATATTCCTGACAGACAATAGTGTAGTGTCCGATCCCAATTCATTATATTTAAGAAAGAAAATAAAATGTAAATATTCCTAGACAATAGTGTAGTGTCCGATCACAATTCATTATATATAAGAAATAAAATTAAATGTAAATATTCCCGACAGACAATAGTGTAGTGTCCGATCCCAATTCATTATATATAAGAAATAAAATAAAATGTAAATATTCCTTACAGAGAATAGTGTAGTGTCCGATCCCATTTCATTATATTCAAGAAATAAAATAAAATGTAAATATTCCTGACAGACAATAGTGTAGTGTACGATCCCAATTCATTATAATTAAGAAATAAAATAAAATGTAAATATTCCTAGACAATAGTGTAGTGTCCGATCCCAATTCATTATATTTAAGAAATAAGATAACATGTAAATATTCCTGACAGACAATAGTGTAGTGTCCGATCCCATTTCATTATATTTAAGAAATAAAATAACATGTAAATATTCCTGACAGACAATAGTGTAGTGTACGATCCCTATTCATTATATTTAAGAAATCCAATAAATTGTAAATATTCCTGACAGACAATAGTGTAGTGTCCGATCCCAATTCATTATATATAAGAAATAAGATTAAATGTAAATATTCCTGACAGACAATAGTGTAGTGTCCGATACCAATCTTTATATACAGGGTATAAGAAATAAAATTAAATGTAAATATTCCTGACAGACAATAGTGTAGTGTCCGATCCCAATTCATTATAATTAAGAAATAAAATAAAATGTAAATATTTCTAGACAATAGTGTAGTGTCCGATCCCAATTCATTATATATAAGAAATAAAATAAAATGTAAATATTCCTGACAGAGAATAGTGTAGTGTCCGATCCCAATTCATTATATCAAAGAAATAAAATAAAATGTAAATATTCCTGACAGACAATAGTGTAGTGTACGATCTCAATTCATTATAATTAAGAAATAAAATAAAATGTAAATATTCCTAGACAATAGTGTAGTGTCCGATCCCAATTCATTATATTTTAGAAATAAGATAACATGTAAATATTCCTGACAGACAATAGTGTAGTGTCCGATCCCATTTCATTGTATTTAAGAAATAAAATAAAATGTAAATATTCCTGACAGACAATAGTGTAGTGTCCGATACCAATCTTTATATACAGGGTATAAGAAATAAAATAAAATGTAAATATTCCTGACAGACAATAGTGTAGTGTCCGATACCAATCTTTATATACACGGTATAAGAAATAAAATTAAATGTAAATATTCCTGACAGACAATAGTGTAGTGTCCGATCCCATTTCATTATAATTAAGAAATAAAATAAAATGTAAATATTTCTAGACAATAGTGTAGTGTCCGATCCCAATTCATTATATTTCAGAAATAAGATAAATTGTAAATATTCCTGACAGACAATAGTGTAGTGTCCGATCCCATTTCATTATATCTAAGAAATAAAATAAAATGTAAATATTCCTGACAGACAATAGTGTAGTGTCCGATCCCAATTCATTATATTTAAGAAATACAATAAAATGTAAATATTCCCGAGAGACAATAGTGTAGTGTCCGATCCCAATTCATTATATTTAAGAAATGAGATAAAATGTAAATATTCCTGACAGACAATAGTGTAGTGTCCGATCCCAATTAATTATATTTAAGAAATAAAATAAAATGTAAATATTCCTAGACAATAGTGTAGTGTCCGATCCCAATTCATTATATTTAAGAAATGAGATAAAATGTAAATATTCCTGACAGACAATAGTGTAGTGTTCGATCCCAATTAATTATATTTAAGAAATAAGATAAAATGTAAATATTCCTGACAGACAATAGAGTAGTGTCCGATCCCAATTCATTATATTTAAGAAAGAAAATAAAATGTAAATATTCCTAGACAATAGTGTAGTGTCCGATCACAATTCATTATATATAAGAAATAAAATTAAATGTAAATATTCCCGACAGACAATAGTGTAGTGTCCGATCCCAATTCATTATATATAAGAAATAAAATAAAATGTAAATATTCCTGACAGAGAATAGTGTAGTGTCCGATCCCATTTCATTATATTTAAGAAATAAAATAAAATGTAAATATTCCTGACAGACAATAGTGTAGTGTACGATCCCAATTCATTATAATTAAGAAATAAAATAAAATGTAAATATTCCTAGACAATAGTGTAGTGTCCGATCCCAATTCATTATATTTAAGAAATAAGATAACATGTAAATATTCCTGACAGACAATAGTGTAGTGTCCGATCCCATTTCATTATATTTAAGAAATAAAATAACATGTAAATATTCCTGACAGACAATAGTGTAGTGTCCGATACCAATCTTTATATACAGGGTATAAGAAATAAAATAAAATGTAAATATTCCTGACAGACAATAGTGTAGTGTCCGATACCAATCTTTATATACACGGTATAAGAAATAAAATTAAATGTAAATATTCCTGACAGACAATAGTGTAGTGTCCGATCCCAATTCATTATATTTAAGAAATAAAATAAAATGTAAATATTCCTGACAGACAATAGTGTAGTGTCCGATCCCATTTCATTATAATTAAGAAATAAAATAAAATGTAAATATTTCTAGAAAATAGTGTAGTGTCCGATCCCAATTCATTATATTTCAGAAATAAGATAAATTGTAAATATTCCTGACAGACAATAGTGTAGTGTCCGATCCCATTTCATTATATTTAAGAAATAAAATAAAATGTAAATATTCCTGACAGACAATAGTGTAGTGTCCGATCCCAATTCATTATATTTAAGAAATACAATAAAATGTAAATATTCCTGACAGACAATAGTGTAGTGTCCGATCCCAATTCATTATATTTAAGAAATAAAATAAAATGTAAATATTCCTAGACAATAGTGTAGTGTCCGATCCCAATTCATTATATTTAAGAAATGAGATAAAATGTAAATATTCCTGACAGACAATAGTGTAGTGTCCGATCCCAATTCATTATATTTAAGAAATAAGATAAAATGTAAATATTCCTGACAGACAATAGTGTAGTGTCCGATCCCAATTAATTATATTAAAGAAATAAAATAAAATGTAAATATTCCTAGACAATAGTGTAGTGTCCGATCCCAATTCATTATATTTAAGAAATGAGATAAAATGTAAATATTCCTGACAGACAATAGTGTAGTGTCCGATCCCAATTCATTATATTTAAGAAATAAGATAAAATGTAAATATTCCTGACAGACAATAGAGTAGTGTCCGATCCCAATTCATTATATTTAAGAAAGAAAATAAAATGTAAATATTCCTAGACAATAGTGTAGTGTCCGATCACAATTCATTATATATAAGAAATAAAATTAAATGTAAATATTCCCGACAGACAATAGTGTAGTGTCCGATCCCAATTCATTATATATAAGAAATAAAATAAAATGTAAATATTCCTGACAGAGAATGGTGTAGTGTCCGATCCCATTTCATTATATTTAAGAAATAAAATAAAATGTAAATATTCCTGACAGACAATAGTGTAGTGTACGATCCCAATTCTTTATAATTAAGAAATAAAATAAAATGTAAATATTCCTAGACAATAGTGTAGTGTCCGATCCCAATTCATTATATTTAAGAAATAAGATAACATGTAAATATTCCTGACAGACAATAGTGTAGTGTCCGATCCCATTTCATTATAATTAAGAAATAAAATAAAATGTAAATATTTCTAGACAATAGTGTAGTGTCCGATCCCAATTCATTATATTTCAGAAATAAGATAAATTGTAAATATTCCTGACAGACAATAGTGTAGTGTCCGATCCCATTTCATTATATCTAATAAATAAAATAAAATGTAAATATTCCTGACAGACAATAGTGTAGTGTCCGATCCCAATTCATTATATTTAAGAAATACAATAAAATGTAAATATTCCCGAGAGACAATAGTGTAGTGTCCGATCCCAATTCATTATATTTAAGAAATGAGATAAAATGTAAATATTCCTGACAGACAATAGTGTAGTGTCCGATCCCAATTAATTATATTTAAGAAATAAAATAAAATGTAAATATTCCTAGACAATAGTGTAGTGTCCGATCCCAATTCATTATATTTAAGAAATGAGATAAAATGTAAATATTCCTGACAGACAATAGTGTAGTGTTCGATCCCAATTAATTATATTTAAGAAATAAGATAAAATGTAAATATTCCTGACAGACAATAGAGTAGTGTCCGATCCCAATTCATTATATTTAAGAAAGAAAATAAAATGTAAATATTCCTAGACAATAGTGTAGTGTCCGATCACAATTCATTATATATAAGAAATAAAATTAAATGTAAATATTCCCGACAGACAATAGTGTAGTGTCCGATCCCAATTCATTATATATAAGAAATAAAATAAAATGTAAATATTCCTGACAGAGAATAGTGTAGTGTCCGATCCCATTTCATTATATTTAAGAAATAAAATAAAATGTAAATATTCCTGACAGACAATAGTGTAGTGTACGATCCCAATTCATTATAATTAAGAAATAAAATAAAATGTAAATATTCCTAGACAATAGTGTAGTGTCCGATCCCAATTCATTATATTTAAGAAATAAGATAACATGTAAATATTCCTGACAGACAATAGTGTAGTGTCCGATCCCATTTCATTATATTTAAGAAATAAAATAACATGTAAATATTCCTGACAGACAATAGTGTAGTGTCCGATACCAATCTTTATATACAGGGTATAAGAAATAAAATAAAATGTAAATATTCCTGACAGACAATAGTGTAGTGTCCGATACCAATCTTTATATACACGGTATAAGAAATAAAATTAAATGTAAATATTCCTGACAGACAATAGTGTAGTGTCCGATCCCAATTCATTATATTTAAGAAATAAAATAAAATGTAAATATTCCTGACAGACAATAGTGTAGTGTCCGATCCCATTTCATTATAATTAAGAAATAAAATAAAATGTAAATATTTCTAGAAAATAGTGTAGTGTCCGATCCCAATTCATTATATTTCAGAAATAAGATAAATTGTAAATATTCCTGACAGACAATAGTGTAGTGTCCGATCCCATTTCATTATATTTAAGAAATAAAATAAAATGTAAATATTCCTGACAGACAATAGTGTAGTGTCCGATCCCAATTCATTATATTTAAGAAATACAATAAAATGTAAATATTCCTGACAGACAATAGTGTAGTGTCCGATCCCAATTCATTATATTTAAGAAATAAAATAAAATGTAAATATTCCTAGACAATAGTGTAGTGTCCGATCCCAATTCATTATATTTAAGAAATGAGATAAAATGTAAATATTCCTGACAGACAATAGTGTAGTGTCTGATCCCAATTCATTATATTTAAGAAATAAGATAAAATGTAAATATTCCTGACAGACAATAGTGTAGTGTCCGATCCCAATTAATTATATTAAAGAAATAAAATAAAATGTAAATATTCCTAGACAATAGTGTAGTGTCCGATCCCAATTCATTATATTTAAGAAATGAGATAAAATGTAAATATTCCTGACAGACAATAGTGTAGTGTCCGATCCCAATTCATTATATTTAAGAAATAAGATAAAATGTAAATATTCCTGACAGACAATAGAGTAGTGTCCGATCCCATTTCATTATATTTAAGAAATAAAATAAAATGTAAATATTCCTGACAGACAATAGTGTAGTGTACGATCCCAATTCATTATAATTAAGAAATAAAATAAAATGTAAATATTCCTAGACAATAGTGTAGTGTCCGATCCCAATTCATTATATTTAAGAAATAAGATAACATGTAAATATTCCTGACAGACAATAGTGTAGTGTCCGATCCCATTTCATTATATTTAAGAAATAAAATAACATGTAAATATTCCTGACAGACAATAGTGTAGTGTCCGATACCAATCTTTATATACAGGGTATAAGAAATAAAATAAAATGTAAATATTCCTGACAGACAATAGTGTAGTGTCCGATACCAATCTTTATATACACGGTATAAGAAATAAAATTAAATGTAAATATTCCTGACAGACAATAGTGTAGTGTCCGATCCCAATTCATTATATTTAAGAAATAAAATAAAATGTAAATATTCCTGACAGACAATAGTGTAGTGTCCGATCCCATTTCATTATAATTAAGAAATAAAATAAAATGTAAATATTTCTAGAAAATAGTGTAGTGTCCGATCCCAATTCATTATATTTCAGAAATAAGATAAATTGTAAATATTCCTGACAGACAATAGTGTAGTGTCCGATCCCATTTCATTATATTTAAGAAATAAAATAAAATGTAAATATTCCTGACAGACAATAGTGTAGTGTCCGATCCCAATTCATTATATTTAAGAAATACAATAAAATGTAAATATTCCTGACAGACAATAGTGTAGTGTCCGATCCCAATTCATTATATTTAAGAAATAAAATAAAATGTAAATATTCCTAGACAATAGTGTAGTGTCCGATCCCAATTCATTATATTTAAGAAATGAGATAAAATGTAAATATTCCTGACAGACAATAGTGTAGTGTCCGATCCCAATTCATTATATTTAAGAAATAAGATAAAATGTAAATATTCCTGACAGACAATAGTGTAGTGTCCGATCCCAATTAATTATATTAAAGAAATAAAATAAAATGTAAATATTCCTAGACAATAGTGTAGTGTCCGATCCCAATTCATTATATTTAAGAAATGAGATAAAATGTAAATATTCCTGACAGACAATAGTGTAGTGTCCGATCCCAATTCATTATATTTAAGAAATAAGATAAAATGTAAATATTCCTGACAGACAATAGAGTAGTGTCCGATCCCAATTCATTATATTTAAGAAAGAAAATAAAATGTAAATATTCCTAGACAATAGTGTAGTGTCCGATCACAATTCATTATATATAAGAAATAAAATTAAATGTAAATATTCCCGACAGACAATAGTGTAGTGTCCGATCCCAATTCATTATATATAAGAAATAAAATAAAATGTAAATATTCCTGACAGAGAATGGTGTAGTGTCCGATCCCATTTCATTATATTTAAGAAATAAAATAAAATGTAAATATTCCTGACAGACAATAGTGTAGTGTACGATCCCAATTCTTTATAATTAAGAAATAAAATAAAATGTAAATATTCCTAGACAATAGTGTAGTGTCCGATCCCAATTCATTATATTTAAGAAATAAGATAACATGTAAATATTCCTGACAGACAATAGTGTAGTGTCCGATCCCATTTCATTATAATTAAGAAATAAAATAAAATGTAAATATTTCTAGACAATAGTGTAGTGTCCGATCCCAATTCATTATATTTCAGAAATAAGATAAATTGTAAATATTCCTGACAGACAATAGTGTAGTGTCCGATCCCATTTCATTATATCTAATAAATAAAATAAAATGTAAATATTCCTGACAGACAATAGTGTAGTGTCCGATCCCAATTCATTATATTTAAGAAATACAATAAAATGTAAATATTCCCGAGAGACAATAGTGTAGTGTCCGATCCCAATTCATTATATTTAAGAAATGAGATAAAATGTAAATATTCCTGACAGACAATAGTGTAGTGTCCGATCCCAATTAATTATATTTAAGAAATAAAATAAAATGTAAATATTCCTAGACAATAGTGTAGTGTCCGATCCCAATTCATTATATTTAAGAAATGAGATAAAATGTAAATATTCCTGACAGACAATAGTGTAGTGTTCGATCCCAATTAATTATATTTAAGAAATAAGATAAAATGTAAATATTCCTGACAGACAATAGAGTAGTGTCCGATCCCAATTCATTATATTTAAGAAAGAAAATAAAATGTAAATATTCCTAGACAATAGTGTAGTGTCCGATCACAATTCATTATATATAAGAAATAAAATTAAATGTAAATATTCCCGACAGACAATAGTGTAGTGTCCGATCCCAATTCATTATATATAAGAAATAAAATAAAATGTAAATATTCCTGACAGAGAATAGTGTAGTGTCCGATCCCATTTCATTATATTTAAGAAATAAAATAAAATGTAAATATTCCTGACAGACAATAGTGTAGTGTACGATCCCAATTCATTATAATTAAGAAATAAAATAAAATGTAAATATTCCTAGACAATAGTGTAGTGTCCGATCCCAATTCATTATATTTAAGAAATAAGATAACATGTAAATATTCCTGACAGACAATAGTGTAGTGTCCGATCCCATTTCATTATATTTAAGAAATAAAATAACATGTAAATATTCCTGACAGACAATAGTGTAGTGTCCGATACCAATCTTTATATACAGGGTATAAGAAATAAAATAAAATGTAAATATTCCTGACAGACAATAGTGTAGTGTCCGATACCAATCTTTATATACACGGTATAAGAAATAAAATTAAATGTAAATATTCCTGACAGACAATAGTGTAGTGTCCGATCCCAATTCATTATATTTAAGAAATAAAATAAAATGTAAATATTCCTGACAGACAATAGTGTAGTGTCCGATCCCATTTCATTATAATTAAGAAATAAAATAAAATGTAAATATTTCTAGAAAATAGTGTAGTGTCCGATCCCAATTCATTATATTTCAGAAATAAGATAAATTGTAAATATTCCTGACAGACAATAGTGTAGTGTCCGATCCCATTTCATTATATTTAAGAAATAAAATAAAATGTAAATATTCCTGACAGACAATAGTGTAGTGTCCGATCCCAATTCATTATATTTAAGAAATACAATAAAATGTAAATATTCCTGACAGACAATAGTGTAGTGTCCGATCCCAATTCATTATATTTAAGAAATAAAATAAAATGTAAATATTCCTAGACAATAGTGTAGTGTCCGATCCCAATTCATTATATTTAAGAAATGAGATAAAATGTAAATATTCCTGACAGACAATAGTGTAGTGTCTGATCCCAATTCATTATATTTAAGAAATAAGATAAAATGTAAATATTCCTGACAGACAATAGTGTAGTGTCCGATCCCAATTAATTATATTAAAGAAATAAAATAAAATGTAAATATTCCTAGACAATAGTGTAGTGTCCGATCCCAATTCATTATATTTAAGAAATGAGATAAAATGTAAATATTCCTGACAGACAATAGTGTAGTGTCCGATCCCAATTCATTATATTTAAGAAATAAGATAAAATGTAAATATTCCTGACAGACAATAGAGTAGTGTCCGATCCCAATTCATTATATTTAAGAAAGAAAATAAAATGTAAATATTCCTAGACAATAGTGTAGTGTCCGATCACAATTCATTATATATAAGAAATAAAATTAAATGTAAATATTCCCGACAGACAATAGTGTAGTGTCCGATCCCAATTCATTATATATAAGAAATAAAATAAAATGTAAATATTCCTGACAGAGAATGGTGTAGTGTCCGATCCCATTTCATTATATTTAAGAAATAAAATAAAATGTAAATATTCCTGACAGACAATAGTGTAGTGTACGATCCCAATTCTTTATAATTAAGAAATAAAATAAAATGTAAATATTCCTAGACAATAGTGTAGTGTCCGATCCCAATTCATTATATTTAAGAAATAAGATAACATGTAAATATTCCTGACAGACAATAGTGTAGTGTCCGATCCCATTTCATTATATTTAAGAAATAAAATAACATGTAAATATTCCTGACAGACAATAGTGTAGTGTCCGATCCCAATTCATTATATTTAAGAAATACAATAAAATGTAAATATTCCTGACAGACAATAGTGTAGTGTCCGATCCCAATTCATTATATATAAGAAATAAGATTAAATGTAAATATTCCTGACAGACAATAGTGTAGTGTCCGATACCAATCTTTATATACAGGGTATAAGAAATAAAATTAAATGTAAATATTCCTGACAGACAATAGTGTAGTGTCCGATCCCAATTCATTATAATTAAGAAATAAAATAAAATGTAAATATTTCTAGACAATAGTGTAGTGTCCGATCCCAATTCATTATATATAAGAAATAAAATAAAATGTAAATATTCCTGACAGAGAATAATGTAGTGTCCGATCCCAATTCATTATATTTAAGAAATAAGATAACATGTAAATATTCCTGACAGACAATAGTGTAGTGTCCGATCCCATTTCATTATATTTAAGAAATAAAATAACATGTCAATATTCCTGACAGACAATAGTGTAGTGTCCGATCCCAATTCATTATATTTAAGAAATACAATAAAATGTAAATATTCCTGACAGACAATAGTGTAGTGTCCGATCCCAATTCATTATATATAAGAAATAAGATTAAATGTAAATATTCCTGACAGACAATAGTGTAGTGTCCGATACCAATCTTTATATACAGGGTATAAGAAATAAAATAAAATGTAAATATTCCTGACAGACAATAGTGTAGTGTCCGACACCAATCTTTATATACAGGGTATAAGAAATAAAATTAAATGTAAATATTCCTGACAGACAATAGTGTAGTGTCCGATCCCAATTCATTATAATTAAGAAATAAAATAAAATGTAAATATTCCTAGACAATTGTGTAGTGTCCGATCCCAATTCATTATATTTAAGAAATAAGATAACATGTAAATATTCCTGACAGACAATAGTGTAGTGTCCGATCCCATTTCATTATATTTAAGAAATAAAATAAAATGTAAATATTCCTGACAGACAATAGTGTAGTGTCCGATCCCAATTCATTATATTTAAGAAATACAATAAAATGTAAATATTCCGGACAGACAATAGTGTAGTATCCGATCCCAATTCATTATATTTAAGAAATAAAATAAAATGTAAATATTCCTGACAGACAATAGTGTAGTGTCCGATCCCAATTCATTATATTTAAGAAATAAAATAAAATGTAAATATTCCTAGACAATAGTGTAGTGTCCGATCCCAATTCATTATATTTAAGAAATGAGATAAAATGTAAATATTCCTGACAGACAATAGTGTAGTGTCCGATCCCAATTCATTATATTTAAGAAATAAGATAAAATGTAAATATTCCTGACAGACAATAGTGTAGTGTACGATCCCATTCATTATATTTAAGAAATGAAATAAAATGTAAATATTCCTGACAGACAATAGTGTAGTGTCCGATCCCAATTCATTATATTTAAGAAATAAAATAAAATGTAAATATTCCTAGACAATAGTGTAGTGTCCGATCCCAATTCATTATATTAAAGAAATGAGATAAAATGTAAATATTCCTGACAGACAATAGTGTAGTGTCCGATCCCAATTCATTATATATAAGAAATAAAATTAAATGTAAATATTCCTGACAGACAATAGTGTAGTGTCCGATACCAATCTTTATATACAGGGTATAAGAAATAAAATAAAATGTAAATATTCCTGACAGACAATAGTGTAGTGTCCGACACCAATCTTTATATACAGGGTATAAGAAATAAAATTAAATGTAAATATTCCTGACAGACAATAGTGTAGTGTCCGATCCCAATTCATTATATTTAAGAAATAAAATAAAATGTAAATATTCCTGACAGACAATAGTGTAGTGTCCGATCCCAATTCATTATATTTAAGAAATAAGATAACATGTAAATATTCCTGACAGACAATAGTGTAGTGTCCGATCCCATTTCATTATATTTAAGAAATAAAATAACATGTAAATATTCCTGACAGACAATAGTGTAGTGTCCGATCCCAATTCATTATATTTAAGAAATACAATAAAATGTAAATATTCCTGACAGACAATAGTGTAGTGTCCGATCCCAATTCATTATATATAAGAAATAAGATTAAATGTAAATATTCCTGACAGACAATAGTGTAGTGTCCGATACCAATCTTTATATACAGGGTATAAGAAATAAAATTAAATGTAAATATTCCTGACAGACAATAGTGTAGTGTCCGATCCCAATTCATTATAATTAAGAAATAAAATAAAATGTAAATATTTCTAGACAATAGTGTAGTGTCCGATCCCAATTCATTATATATAAGAAATAAAATAAAATGTAAATATTCCTGACAGAGAATAATGTAGTGTCCGATCCCAATTCATTATATTTAAGAAATAAGATAACATGTAAATATTCCTGACAGACAATAGTGTAGTGTCCGATCCCATTTCATTATATTTAAGAAATAAAATAACATGTCAATATTCCTGACAGACAATAGTGTAGTGTCCGATCCCAATTCATTATATTTAAGAAATACAATAAAATGTAAATATTCCTGACAGACAATAGTGTAGTGTCCGATCCCAATTCATTATATATAAGAAATAAGATTAAATGTAAATATTCCTGACAGACAATAGTGTAGTGTCCGATACCAATCTTTATATACAGGGTATAAGAAATAAAATAAAATGTAAATATTCCTGACAGACAATAGTGTAGTGTCCGACACCAATCTTTATATACAGGGTATAAGAAATAAAATTAAATGTAAATATTCCTGACAGACAATAGTGTAGTGTCCGATCCCAATTCATTATAATTAAGAAATAAAATAAAATGTAAATATTCCTAGACAATAGTGTAGTGTCCGATCCCAATTCATTATATTTAAGAAATAAGATAACATGTAAATATTCCTGACAGACAATAGTGTAGTGTCCGATCCCATTTCATTATATTTAAGAAATAAAATAAAATGTAAATATTCCTGACAGACAATAGTGTAGTGTCCGATCCCAATTCATTATATTTAAGAAATACAATAAAATGTAAATATTCCGGACAGACAATAGTGTAGTATCCGATCCCAATTCATTATATTTAAGAAATAAAATAAAATGTAAATATTCCTGACAGACAATAGTGTAGTGTCCGATCCCAATTCATTATATTTAAGAAATAAAATAAAATGTAAATATTCCTAGACAATAGTGTAGTGTCCGATCCCAATTCATTATATTTAAGAAATGAGATAAAATGTAAATATTCCTGACAGACAATAGTGTAGTGTCCGATCCCAATTCATTATATTTAAGAAATAAGATAAAATGTAAATATTCCTGACAGACAATAGTGTAGTGTACGATCCCATTCATTATATTTAAGAAATGAAATAAAATGTAAATATTCCTGACAGACAATAGTGTAGTGTCCGATCCCAATTCATTATATTTAAGAAATAAAATAAAATGTAAATATTCCTAGACAATAGTGTAGTGTCCGATCCCAATTCATTATATTAAAGAAATGAGATAAAATGTAAATATTCCTGACAGACAATAGTGTAGTGTCCGATCCCAATTCATTATATATAAGAAATAAAATTAAATGTAAATATTCCTGACAGACAATAGTGTAGTGTCCGATACCAATCTTTATATACAGGGTATAAGAAATAAAATAAAATGTAAATATTCCTGACAGACAATAGTGTAGTGTCCGACACCAATCTTTATATACAGGGTATAAGAAATAAAATTAAATGTAAATATTCCTGACAGACAATAGTGTAGTGTCCGATCCCAATTCATTATATTTAAGAAATAAAATAAAATGTAAATATTCCTGACAGACAATAGTGTAGTGTCCGATCCCAATTCATTATAATTAAGAAATAAAATAAAATGTAAATATTCCTAGACAATAGTGTAGTGTCCGATCCCAATTCATTATATTTAAGAAATAAGATAAAATGTAAATATTCCTGACAGACAATAGTGTAGTGTCCGATCCCAATTCATTATATTTGAGAAATAAAATAAAATGTAAATATTCCTAGACAATAGTGTAGTGTCCGATCCCATTCATTATATTTAAGAAATAAGATAAAATGTAAATATTCCTGACAGACAATAGTGTAGTGTCCGATCCCAATTCATTATATTTAAGAAATAAAATAAAATAAAATGTAAATATTCCTGACAGACAATAGTGTAGTGTCCTATCCCAATTCATTATATTTAAGAAATAAGACAAAATGTAAATATTCCTGACAGACAATAGTGTAGTGTCCGATCCCAATTCATTATATTTAAGAAATAAAATAAAATATAAATATTCCTGACACACAATAGTGTAGTGTCCGATCCCATTTCATTATATTTAAGAAATGAAATAAAATGTAAATATTCCTGACAGACAATAGTGTAGTGTCCGATCCCAATTCATTATATTTAAGAAATAAAATAAAATGTAAATATTCCTGACAGACAATAGTGTAGCGTCCGATCCCAATTCATTATATTTAAGAAATAAAATAAAATTTAAATATTCCTGACAGACAATAGTGTAGTGTCCGATCCCAATTCATTATATTTAAGAAGAAAAATAAAATGTAAATATTCCTGACAGACAATAGTACAGTGTCCTATCATAATTCATTATATTTAAGAAATATAATAAAATGTAAATATTCCTGACAGACAATAGTGTAGTATCCGATCCCAATTCATTATATTTAAGAAATAAAATAAAATGTAAATATTCCCGACAGACAATAGTGTAGTGTACGATCCCAATTCATTATATTTAAGAAATAAAATAAAATGTAAATATTCCTGACAGACAATAGTGTAGTGTACGATCCCATTTCATTATATTTAAGAAATAAAATAAAATGTAAATATTCCTGACAGACAATAGTGTAGTGTCCGATCCCATTTCATTATATTTAAGAAATAAAATAAAATGTAAATATTCCTGACAGATAATAGTGTAGTGTCCGATCCCTATTCATTATATTTAAGAAATACAATAAAATGTAAATATTCCCGACAGACAATAGTGTAGTGTCCGATCCCAATTCATTATATTTAAGAAATAAAATAAAATGTAAATATTCCTGACAGACAATAGTGTAGTGTCCGATCCCAATTCATTATATTTAAGAAATAAAATAAAATGTAAATATTCCTAGACAATAGTGTAGTGTCCGATCCCATTTCATTATATTTAAGAAATGAGATAAAATGTAAATATTCCTGACAGACAATAGTGTAGTGTTCGATCCCAATTCATTATATTTAAGAAATAAGATAAAACGTAAATATTCCTGACAGACAATAGTGTAGAGTCCAATCCCAATTCATTATATTTAAGAAATAAAATAAAATGTAAATATTCCGAGACAATAGTGTAGTGTTCGATCCCAATTCATTATATATAAGAAATAAAATTAAATGTAAATATTCCTGACAGACAATAGTGTAGTGTCCGATCCCAATTCATTATATATAAGAAATAAAATTAAATGTAAATATTCCTGACAGACAATAGTGTAGTGTCCGATACCGAATCATTACATTTAAGAAATAGTCCATATACATGTGCTGCTGGACTGGTGCTACATAGAAATGAAATATTCACAACAGTAAAATTGAAACCATCTCTAATCAAAAGTTGTTATCCTCAAACCATCCTCACTGTCAATTTCTATGTGTGTAGTTTTTGCTTGTCTTAGTACTGTGTCTGCTGAACATTATTGCCTCTGACTCTGGATTTTCTATTTTTTATTGACCCTGCAGGATTCTCTAATTTGTATTTATCAATGCATTACTAATGGTATACATTGCTATGATTGGGTTATACACTTGTAACAAATAATATTAAATGATACTTACAGGTATTTTAAGCTTTGCAGATTGCTGAAAGCATTGTCCTCTATCACTTGTATGTTATTGCCACTTAACCATCTATAAATAGTCAACAAATATATTTAGTTTATACTTAATTAAACTATTGGTTACTAGTATGTCATAAACAATGTTTCTAGTAAATCAAAGTTAGAGAATATCCAAGGGGCAATATGGTATGTACAGCTTAGAGATACTGGCACTGTTGAATAAACATGACACATGACGAAAACAAATATACACAAAAGCACAACACAACACAGAAAACTAAAAAGACGAGGAGCAACATGGGGTTCACCAAAGTCAAGGTGCTCGCGAAGACAAAACAGTTTCTGGTTGGTGAAGATTCACAGAGTGTGATCCACAAATCTACCCTTCGCATTTCCCCATGTTGCGCATATGTTGATAAGGAAATACATACTATTAAATCATGTATATGAATTTGATACACGAAACAATTTTATGTGGACTACAAACTGATCTACCCATCGCATGTCCCCATGTGGCGCATAGAGGCAACTAATGGCTGCCATCTATTTTGACACTGATACTTGTATGCATCCTGTTTATAGTTTTCATGCACAATTTCTCTATTTATATAGACATTTGATTCGTTGAAATATAAAATTTATCATGTTGATAAGCAAATACATACTATTAGATCATGGATATGAATTTGATACTCGAAACAATTGTATGTGTATTACAAACTGCAAAACATGGAGTGATTATTGTTTAATTATTTGTCATTTGAGTACCTTCTTGTTTTGGTATTTTTTACTAGTTATACCAGGGATGTAAATACACAAAGCTTATATGATTTTTGCTATAGCATAAAAAGTATGTATGTAAATGCAGACACTTCACTTTCTGTTCTATTGTTTTCCACGGTTTCACAAAGAAATTAGTAATTCAAACAAAGCTTTTGCCTTCATTTGAATATTGATAGAACTGTCATGTTTGTTCAGTTGCTGTGAATATTAATCCAATGGCTAAAATGTGAAAAGAACTAATGACAACTAAATAATCCCATTTGTTCCTCTTGTGTGATAACAATTTTATGTGGATTACAAACTGCAAAACATGGAGGGATTATTGTTTAATTATTTGTCTTTTTAGTACCTTCTTGTTTTGGTATACCTTTTGGTATGTTTTCCTAGTTATACCAGGGATGTAAACACACAAAGTTTATATAATTTTTGCTATTGCATAAAAGTATGTATGTAGTGTAGTGTCAGATCCCAATTCACTATATTTAGGAAATAAAATAAAATGTAAATATTCCTGACAGTCAATAGTGTAGTGTCCGATCCCTATTCATTATATATAAGAAATAAAATAAAATGTAAATATTCCTGACAGACAATAGTGTAGTGTCCAATCCCTATTCATTATATTTAAGAAATGAAATAACATATAAATATTCCTGACAGACAATAGTGTAGTGTCCGATCCCAATTCATTATATTTAAGAAATAAAATAAAATGTAAATATTCCTGACAGACAATAGTGTAGTGTCCAATCCCTATTCATTATATTTAAGAAATGAAATAACATATAAATATTCCTGACAGACAATAGTGTAGTGTCCGATCCCAATTCATTATATTTAAAAAATAAAATAAAATGTAAATTTTCCTGACAGACAATAGTGTAGTGTACGATCCCATTTCATTATATTTAAGAAATAAAATAAAATGTAAATATTCCTGACAGACAATGGTGTAGTGTCCGATCCCAATTCATTATATTTAAGAAATAAAATAAAATGTAACAAGACATGATTAGAATCTAACGATTATGAAGTCTCCCAAACCGGCCACTGACACTATCTAGCCACATATCAAATTTTGATGATATCGGACAATGTAAAATTTTTACCCCCCTTTTTATGCCGTGTTTTGAAAGCCATTTTGAAAATGGCAGACATCTTGAAAATTTTGAAAACGCAGAATTGCTCCTCTAATGGTGACCTATCACTATGTCAAAATTTATGTTTCTATCATTATCCAGTTAGAAGTTATCAACATTAATGTACGAAATTTCAAGTTTCCCATAGGATTCTATAGTAACCACCACCCCCTTTGAACCCCCAAAAATATGGCTTTGACCCCCTTTACCACAAATCTGAAAACTTTAGGATCAACTAGAAACATATATCAATAACTCCACCAAGTGTCATTAAACTCTGTCCTGTAGTTCCTGAAATCTGCCGTGGACAAGTTCATGGTGCACGGAAAGAAAGGAGAATAACAAGAACAAAAATAATAATAATAATAATAAGAAGAAGAAATGGAGCAAAATCAATAAGTCTCCAAACGTTGTTTGGGAGACTTAAATATTTCTGAGAGACAATAGTGTAGTGTCCGATCCCAATTCATTATATTTAAGAAATAAAATAAAATGTAAATATTTCTGACAGACAATAGTACAGTGTCCTATCCTAATTCATTATATTTAAGAAATAAAATAAAATGTAAATATTCCTGACAGACAATAGTGTAGTGTCCGATCCCAATTCATTATATTTAAGAAATAAAATAAAATGTAAATATTCCTGACAGACAATAGTGTAGTGTCCGATCCCAATTCATTATATTTAAGAAATAAAATAAAATGTAAATATTCCTGACAGACAATAGTACAGTGTCCTATCCTAATTCATTATATTTAACAAATAAAATAGGCTTAGACTAAGAAAATAGAAATGGATTTTCATTAAACCCCAAAAATTATGTTAGATGTTAAAGGAGTCTTCACTGTGTGGTTACCTGAATTTTTACCTGTTTGAAAGTCATAGCCATTATTTCTTGATATTTGATGCATTTTAGAGAATGAGGCCTGTTCAAATGTTTTAAATGATTTCAGACAAACGACGTGACTACCTTTAAATGGTCCCGAGGTCATTTGTAGTTCTAGTTTGTTACATTCTTGTTTCTTCCATCGTCAGAAATTATGACCTAACAAACACGATCATCAGATATATTGTTAAGAAATTGGGTAACACCGCACCATCCCCACCCACCAGACCGTACATACATATTTGAGGTAAAAACAGTTATGCTATCTTACCCTTACTGAATAAACATGCATTCAAACTAATAATATAACATATACAATATACTATTTTTTGTTGTAATCCCAGACTTACAATTTATAAGTGTTATCAGGTAAATCTGTTGGAATACTATCCAGTCCTTTGTTGTTGCAGTAAACAGTAACTCCATCTGAAGTGTCAATACAACTACAGACCCTAGGACATGATGATACCACATCGACACGTAAAATCACAACAACTATTGCTGTTATAAGAAACTGCATGTTGCGTTGTAAGTCTAAAAATACAAAGAAATAATGTATTTACTTAATAGTTATTTGTCATTGCTGTTTTGCATGTATAAATATTTTTATAGATTTATAGTATATGAATAAGAATAACATTTTATTTCTGTATAAATTTCAGTTTATTTAAGATTTTCGTGCATGAATGACTGAGTGAGCGTCGCTTATTTCCAAGTAAGCAGCTCTTCAACAATATCATGTGAAGAACAAGTTACATTTTGAAGATAATAATAATGATGTCTGCTTTGTACTTAACTAACAAGCTTAGTTAGATTTCTTTAGTGCTAAGCTGACTAAACAGTTCATTCATCACCCTTAGCTTGGTTCAATTGAAATAATTACATTCGTGTCCAGTTACAGATCTGGCATTATTCAAATTTTTCAATTGGTGGGTAAGTCACAAAACCAAAAAGTAAAGATAAGACTAACAAAAAACAAAACAAAAAACAAAGAAACCCAACAATTTAGATGTGTCGGAATGAGACGAATGTCGCTGTCGTGAATATTAAGGAGGCTCGCAAATGTTTCACCCAATTAACCCAAAATCATTCAATTGGAATGAAATTCAAACTTGATCTGTAGCTCATCACTAAGTCAATATCTCAAATCATAGTGAACAAAAAGTGGTGACAACTAAATATTTGGCCAAATTGCAAAGCCAAACAGCTGTAAGTTGGCCAAAAGTCATTCAACTGGAATAATTTTCAAAGTTGATCTGTAATTTATCATTATTCACTCTTAAACCAAAAATCAATTTCAAAGCCCAACAGCTGTAAGTTGGCCAAAAATCATTCAACCGGAATGGATTTCAAAGATTATCTGTAATCTATCATTATGCACTCTCAAGCCAAAAATAAAGTAAATATCTCAAATCATAGTGAAAAAAAGTGGTGATAACTAAATATTTGGCCAAATTTCAAGGTCCAAGGGCCATAATTCGGCCAAAAATCATTGGACCTGAACGAAACGTACACTTGATCTGTAAATCATCATTATACACCCACATACCAAATATCAAGTCAATATCTCAAAAGTGGTGACAACTGTTTTATTTCGGAATTACGGAATTGGGTAACACTATATGTCCCAGCCACTTAGCGGCGGGGACATAAATAAATGTACCTACACGACTGTATGTCAATCCAAGCATAAAAACAAAATACCACAAAATAGACACATTTCCAAATAGAAGTATCAACAATTGAAAGTCATCCACACATGAATGAATAACATATTACACCAGACCGATCTTGATTATGTCAAATAAAACAGAGGGAATTTCTGTCCACAAATACTGCTGGGATAATATAATCCAGGAACAATGCAACGTCATAGAACTACAAAATATAAATCAATCTAAATCGGTATAATAAAATTACCTTTGGGCTTTATAATACAGCTTTAAAGTTAAATTAATTTCAATTTTGGAGCTAAAAACTCAGTTTCGTCTTTATTATAATATATCAACAATGCGCCGTCAGAGCAATGATCAATATTAATCAATCTAAATTAAGTTAAATATGACTTTAAAACTATATATATAGTCTTAAAGTCATATTTAATTTTGGAGTTAACAATTCAGTTTCATCTTTACAATGAATATTAGCATGTTTTTTAGCAACTTACCCGTGAATGTGAAAAGAATTTTGTAAAATAAGCTATGCAAGTCTCAAATATAATAGAAAGTCTTCCTTGTTTTCAACAATAAACCAGGAAATGTTTTTTTTCTGCTTTAATAGTATATGTATATGAGAATACAAAAAAACCCAGGAGGCCATACTCTCACAGTAATACATTTACATGAATAGCTTTATAGTAATGATGTTTGCCCTTTTATATTTGTGGGTTGTCATTTAACTCATATTGAGGAAATAATTTCCATGACCGCATCATTTCACCATGATGGGAGCCTAGGGCCATACAACTTGTTTAACTCCACCACGTTTCGTATGTAGCTAGACAAGAAAGAGATCGGTCATGTATTTGTGTGTTATAGACATCGATTGTTCCTCTTTCTATGATTTATCTACTAGAGCTTGGAACTGTTCCTAAAATGCTCTATTTTTTTTACTTCATTATATTGCAGTTTTTTATTTCTACTTTGTTAATAGTGGTAAATAAAATACTTCTAATTAGCAAATAAACAAGATATGACAGTAACAGGATGCTGTTACGGAAAGTCTCCCTAACGTCGCCGCTTTTTTTTCGTGCTTTGGTGGCCATTTTGAAAATGACCGAAATTTTGAGAATTTTGAAGACGCATACTTGCTCCTCTAATGAAATTTCGTTGAAATCGAACAATGTTGAATTTGTGCGGTATTGTGGCGGCCATTTTGAAAATGGTGACCGGTAGAAATTTTTCAATGTCGGGAATCAATTCGGGACATCATTCATTATCTACCCACATAACAAATGTTGATGATATCGGACAATGTTGAATTTTAACGGTATTGTGGTGGCCATTTTGAAAATGGTGATCGGTAGAAATTTTTCAATGTCGGGAATCAATTCGGGACATCATTATCTACCCACATATCAAATTTTGGTGATATTGGACAATGTTGAATTTTTACCCCCGATTTTTTATGCCGTGTTTTGGCAGCCATTTTGAAAATGACAGACATCTTGAAAATTTTGAAAACGCAGAATTGATCCTCAGATGGTGACCTAACATTGTGTCAAAATTTATGTCTCTATTGTTAACCTTTTAGAAGTTATCAACATTAATGTATGAAATTTCAACTTTCGCATAGGATTCTATAGTAAACCCCACCCCTTTTGAACCCCTTAAAATATGACTTTAATCCCCTTTACCACAGAGCTGAAAACTTTAAGGCCAACTAGATACATATATCTATAACTCCACCAAGTTTTAGGCAAAGAAAGAAAGGAGAATAATAATAAGAAGAAACGGAGCAAAAACAATAAGTCTCCAAACAACGTTTGGGAGACTTAATTACAGTTTTACTACAGACACTCATCCTCGATGTGGCTAAATTCACAATTCTTGGCAAGATTTCCACACTTCACGTCTCTACCGAAAAAACAAAGATGGCGCAAGCTATCAATGCTTGGTAGGATTTACAATCTTCACGTCTCCATCGGCAACCAATGATGCCCACAGCTAAGTTTATATATATATATATCTACAAATATATATATTTTTGTATATTGGACGACACTTTTTACCACTATATCTCAATAACCGTATATTTTTTTCTGTGTGTCGGTGGTGAATATTTCTTTTTTTTAGGTAAAAAATAAACATTACCGGTACTTAAATTTTGGTAATTAAATAGTGTAATAAAACAGTTCTCCCGATGTCTTTCCATCGAAACCTAATTCACTGTTTTAAAAACAGAAAATAGCAAGTTTGGGTGTATTAGTGGTATGGAGGGATATGTTGTCGAAAAAAGTCATCTGCATTTATAAGCATGTTCCAATGTAGACTATGATAAAACATATGAAAAACCAATTATTACTGTGTTGGTAGAAATAGCAAAACTGTTTATTTGACATACCACATATTTTACACGATCCTATGTCTTACCTCAATAACCTAGGGAGGCTGGGGACACATTGTTGTCAGTAGATTTTGGAATAGGTGGCAGAAGAATGAGGCCGAAGGTCAGGGGGCCTCTCCTAGGGCCCCTGACTCTGATGCCTTAATGGTGTAAAATCCTGCATTCTTGGCATTTCCTAGGGCTAAAATTACTTTATTTCTTGTCCTATTTTTTTACTGCATTAACTTGCAATATTGTTGCTTAATATCCATTGAGTGAAAATAATTTTAGTCAAAAAAGATTAACAGGGACTGTACTTATTAACTTAAGTAGAAATAATTTCATAAAAATACCTATTTTGTTGATAAAATTCCTCAAAATGTTTTTTTAATAAAGTTCATCTTCACTGTCACTGTCATCACCCTGGTCAGTATGTAGTGATTCTCTATATATTTTGGCATCTATAACTGTTTTTACAATTTTAAGTTTGAGTAAAATGTCATCAAGTTGTCTTTCGTAAAGACCTTGATCATCTTGGAATTCACTTTCAACAATTTTATCTATAGGGACAGGTTGGTCTACTTTTAGTTCATCAGTCTGAGTTTCAGACTCCATCAAACAGGGTCTGGGTACTACATTTTGATTCATTCCCGTTTCAACTGAAATATAAACCAAGTAATATTAGTTAGACAGAAGGTTTTTTTTTCTCTCTCTCTTTTTTTTTTTTTTTTTTTTTTATAAATATTCAATTTCAAATACAAAATTCATGTTCATTTATTTTACATTTTATCTTGATAGAAGATTTTGATTTGGACATAGTGTAACATCATAGGGGGGAGGGGGTCATGATTGACAATACAATATTTGCTTGTTGTTTGGTAAATGACTATAACAATATATTTTATATTTTCTGCTTTTGCTCTGACAATTTGTTCTCTCAGTCTGGTCATGAAATATTACTTACTAATACTGGATGTTTAATATAACCTTAAGCAACAAAATAGTATTTTCAGGAGTTGCTTACAACTTAAAAACATTTGAATGATTGGATGTATACCTGCCTTCATTACTTGTCACAATTCTGTGAAAGATTATTTGACATTTTAAAATTTATTGGTAACTCAAAATTCTGAAAATAAAACTATGAAATATACAAATGTTTGCTATAAATATCTACCTTGACCTCTATTCTTTGAGGGAAGTTTTCTCCTGTTTTTCTCCACGAGCCATGATTTTACTGATTCCTGAATGATTGTGTCGCATTCTTCTGAGCATGTTGTAGGACCATTGATAGACAGCATCATTAAACCATTTAGTACATCATTTTTTAAAACGGTTTCCGAGGTCGGTTTTGATTATCCTCACCTCTTTCAGGCCACGCATTACTTACTGGCAATGTTTGTACGATTTCTGCTGTTTGTCAAAATTGGACACATATATTTAAATTCATGTTTTTGAGACACAATTTTTCTCAGACATAATTCTGTTGATGTACATTTCAAATCAAGTTCAGAAGGTAGGTCTTCTTTCATTTTAATTAAATTATACTTTAGCAAGTTCCATTCTGCTAGAAACTGATCTACAGTAACATCATCATCACTTGAATAAAAATGTTTAAAAATGATATCTATGGATGAAGTTCCATTAGTGTTAAAGTCGATATACTTTTTATCTGGAATCATGACTGGATTAAAAATGCTTAGTGCACTCAATATTGGAATATCCGGAAAACGCTTGGATATGTTGTCAATCAACGACTGCACATAGTTTTCTAGTGTGTGTTGCAAGCTAGTTTTGGTACCATCCTCTAATGAAAGTGCCAAAAGACCAAGTCTGCCATCTGATTGAATGTCTTTCTCAAGATTTTTCAAGGGAGTCAACAAGTTGTTGCAATTCTGCTTGAGCACATTCTAAAGTAGCTTGAATAGAACTGAAATTAAAATAACCTTGTTGGAAAACTTTACTTATTCTTGCTAAAATTGGTAAGATGTCATTCAAAATATAAATAAATCTTACAAACATAACAGAGGTCATCTTTTTCAGCAACCGATACGCAGTAACATCAGATTCAGAAATAGCATTTAAAGTCTGAACAACAGGAATATAATCTTCCCAAACCGCTTGAATTGAAGCATCAAAGCTAAGCCAACGTGTTTTGCAGGCCTTTTTAAGTTTTTTTTTGCATTTATCCTCAATTGCCTTTTCTGTTTCATATGTGGTACGGTATAATGACTGGATGGTACAAGGACCAAGTCAAAACATGCAAAAAATTTCGGCAGCACCCCCCCCCCCCCTCCCTCACCTAGTCACTTTTAATTTCACCCCAGAGAGACCCTACCTAATATTTTCAGACAGAAGGAAATATTGTAAGAAAAAGAAGAGGATGTGTGGGCAGACTTCATTTATAAACATGAGTCATACTACCTCTCCTTCCTATCTTTAGTAACAGATATTATGTACCTGTACCAGGGCCAGAAATTTACTTTCCCCCACAAGTAAAACTTTGCAAGTTGAATAAAAGTCTACTAGCAAATATACTTACCTTACTAGCGACCATATTAAATTTTAAAAAATGTATGCAAAATTATTAAAATTATGTAACAAGAAGACAATAAAGTTTTGATACATATGTTGCTCCACTTGGAAACATTATCATCATTCTGATCCAACCTTTGTGCTTAACAGAGAAGCAACACATACCAATTATATGGTCTTTTGTTTGATCAGACCGGACCTTGCATCCATGATCATGATCTAGCACATTTGAGGGCAATGACATAGCTTCCATTGAGGCAATCGAGGCAGAAGCCTCGGTAAAAAAAATCAACAGCAAAAATAAAAATAAAATATAAATTATTATAATGACATCTTTATGACTTAACAAGCATACACTAAGTTAAGGATGCAAGGTTGTCATTTGATGGGTTACCTCGGTAATATTTGTCCCCAAGCTACGTCCGTGGGGGTGAGCATGATAACCATTACAACACTGATTCCAATGTGAATGGTTGAAAAAATAGAACTATAAATTTATTTGGTATGTAAATCACTGTACATGTACTGAACTTTTTTCAACCTTTTCACTCCTTATACATAGTTAGTACCAAAATAATAACAAATGACTGACTTGTTTGATTTATCTTGGTGTAACGAGATAGAATAATTATAATAATGATTTAAGAAATATGCCAAACTGTTGCCTGGCCATATTTGTTGACCAATCAGGATGATATGAGCAATTACTATAGAGGACCTTCCATAGATGCTTTCTACCAGGTTTCGGTTCATTTGGCCAAGAGGTTTCAGAGGAGAAGTTTTTTTTTAAATTGACCAATCAGAAACAAGAATTGCCTGTGGCGGCCATGTTTTTTAATGGATCGGAACGAAATATGCAATCATTATAGAGGACCTTCCATATATGCATCCTACCAAGTTTCAGTTCATTTGGCCAAGTTGTTTCAGAGAAGATTTTTTAGAAATCAATCAATCAGTAAAAGAATTGCCTGTGGCTGCTATGTTTGTTAACAGATCACGACGAAATGTTCAATTTCCATAGAGGACCTTCAATAGATGCTTCCTACCAAGTGTCGATTCATTTGCCCAATCGGTTTCAGAGGAGAAGATTTTTTTAAATCGACCAACTAAAAGCAAGAATTGCCTGTGGTGGCCATGTTTGTTAACGGATCAGGACGAAATGTGCAAACGTTATAGAGTACCTTCCATAGAGGCTTCCTACCAAGATTCAGTTCATTTGGCTATGTGGTTTTAGAGAAGATTAAAATGTGAAAAGTTAACGGACAACAGACGACGGAAACCAAGTGATGGCAAAAGCTCACTTTGCCTTTGGTAAGGTGAGCTAACAATGTCAAATCCACAAATTAAGTAGACTAGAGGCTCC
Source organism: Bathymodiolus brooksi (assembly GCA_963680875.1). NCBI lineage: Eukaryota > Metazoa > Mollusca > Bivalvia > Mytilida > Modiolidae > Bathymodiolus > Bathymodiolus brooksi. The sequence continues at coordinate 68,441,496 of OY804586.1, forward strand.
CAGGACCTGTAATCGCTCACCTGGTTTTCAATTTTACATCTAAAGTTAATAGAAAATGGGGGTGTTACACATAATTTTGAAAGTGGGCCACCCAAAATCATATCAACTCAAATTTCTGAGCAAAAGATTTAGATGTGATTTTTATCTCATAATATTCCTAAATGGAATGAACTGGCTGAACAAATCTCACAGAAAAATCCGGAATACATGTTAAACTACTCCTTGCCATGTAGCTGCAGTTAAAATTTGAGCTCATTTTGACTTATACTAAAGCAGCAATGGATAATTAAAATTTCATCCCTCCTTTTTTCTATTTCAAAATATGCCTAATTTGCATAATCGGTGTAAATCGGCTCACAGAAAAAAATGGAATATATGTTAAACTACTCCTTCCCATGTAGCAGCAGTTAAAATTTGAGCTCATTTTGACTTATACTAAAGCAGCAATGGACAATTGAAGACATTTCTATTTTTAGTAACAGCAGCCATCTTGAATGGAGGGCAGGGCTGTCGGATACAATTTTGAAAGGGATCCACCCAGCAACCATCCCTGCCAGGTTTGGTTTAATTTGGTTCAGCGGTTTCAGAGGAGAAGATTTAAATGTGATCTTTTATCAAAATTTGCCTAATTTGCATAATCGGTATAAATTTCACCCGGAATATATGTTAAACTACTCCTTGCCATGTAGCTGCAGTTAAAATTTTAGCTCATTTTGGCTTATACTAAAGCAGCAATGGACAATTAAAATTTCATCCCCCCTTTTTTCTATTTTTTGCTTGGCAGCCATCTTGGTTGGAAGTCGGGATCACCGGACACAATTTTGGAAGGGGGCCATCCAAGGACCATTCCACCAAAGTTTGGTTGCAATTGGCCCAGTTATTTCTGAGGAGAAGATTAAAATGTGAAAGTTTATGACGTACGACGGACGGACGCCGGACGCCAAGTAGTGAACTAATAAAATCATAAAATCTAAATATCCATATTTGTCATGCACATAGTCTTGATACATTACTTGAAGATTAAGACAACTTTTTAGCAAGAAATCTTTACAGAAATCCCACTTATTTACATTTTTTCAATATAATTGTTTTTTGAATAGCTAATGTACAATGACTAAAACAGTCAAATATTTCAATAATAAGCATAAACATACACTTAAGTCTTTTGCTTCTCTTCCCTTTGAATCATGAAATGGTATGTTCAATTTATAAGTAAATTAATGATTGGAAAACTATGCTAAGCATAGTTAAAATAGCTGAAAGATGTTTTTCCAAAGTGACAAATAATTAAAAACATTCTAAAATAATAATGTGAACAAGTGGAGTGTACCTAAAGTGTGTGGAATATTTCTAAAGCAAAAATCTGGAAATAAGACAACAATACAGACACAAAATAAATATTAAAAAAACAAAAAAACCCAGCTAAAACTAATGAGTGTTTTCATTCAACAATGATGACAGGCCTTTCCAAAACCAAGATATGGGTTCATTTTGATAGGTTGGTAGGCACCTTTTTTCGTGGAAAATTTCCATTTCATGAAAAAGATAACCCAACTTGTTCTTTACCTTTCGTGTTATTAAATATTAAAAAACAACATACCCATATACATGTTAACATTCAGTATTTGAAATAAAATGCGGCATATTTTCAAAAAAATATAAAATATGGGTCTTTAAATATGGGTACCCTCATACGTTTTTCATGAAAAATACACTAAAATCTAAAAAGAACTATACATTTTTTCACAATGTTCAATATTTTTTTTTAATCTTTGAAATATAAAGAAACAATCAACCTCAATAATTATGATAATTTAAATGGGTTCTCATTACATTCGGTTTACATCTTATCTATCTGAAAAATGTACCCCAAAAAATGTATTCCTTATTTACCTGGTAAATTTTCAAAACTGTGCAGCAATAAAAAAAAAGTCACTATGGTTTCAAAGCATACCTTATCCAAATATCCTTATACCTGTAGCTAATTGGACAATATGTATGCTTCCATACTAAAGTAAAAAAAAAGTTTTTTTTCAGAAATCCTCTGGCTCTGGATAAAAAAACTAATATCTGCCAACAAATGTTAAAACTCAAAACACATTCTGGCTTCCATGATTTATTTCTTAAATCTAAATCGGTAAAATAAAAATAACTTTGGGTTTTATAATAGAACTTTTAAAGTTAAAATTATTTTCAATTTTGGAGCTAAAAACTCAGTTTCATCTTTATTATAATATATCAACAATGCACAGCAATGAAAAATATTAATCAATCTAAATATATATATATATAGTTTTAAAGTCATATTTAATATTGGAGTTAAAAATTCAGCTTCATCTTTACAATTTCATATGTGAATATTAGCATGTTTTTTTATCAAATAAGCTGTGAATGTGAAAAATAAGCTATATAAGTCTCAAGTATATTAGAAAGTCTTCCTTGTTTTCAACAATGAACAATGAAGTGTTTCTTCCGCTTTAATAGTTAAACATACTCGACAATAGACACTCATAATTGATGACCTCTCATTTCAACAAACACAAGAGATGGCGTGAATTAAGTGTTTTTAAGTACCATAACCCCGCTATTTTATATTGAATTGTATTTATAAAGTCAGGAGATTGATTAATCATGCATATGTATGCAAAGGGAATCGCATTTATAATTTTAAACAAGGGGTATACAGCATGTGTTTGAGAATACAAAAAAAATAAAAACCAGGAGGCCATACTCTCACAGTAATACATTTATATGAATAGCTTTATAGTAATGATGTTCGCCCTTTTATATGTATGGGTTGTCATTTAACTGGCATTGTGGAAATACTTTGCCTGACCGCATCATTTCACCATGATGGGAACCTTGAGCCATACAACTTGTTTAACTCCACCATGTTTCGTATTTGGCTAGACAAGAAAGAGATCGGTCATGTATTTGTGTGTTATAGACATCGATTGTTCCTCTTTCTATGATTTATCTACTGGAACTTGGAACTGTTCCTAAAGTGTTCTATTTTTTTCATTATATTGCAGAGTTTTTTTTCTATTTCTACTTTGTTAATAGTAGTAAATAAAATACTTAAATTTAATAATGTTTATGTTTTAATGACTGTATTGAAGTAAATATGTTTTATTCTGATTAACAAATAAATTACAGTATTACTATAGAATCTCTTCCTCGATGTGGCTAGAGTCACAACGATAGCACGACTTACCAATACTTGATAGGATTTACATACTTCACTTCTCTACCGACAAACAAAGATGGTGCAAGCTATCAATGCTTGGTATGATTTACGATCTTCACGTTTCTACCAACAATCAAAGACGGCGCAAGCCATCAATTCTTGGTAGGATTTACGATCTTTACGTCTCCACCAGCAAACAATGATGCCCACAGCTAAATTTGTAAAAGCTATTATATATATGTATATCTCTACAAATGGGGACATTGGGTGAATATATATATTTTTGTTGATAGGGCGACATTTTTGTATCACTATATCTCGATAACTGTATATTTTTTCGGTGTGTCGGTGGTGAATATTTATTTTTTAGGTAAACAAATAAACATTACTTAAATAATGGTAATGAAATCGCGTAATAAAAAAGTTATCACATAGTCTTTTCGCTCAAACCTAATTTATTCTTTTAAAAACAGACTAGAGGCTCAGATGAGCCTGTATCGCTCACCTGACGTAAATAAGTCCTTTTAAGAATGTATGCATGCTAAATACATCTAAGTTACTATTCAAATCCCATAGGGTTCTATGTTAAAATTATGTCTGCTCATGGCAGCCATCTTGGATGGAGGTCATGGTCATCGGACTCACTTTTGAAAGTATACTACCCAGGGACCATCCATGCCATGTTTGCTTTAAATTGGCTGACTGGTTTCAGAGGAGAAGACTTTTAAACAATTTTCCCATAGGGTCCTATGTTAAAACTATGTCCGCTGACGGTAACCATTTTGGACCGAGATCGGGGTCACTGAACACAAATTTGGAAGCTGACCACCTAAGGACCAACGATGACATGTTTCTTATGTTGGGTTACTGGTTTCAGAGGAGAAGATTTTAAAACATGTTTTCCTATACGGTCCTATGTTAAAACTATGTCCGCTGAGGGCGGCCATCTTGGATGGAGGTCTGGGTCACAGGACATAATTTTGAAAGTTGACTAATTAAGCACCATTCAGGCCATATTTGCTTTAAATTGACTTACTGGTTTCAGAGGAGAAGACTTTTAAACATTTTTTTCCATAGGATCCTATTGTACTGCGTGGCATGGACATGGGCATTTTCTTTGGTAATCCTATAGAGTAGGGGCGTAAATTGGATACCTTGTAGACTTACTATAGAATAGCAGATAAATTATTAAAACAATTTTAAAGATTGTAAACTGACAAAACACATGAAATAATATTGTTACACAATCAGTAAGACAAAATATTATATAATTATATCAATGACTGAAACAGTCTAATATTTCAATATTAAGCATAAAAATGCACTTAAGTCTTTGGCTTCTCTTCCCTGACAGGATAGCCTAAATCGGCTATGAATAGAATACGATGAACCCTAATCAGACATAAAAGTTACAACATCGAGTCTGTGGTATTAGCCATCCACGATAATTAAAGAATTCGGCCGTGTAGTTTCAGTAATTGTTACTGAAATACATCATAATGAACAACATTATAATAGATATTTAGTACTGTATCATGATGAACAACATTATAATAAATATTTAGTACTGTATCATGATGGTCATTTGACTAACGACATCTATTTACAATATCTGATTGGTGTATAATAAAATGATGTAAATCATATTTGTGCTTACCTATTTGATGATTTGGGGGACGAAACGTATTTGTTAATTGTGTCAGCAATCAAGTATTCAAATTTTGCGTTTTTCTTTGGCTTTTTTAGTTTTTCATATTTGTCCCACCATGATATAGCTGAAATATTGCTGAAAGTGGTGTTAAACACTAAAAATCAAATCAAATCATATTTGTCAGTTTACCATGTCTGTGGTACATGATACCCATTGTGCTTAGCTGTTCCATGCACATTTTAATTCATATAATGTCCGTTTCCAAGTTTCTAAGCCACTGTGTGATATTAGAGACCAACCATTTAACTTGAAGGGGGAGTTATGGTTTTTTGTTTCGTTCAGAAATGTTTTTTCGGACAACACAAGAGTTAAACGTTTTGGTTTTTTTGTCGCACGAAGCGCAATTTTTTTTTCCAGAATTTAACATTAGGTTATATGACAAAAACTCTGAATCAGATTATTTTTTTTTTCCTCCACCAAAATCAGAATATTTTTTTCAGCAACATTGGGAATCAGAATATTTTTTTAGAAAAAAACCATAACCCCCCCCCCCCCCCCCCCCCCCCCCCTTCAAGTTAAATGGTCGTTCCCTTAATAACGTTCTATGTACAAAATGGCCAAGACATCAAAGGAATTGTGAACTATTACATTTCTGGTCAATCTCTTTATTCTTTATTTTGGATGACAAGTTATCAAAAGATCATTATGTCTCTAATATGATGATACATGTAAGTGAATCTTCCTAAATGTTTGTAGTCCTCAGAATATTATATATCAATCTATTATAGGAAATAATTCCCCCTTTGATATTTATATACACATATCTTACCAGCAATGAGCTCCCGGGAACGATTCACACGTTTCTGTGGTACAGGGAAGTGGGTCACAAGTCTGAGGTACTGTACCGGCTAGACAGTTATAAGCCGGACACTGGAACACTGTAATAACATATGAAATAGAACATACATGTTGTACTGATACGTCTGACATAATGTATCTCAGTACTTTGACCGTGGACCATACAGGGTAACATGCCTGGAGAGTGACATTTCCTCCGCTCGTAAATATATATTTCTGTAGAATTAGAAGAAATTTTTAAGTGCAATGTAGCAGCTGCAAAATTCTTAATTGTTTGCCCCTACAAAACTCTTCCAATGGCAGTCAAAGGTCGTTTCCCTGCTTGTCCCAACCTTCCTTCAGTTTGAAATACATGTATTTTGTAGGAAATGTTTGAAGATACCAAATGAGCAAACAGAAGCCGTAAATCGGACGATGACAGATACTCTCAATTCAGAAATTATTGCGATGTTTTTATTATTGCGAAAAATGCGACTGATGTGAAATTGCAATAAATAAACCTAGCATTTCGGAATCATAAGTATCCATTTGTACTGGAGGACTTCATGCTTCGCATTAATAAAAATCGCAATATGTGAAAATTTTCGAAGAACGCAATAATAAATGAATGCAATAATTTCCGAATTTACAGTAACATAATTGCCTAAAGAAAAACAGGACAAACAATGATCTACAAACCATGACACAAAAAACTAAAGATTGAGCAACACGAACCTCACTAAAAGTCTACCAACCAAGACACAGAAAACTAAAGATTGAGCCACACGAACCCCACTAAAAGTCTACATACCATGACACAGAAAACTAAAGATTGAGCAACATGAACCCCACTAAAAGCAGGGTGGTTATTACTAAACCGAAAAATAACAATCAATGTTTGTACTTTGCAGATATCGTTTCCCATTAGGGCCATGGTGGTCAAGCACTACCATGTAACAGCATTTTCACAATTCAGTTCCATATAATTATCCCTCATAGACACAATGAACACACATTATCCTCCTGAATTTTAACTTTGCTGTAAAAAGACAAATATCGGACCTATCTTTGTATTGTTAAAGAGAAGACGAACAGACATAAAAGTATATTTTCTTTTAGAATTTGCATAGGTTTAAAATATATTTCCAGTTATCTCCCTTTGTCTGTATGCATGCTGCTAAAACAAGCCATTATTGCTATAATCTTGAATAACATTCATCAGGTACACTCATTGTGAAAAAGATTGAAAACCCAAATAATACAATAATAATATAACTGTCAACCCTTCCGGAGCACCTGAGTTCCCCCCCCCCCCCATATATAGGTTGCTTAGTGTTGCTTGATCGTTAGTTTTTCATGTTGTGTTTTGTCAATCACAGTTTGTCGTTTTCAACTGTTTCTTTTCGTAATTGCATTTACTGTCCTTCGATTTACAGCTTTTGATTTCCCCATAGGTATCTTAAAACTTTTCTTACACACACCTTCTGGAATGTTTTGTAAAAACCATCACATGCTACATTAGTCAGCAAAACAGGTGCTTCTGACATCTTCTTCTGACTACCCCTTTGAAATCTTCTATTTTCTCTTGCCAACTTCACGCAAAATGCGGGAATGATTATATAAACATTTATTTTATTTTTTATTACAGTAAAACAAAAACAATATATGTATTTGGAATATTAATCATTCCTGGCTATTGGGGAAATTTTGCAAGGTTTAATTGTCGCGTTTTGTTTTTTGTTTTTGCTTTGTTTGTTTTTGTTTTTTTATGGTAAATAAACACATGATATACCGCATCATCTAAATGTGAATATGTAACCAATTGTTCTTGAAACTTATCATGCTTTTCAGTCAAGCATAAACTTACCTTCACACGTTGGTCCACCCCATGGCGGCCGGCAGATACATTCATTCCTTCTGCAGACTCCCCGTGTTTGCATGGGTTTGGAAAACATGGATTTGGATTTCCCTTGACTGCAATAATTGAAATTTAGAATCACATAAAACATAATGAATAAGGGTAATAACAAAATTACCGAACTCCGAACAATCTTCCAAAGGGAAAGTAAAAACTCATAAATCATTGTATATATCATGAAATATATGAAACGTCTGTATACTTATGTAGATGTTTTTGTTCATTGGACAATAATTCACGAGTCTAACTTCCCTTTCAGTATACTTAGTGACCAACATATCCATTTTGAAATCATTTAGAATATTTCAAGATAAACGTTACATGGAATGAAAAATATGTCAATTTTGTAATAATGTCAGTTTCATAGATTGGTGAACCACTGAAAACCACTGATCTGCTATAAGAGGGTGACAATCTATATCATAGTACAGAGAAACCTGTCTAGACCGAACACTGAATACAACGGAATCATATGTAAGCCAATCTTTAAGTAAATTCTCAAAATCATACATTCTTTGTAATTGCACCTGTATAAACCGACCACTTGTCTATTTCGAACACAAATGCCGATCCTAAAAAAATTCGGCTTAGACCTGTATTGCAATGGGTACCTACTAATCTACAGCGAAAATGGGTTAGGATTACATGGATCTGTGTCTAAAATAAGATAGCATGGTCTTGAGGTAAGATATGAACATGTAACTAGTTTAATAAGATTTAAAAATTGATGGTAAATAATTCCACCAATATCACAAAATAAACAACTGCCACTCGCCTCAAATAGCAGCTATGGAAATAAAGATTATATATGCACAAAGCATACGAATAGTACGCCTTATATGCAATATGCGCTATGTTATTTTCACATAAATAAATAGATTGTTTGTTGTGTGAATGTTGTTCCGTATAAAATGTACATGTACTCTGAAGAAAAAATGTATCCATTTAAAAATTGGAGTTACACCCCGGTTTTTAGTGGGGTTTGTGTTACTCAATCTTTAGTTTAATGTGTGTGTTTTGCAGATCGTTGTTTGTTCTTGTGTCATTTTAGTTTGGCCAATGTGTTGTCTGTCAGTCTTTGATTTACGGATTCTAAGTGTGGGGCTTATTTGTGTTAGAAAATTCTACATTATAAAGTAAATACAAATAGAAAATGCCAAGAAATCAAGCATTAACATATACAAATGCTCATCCATGAGATACTGTATCACTTGTGCCGTATTTAACAGATTTTAGTAAATGACTTCATCCTGCAGAGTTGCCCTCTTCAACAGGTGATATACTAAACAGTTACTTACAATACATAAATGTTCGTGGTGGAAAAATGAACTTACAAAGTCAAGCGCAAGCTGGTTTTATAAGAGCGTTTAAAAAACTAGCAATACGTAATAAAATAAGAGGGTGTACAAATCCAAGAGGATACTATGTACAAGTACCCATAATTTCTCGAAGCATTATCAACGAGAAATGTGAGGAACTATTAACAAAGCACCCACACGTATTTGAAAAACTGTTCATTAATAAGAAGATCTGGTATGGCGTGTTTGCAAAGTGTGACATTTCGATCAAATATAACCTAATCGAATACAAAGGCCAATGGATAACAAGCGCCGAAAACAAAAAACGTGAAAAGTATAATGAAAAGAACAGAATACCTCCTGTCTTCATGGTTGATCCATTAACTAAGTTGTTCTTAAGTGGAAACAGGAATAGTGATGGGGTGCTATTTAAAAACAATGATAATTTGGCGAGATACTTCATTCAATCAAAGAACTTTCCACACTGCAAGCTTATAGTGCAAGAAGAAAGCTCAAGAATAAAAGGACTCTATCTCGTGACATTCCAATGGGATCTGGAATTGTATGGAACTATGGAGAAAATAACAAAATCACTATGAAGTTCAATCGCTGGCTGGCCATGTGACATTTCAATAAATGCTATCATCAAAAGATTCATTTTGAATACCGGACTCTATTTACATATCATCTTGTATATATGCATATTTCCATGTTACTTACTATTTTATTCAATCTTTGATAAAAAAGCCTATAGATAAACGCATATACAATAATAATCAATCATTAAATGTACAGAATACATGTTGTAAATCGACGATATTCCTACCGGACTCTATATTCGCCATTTTGAATCTATGAACGATTGCCGATCACCTTGTATATTTCAATAAAAACCTATTATTTATTATTTATTTTGTTGGAAATTATAAGAAATATATAAAAAACAACCGATACCACAGGAATACATCATTTAATATACATATAAACTAATAGTTTGCCTCCGGACTCTACCAGACTTCTCCTGACTCTACCGGACTCTGTTTAATTATACCCTGCCAAAGTCATGTATCAAAAATAAAATCATTTCTTCCAGTAGCAGCTGAGATATCTTTAACGAAAGTGTTAACGGATGGATAAGGTGATTGCAAAATAGCCCCCTCTCTTCGAGTGGAGGTATGATAAATAGTGATAAAATATTTATTAGCTAAGATGATAAGATGAACTTTAAAACAACATAAAACTAAAATTCACAATCAAACCACTGATCCGTAATGGTCTACCTTGCATAGGCTAACTTAATTAACGTTTGTCAATAGGTGTTTTTACAACAGGTGTGAAATCCATAACAATTTATTTGACTGACCATAGGTACCTGATCTGTGTACCTCCCATTTTTAAAATTTTCTAATTCATCCCTTTTGTGGGACGTTTTCATTATAAACAGTGTTGAACAACTTCAAACATTACCAAAAACTCAATGCGAGATCGATATAAGCCCATTTCTAAAAACACAGAGGGGAAGAATCTAAACTAGAGCTCAGGGGAGCCTGTATCGCTCACCTGACATAAATGGAGTGGATTTATATAGGCTATTGCCTGCTATCCAATCCATTTCATTTCTTTATGAATAAAATATGCTTAAAATGAAATAAATAAGCCCTCTTAAGAATGTCTGAATGCCGAATACATCTAAGTTTTACTATTCAAATCCCATAGAGTTTTACAATGTATGCAAAAACTATGTCTGCTCATGGCAAAAATCTTGGATGGAGGTCGTGGTCACCAGACACAATTTTGAAAGTATACTATCCAAGGACCATCCATGCCATGTTTGCTTTAAATTGTCCGACTGGTTTCAGAGGAGAAAACTTTTAAACAATTTTCCCATAGGTCCTATATTAAAACTATGTCCGCTGACGGTGGCCATTTTGGACCGAGATCGGGGTCACTGAACACAATTTTGGCAGTTGACCACCTAAGGACCATCAATGACATGTTTGCTATATTGACTAACTGGTTTGAGAGGAGAAGATTTTAAAACATTTTTTCTCCATAGGGTCCAATGTTAAAACTATGTCTGCTGAAGGTGGCCATCTTGGATGGAGGTCAGGGTCACCAGCCACAATTTTGAAAATTGACCACTTAAGGACCATCCATGCCATGTTTGCTTTAAATTGGCTAACTGGTTTCAGAGGAGAAGATTTTTAAACATATTTCCCATAGCGTCCTATGTTAAAACTATGTCCACTGATGGTGGCCATCTTGGATGGAGGTCGGGGTCACAGGACATAATTTTGAAAGTTGACCATCTAAGGACCATTCATGCTATGTTTGCTTTAAATTGACTTACTGGTTTCAGAGGAGAAGACTTTTAAACATGTTTTCCATTAGGTCCTTTGTTTAAATTAAGTCGAGTCATGGCTGCCATCTTGAATTTCCAATTAGCAAACGATTCACAATTTAGTACAAGACCACCCAATGATCATTCCTGCAAAGTCACAATTCGATAGGTTTGGTGGTTTCTGACAAGAAGATTTTCAAGGTTTCAACCAACCAGAACACGTCATTGGCCCTGACAGCCATGTTGAATTTCCGATCTACACCAAAAACACAAATCCGGTAGAGGACCATCCAATGAACATTTCTGGCAAGTTTCATTGAAATCTGTTCAGCGGTTTCAGAGAAGAAGAGTTAAATGCGAAAAGCTAACGGACGGATGGACGACGGATGCTTACCCATGGCAAAAGCTCACTTGGCCTATGGCCAGGTGAGCTAAAAATCAACCAATCAGACACAAGAATCGCCTGTGGCGGCCATGTTTGTTAATGGATCAGGACAGAATGAACAATCTATATAGAGGACATTCCATAGATGCTTCCTATCAATTTCGGATCATTTGGCCAAGGGGTTTCAGAGGAGAATATTTTTAGAAATCGACCAATCAGAAGCAAGAATTGCCTGTGGCAACCATGTTTGTTAATGGATCGGGACGAAATGAATAATCGTCATAGAGGACCTCCCATAGATACATCCTACAAAGTTTAGGTACATTTGGCCAAACAGTTTCAGAGGAGAAGATTTTTAAAAATAGGCCAATCAGAAAGAAGAATTGCCTGTGGTGGCCATGTTTGTTAACGAATCGGAACGAAATAAGCAATCGCAACAGAGGACTGTCCATAGATGCTTCCTACCAAGTTGCGGTACATTTGGCCAAACGGTTTCAGAGGAAAATGTTGTTTAACATCAGCCAATCAGAAACAAGAATCGCCTGTGACGGCCATGTTTGTCAATGGATTGGGACAGATTGAGCAATCTTTATGGAGGACCTTCCATAGATGTTTCCTACCAAGTTTCGGTTCATTTGGCCAAACGGTTACAGAAGAGAAGAATTTTTAAAATCAGCCAATCAGAAACAAGAATCGCCTATGGCGGCCATGTTTGCTACCGGATCGGGACGAAATGAGCAATGAGGGCTTTCCATAGATGCTTCCTACCAAGTTTCAGTTCATTTGGCTGAGGGGTTTTAGAGACATATTTATCTGTAATTCAATTCTTAGCTAACTGTATTTTACTAATATCTATATTTAAATTAGAGTTATCTCCCTTTGCACAGAAAAACATTTTTTTTAGAAGCATACAATCATAAACATGAATTGCCTGTGACGGCCATGTTTGTTAATGGATCGGGACAAAATTAGCAATCATTATAGACCTTTCATAGATGCTTCATACCAAGTTTCAGTTCATTTGACTGAGCAGTTTCAGAGGGGAAGATTAAAATGTGAAAAGTTAACGGACGATGGACGCCAGACGACGGACGCCAAGTGATGGCAAAAGCTCACATTGCCTTTGGCAAGGTGAGCTAAAAATACAATGATTAATAGAATTACCATGGAAACAGTTGCATGTTTAAGAAGTAAATGTCATTTGAAGCAGAATCTAATTCGAGTTGACCGTGATCGTTCCGGCATACCTGTTGCATTTCCGATTTCCGGTGCAAAGCAAATACACAAACAAGAAATTTTGTCGGACACTCGGACCGGCATACTTAGCAGTAATTCCAGTCCATGTGATTTTCTGCCCACTAGGTCCGACGAATTTCAAAAAGTCTGCAATAGTCAAGAGAAATGTATTATGACCAGGTAAATGATATTTACCTTGTCTCAAAAATGGGTCAAATTCTTAAAGTAATATTAAAGGAGATTTTTGTAGAAATTTTGGATTAAATATTTGTACTTAATATGCCACTTAATTTAACTAAAATCAACTGCATAACATTAAAAATCCCCTCAAAAGCAGAATTTATGAGTAAATCGCAAAATATTTGACAGCAGATTATTCGGTTGTACACAACAGTAATGCAAATGATATGTACGTGAAACAAGATTTGAACTCTTTCAGGGAGATTGTGTAACGGGTGTGTTCGATTTGTGTTTATATTATCTCCCTTTTGGAAACCTGGCTGTCAAAAGTAGACATTTATTTTTATGTTGATATATCTTATTGATATATCGTATTTAAACATTAACAGACTTCTGCAAATAAAATTTGTTAAGAAATTTGCAGAATTAAAAAAATAACCATACCATTGTCAAGGCGACAAATGTTTTATAATATATAATGTTTAATATTTACATTTTCAACTTGTTCAAGGAACCATTGACTATTAACAGTATGGCCTACTTAGTATAACTTTGATGTTTGAAATATAAAACAAGAAATGTGAGCATGACAAAATATGCCCGTCTATATAAATTATCAAACGGTATAATGGTAATGACCCCACAATAAATAGGGTTCTTCCTCTTCTAGAGGGGAATCATGTCGCCAAGTTTGTAAAGGATCCAATATACAGAACAAAAGTTAACATGCGGAAACGATCCTGTTGTCAAAAATTATATTCATAGTAACGGTAACCTTGACATTTGACCCCAAAATAAATAGGGTTCTTCCCCTTCCACTGGGGAATCATGTGGCCAAGTTTGTTAAAGATCCAATATACAGAACTAAAGTTATCGTGCGGAAACAACCGTTGTCAAAAATTATATTTATAGTAACGGTGACCTTGACGTTTGACCTAATGACCCCAAAATAAATAGGGTGCTTTCCCTTCCACGGGGTAATCATGTGGCCATGTTTGTTAAAGATCCAATATACAGAACTAAAATTATCGTGCGGAAACCACCTTGTTGTCAAAAATTATATTTATAGTAATGGTGACCTTGACATTTGACCCCAAAATAAATAGGGTTCTTCCTCTTCCACAAGGAAATCATGTGGCCAAGTTTGTTAAAGATCAAATATACAGAACAAAAGTTATCGTGCGGAAACGACCATGTTGTCAAAAACTATATTTATAGTAACGGTGACTTTGACCTTTGATCTAATGACCTCAAAATATATAGGATTCTTCCCCTTCCACAGGGGAATCATGTGACCAAGTTTGTCAAAGATCCAACATACAGAACTAAAGTTCTCGTGCGGAAACGGCCCTGTTGTCAAAAATTATATTTATAGAAATGGTGACCTTGACCTTTGAGCTAATAACCCCAAAATAAAAAGGGCTCTTCCTCTTCCAGAGGGAAATCATGTAGCCAAGTTTGTTAAAGATCGAATATATAAAACTAAAGTTATCGTGCGGAAACGACCCGGTTGTCAAAAATTATATTTATAGTAACGGTGACCTTGACCTTTGACCTAATGACCCTAAGATAAATAGGATTCTTCCCCTTCCACAGGGGAATCATGTGGCCAAGTTTGGTAAAGATCCGATATACAGAACTAAAGTTATTGTGCGGAAACCTGTGTGGACGCCCGCCCGTCACCCGCCATACCCAATCACATATTACAGCCCGTTTCGAGACGGCCATATAAAAAAGTATATCTTTTCATCCTGTGTCTGTCTGACTGTGAGCTTTTTGCTTGGCAACCACCAAGCGAGACATATCCAAACAGGCTCCTGTTACAGAAAGTGATTGAATTAGTTTACGATAGATACAAAATGAGATTTAGACATATTCAGGTTTGTTCCACTGGGATTTGAGCTTATGGCATTAGGAATTAAGGCTAATAAGTTTTCAATACTTTATATAGTCTATTAAAGGCATGATATAACAGAACATAAAAATCAACAATTGTAAAGGCTTCAAATAAATACTGCACAAATAAAAATAGATGCAAAAACGGCTGTAAAATACCCATATCAAAAATAATCTAGGTAGCACTGAGCTTCAAATGTAAAAAATCAACCCAGAAAAACATGATGTGGTGAGCAGTTATCAAAAAGTTTATATTTTAAAGCATTCTGGGGTTAAAGCTAATTTAAATTTAAAGCCGAAAATTAACCAAATTTAGTCTCCCATTTCAAGCTATCTCAAAAACAAATAGATTGGGTACTACTCCTATAGTCTATAGAAGCAGGATTAAAAGTTATACTAAGTAGGCCATGCTGTTAATAGAAAATGGTTCCTTGAACAAGTTGAAAATGTAAATATTAAACATTATATAAAACATTCGTCGCCTTGACAATGGTATGGTTATTATTTTAATTCTGCAAATTTCTTAGCAAATTTTATTTGAAGAAGGTTGTCAATGTTTAAATACGATAAATACAGGGATTAAGATTAGCGATCGCCCAGTCGCAAATACGATTAACATTTGTGTTGGGCGACATATAATACGTATAATGTCGCCCAGTTGACGATTGCACAATTTAATTGAGTCAGGTGCAGTTCGAAGTTCCGCTGGTTGTAAATCAACATCTTGGAATTCCCTTTTTTGTCAAAATAGGTTTATTGCATGATTCTCTGCATTTTGTGTGAATATTAAATGAATAAAACCGAGACCTTCCGAGTAAGTCTGATAGAACATTGGCTGTTCCCGTTATGTTGCACTCAGAGATGTTTTGGGTAAAATAGAAGGAACAGCCGCTGTTCTCACTATTGACGTTTAACATACTTCAGTGTTATTTTCACAGTATTCGTATATGAAAAAGATATTGACAGAAATTTTAATAAAATATTTCTTTTATTAATATATCGTTTCCGTTTTCATTGATATTTTTATGTTATATTGCTTTTTTCTTTGTTTTAATTTCCAAATCTGTAATATTAATCTGGTCATATTCAATTCATGTTCCGTAACGTTATCGATCGTTACATACATTTCGTCAATTTCCTGTCACAAAAAAAAATGTGGCGATTGATAAAAGGGGAGCAGCATTTTGAAAGGGAACTATATGTCAATAATGTTTTAGACCTGATGGAAAGAATGGCAGACACGGTTACCACAGGGAAAATGAACTGTGATTCTGAGGACTGATGAATACTTCTCAGATGAGGAAGATGATGTGTATTACAACCTTATGGACGTCACGTCTAGAGACTAAACATATAAATTCAAATAAAGTTTATTACTACTGTATTTAAAATATATCAATATACTCCAAGTCCTGGTGATGTCTATTTCAACATCTCCTGCATTTTTTTGTCTGAAATTTTCCCTTCAACAAATAGCAATACATATATTTATTTACCAGATTAAAAATAGATTGAAATCGACCTAGTGTTGTTATAGTGCCTAAGCATTATTCATTTAAACAAACAAATATTGTTACTCATCTACATTAACCATGTTAAGTTTACATGACATATTCGATAAAATCAAAACCAAATTTCAGGAATTGGAGTGCAAGTGGACAGGTCAGATGGAGGAATTCACCAAAAAAAAATATTTCCCACCAAAAAAGGTCTTTTTTCAGTTCAATAAAATCACTTTCAGTTCACGCATATTGCAGGATTTAGGGTCTAATTTTTAAAAATGTTCATGTGGGTTCATGCCCCCAAACCCCACTAGCAGTTCAGATCACTTTGCGATCCTCAACCGGGGAATGCGATTTTTTCTTAAAAAGTTGGGCTATTAACTTTTTGTCTGGGCTACTACTTTTTTTTCCTGGTAGCCCAGTTGGCTACTAGTCTGTAAAAGTTAATCTTAATCCCTGAAATATATTACAAATAGCCTTATCATTACAAAATATATCAATAAAACATATCAACATAATAATAAATGTCTACTTTTGACAGCCAGGTTTCAAAAAGGGAGATAATTGAAATGCAAATCGAACACACCCATTTATCTTTTCTTGATCAGCAATCATCGGACCAAAACTTTTTTTCACGAGGTATAATGATCGGCAATCGTCAGAACAAAACAACCAAAAGTTAATTAGTCTCCACAACAATGGCGACGACGAAAACATGCACACGGATTTGCAGATTTCTAGTTGTTGGGAACATATTTCGACTTGAAACATGCATGAATAGCTTAGTAAAGGTACCGCCGTATTCCAAATGAATTTTCAGGGGAAATTTGTCTTCACCCAAAACTGGTGTAATATTACTTTAAAGTACAGCAGCCTGTATCATCAGCCTCTATTAGCGACCTGTATCATCGGCCTCTATTACCGCCTGTAGGTGATATTAGAGGTCGCATTTACAATAGCCTTGCTGCAGGGTTCTCCAATTGTGCCAGCGACCGGCTACTTCTGGTTGAGTGCCGTCTACAAATTTGTCAAAAATAAAAATAGAAGCTGGTAAAACTGAAATGTTATCAAGATATTTACTTTTTTCTCGTTCTCTGTTATAATTTCATTCTGCGTTAGAAAACTACAGATCGCTCTTGATCTTTTTGGACCGTCTTTTTAAACCAGTGTAATCTATGACCACAAAACGTTTTGTTGATCGCTGATTTTGATTCGAAGTCATCCCGAAATTGGAATGTATTAGAAGTTACTGATTTCCGGTAATGAATAAAAAACCACGACATATGAAAGTTATCCTAACATCTACAGGTGTTTTCAGTGTTTGCCATGGCAATGTCAGTCTGTTCTAATTTTGTGGCATTTTGACTGCAGCTTGGATTTCTTCAATTTCCCTTTGAGAGGAACAAAAATTCACCCTAAGAAACCTGCATTTTTTAGACCAATTAAAAGCTTCATCTTCCTCAAATATATGCCCAGATTGCATCTCCTGCCATCTAAAATTAAAAAATTTCCCGGGGGACAGGGATCGAATTCAATGCGAAATACTCGCTAAATCCGAGTTACAATTAAATTTAGCGAGTAAAAGCCAAAGAGAACTCGAAAAAAATTGCGAGTGTGCTAAATTTTCCTACTTTCAGTTTTGTGTATAAAATAGTAGTTGTCAAAAACATTTAAGTGACTGTGACTATTAAATTTACGTCTATTAGACGCTTTAATGTTTTATCCATGCAGTTAAGAATGCAGGGCATAGTACTTTTAACCAAAATCTACGTCAATTGACAGTGTTTATATTTATTGCTATTATTTAGTCAAGGAAACTACAAATCAACAAATGAAAGCCATATGAAAGTGAAATAGTAATGAAATTGTCAGTCAATATACAAAAATGGTATGTGCTGCTCACTTAAAAAATAAAATGAGGTTTACATATAGAAATTTCAAATTCAAAATACCACTAAATTGTACGGACGGTACTACACTTCCACAATATGGAATTTACAAAAAGCAAAACACAGGAACAAAACTGAATAAAAGCCTTTCATCTGCATATAGCATCCTACCAAAAAACGCTTTCAACAGCCCTAATGACCATGAACATTGTGTGCATTACCTCTGTACATGGGGGCTGCCATTAATCAACTGGTATCCGATGTAAAAAAACACAGGGTCAGTACAGGAACATACCTGTGCCGGTAGCAGCTTATAATCTCAAATCCAATGTATTTTGCAGAAAAGTTTTTACAGAAATGAATCACCTTTGATATTATACTGAAGAATTGTCAGTCATTTTAGTTATAAAGTCAAACTTTTTAAATTTCACCTTACTGCTCTACTAATAAAAAAGGGAGGGGGACAAATAGAGGCTACTATCCCCTGCCTCCTTAAGAAGACCAAAAATAATCTGCATCATCCACTGTTTATTTTTTTCCTAATAATTTAGCCAATTTGAAACAAGAATAACTATCTTTGAACACTTACAGATGTTACAGACTTTATTTAGAAATTTTTAAACAAGTACACTGTTCTTTACACATTTACAGGAATGTGTCCGCAATATCCAAATTGCTTAAAAAAACTACAAAAAATCAAGATAGACCTCTATAAGGAGCCCTTATCTAATTCTGGAAAGAATGAATCATAGGGAATATAAAGATGTCTTCCTACTGCAGGATATTAACATCAAAATTCATAAAATAATGGTTTTAATTTGCTCGGCCACTTTAAACAGACTGGAAATTACCACTACAGATTATAAAAAAAAAAGATTCCTTGTGATCAAAATACAGAAAACATGAAATTTACATCAACCCCCAAAGAGTCTTACACGGACAATTCCAGTAGTTCTTCTGCGTCTGTTCTACAAAGGCACCAGTTCAGAGGAATTTGATGATGCTCTATCTGCACAGTGTGATGGAGATGTACTTCCAACAAAGCTGAAACCTCTCAAAATATAATATGAAAATGAAAATGACTGAAATATCTGAGGATAAATTTGATATCTACGTTTTATTACTATCACTGGGTCGATACCTTTGCTGGTGGACTATTAATCCCCTAGAGTATCATCCGCCCAATAGTCAGTGCTTCAGCACTAACATGGTTTAATAGATAAATGTGTTATTGAAATTTACAGCTTCGAAATAATGAAAGTATTATAAAACTAAGGTAAATCTCCTTCCTCAGGCATAGGTGACCTTAGCCGATTTTGCCGTTCCTATTTAGGCTCTTTGGTTTACTTGCTCGTAAAATTTTTAAATTATTTGGCTTTCCAACCTTTCGATTTTGAGCGTACCTGATGAAGGTTATTCCAGAAACACGTTGTGTGCACTAAAACTAATTGGTTTCTTAATGTACTCGTTTATTTTACAAATTTCTTTATCGGTCAGCTTAGTTTTGTAAAGATTTGTCATATTGCATTGTAAAATAAAATGAAACTGCACGCGTTGTCGTGCTGTGATACCCCCACTCGCTCTACATAAGTTGATGTGTAGTAAAGTATTAGATAATAGTGGGACTTAACGTGGTGGTGAGGCATATAGGAGTGTACAGAGTGTTGGAATCAAGAGATGTGTATCCTCCCAGGGCAGTTGTCTAGTAAACGCTTGGAATGATGAAAAATTATGTATTACAGATAATTAGATCTAATTATCTGTAATACATAATTTTTCATCATTCCAAGCGTTAACTAGACAACTACCCTGGGAGGATACACATCTCTAAATAAATATTATACATACTAACATAGCTAATTAAGGAAATAATTTATAGCAGCAGCTCGTAAGGGAACATAGAAAAGGCTATTACTCAACCATCTGTGAAATCGGTATAATATGCGCATGCTCAGATCATGGCCAATCAAGATACCAAATATGAATTAAATGCGTCAAAAGACAAATGACTAGTTGCGTACACAAGATGTGCGAATGGACATATGGTCAAACAAACATGAAAAGGGCTATTACTCTCGCAAAAATCAACCATCCGTGAAATCGGCATAATATGCGCATGCTCAGTTCATGGCCAACCAATATACCAAATATGAATTAAATGCGTCAAAAGACAAATGACTAGTTGCGTACACAAGATGTGTGGACGGACGTATGGTCAAAGAAACATGAAAAGGGCTATAATTCTCACAAAAATCAACCATCCGTGAAATCGGTATAATATGCACATGCTCAGATCATGGCCAATCAAGATACCAAATTTGAATAAAATGCGACAAAAGACAAATGACTAGTTGCGTACACAAGATGTGCGAATGGACATATGGTCAAACAAACATGAAAAGGGCAATAACTCTCGCAAAAATCACCATCTTGTTTTGTTGAGATTGGTGGAATTGTTGACCGTCACTGTATAGAGGTGGTTGTTTGTTTTGATGATGTTGATGGAATTGTTGACCATCACTGTATAGAGGTGATTATTTGTTTTGTTGATATTGGTGGAATTGTTAACCATCACTGTATAGAGGTGATTGTTTGGTTTGATGATGTTGATGGAATTGTTGACCATTACTGTATAGAGATGATTATTTGTTTGTTGATATTGGTGGAATTGTTGACCATCACTGTTTAGAGGTGATTATTTGCTTTGTTGATATTGTTGGAATTGTTGACCATCACTGTTTAGAGGTGATTATTTGCTTTGTTGATATTGTTGGAATTGTTGACCATCACTGTTTAGAGGTGAATGTCCTTGTTGTTAATATTGGTGGAATTGTAGATCATCACTGTGTAAACCTTTTCATAATATATATATATATATAGGGAGTGGATGTAGTGTAGTGGTCTAGGGCGCTGGACGTAAGGCTAAGCGAATGGTGCTGCAGTGTAACAATGGTGTGGGTTCAAATCCCGTCGAGGGAAGAACAAAAAATTTGACAGCTCTAAAATCTAATTCTAACACTGTTTGGTTTAATTTTCAGACGTATATATATATATATATATATATATATATATATATATATTGGTTCATCGGTTTCAGCAATGTATCAGCTACATCATGGCCGTCAGTAATGTGTCAGCTACATCGTGACCTTCAGCAATGTGTCAGCTACATCATGGCCGTCAGTAATGTGTCAGCTACATCGTGACCTTCAGCAATGTGTCAGCTACATCATGGCCTTCAGTAATGTGTCAGCTAGATCGTGGTCATCAGTAACGTGTCACCTATGTTGTGGTAGTTAGCAATGTGTTAGCTACATCACGACTGTCAGTAATGTGTTAGCTACATCCTGACCTTCAGCAATGTGTCAGCTACATCATGACCTTTAGTAATGTGTCAGCTAGATCGTGGTCGTCAGTAACGTGTCGCCTACGTTGTGGTAGTCATCAATGTGTCAGCTACATCGTGATCGTCAGTAATGTGTCAGCTACATTGTGGACGTCAGCATTGTGTCATCTATATCGTGGTCGGTAATGTGTCAGCTACATTGTAGCAGTCAGCAATGTGTCAGATACATCGATGCCGTAAGCTATGTGTCAGTTACATCATGACGGTCAGCAATGTGTCATCTACAGTGTGCCGTCCGCAATGTGTCAGCTACACTGTGGTCGTCAGCAAAGTGTCAGCAATGTGCTTTGCTTTGTTTGTTCTCCTTCTGTATCTTGTTCACAGTGTTGCTTGTGTCTCTTTATTCTTTATTGCCCCTTTGGTTTTCTTTAATAGTAATATTGTTTTGTATTGTTGAAGGACCGCCGGACAGACAAGGTTTGGAGGGAGATCTTGGTAAGATAATTAACTGATTATAACACATTAGTTTAGAAACCCGTACATTGAGTCTTTCTAATATTGAATTATGAAAAAATTAATAAAGGACAATAATTTAATAGGAAATTCGAAGACATATGCAACATCGGTATCTCTATCTATCTAACACATATACACGATAGCGCATACTTGAGTGGTGGGATCAAACTGCGAATTTGTGCCCAAATATCATCACGACAGTGTGTATTGGCTTTGTTAATGTTAAAGGTATATAAACAGTAGCAGGTTGATTTTAAAGGTATCAACTTTTCTGGTATTTCTGGAGTCGTTGTCTAGACTATTCCAAAGATTTATGACAGACGGGATGAATTTGTCATTATATATTGTAATATTCCACATTCTCGATTGTTGTTATTTACATAGCTATCAGTTTACTCGACATAATTCATATCTGCATGTATTATTTCATAGTTCTTAGCTGTAGCTTACATTCTGGAATATAAACCATAAAAAGTTCACAGGAAAAGAATGCATTATTGTTACAATAATAAATATTTACTTATTTATCCGGAAAGATTTGGTTCTCTACTAAAAACAAACAAAATCGTTCCACGATGAACTGAATAGATCTAAAGTGCTTTAATCATCTAGTGTTTATAATGTTATAATGTTGGAATTTTAAAGGAAGCTTGTCGAAATTTGAAAAGACAGCAAAGTTATAAAACTAGACCAGGGGCGGATCCAGGGGGGGGGGGGGGGGGAGCGCACCCGCCGCACGCCCCCCCCCCTAAAATTGGAAAAAATATGATTTTTTTTTTAAAATCGTGATTATTCACACGAAATACCCCAATAAAATTTTGCGCCTCCCTCCGCAATTAGAAAAAATATGATTTTTTGGCGTAAAATCGTGATTTTTCACACGAAATACCCCCAAAATTTTCGCGCCTCCCTCCTCTCGGCGCAATATTTTTAAGTGCGCCCCCCCCCCCTAATTGGAAATCCTGGATCCGCCCCTGTAGACAACTTCATTATATATCGTTTTAGGAATGCCGGGTTCTGATTTGAACTAGATGTTTGTTTGTAATGTTTTAGAAAATTATAAAGTTAGACAACTTCATTGTATAATCGAAATCTCTATTACCATATCTTTACATGTATGCCAGGTTATACAGGATTATCTAGTCCACCTGGTTCTCCGGGGCAACCTGGTACCACTGGACAACCCGGAAGTTGTGGTTGTCCTGGACCAATGTCACTTGGATCACCGACTGGCCCGATGAGACAACCGATAGGACCACCACCAAAGGCATACAGACTACTGCAACCTTATCTACCACCACGCCCGAACAGACCATCACATGGCCGTCCTCCACCAGGTGCGAGAAAACGTAGACTTCGACATCCTTGGTCACCGTATCGACGGCCTGGATCAAAACCACTTCCTCCTCCTCGTGCCAAACGTCAACCTCCGGGTTCTCCTAAGCCAGGTCCTCCTCAAGGTGCCCATTCAACGGCAAAACAAATAGTTCCGCCAACATTTCAAAGACGTCGTCTTGCTGATATCGATTACATTCTCTTGGATATATACATTAAAAGAAATGTTCATGAACCACGGTGGTTCCCTTCAAGAGTTCTGTTGCTTGTAATGGTTGCCAAAATGGGTACCTTGTGCGGAGAATGGAGGCTTGATTTTGTCCTGCTCTATTTGAAAACAGTTGAAGGGGACCATTTGGTCTACTAGTATGAAACTTGAAATATATATGCTCATCTTTTTCCCTTTCATAATGGATTTTGTAGAAGTAACAATCTTAAATCAAATAAAATAATTTGTAAAAAGAGTTTGAAGACACAAAAAGGTAATCAGAATCCGTAGATCTACGGACAGACAGCACAATGGCCAAATGAAAGGGAAAAAGGACAAACAACGATCTACACATAAAACCAAAGATCGAGTAACAAGAACCTAAAACCGGGGATGAATTTTATGTGATCTATGTAATTAAGAAGTTGAAGATGAAATCAACTTTTTAATCATGTACAAAAAATTAAAGGCGCATTAACATTTGTATTGTATTGTACCACATTAACATTTGTATTGTATTGTACCACATTAACATTTGTATTGTATTGTACCACATTAACATGTGTATTGTATTGTACCACATTAACATTTGTATTGTATTGTATCACATTAACATTTATATTGTATTGTACCACATTAACATTTGTATTGTATTGTACCACATTAACATTTGTATTGTACCACATTAACATTTGTATTGTATTGTGTCTCTAATTCGTGCAATTTGGTGAGACTACAGTTGGAGGAAGCTAGAATTATCACCGGACTTCCAATCTTTACCTACACAGAATATCTATATAGAGAAATTGGCTGGGAAAGCTCCCATTATTCTATAATATCTAAAACGGTAGCACACACCCTTATTTACTCGATCTTATTTCCCCAACAATCCAAAGTACGACTAATTATCCTCTTCGAAATGGCAACGGTATTATTGTTCCATTCTGTAGACTTTGTTTAACCAGATATTCTTTCATCCCAGCTACAGTAAAGGAATGGAATAGCCTTAATCTTTTAGTGCATAATATTGACACATTATCTAAATTTAAAAAGGCAATCCGCAGTTCAATCTCAATGTCAATTCAGAGACACTATTATTATGGTCCTAGAAAACTGAATATAATTCTAACACAGTTTCGCCTCGTTGCAATGCATCCTTCTTGAGTTATGATTTATGTAAAGTTAAAATTGTATCAAATACTTCCTGTAACTGTGGCGCACCATGTGAAAATTCTACTTCCTGTAACTGTGGCGCACCATGTGAAAATTCTACTTCCTGTAACTGTGGCGCACCATGTGAAAATTCTCATCATTTCTTTTGTGATAGTGATAAATATACAGATAATAGGAAAATATTATTTGATAGTCTTAATTGGCTACCTTCTAGCATTAATATTGATGTAAAGCTACTGACAAAAGGAAGTGATTTCCTCACATATCAAGAAAATACAACTATTTTTAAGCTTGCTTTTAAATATATTAACGACTCCAAAAGATTTACAATTATCTAAATGATCTAAAGAACCAACACACATCTCCAAAAGTATTTTTTCTCCTTCCTTTTCTTTCGTATATTGTCTCTACCTACGTTTTTGTATATAATCATTCTGTGTTTATTTATCACTATGCATATTATATGCATATTATATCGTTTCATTGCGCATGCTGATACATATTGTAAATAATTGTATTCGGGAGAAGACTTCATAAGTTTGAAAAACTTGTGTCCGATCCCTATTTGTTATATTTAACAAATAAAATTATGCTTAAACTAAACTAAAATTTAGCAGGGAGAAATATACTTCCCCTGATATCTAGGATGAGATCATTAATAACTATAGCAAATTAGATTCTTCTGTAATAAATGATATTAGGTAAGATGTAGTTGTACGACCTTAAATCTTACAATATTTTGACTTCGAGGAGGAGACCTGATGAGTTTGTAGATATCTAATTTAGTGTGACGTGTTTCTTTTGTAATAAATGATATTAGGTGAGATGTAGTTGTACGACCTCAAATCTTACAATATTTTGACTTCGAGGAGGAGACCTGATGAGTTTGTAGATATCTAATTTAGTGTGACGTGTTTCTGCTGTAATAAATGATATTAGGTAAGATGTAGTTGTGCGACCTTAAATCTTACAATCTTTTGACTTCGAGGAGGAGACCTGATGAAGGTTATTCCAGAGTCGTGCTAACTAAAGTAGATAATTACATTTTTTACCATCAACACTTATTTTTTCTTATCATGATAATAAAATAATCTCATTAATATACAATAAGAATAAACTTTTTTGTTGTTTTCATTAAAATTTACACAAATCTATTTGACTTCTTTATTAATTATACAAATATCCTATAAAGTTTGTACGATTGAAGAGGGAAATATATGAGAAAAATATTAATGTGATCATTTTGACCTCTTTATTAGGTATATAAATAACCTACAAAGCTTGTATACGATGTAATAAATTTGACCTTATTTATATTTTAATTAATATTAGAATCATTATTATTTGTTTTAATGCATGACAGATAAATAGTGGGCTAATAATGTTGACCTCATTTTTATTTTTGATTAACTTTATTTTGGAATCTATGTTGTTTATTTTAATGAATGACATATAAACTACATGAACTGGACAATAAGATGGATTGATTAGATAAATAAGTAAAATTTAGTTCTTTGCGATACCAATCGTTCTCTCAAAATAATGTCTATGTTCAACTATCAACTCTTCTTACTTTTCTATTACTGTTCTCTTGTAACATCAAACAGAAAAGGAGTACCTGCATAATTTACAACTAATAACCTATTGGTATAGCTGTCATAATCAAGTACACGTGGGTACTCCAGACCATCCTCATCAGACAATATTTGTCTATGACGTTGTCCATCAGGGGAGATAACCACAACGTTGTGGGAATGAAAACCGACGACATACAGGTTTCCATCATTGTCTACAGAGATACCAAGTGGATGTTGTAGAACACTCGTATCTTTGAATTCCCATTTGAATTCCCATTTGAATTCCCATAGCCACGTAATAACCATCAGACATATCACTGCTGATTATATCACTTACAGATTTATCACTAAGGTTTAACATCTTTAGTCCATTACTGTCTGTGCAGTGATATATTGTTCTACCTCTAACAGCCATGCCATAAATGACCGTATCCATGGTAATAGTTGTCATGACTTCCTGACTTTCTATATCTATCATAGTTATACATCTTTTACCTCCACCTCCAGATGATACAGCAACGCTATTGTTATCTTTAATATAAACTGTATCATAAGTATCATATATATCACCTACTTGGAATAAGTCTACTCCATCTTTATTGATAACGCTGACAGTATGAGTACCGTAATCCGAAAATACCATTCTACCTTCTGGAAGTAAAGAACATCCACTGATGTCTTCCCCCTTGATGTTTATCTTTTGTTTCAGATTCAGCTTTATATTGTCAACTGACATAGGTTGTACATCAGCTACCATCACCTGGGCTTGTTTATCTTTTCTTCTAACAAAGGACAGCTCACAAGGCTTTGATTCAACAACTACTTCTCCAAACTTTTCAATGCTGATGATTATATTCTACATCCTCCTGTCTATCCTACACGAGAGTTTGGTTTGACGTAGATTGTCGCTGTTGACTAGAGCATGTAAAGATGTGTCGTGTGTTTCTATATCAGTCTCTAGTTGCTTCATGGCCAGAAAAGTTTGTAGGTCCGATGCATACTGCTTTATGCTGACTATGTTTGTCTGGTATTCAGTCATATCTTTCTCGTTCTCGTCTAAAGAAGACAGTAGTTCACGTGTTTTTCTGGTTATTTTTGTTTCTTCTTCAGTCAATTCCTTCATCAGATCTTCCTGTAACTTATCAAGATGATTGTTGATTTTAGTTCTCAGTTCCCGTATTTCACACTCTACTATTCGTGTCTGTTCACTAACATCAACCAAGTTCTTCTCTCTATCTTTTCTAATTTTATCAACAGTTTTCTTCAGTTCGTGAATTAATTGTTCGACTTCATTAAGCTGAACTGATGTTTTTACATTTTTAACCATATCTTTAAGAATGGCTATATCTTTACATTCATTATGGTTTTCTACGATACAAATTTCACAGCATTGACATTCATCTTTCCTACAGTAAAATTGGAACCTTTCATTGTGGTCTTGGCAAAATTCACTTATATCTAAAACATATGATGGTAGCTTCTGGTATTCAGACATTGGTATAGTATTGTGGTGTTTCGTACCTTTCGATAAACTATGGTGTTGTGTGCATTCCATGCAGAGTCCTTCGTCACACTCCGAACACTAAATATCTGAGGGTTTATAAATGTGGCTGGAATCACATATACCACAGGCAGGTGAAGAACTGGCCATGATGTTGATATCCTGCAATATATGGTTTGTATTGAAATGTAAATATAAAGTTTTCACATTTTCATCGTAATAATACCTTATTGTAACATACTATATACACCTTATTGTTTATTCTAAGAATTAGGCGTTCTAAAGTTCAAGAATATTAATTTAATATTTTTTCCTTTTTACAAAATGTAGACAATACAAATAGGTGGGATATTGTAGGCAGACACCGTTATAAGCATTTAAAGTTTCTACTATCCGATTTGACCCAGCATTCAAAATTGGGTTCCGGTCTATTCTCATGTCTACGGTATGTTTTTATGTGTACTATATTGTCAAACAACGAAAGCAAGTTATTAATATGTTAAAATAAATATAAATGTTAAACAATAAATATATAGTCTTTTCTTTTGTCTATACTGGCCAATAATTTTAAGACTGGAAAGGCGGAGCACTGCAGATAAAGAAAAACTTTATTGAAAACCGAAGGGGCAATCTAGAATGGACAATCCAGAGAAACACGAAATACAGGACGGTCAAACAAAGCAACAAAACCCACAACACGCAAAGCAACAAAACCCAAAACACGCAATATATGACATGACTATGAGTAAACAGACACAAACAACATAAATAACACATGCGCACTGCTACAAACACATAGGAGGTAGACTAACCAATCGTTGTTATGATGAAATCGTAACGGACATCACAACACGGAACGCAAAGACACATAATAGGGCAACACATACAACTAAACAGATAAGCAACACGAATCCCTCCAAAAACCCCAGCGTGAACGGTAAACAGTTCCTGCTTCTTATAAGAAACCCTCCATGCTATGATCAGTCAGGTCCGATCCAGATAAAAAAATACAGTCATTATCAGAGTAGAGTCTATGTTATTTCCCCATCCCCTAGAATACAGCAATAAGGAGGTTACTCTAGCAGAAGCCTGTTCTTGCAGACATAGAAAGGTAGATTGTATGTGATGTGGTGAGTGATGGTCTGAATTAAGCTAGAAGTGGTGTGGAGTGTGGACATTCTGAAGTAGATTTAAAGTTGTGTGGCAATTATGTGTACTAAGGATATGGATTATTATGTGGTGTGGTAAGTGGGCGTACTAATGACACGCTGTTTCGTTAAGTAGGTGTAATGGTGTAATGAGTAATTGTACAGATGTTACATAATCTTCTATGATGTGGAAGCTTATACATGATGGTGGTTGACGTGAGTGGGTGTACTGACGATAATGAATCATATGTGGTGTGGGAAGTGGGTGTACTGAAGCTTCGGAATCAGATGTGGTGTGGTGAGTTGATGAACTAACGATGTGGAAGCTTATGCTTGAATGAATTTAATGAAGTAGACTTTACGCAGTATAACAAGTGGCTGTACTGGAACTGTGGAATCTTAGATGAGTGGGTGTACCGAAGATTATGAATCGTATGTGGTTTTGGAATTGGTGTACTGAGAATACTGAATACTATGTGGTGTGGTGAGTGGGTGCATCGAAGCTATATGATACTGTGTTGTGTGGTGAGTGGGTGCATCGAAGCTATATGATACTGTGTTGTGTGAAGAGTGGGTGCACCGACACTATAGGATACTGAATACTATGTGGTGTGGTGATTGGGTGCATCGAAGCTATATGATACTGTGTTGTGTTTTGAATGAGTTCACTGAAGCTGTGGATTCTTATGTGATGCTGTGAGTGGGTGCCCTGAAGCTACAGAATATTGTGTGGTATTGTTAGTGAACTCACTGAAGCTACGAGTCTTCAATGATGTGGTGAGTTGATGTACTAACGATGTGGAATTAGACTTGAAGGAGAATAGCAAGTTACTATGTTGAAACTAGAATCTTACGTGAGTGAATGTACTGCGGATGCAGAATCACATGTGGTGTGGAGAGTGGTTGCACATGGACTGAAGCTAGGTAATCTTGTGTGGTGTGGTTTAATCACATGTGGTGTGGAGAGTGGGTGTACATGGACTGAAGCTAAGTAATCTTGTGTGGTGTGGTGTAATCACATGTGGTGTGGGGAGTGGGTGTGCATGGACTGAAGCTAAGTAATCTTGTGTGATGTGGTGTAATCACATGTGGTGTGGGGAGTGAGTGTACATGGACTGAAGCCAAGTAATCTTGTGTGGTGTGGTGTAATCACATGTGGTGTGGGGAGTGGGTGTACATGGACTGAAGCTAAGTAATCTTGTGTGGTGTGGTGTAATCACATGTGGTGTGGGGTGTGGGTGTACATGGACTGAAGCTAAGCTAAGTAATCTTGTGTGGTGTGGTGAGCTGATGCACTGAATATACTGCATTTTATGTGATGAGGTGAGTGGGTTCACTGAAGCTACATACTAGTTTGTGGTGTGGTTAGTGAGTTGACAGAAGCTACATGATATTGTGTGGTGCTATGGGTGAGCTCACTGAAGCTGTGGATTCTTAGGTGGTGTGGTGAGTGGGTGCACTGAAGCTACATAATGTTGTGTGGTGTGGTGAGTGAGTTCACTTAACCTGTGGAATCGTGTTCGGTGTGTTGAGTGAGTTCACAGAAGCTACATGATATTGTGTGGTGTTATGGGTGAATTCACTGAAGCTGTGGATTCTTAGGTGGTGTGGTGAGTGGGTGCACTGAAGCTACATAAAGTTGTTTGGTGTGGTGAGTGAGTTCACTTAAGCTGTGAATTCTTAGGTGGTGTGGTGAGTGGGTGCACTGAAGCTACATAATATTGTGTAGTGTGGCTAGTGAGTTGACAGAAGGTACATAATATTGTGTGGTGGGGTGAGTGAGTTCACTTAAGCTGTGGAATCGTGTTCTGTGTGTTGAGTGAGTGCACTGAAGCTACATAATATTGTGTAGTGTGGTTAGTGAGTTGACAGAAGCTACATGGTAGTGTGTGGTGCTATGGGTTAGTTCGCTGAAGCTGCGGATTCTTATGTGGTGTGGTGATTGGATGCACTGAAGCTACTGAATATTGTGTGAGTTCACTGAAACTTGTGTGTCAAGGTTGATTAATGCAGATGTAATAGATAATTAGAGAATTAGCTCGTATTACAAACCAACAACTTATAATACCTGAAAATGATGTCTGTTGACAAAATGTCACCAAATCAGAAAACTGTCAAAATGGAGGGGTAATAGTCTCGTGATATATATGTTATCAGCTAATAATTGTCAACATTAACACGTGACGTTTGTAATATAAGCTATTATCAGTTAAAGTACATAATATGTGTTGACCTATTATATATCTAGATAAAAATACATTCATATTCATTATTTGGTAGATTAGTTATAAATTGTTCTAAAAAAAAGGACAAGCCTTGAGTACTTGACAGCATGCTGCAGTTGGGATCTGATTAACAAGCTTAGACCCGGAATATCTTTCTATCGATCACAGACCAGAATCTAAATTTAGATATGCATTGGTGTTTTGTGTGTGATTTAATGTGAGAAAATAAGCTTGATATATTGTAGGAATGTTTTACCATCACTGTTTAAGGACTTAAAAATGTCCATGTCTTTTATGTGTTCACTGACTTTAAGAACGTAAAGAGTTGAGGTTTCTTCATGTATTTTATTTGTTCACTGACTTGAAGGAGATTTGATGAGAGGTAGTTGTTCATTATGTGTCTATATTGATGGAATTATTTACCATCACTTGCTTAAGGACGTAAAGAGTTGAGGTTTGCTCATGTATTTTATTTATTCACTGACTTGAGGTAGATTTAATGAGAGGTAGTTATATTTGTTCATTACGTGTCTATATTGATGGAATGTTTTACCATCACTGCTTAAGGACGTAAAGAGTTGAGGTTTGCTCATGTATTTTATGTGTTCACTGACTTGAGGTAGATTTGATGAGAGGTAGTTGTTCATGTGTCTATATTGTAGGAAAGTTTTACCATCACTGCTTAAGGACTTAAAAAAGTTGAACTATGTCCATGTCTTTTATGTGTTCAATGAGATGTAGTTGTTCTTGTTGTGTCTACATTGATGGAATTCTTCACCATCACTGTTTATGAACTTAAAGAGTTGAGATTTGTTCATGTATTTTATTTGTTCACTGACTTGAGGTGGATTTGATGAGAGGTAGTTATATTTGTTCATTATGTGTCTATATTGATGGAATGTTTTACCATCACTTGCTTAAGCACGTAAAGAGTTGAGGTTTGTTCATGTATTTTATTTGTTCACTGACTTGAGGTAGATTTGATGAGAGGTAGTTGTTCATTATGTGTCTATAAAGGTAATAACAAAATTACAGAACTCCGAACAATCTTACAAAGGGAAAGTCAAAACTCATAATTATATAAACAGACAAAATCAGTCAACAACCGGAAAACTGTGAAAACCGTAATGACCCTGACTTGGTACAGGCATTTCTAAAGAAATGGTGGGTTGAATCAGATTTTAAGGCGCCAAACCTCCCGCTCTCATTACGGTTCAAAGGTTCCGGCTGTCACTGTAACAGTATTTAAATACAGGAACAAAATAGGTAAAATAGTTGTCAAAGCAGTACCATATTCGGTGACGTAAATGTCAACTCTATATTGATGGAATTATTTACCATCACTTGCTTAAGCACGTAAAGAGTTGAGGTTTGTTCATGCATTTTATTTGTTCACTGACTTGAGGTAGATTTGATGAGAGGTAGTTGTTCATTATGTGTCTATATTGTAGGAATGTTTTGCCATCACTGTTTAAAGACGTAAAGAGTTGAGGTGTGTTCATGTATTTTATTTATTCAATTTATTCACTGACTTGAGGTATATTTGATGAGAGGTATTTGTTCATTATGTGTCTATATTGTAGGAATGTTTTACCATCACTGCTTAAGGACGTAAAGAGTTGAGGTTTGTTCATGTATTTTATGTGTTCACTGACTTGAGGTAGATTTGATGAGAGGTAGTTGTTCATGTGTCTATATTGTAGGAAAGTTTTGCCATCAATGTTTAAGGGCGTAAAGAGTTGAGGTCTGTTCGTGTATTTTATTTGTTCATTGACTTATGGTAGATTTGATGAGAGGTAGTTGTTCATTATGTGTCTATATTGTAGGAAAGTTTTACCATCACTGTTTAAGGACGTAAGGAGTTGAGGTTTGTTCATGTATTTTGTGTTCACTGACTTGAGGCAGATTTGATGAGAGGTAGTTGTTCATGTGTCTATATTGTAGGAATGTTTTACCATCACTGCTTAAGGAATTAAAAAAGTTGAACTATGTCCATGTCTTTTATGTGTTCAATGAGTTGAGGTAGAATTGACGAGATGTAGTTGTTCTTGTTGTGTCTACATTGATGGAATTCTTCACCATCACTGTTTAAGAACTTAAAGAGTTGAGGTTTCTTCATGTATTTTATGTGTTCACTGACTTGAGGTATATTTAATGGGAGGTAGTTGTTCGTTGTGTGTCTATGTTGATTGTTTTTTGTGACTATCAATGTTTAAAGCTCTGTTTAAACTTTTAATATAAAGAGATGGAGTTCTGCACCATTAAAATGTAACGTGTTCTCGCCATGACATAGCTGACACACTGCTCATTTGACGTTAAGCGATAATCATTCACTTACTAACAAGATTGGAGCTCCCCCATTAACTGAAATTAAACGTCGTATTACATTATTTATACTTGTTACCATGGTGTCTAACAATAAGTAAATTGTATTTTACAGTTTGGTTTCCTTTTTATATTAATGATGTTTTAACATTTATTGAATTTAATGGTTTCTATGGTAATTTTATTATTATTACAACAAATAACCCACATAGGGATCGCATTGTACAATGTTACGTTCTGTTGTATATTTTGAAAATAAAGTTTAAGCAGTGATGGTCAACAGTTCCACCAATATCAACAAAACAAAATAAAGTTTAAGCAGTGATGGTCAACAATTCCACCAATATCAACAAAACAAAATAAAGTTTAAGTGGGGATGGTCAACAATTCCACCAATATCAACAAAACAAAATAAAGTTTAAGCAGTGATGGTCAACAATTCCACCAATATCAACAAAACAAAATAAAGTTTAATCAGTGATGGTCAACAATTTCACCAATATCAACAAAACAAAATAAAGTTTAAACAGTGATGGTCAACAATTCCACCAATATCAACAAAACAAAATAAAGTTTAAACAGTGATGGTCAACAATTCCACCAATATCAACAAAACAAAATAAAGTTTAAGTGGTGATGGTCAACAATTCCACCAATATCAACCTTATATTCTCCTCTTATTATATGACGTTGGAAATCCAGGTCCAGGAGAGATATAAACATGTGACATTGCTAAACCTGTTTATGGAACGTCAACACTATTCAATTTGTTAAATTAGTTAGTTCCCTTTAGAATTGCGGTAATGACAAGTTAGCACTTTTTACTTCCATATTTTGCATGAGTTCACCCACGATATATGTCGTTTCTCGGTCGTTTGTTTTCATTTAGTGTTTTGTAGATCGTTGTTTGTCCCTTTGTCCTTTTTCTTTTTTTATATTGCATTGATGGTTCTTCTTCGAATAGTCCGCCACATTTATGAGCGTGTCTCAGTCCAGAACATGGATTTCCACTGCCCAATGCCGTGGGTTTTAATCTGTTTAATTAAGTGGGATAAGAGGTAGTTGTCTGATTTGTTCATATTGGTTAAATTATTGACTAAAAATGTTTGAACTTTCCTTTTCATACTTTAAGTAATAGTTTTAAGTTTTTGCTCCATTACTGATGTGATTTCGTGTCAGCGCCCCACCCTCCCCCCCCCCCCCCCCCCCGTTTTTCATATGCTTTTGCCATCTACAACCCACAAGTGTCTATGAGGGGCATGGTGAGTGTTGGGAAAAAACAGGGATTACCTATCCTTGGGGAGCATTCCGTTTTGTTTGGTGAGTTCATGTTATTAATTTTTTGTGTTTTTTTTTTGATATACTGGGAGTGCTTAACCTACACCATCAACATTATGTTGTGCTGATTATTTTTACATTTTTTTAATTAAAACAAAATAACTGAATTCTATATAAAAATGAATATCATGAAAAACAGAAAACGTTATAATACCGAAGGAGCGAAAACTGGCAAGATAGGGTACACAACACGAAGGAAAAACGAAACAAAGGCAGGGTACACAACACGAAGACAATACACGTTAGAGAGTACCGAAGGAGCAACAACTGGCAAGATAGGGTACACAACACGAAGAAAAAACGAAACAAAGGCAGGGTACACAACACGAAGAAAAAACGAAACAAAACATAACACAACATGTGTTGGACACCACTATTTGCAAACATCACACGGAACACAAAAAGTAAGGACACATAATAGGACAACACGGAATTCATACAACAACTGCTGGTGCATATGGGTGCTCGCTAAGGGTAAGTAGTCCATGCTTCTTATAAGACACCGGCCATGTAACTCATATACGTGAACACCAATAAACGCAACAAGCACAAATAACATAAATAAGAGCCCTCCTACAAACAACTTTCTACATTTTCAAATTACAAAAAACATGCTATTTATACACCATACACATCGTATTGTGTCGTTCCCCCCTTTTTTTTACGTAACATAAAATAACTGAATTCCATGAAAATAAATAATGCTACATTATGAAAAACAGAAACAGAAACATTTACAACATATTTTTGTAGAGTATGATGTCTATATGAAAACATAATCTTATGTAGATGTCGATGTTTTTGTTTTTGTTCATTTTTGCTTTAAGGTCAAACATTGAAGGTCACTAAAACATTTTGATCAATCAAATCGATTTAAAATACCTGACAATACTGTCTTCTGACGAAATAGGATCCAGTCAAAATATCTCCACAACAAATAAGAGGAAGTTAAATGATCACGTAATTAATATTTTGTCACGACTGGTAACATGAACAGTTTAAATGTAGCTATTTAATTCATAATTATTACCTGGTACATTAAGTTTTAAATTATTCTATAGAAACACGATTGATTTGCTCTGTCATAAAATAGGATTACAGGTGTATTATGAAATACTTTCGTTTGCCACTATTTCACTGTCGTCAAAGAGCTCCGATCGAAAATGCTTGGTCAACATCCGGGATATTTTAAAGCGGTATTTTTAAAGAAGACACAGATAATTATCGTAAGTATTTATGAATATACTGTGTATATAATGTTTTGAATTATGATGCTTTATGATTGTTACTATTATTAATTTCATGTTTTGTCTTAATATCATTTATTTTTGCAGTGTAAAATTAGATTTTTCTATAAGTTATAAGGAATCCGGCATCAAAATCATTACAATCAACTGAAATATCGCTATATCTTGCATTTACGAATGAATTAAATGTTGCCAAAAAAGAAAAAAAGTATTGATGAATGATTGATTTTACTTAGAAATATTATTTTGTTGAGGAAAAGTTAATTAGTAACTAGTTATACCCTAAAACTTGATGTCAACAGATGTTTTTGAAATCCAGCTTGGTCCATTTGTAAACATGCATACAAACCGGTTGTGTCATTTATTAAGAAACGGATTTGTCAGTATGTAAATACGACTGATCATATTATTATTGATCATTATATTGCAAATTAACAATAGTTATGATTAGGAAATATCTCAAAAGCGATAAATACTGATCCATAGTATGAATAGTCGCAATGGCTGCTAATTTCAGCTACTTTCTACAACACAAAATCGTTATTTCTATGTTAAATTGCTACTGTCGCACAAACTTGATTTTTTTATGCTTTTTGTGGCACTGGCATCACGGTTGGTGCTCAATACGCTACACTCACTTTAAGTAGCTGTCCAGGCGCATCAATTGAATAATGGGAGATTCTTTCTATAACACAATATTTTAATTTTATACTCGTTGATAACGAGGTAAATCACTCTGTGGAAATAATTTCGTGGATACGATATTTAAATTTCTTCACAGTATAATGTTTACATTAACATTACAGATAAGAAAATTAACAACGGCTGTTGTATTGAATTCCTTTCCGCACGGACGATTTTGGCAGTTTTGTATATAGAGAAAATGTTAGGTGTACTCGATTAATGCAACGTTCGTTACAAGTTGTAATACGACAAAAGTTCGTGCTTTGGATCTTTTAGTCCTCCACCCATCCACCAATATTAATGCCAAAAGAATTTCAATCACTCGTATATATTTTGCATTTTTTGGGGGGAGAGTAGAAATGACAGACTGAATGAATTTGTTATGTTGATATATATTTATAATAATGTTATGCGATCTCGTAACGAACGCACAACCCTACACTGTGTCGAGTCATATTTATATTACGCTATGTTAGTTAATAAAAAAATATTTTCGGAGGAGTGAAACGAGGGAGAACAAAAATAGACAATATAATTATATACATTGTCGAAAATATAAAATTTATATATACGAGTTTTGACGAGTTTCTCTTACCTGTTTCGCAGCGAGTGGAAATTAATTATATAGTGTCCGACAATGTATGTATATTGTATCTATCGTGTTATTTCAAAAGCCCAAAAAGAAACTGTCAAATTGTCTAAAAAGAGCAGAAACAAGCGTTGTTCTAATCGTTTTTTAATGTGTCCTCTATGAAGTCCGCGCTTATAAGTTTATAAGCTTATAAGCATAAATGCTGTCACTGTTTCTTACCGTCGCTCAACATGAATCAGATACCAGAAAAATATATCTTGGTCAGTAACCAAATACAAATGTATAACAAAAAATATCCGGTCAATACAATGTGACTACTCGAACAGAACAAGTGCAGGATAAACAAAAACGTTAACTAGGCAGCGAAGAAATACTATAATATTAAAACATCTTATGTTTCAATCTTGCGATTACCCTACTTTTATTTGTATAAGCTTCAGACAATTTGATTGCTACATTTATATTATATTGTGAGCTCCATACAGATGTTTGTGTTTCACTTACTAGTATCTGCTATATATTAAATTTACTTTACAGATGAATCCTATCAGTGTAACAGCCGTTGAGGAGTCGTTTCATGAAATGCGGGACAAGCCATATTTGTGTTCAGTTTGTGGGATGGGGATTGAATGATCAATCTCTATAGAAGACCTTCCATAGTTGCTTCCTACAAAGTTTCGGTTCATTTGGCTAAGAAGTTTTAGAGGAGAAGATTAAAAAAATCTGCCAATCAGAAACAAGAATCGCCTGTGGCGACCATGTTTGTTAACGGATCGGGACGAAATCAGTAATCGTTACAGAGGACCTTCCACAGATGCTTCCTACTAAGTTTCACTTCATTTGGCAGAGGCGTTTCAGAGGAGACGATTAAAATGTGAAAAGTAAAGAGATGACAGACGACGGACGACGGGCGCCAAGTGATGGTAAAAGTTCACATTGCCTTTGGCAAGGTGAGCTAACAACAGTCAGCGGGTAGATATGTCGCTCCACTCGGACACATTATTCTGATTCAGAGCCAACCAGTCTTTGCTCTTTCTCCTTAATGATGCTTTCTTGGCAGAAAAGCAACAAATGCCAATTTGATATTCTTTTGTTTGACCCGACTGGGGCTCGTACCCACAATTTATCGCACTCGAGGTGAGCACGCTAACCATTACGCTACCGATGCGGTTCCCTATTTTTATTTTATTTTTATAAAAAATTTTAATCAATTTTTTTTATTGTCCTTCAATATATTATTTTAAAAAAAATTAATCCAAAACAATAAGAGTTACTTGATATAAACAGTAAGAGTTCCTACTTTTAATCAAACACTCTTTGAATATTCCAATAATCCAACTGCATAGCAAATAAAGAAAAACAATTACAAGTTCTATGCAAAATCATGACCATTCTGTCGAAGATGACTTGGCGAATGCCAATTCTGCACAAACCGTTTTGTATTTCTTTCTTTTAATGTTGTACAAAACATCCACATGTAAAATATTTTGACTATGTGCTGTTGTTTTATTTCACAACTTTTATTCATTTAAGACAATTTTTGTTTTCTTTTTATCAATTTGCAAGTCTAACATACCCTTGACAAGTGTTATAATGAACCTTAAATAAATTACAAAAAGGAAACATAATTGTGATATTGAGCTGTTTTCACTATTCTTTCAATTTTTTACATAGACAAAAACACAATTTTTGGGACTCAACCGGAAAGTAGTGGCTGACAGAGCCGGAACGAATGTACGTAAATAAACATTGTGTTTTTTCACTGCAGTAAGTCTAAAACTATTTATGGTGGCACGCCAGTGCAAACTATCAGGTATATAAGCATTACAAAGGGTTTGTGTACTTTAATTACACATATAGACTACTGTTTTTATCTTTATTTGATGATTTCAATCTCATTATTAGCATTTGTCATTGTTTATGTCCATCATTTCATCCATATTTGAGTAATCGATGAAGTTAACCACAGTATCATATAGGTTAAAACAAACAAAAATAATCAACAGATGACGACATCTTCTGGATTCAAGATATAATAATACTATATGATCATAATACTTACTTTTTGTCGTCGCCTGTATGTCAATCATGCCTAAGTGACTTATACCGGAAGCTGACAGAATATTTTCGACCGGCGCTCTTTGACGACAGTGTATTTATATGTTTTAAAGTTAAACTGAACTGATTTTTATGTTTATATACATGGTGGTGTATACCTATGAAGGTATCTAACAAAAGGAAAATCGCTGTTTTATAATAGAAATGTAGATATGTTCAGTTGTCACTATTATCATTATAAAGATAAACTGCATTGGTTTTTTATGCTTATATAAGTTAAATAGTCACGTGATATGTCTGGTCACGTACCGTAACGTAATTAAATATCTAGATAACAATTAGCTTTGAATTGTTATATTGTAAGGACAAGTCAGCGATAAATCTCTATTTCCGTTTTAACAAAAGAATGCAGCTCTCCCTTGAAATAAGACACATATATATTACATACAGGGGCGGATCCAGGATTTCAAGTTAGGTGGTGGGGGGGGGGGGGGGGGGGGGGGGGGGGCGCACTTAAAAAAAATTGCGCCGAGCGGAGGGAAACGAGAAAATGTTTTGGGTATTCCGTGTGAAAAATCACGATTTTACGCCAAAAAATCATATTTTTTCCAATTGCGGAAGGAGGCGCGAAAAATTTTGGGGTATTTCGTATGAAAAATCACGATTTTACGCAAAAAAAACATATTTTTTCCAATTTTAGGGGGGCGCGCGCCGGGTGCGCCCCCCTTGAATCCGCCCCTGACATAGCATGTCCAATTGTATGTTTTAAAGGTAAACTGAATTGATTTTTATGTTTATGTTTATGAAGGTGTTGAGCAAAAGGCAAATCGTAGTTTCAAAATGGTGGATCATACAAACTAATTCATCTCGATCACATTTTATTGAAGTTCCTGTACCAAGTCACCATAATGAACATTCACGTAATGGTGTATACGAGATGTTGATTTTTCTACTTTCTATATAGTTTTTGTGTTATGGGCATAGAGGGTGTGACGAAGGTATGGTATCTTGACTTGTGTCGTGAGAGAGTTCACTGAGGCAACGACGTGTTGTGTTGTGAGTCTGCTGACGATACATTGTCTTGTGTTGTGTGGTGAATTTACATCCCTTCGGTATCTTCAAACTCGTCTTATAAACTGAAACTACTGTTTATTACAGTTTAACTAAATTTCTGTAATGAAAGCGGGAGGTTTGGCGCTTTAAAATCTGATTCAACCCACCATTTCTTTAGAAATGCCTGTACCAAGTCAGGGTCATTACGGTTTTCACAGTTTTCCGGTTGTTGGCTGATTTTGTCTGTTTATATACTTATGAGTTTTGACTTTCCCTTTGTAAGATTGTTCGGAGTTCGGTAATTTTGTTATTACCCTTATGCACCTGACAAATTACCAGTGAAATATGTGTGGTTAGATGATGTACTGAAGCAATGGTGTCGTTTGTTATGCAGTACGTGTGGTAGGGGTATGGTGCTTACCGCCACTTACAACAAAATGTGTTGATTGTGGAAGCGGTAGTACCCAGAGAAAACACGCGATCTGTCGCAAATCACCGAAAAACTTAATCTCACAATGTTGCATCGAGTACACCTCGCCATGAATTTGACTTCAACTCACATCGTAAGTTGTTATCGGCACTAATTACACAGTTGGTTCAACTACCTTATGATGACGACAGCGACGATCCATGTGTACTAAGATGGTGTACCAAAACTATACCTAATTGTAGGTTTGGCGCTTTAAAATCTGATTCAACCCACCATTTCTTTAGAAATGCCTGTACCAAGTCAGGGTCATTACGGTTTTCACAGTTTTCCGGTTGTTGACTGATTTTGTCTGTCTATATACTTATGAATTTTGACTTTCCCTTTGTAAGATTGTTCGTCATTCATTCATTCATTCATTCATTCATTCATTCATTCATTCATTCATTCATTCATTCATTCATTCATTCATTCATTCATTCATTCATTCATTCATTCATTCATTCATTCATTCATTCATTCATTCATTCATTCATTCATTCATTCATAAAAAATCAGTGCTTATTATTAAATTTGGTCTTATAACCTATAGGTTGAATAAACATGAGATAAATCTAGATCAAAACAATTGTGTTACCTTTGTCATTGAAAATTAACTTGTTCTCGCCATGATGTAGCTGAAAAATTGCTGAGTTGGTGTGAAACAACAATCACTCACTCACTATACTGATCCATCTTTATACTCGATATCTAAAGGCTACATTAATTGATAAAAAAAAATTGAATTAAACTGACAAAAAATATGCTCAAAACCCTAAGGGGGGTTATGATGTTTAACACCACTTTCAACAATATTTCTGTTATATCGTGGTGGTCAGTTTTATTGATGGAGGAATCCAGAGTACCTGGAGAAAATCACCAACCTGTAGCAAGTCACGGACAAACTTTATCACATAATGTTGTATCGAGTACACTTCACCATGAGCAGGATTTGAACGCACTGCTTGCATCGGTAGTTGTAAATCAAACTAATATAAGATTACGACCACGACGTCCCTTAGAAAACCTTAGTAATTTAACCTTGAGGTCAAAGGTCAGGATCATCTATGAATCACAATTTAGTCTTACGATGATGTACCCACAAACCAAATATCATAACCGTAATATAACCGTTAAAATAGCAAAAATTACCTAGAGGTCAAAGGTCATTATGATATGAGATGTAAAGGTCAAGGTCACATGCAGGTCCTGATGATACGCGACACATCTACATATCGTCTTATGCCATTACACCTGCATGCCAAATTTCATAATTCTATGTCAAAACATTTTAAAAATGCAGCCAGAACATGAAAATTCCCACAAAAAAGTCAGTTATTTGATCTTGAGTTCAAAGTCACATGAAGGTCGTGACGATATACAGCACATTGTCTTATGGTAATACACATTCCTGCCAAATATCATCAGTCTATTTCAAAAGATAAAATAGTTACAGCCCGAATGCAAAAAATGCTCTAAAAAATTCAATTATTTTACCTTGAAATCGAAGGTCCAGGTCACATTAAGGTCGTAGTGATACCCGATACGCAGTCTTATGATAATACATCTCAATTCTAAATATCATAAGTCTACCTCAAAAGATAAAAAAAGTTACAGAAACTTGGACAAACATTTAGTCCTAATATATGAGTGTCTTTAAAGCAAGCTGCATGAGTCCTTTATACTCTAGTAAGATCAAACTGTACAAGCAAATGAAAATATAACAATGTCTGAATATTGCCCAAAAAATGGCAGAGATATTTCAATATGCACGTGCATTCAAATAAGGGTGACATCATCAAAACGCGCCCAAATTTTGCAACTAATGTATTAATGGGTTACACATTAAGCAAGCTTTCTGGTGATATATAGTTTGATATATTTAATATGAAATTTAAAAATCATCTGTTCTATCCATGTGTAGCCCTATTGTGTA
Organism: Bathymodiolus brooksi; assembly: GCA_963680875.1. Taxonomy (NCBI): domain Eukaryota; kingdom Metazoa; phylum Mollusca; class Bivalvia; order Mytilida; family Modiolidae; genus Bathymodiolus; species Bathymodiolus brooksi. The sequence continues at coordinate 68,484,544 of OY804586.1, forward strand.
TTTATACTATTGTTATTGTACTTTTATTGATTTATATGTGGGATTTTAATTCTTTTATGTATGTATTTTCATATGAGTGACATCTGGTTCTTTTGTCCCGCACATTGACCGTCAAAAACCCTTTTTGAAATTGTAAAGTCACCATATTGGTTCGACAATTTATTCAATTGATAAAGTCCCTCGGTGGGACGAACAATTTGTCATTCAACAAAGTGTTTAATTCTTTATCACTTTGCTTTGTGTACTTGGTGTTGTTTTACAACCATTTTAGGGAATGGATATGGTCTAGTGGTCTAGGGTGCTGGACGTAAGGCTAAGCGAATGGTGCTGCAGTGTATCAATGGTGTGAGTTCAAATCCCGTCGAGGGAAGAACAAAAACTTGACAGCTCTAAAATCTAATTCTAACACTGTTTGGTTTAAATTTCAGACGTATATATATATATATATATATATATATAAAGTCGAAGGGAATCTACCAACCAGAGAACTTAATGAGTAACGGATCGTTTATAAAAAGTAGCCAAAGTATGAACCTACGGGATGTCGGATCGGAAGCAAGTGCTAACGATTTTGTGCAAACAAATAAACGTCTAAAATGCAGCACAACAACATAAAAGAAATGTTAAAATATAACAAAAATAACTATAAGTCTACAAAAAGACTATAATTATAGTCAAATTGACGGATATTTCGCTTGACCGACAAGCTTTATCAGCGTCTGTAATATGATCTGAAAGATGATCTGAGGATCTGATTGTCACGTGACCATCAGTTATTGTGACGTAAAAATCATAATCTTCAACTTTATAAAATCATAATCATTATGATTTTATAAAGTTCAAGATTGTGATTGTTACGTCATGATAGGATAGGATTTTGCACCTGTTCATTTATTTCAGATATTAATAATAAAAATTAAATATCTAATTAAGTGCGCACGATCAGGTAAAAGGAAAACATTTGGTCAGCCAAATAATTTTTCAAGACATTGTGAGCAATAAACGTAAAGGGGCTAACAGGAAAGCAACCTAGACCTGAGAGAGGAGACCCTTAGAGTCTGTTAGAAAGATGACAATTGTTGTATCGACTGTACAAGAGTATTAGTGTTGCGGTCTTATTTACGTGTAGTGGTGTCCTTCACATATTGTGTTGTGTTTTTGATTTGTGTTTTTCTTCGTCATGTGTACCCTATGTGTCCAGCTTCTCTGGACTGTCCTTTTTGATTGGCCCTTCGGTATTCTCTAATGTTTAATGTCATCTTTAATATTTCATTCACGGACAACACACTATCGTAAATCTGAAAATTGAGCAACACAAGTCCCCCTAAAACAGATTCATATGGATAGGTAGTCCCAGCTGTACTAGTGGACTAACATTTTCATCTTTAATATTTCCTCTACGAACATTGATGAGCAAACACTATTAAGATTGAGCAACACAAACCTCACTAAAATCTGAGGATGTACTCAAGTGAGTCGGAAGTGTATGCAGTCCCAGTTGTACTAGTGCATTAACAGTGTCACACAAACCTCACTAATAACTGATGATGTACTCAGGTGATTCAGAAGGTACTAAATTAAGAAGAGTTTGAAGATACCAAAGGGGCAATCAGAATCCGTATAACGAAGAAAAACATATAACACAATGGCCAAAAGAAAAAGTACAAAAGGACAAACAACGATATACAAAATATACATATAAAACTAAAGATCGAGTAACACGAGCCCCACTAAGAATCGGAGGTGAACTCAGGTGATCCGGAAGGGTAAGCATTTCCTGCTCCACTAGTGGCACCAGTCGTGTTAATCTAGTTACAAACCCGGTAATAAGTCGTGAATGAGGAAAGGACCGGGAAGTGTTAGCGACAAGTGGAACATATCCGGAGTCATTTGTGACACAGATATTCCGTAGCGGTCAACCAAGTCATGGTGGCGACCGTAACATTGTCGAAGTGGTGACTTCAACTTTACCAACAGGAACCCTTGGTTCAGTAGCTTCCTTGTTAGCAACAACCCTCTATCAAGGAAATCCTGATAGGAACCACAAGCTCTGGAATATCGTATCATCTGAGAGATATATACTCCATATACAGGTGCTGCTGGAATGTTGCTACATATAAATGGAATGTTCACAATGGGAAAATTGAAATCATCTCTTGTCGTAAAGTCTAAATAGACAATTAAAAAAGAAACAAGGAAAGCATACAAAGGGAACACTATTTCTTACAATGAAAATCTTGAAGTAACACTAATTAAACAGATGGAATGTTGTTCTCTTTAATATTTTGGGCACGGACAACAACATAGTCATTCCTTTTCTCAGATTTTTATGAGATAATGATGTTCATGATGAGGTCCGCTTTGTACTAGACCAACAAGCTGAGTTGGATTCTTATTGTGCTAGCTCAATGAGACAGTAGTCAGTGGGTAGAAATTATCCTGATACCGAGTAAACTAACATTTGCCCTTGCCCCTTAATGTTGTGTGCTTAGCGGAGAAGCAGCAAATACCAATTTTATAGTCTTTGATTTGACGATTTTTGTTAAGATAAAATGTATTACAAGTCACAATAACCCAGTTTGTGAATATTATAAAAACTCGTTGGTAAATAACAAATCAATTGTATTTATGAATAAGTAATTACAACAAGTGATTTTTACAAGAGATACTTTATTCATCAACCATGTTTATCCAAAGGGTGTCGCTGCAGTTGAATGTTGCATTGACCAAAATACTGCCTCCTGTGCGACCGGTCCAGAGCTAAAATAGTTAGAAAAATGTAAAAGTAATGCTCAAAGTCTTATATCTGACATGTTTGTTCAGTCTATTTTTTTTTAGGGAAAAACGGGGGGGGGGGGGCGTCGTGGCGGTGATCGTAAGGTAGTTGGATATACAACTACCTATGTAATCAATGCTTATCACCACGGATGTTGGGAGTTCGAATCGCGATCAGGGCGAGGTGTACACTATTATGTGATCATGTTTGTGGGTGATTTGCGACAGATCGATGGTTTTCGCCGGATCCTCCGGTTTCCTCCACCTTATAACTGAAATATTGTTATAGGTGGCGCTAAACACCATCAAGCAAACATCAGTCTAATTTACTCTTCTGTTTATCCCGATATATACTAGGCACCGATTTTGTAATTAAGAATGTCATGTTCAAGTTGCACCGTTATCTTTAACTTTTCAGAACGTGGTTGCAGTGTCTCTTGCGCGGATTTATAAGCAATGTGTTAGCAGCTATTAACATTACTTTATATAGAGTGTCACACATATATACGTGATTCCCGTGTCTCACTCCATGTTCTTGCGCGGATGTATAAGCAATGTGTTAGCAGCTATTAACATTACTTTATATAGAGTGTCACACAGATATACGTGATTCCAGTGTGTCAATGTGTTAGCAGCTATTAACATTACTTTATATAGAGTGTCACACAGATATACGTGATTCCCGTGTCTCACTCCATGTTCTTGTGCGGATTTATAACCAGTGTGTTAGCAGCTATTAACATTACTTTATATAAAGTGTCACACAGATATACGTGATTCCCGTGTCTCACTCCATGTTCTTGCGCGGATTTATAAGCAATGTGTTAGCAGCTATTAACATTACTTTATATAGAGTGTCACACAGATATACGTGATTCCAGTGTCTCACTCCATGTTCTTGCGCGGATTTATAAGCAGTGTGTTAGCAGGTATTAATATTACTTGATATAGAGTGTCACACAGATATACGTGATTTCAGTGTCTCAATCCATGTTCTTGCGCGGATTTATAAGCAATGTGTTAGCAGCTATTAATATTACTTGATATAGAGTGTCGCACAGATATACGTGATTCCAGTGTCTCACTCCATGTTCTTGCGCGGATTTATAAGCAATGTGTTAGCAGCTATTAATATTACTTTATATAGAGTGTCACACAGATATACGTGATTCCCGTGTCTCACTCCATGTTCTTGCGTCAGACTGTGCATGGCACACCCCAGAGCTGGCTTCAGATAAGTCAAGTACAACAGGCGGCGTCAGATGGCGCATATCAAGTACAACAGGTACTGTCAGATGGCGCATGTCATGCACGACAAGCGGCGTCAGATGGTGCATGTCATACAAGACAGTTAGCGTCAGAATGTGCATTCCACGCTCACCAGCTGGCTTCAGATGTCGCATGTCAAGCTCGACAGGTGGCTTGAGTTGTGGCATCCATGTTCTTGCGCAGATTTATAAGCAATTTGTTAGCGGTTATGTACATTATTTTATGAAGAGTGTCACACAGATATCATTGCAATAAGAGTAATAACTGATTTAGAGAAGGTGTACAAGGAGGTATATGACTTTATGAAGAAAGAAAAACGTAGATAACTTTCATCCGATAAGGTCAAAGGTAAAAGGTTGATTACTTATTAACCTTTGAACCGTAATGAAAGCGGGAGTTTGGCGCCTTAAAATCTGATTCAACCCACCATTTCTTTAGAACTGCCTGTACCAAGTCAGGGTCATTACGGTTTTCACAGTTTTCCGGTTGTTGACTGATTTTGTCTGTTTATATAATTATGAGTTTTGACTTTCCCTTTGTAAGATTGTTCGGAGTTCGGTAATTTTGTTATTACCCTTATTGGAAGGTATAATTGTCAATAATAAATCAATCTAATAACCATGTGCGTACCTAGACACAACACTGACCATTGAGCAGATGATACCATTCCACAGACAATTGTTTTCTTTTGGATATTGTATTGTACGTCCTTCTTAGTTTTACGGCTTCTGAGTGCCCCTCTGGTATTTTCAATCATTTCTTTAACCTTTACCTCTTTATATCTAATGACTTACTATTGACTCTGTATACCATTACTTATTTGAGGTTCAAATGTATTTGTAGAGTGTTCAATTGTCCAGATAGCTTTGTTATTTGTTATGCCACCTGTGTGCTGGGCCGCTAAGCATACCAATGAAGTCTGAAATATATTGCTATAAGTAAAGTGTTTAGAAAGGAACAACACATATTTTGACTAATGGTATCTCTGCGACAGTCCCATAATTACAGAATAATATTATTAATGTTTTTTCGTTATCCAAGCTGAAATATTTCCACATGAAATACAACATTAATAGAATTGGAACATACATGTAGTAACAGTAGTGAAGAAGGAACTACTAACCATTCCCGATCTCCTGAATTAAACCCCTGTTTTTAGTTGCTCGATTTTTATGTGTAATGTTTTGTAGATCGTTTATTTGTTTGTATTTATTGTGTTTAACGCCACTTTCAGCAATAGCTCAGCTATATCATGGTGGTCAGTTTTAGTGGTGAACGAAGCCGGAGTACTCGGAGAGAACCACCGATCATGGGCAAGCAACTGCCAAACTTTATCACTTGCGGCTGCGAGTCGAGTGCACCCTTTTTTGTAATTTACAAAGCTGGGCACGAACCCACGCCGTATTGGTGATAGGCTTGTATGAAGTGTTAGATCCAACGACCTAACTCATTGAGCCACCCGGGCCCCTTTATCTCTGTGACAGTCCCATAATTGCAGAATATTATTATTAATGTTTTTTTTTATTTAAACTGAAATATTTCAACATGAAATACAATATTTTTAAAATTGGAACATACATGTAGTAACAGTAGTGAAGAAGGAACTACTAACCATTCAGGATCTCCTGAATTAAACCCCTGTTTTTAGTTGCTCGATCTTTATGTGTAATGTTTTGTAGATTGTTTGTTTGTATGTTTTTTTTATTGTGCTTAACGCCACTTTCAGCTCAGCTATATCATGGTGGCCAGTTTTAGTGGTGGAAGAAGCCGGAGTACTTGGAGAGAACCACCTATCATTGGCAAGCAACTGGTAAACCTTATCACTTGCGGCTGCGAGTCGAGTGCACCTTTTTGTAATTCACAAAGCCGGGCGCGAACCCACGCCGTATTGGTGATAGGCTTGTATGAGTTGTTAGATCCAACGACCTAACTCATCCAGCCACCCGGGCCCTTTGTAGATCGTTGCTTTGCATTTTTTCTTTTGCCATTGCGTTGTCTGTCCTTCTTTGATTTACGGCTTCTGATACATTATGGTATCTTCAATCTTAAATACTAACTAATATATAAATTAACTCCAAGAGCAATAAATTGAAAAACCAAAAAATACCACACCGCTGGAACAATTTCACGATCATATACAACAATCACAGAAGGAGTTGAAATCGATACCCAAATACACAAATACATAACCGCTCATTTATCTCGCTTGATACAGGCACTTCAATAAAAAGTGGCGGTGTTGGGCTAGTTTTATGGGCCCCAGTGTCGGATTTAGGACAAATGAGCCCCTGTGCTAGTTAGGTTATGATGCCACTTACTTTGGCCCTGAAGGAGGTAGACTCGGTAGGCCTAAACAGGCAGTCAGGCATACATGCTCAGGAAATTTAGGAATTGTTAAAATATTACAATTACACTACATAAGCAAAAATCCATCCTAATTTTCTTTTTGGCAGGAAGATGGATCCTCTGGCCAACGGGACCCTGTGCTCAAAACACCTAAGCACAATGGTAAATCCGGGACTGAGTGGCCCAATAATTATCCTCATAGTGAAAGGAACTTATTTACACAGGAGTCAGTGGAATATTATCAACATGTTGTTATTTTTGTTTATGTTTACATAGAATAACTGCAATTTTGTTGGTAGACACACATAGCAACGTTAGTATTACACTGAGTCTGAGATACCTTAGAATACCTTTTATCAACCTCAATTCTCAAATATATACCGTTTGTTTGCCAGCATATCGATGGTCATCGTGATCGTATGTGCAATCAGTGCCTATCACCACTCAAGGTGAAAGTTCGAGCCACGTTCATGTACCCAATACACCGTTAATACAATTTAACGAAGTATCAAATCTATGGACAATATATGAATACTGGGTAATTAACTTGATGCAGTGTACCCGATACAACATTATGTGAACAAGTTTGTCATTGACTTGCGACGGTTCGGTTGTTTTCACCAGGTACTCCGCTTTCCTCCACCAATAAAATGAGTCGGAGATAGGACGATCTATAATACTAATGATAATCCTTGTCCATGTCATGATGTCAGGTGATAGGACGATCTATGATACTAGTGATAATGCTTGTCCATGTCATGATGTCAGGAGATAGGACGATCTATAATACTAGTGATAATGCTTGTTATGATGTCAGGAGATAGGACGATCTATAATACTAGTGATAATGCTTGTCATGATGTCAGGAGATAGGACGATCTATAATACTAGGGATAATGCTTGCTATGATGTCAGGAGATAGGATGATCTATAATATTAGTGATAATGCTTGTTATGATGTCAGGAGATGGGACGATCTATAATATTAGTGATAATGCTTGTCATGATGCCAAGGCATTGTTATTACTAATAACGACATTATAAAACATAGATATATAATTCGTGTGCACGACATATTTCTGGAATTACCTCCCTTAGATACTCTCAATGTTATAGGATTGGAAAACCAATTAATGAAAGAAGTCGTTGGAGCTAGAATACAAAAACACACAAAAAGGTTAGACAGCCAAAATTGTCGTCGCCTGAGGTAAAATAACATTAGTATTAATAATACGGACATTATTGAAGACCTGTAAAGTATAATCATAAATATATCTAAAGAACACTAGAAAAATAGTACATACCAGTGTGTACCTTTTGTAACCATATATATTGCCCGTGGGACAGTTTCCTGGACAGGTGCCCCTACAAAAACAAATAGGTCAAAGGTCAATGTATTAATAACACTGTCATTATCATGTGATTCTGATTAGGCGCGAATAAGTAAATTGAATAATATATCAAATTAAAAATCAATCACATTTTTAAGTGCTTCAAAATTATTTTTCACTTGAAAATATTTTTTATTGCTATCCACTGTGTGCAAACAATTTTTTACGAAAATCTTTTGACCAAAAATGTTTAAAGCAAATTTTGGTAAGATGAAAATCTCCTCTTTTCGGATCATATGATTGTTCCCTTAAGTCACCATGTGAACCCAGATGCATAGAACAACAGCCCAATCTCTATTGTGTGAAGATTATAACTAACCTTAAAATCAACGAGTTGTAATTCCGTATATCACACTGAACGTCACTTGCTTACCCATATACATGTATTCATTGAATTTCGCTTACTTATCCCAATGATAAACTAAAAATATCTTACCTGCATATATTCTCCTTAAATGGTGCCCTCGTGGCCGTGATCGCATAGTAGTTGGATATACAACTACCTATGCAACCAGTGCCTGTCACCACTGATGTGATAAAATATGTCATTGTCTTGCGACAGTTCGGTGGTTTTCTCCGAGTCCTCCAGTTTCCTCCACCAATAAAACTGACCCCAAGATATAACTGAAATATTGTTGAAAGTGGCGCCACGTTAAGCATCATAAAACAAACATAAACAAACAAACCTGAAATTACCTTTTATTAACCTCCATTGTCAAATATATACTGTTTGTTTGCCAACACATCGGTGGTCGTAGTGATCGTATGTGCAATCAGTGCCTATCACCACTCAAGGTGAGAGTTCGAGCCACGTTCATGTACTCAATACACCATTAATACAATATAGCGAAGCATCAAAGCAATGAACACTATTTGAATACTGTGTAATTACCTAGATACTGTGTACCCAATACAACATCATGTAAAAAAAAGCTAATCAGTGACTTGCGACGGATCGGTGGTTTTCACCAGGTTTCCTCTACCAGTAAAACTGACCGCCACGATATAGCTGAAATATTGATAAAAGTGGTGTTGAACACCATAGACCAAACCACAAACCATCTGCCAGCATATCACATTGAACATTAATTGACTGAATATTAATAATGGTTACATACCCACATGCCCCACCAACACCAAGTCCACATTCACTGAAGACAGAGCTACACGTCAGCTGTCCTATGTCTTTATACACTGCGAAATATAATGTAATAAGAAGTACGTGATTCTGGCGGGAATTATAGATATTATAGATAATGCTGCATAAGGGTAATAACAAAATTACCGAACTCCGAACAATCTTACAAAGGGAAAGTCAAAACTCATAATTATATAAACAGACAAAATCAGTCAACAACCGGAAAACTGTAAAAACCGTAATGACCCTGACTTGGCACAGGCATTTCTAAAGAAATGGTGGGTTGAATCAGATTTTAAAGCGCCAAACCTCCCGCTTTCATTACGGTTCAAAGGTTCCGGCTGACATATATAGACAGTGTTAGTGTAGTGTCTTAATATATAAAGTTTATATGTATAAAAACTGGGAAAAAGACGAACATTTCCACAGTTTCCACCGAAAACATATACAATTTACATTTTAAGACACTGCATTAGTCTTATGTTTATGTTGCAGAAAAAATCACACTAATCCATTGACGTTTATGTTTTGAAAGTTTATGTCAACAGGAAGTGAATTGGATTTACAACCAGTCTGCCAAAGTTCGAAATATAACATGCTACAGGGTATCAGAAAGCTCTTTATTTCGATCAGTAACAGTATATAAGAAACCTTTATTCAGGAAATACAATTAGCCCTCTCAAAATGTCAAAATATTTTCTTTATCAATGTGTGACGTAAAAGTGTCTTTGACATTTACTTCACTGAATTTGGTACTGCTTTGACAAATATTTTACCTATTTTGTTCCTGTATTGTTATAAATACTGTTATAGTGACAGCCGGAACCTTTGAATCGTAATGAAAGCGGGAGATTTGGCGCTTTAAAATCTGATTCAACCCACCATTTCTTTAGAAATGTCTGTACCACGGTAGGGTCATTACGATTTTCACAGTTTTCCGGTTGTTGATTGATTTTGTCTGTTTATATAATTATGAGTTTTGACTTTCCCTTTGTAAGATTGTTCGGAGTTCGGTAATTTTGTTATTACCTTTATTTAATAGTCCATCCTTGTCAGACAATAGTTGTCTATGACGTTGTCCATCAGGGGAGATAACCCTTATAGAACAATTGCAGGATAAAAGTATTTCTAACAAAGATGGTTCAATAGTGCATAGTTGTTTACAAGAACAAGCGTTTTAAACATTTAACACATTGCGCACAATGTTAATAATGTCATATAGTGACAGCAAGAAAAATATATAAATGAAATACAAAATGTATATAAGTTTCTTATCATTATTAAAGTTATTTAGATATTAGCGAAATTAGGAAAACATAACTATATTGATACTTTACATGCTCGGTTTTATTTGCAAAAATACATACAAATAAAAAAACTTAAACATATGTGCATGACACGCCCCAAAAGACAAAAGTGAAAACTGAAAAAAAAGAGTCATAGCAAAGTCCGCTAACCTTCATGTTAACAGTTGTAATACCCCCCCCAAAAAAAAAAGATAAACATACTGAGCTTAAAATTAAATTGCTGACATTTGCAACTTTTGATTTTTAGTAGCTTAAACAAATAATATACTACAAAATCGTAAAATAATTCAGTAACAAGTATGTGTTAATGTCACCAACGTTACTTTGTTGATTAAATTATTTTTACCGAAAAAATGTATATGCAAAGGAACAAAGCAAGCATACTTTCATTTGAATGCATCACCATCATCATAGATGTATGAAATCATTTAGGCATAGTGTCCATAATTTATCCGGTACTACGCATGCACGATGTAAAATATATCAAGAATTTTATCATAACATTCTTTGTACAGCAAATAAGGGTAATAACAAAATTACCGAACTCCGAACAATCTTACAAAGGGAAAGTCAAAATTCATAAGTATATAAACAGACAAAATCAGTCAACAACCGGAAAACTGTGAAAACTGTAATGACCCTGACTTGGTACAGGCATTCAAATGAAGGACGTCATATCAGAATTTAACGTTAATTTTTGTTGTAAATAGGAATTTATTTGAACCCACCCAATTTAGAACAATAAAACAATAATTCTTACTTATCACTTTGTCCAACATTTGTCCGCTACTACACATACACCAAGTAAAATATATCGTGAATTTAATGATAGCATTCTTTGAACAGCAAATGGAGAACGTCATATTAAAAGAAATATGTTTACTTTCTTCGTAAATATGAACAATATTTTGAATAATGATACTTACTGATCACTTTATCAGAAGCGTGTTGTTTACCATCAGTACCATTACAGACATAAACACCGTTGTCAGTATCTGTGTCGACACTGGTGACGATTAACCCATCTCCAACAGCGAGGAACTTCCCTGGATTTGCTGATATCGGTGCACTGTTAAGTTTCGACCAGGTCAGTGATACCTGTCCTCCTGATGCATGACATTGTAGCTGTACAAATGTTTCACCGGCGGTCAAGGCCTTCTCGTGTGGCGAAGCAGTAATACTTAAAGGTACTATAGAAGATGAAATCAGTTTTAGATTTTGAATGAATTGTTAAATATTAAATGTTTTATTTGTACTAAGTTTCTTTTTTTACATTATTATTCTAACTAAGATGAATTTCCTTAATGAACTGTCTAAATAATGAGCTATGTATAGAATTCTCCCTTACGGAGTACCCAAGTTGACCCCTTTGTGCGGTTCGTATTGATAAATCTTTCAATTTCTGTGGAGTGTTTTGCAGATCATTGTGTTCTCATTTTTTCATTTAACCATTGTATTATCTGTCTTTCTTCTATTCATGACTTGTGGTTCATTTGCCCATTGTATTATCTGTCTTTCTTCTGTTCGTGGCTTGTGGTTCATTTGGCCATTGTATTATCTGTCTTTCTTCTGTTCGTGGCTTGTGGTTCATTTGGCCATTGTATTATCTGTCTTTCTTCTGTTCGTGGCTTGTGGTTCATTTGGCCATTGTATTATCTGTCTTTCTTCTGTTCGTGGCTTGTGGTTCATTTGGCCATTGTATTATCTGTCTTTCTTCTATTCATGACTTGTGGTTCATTTGCCCATTGTATTATCTGTCTTTCTTCTGTTCGTGGCTTGTGGTTCATTTGGCCATTGTATTATCTGTCTTTCTTCTGTTCGTGGCTTGTGGTTCATTTGGCCATTGTATTATCTGTCTTTCTTCTGTTCGTGGCTTGTGGTTCATTTGGCCATTGTATTATCTGTCTTTCTTCTGTTCGTGGCTTGTGGTTCATTTGGCCATTGCATTATCTGTCTTTCTTCTGTTCGTGGCTTGTGGTTCATTTGGCCATTGCATTATCTGTCTTTCTTCTATTCATAGCTTGTGGTTCAAATGGACATTGTATTATCTGTCTTTCTTCTGTTCATGACTAGTGGTTCATTTGGAAATGGAATCATCTGTCTTTATTCTATTCATGACTTGTGGTTCATTTGGCCATTGTATTATCTGTCTTTCTTCTGTTCATAGCTTGTGGTTCAAATGGACATTGTATTATCTGTCTTTCTTCTGTTCATGACTTGTGGTTCATTTGGCCATTGCATTATCTGTCTTTCTTCTATTCATGACTAGTGGTTCATTTGGCAATTGAATTATCTGTCTTTCTTCTATTCATGACTTGTCGTTCATTTGGCAATTGTATTATCTTTATTTCTTCTGTTCATGACTTGTGGTTCATTTGGCAATTGAGTTATCTGTCTTTCTTCTGTTCATGACTAATGGTTCATTTGGCCATTGTATTATCTGTCTTTCTTCTGTTCATCGCTTGTGGTTACCCCTTTGGTACCAACAACTTTTTTAATTACTGTAAATGAGTCGAATTATTTAATTAGTTGATTGTTGTCATACAAAACATTGAAACGTATCACATCACGATACTTATTATCTATGTAAGAGTGACCCTTGATGGGGTGAGACAGAATTATTTTTGCCGGCCATGATATTTATTGTCTGTCATCTATTTACCACCTCTATCATTTCTTATTACATAGTGATTTTACGTCTTTACTTTCGTGTTGTGATATTCGTGGCAATTTCCACATAATAAATATGTTTGGTACGTCTTTACCTCCAGTTGTTTGTAGTAGGGCTCATGTCTTATTTACGTTATTTGTATTTGTTTGGTTCGTCTTTACCTCCAGTTGTTTGTAGTAGGGCTCATGTCTTATTTACGTTATTTGTCTTTGTTTGGTTCGTCTTTACCTCCAGTTGTTTGTAGTAGGGCTCATGTCTTATTTACGTTATTTGTCTTTGTTTGGTTCGTCTTTACCTCCAGTTGTTTGTAGTAGGGCTCTTGTCTTATTTACCTTATTTGTCTTTGCTTACGTATAGTGGTGTCCAACACATTGACTATATGAGCACCATGGCGGGTGCCTTATAAGATGCAGGAAGGACTTTCCTTCGCGAGATCCTGAGTTCACCTCCAGTGTTTGGTGAGGTCCATGTTGCTCATCATTTTGTGTTTTTTGCTTTGTTTGTCTTCGTCCTGTGTCTTATGTATACAATGTTGCCCGTTTCTCTGGATTGTCAATTCTTGGTGTGGTTGACAATTCAATTTTCTTTAAAGTTTATTGAAAACACGGTAAGGACAGTTGAAACCAGCAAATTCATAGCAAATTGCATGGAATACATTCTTCAATTGGCAAGATTATTTGTTCCTAGGTTCCAAATCACAACGACTGGGTAGTCTTGACCAGATGTCGTATTATTCATAGTAGATTTATTATTAGTTATTTGCTAAATAAGGAGGAATAATCGGAATGTATCCCATCTAATTCCAATTATATATAGAATAGTGGTGTCCAACACATAGAGTGTGCTGTCTTGTTTTTGTTTTTTGGCCTTATTTGTCTGCGTCTCTAGTTTAGTGTACCAAATATTGCCAGTTTCTCTGGATTGTCCATTCTTGATTGACAGTTTCTCTGGATTGTCCATTCTTTATTGCCTCTTTCTCCGGATTGTCCATTCTTTATTGCCTCTTACTCTGGATTCTCCATTCTTGATTGCCAGTTTCTCTGGATTGTCCATTCTTTATTGCCTCTTTCTCTGGATTGTCCATTCTTGATTGCCTCTTTCTCTGGATTGTCCATTCTTGATTGCCTCTTTCTCTGGATTGTCCATTCTTGATTGCCTCTTTCTCTGGATTGTCCATTCTTGATTGCCTCTTTCTCTGGATTGTCCATTCTTGATTGCCTCTTTCTCTGGATTCTCCATTCTTGATTGCCTCTTTCTCTGGATTGTCCATTCTTGATTGCCTCTTTCTCTGGATTCTCCATTCTTGATTGCCTCTTTCTCTGGATTGTCCATTCTTGATTGCCTCTTTCTCTGGATTCTCCATTCTTCATTGCCTCTTTCTCTGGATTGTCCATTCTTCATTGCCTCTTTCTCTGGATTGTCCATTCTTTATTGCCTCTTACTCTGGATTGTCCATTCTTGATTGCCTCTTTCTCTGGATTGTCCATTCTTGATTGCCTCTTTCTCTGGATTGTCCATTCTTGATTGCCTCTTTCTCTGGATTGTCCATTCTTGATTGCCTCTTTCTCTGGATTGTCCATTCTTGATTGCCTCTTTCTCTGGATTGTCCATTCTTGATTGCCTCTTTCTCTGGATTGTCCATTCTTGATTGCCTCTTTCTCTGGATTGTCCATTCTTGATTGCCTCTTTCTCCGGATTGTCCATTCTTGATTGCCTCTTTCTCTGGATTGTCCATTCTTGATTGACAGTTTCTCTGGATTGTCCATTCTTTATTGCCTCTTACTCTGGATTGTCCATTCTTCATTGCCTCTTTCTCTGGATTCTCCATTCTTGATTGCCTCTTTCTCTGGATTCTCCATTCTTGATTGCCAGTTTCTCTGGATTGTCCATTCTTTATTGCCTCTTACTCTGGATTGTCCATTCTTCATTGCCTCTTTCTCTGGATTGTCCATTCTTCATTGCCTCTTTCTCTGGATTGTCCATTCTTTATTGCCTCTTACTCTGGATTGTCCATTCTTGATTGCCTCTTTCTCTGGATTGTCCATTCTTTATTGCCTCTTTCTCTGGATTCTCCATTCTTGATTGACAGTTTCTCTGGATTGTCCATTCTTGATTGCCTCTTTCTCTGGATTGTCCATTCTTGATTGCCTCTTTCTCCGGATTGTCCATTCTTGATTGCCTCTTTCTCTGGATTGTCCATTCTTGATTGACAGTTTCTCTGGATTGTCCATTCTTTATTGCCTCTTACTCTGGATTGTCCATTCTTCATTGCCTCTTTCTCTGGATTCTCCATTCTTGATTGCCTCTTTCTCTGGATTCTCCATTCTTGATTGCCAGTTTCTCTGGATTGTCCATTCTTTATTGCCTCTTACTCTGGATTGTCCATTCTTCATTGCCTCTTTCTCTGGATTCTCCATTCTTGATTGCCAGTTTCTCTGGATTCTCCATTCTTGATTGCCAGTTTCTCTGGATTGTCCATTCTTGATTGCCTCTTTCTCTGGATTGTCCATTCTTGATTGCCTCTTCGGTTTTCTGTAACCTTTATTTATATTAATATAATTTGATTTGATTTGAATACTGCAATCGGATTGGTTGATGCGTTTGTGTAATACTTTATAACCTGGATTGGTATTGTGATGCCCTCAACATATTCATTCGTCAACGACAAATTCAAATACTCACATGAAATAATCGTAATTAAAATAGAGGAATCATTAAATTTTGTTTTCATATATTCTGTTCCAAAATTTCAAATATTCCTTAAATAACATACCATTAACATTTAGTGTACCAGCACTTGTTGTGGTCCCCACCGTATTCTTAGCTGTACATGCATACCGTCCCTCACTAAACGAATCTACATGGAACAATGTAACAGTACCATCAGGATTGATGGTGGCAGTCTTCGGAGGTATGCTTCCTGTCTAAAACGGTAATTTACACTGTATAAATTAGGTAATGACTGATCTTCAGCGATTAATATAGATACATAATTATATTCTTACAAGAATTTATCAATAACCCGTAATCCGATCGGATATCGTCACTTATTCTACGTCATTCGAAAGGAATTTATAAATCAATATTTCCGTTTGCCGGACTACTTTTTTTGTAGCGTTACAGCGTAGGAATATGAAAAAATAATCCACCAAGAATAACTTAGTATTTAGCGTCGAAAACAAACACGATGTCCAAGAATTAGAATTATAAGGATTAAGCACTGCGTTTTTCGGAAATTATGAATGCATAAACTCCGGCAGGTCACTGACAAACTTTACATAAAGTCCTTCGGATTTGATTCAGTTTGTGAGTGAGCTGCCGGAGTTTATACATAGATAATTTCCTAAAAAACAGTGTGTAATCCTATAATATATACGCAGACAACGCTAGCCTTTTTATGGTAGTAGTTTTGTACCGGTTACTTGTCATATGGTTAGGATTGTGGTTTAACACTACTTTTATATAATTCAACAACATTTTAGCTACAGTATATAGTAACTTGAATTTGTATTGGTGGAGGACATCAGAGTACCATGAGAACACCACCGAACTGTCGCAAGTCACTGACTATCGCTTAGCTTAACAATACTCATTGACGAGCAATAATATTTATTCTTAAGTATTTTTGATTTCTGGAAGGTACATATCAGTTTAACGATACTTTCCATGCTGCGATGTATTGCTGTAGCAGTATACTGGTAACCATTCACTTCTCGACTGTGTTCGATTGCCACTCAAAGACTATCAAATGTGTATTGCTCAGCTAGGAGAACATTATTAGTGGGTAGTAGTAGAAAATAGTTTATCAAGATAATGTGTCCGAGTGTAGTGATATCTTTCCACTGGATGAACATTTCAAAAGGGCAATCTACTATTAAGAACAGCAGACAACAAAATGGCCAAGAGAAAATGGACAATAGAACAACAATGACCTGCAAGAAGAGTTTGCAGATACCAAAGAGGTAATCAGAATCCGTATATCTAAGAAGAACAGACAACACAATGGCCAACAAAAGTACAAAAGGACAAACAATGATCTACAAAACATACACATAAAACTGAAGATCGAGTAACGCGAACCGGGGTGAACTAAGAGTGTTCCGGAAGGATAATCAGTTCCTGCTCCACTGGTGACACCCGTATGCGACACAGACATATTTAGCAACATGAATCCCACAGGAAATTGAAAGTGAACCCATGTGCTCCGGAAGTGCAGGTAGTTCCTGCTCCATTGGTGGTATCGGTTATGTTACTCTTGTTGCAAAACTGGCGACTAATCACGAATAAGGATATGGCGGGATAGTTACAACGAGAAACGGCAAATATCTGTCGTCATTTGTGACACAGATATTCCGTAGCGAGACCATAATGGTAGCTGGAAGAGTTTCACAGTGATGAGTTAACCACTGAGAAGCATTTGTTCAGTTTACCGTCTATCAAGGAAATAATTTTTCTCATCAAAAATGAACAAATTAATTATGATGTCATTCATGTTTGGATGGTGTGTATTCTTTTTGAGTTGAGATCCAATTATCAAGAGTGAGAGGGTTGGAATCCAATCTACCGATTTAACCGCTCTCTATTTTTGTGGATGTCCCAGCCATGACCTGAAATACCAACATCATATTTCGTGGTCTTTGTATGTTCAATGGTTTGGAGTGAGAAGAGATTGTTCGTTTGTCGATATTGTTTGAATTGTTGCTTATAACTGTTTAAGCTTTCTTTCCATTGGCAGTTTTTAAGTTTGAGACAAAAATTATCACTAGTATTGCGGCGAGTTCGATATAATGTCTTTGACGTCACCATAAGCAACAATGTTCAATAATACTCAGTGAGATCAAAGAGAAAATATAAAAATTACTGATAAATATTTTCTACCTTTGGTAAGGTCCAATGGACATTTTAAATACCTTTGAGTGGGCCCAAATCAACGTTATTTATATATATACCTACCTTTGGGAATGTCCAGGCAATAGTTGCAGGTGGGTTTGATACTACGTCACAGTGTAAGGTCACAGTTGTACCAACAGATACTAACTGTGTCCTTGGTCCAATAATTATTTCTGGTTTTGCTTCAATTATTAAATATAGACATGACTTTCATTCAATACCTTCATCTGAAACTTAGTTTTTTAATATTGTGTACAGGGAACCTGAACTGCCTCCCCTTCCGGACCACCCGAATTCACTCGCGGATTTTAGTGTGATTCTGTGTAATATTTTGCGAATAGTATGTCCTTTTTCTTTTGGCCATTGTATTGTCTGTCCATTTTCGATATACGGCTTCTGATTATCCCTTTGATATCTTTACGATGTCTTCTTTTTCCATATTTGCAAAGCTTGCAAATTTGGATGCAACGTAAATTTACTTTTGCGCAACGTATGAATTGTGAAATGGTGGTTGTAAAGTTTCTGTGATCTCTAACACGTCTGCATGTATATATCATGTTTCCAAACACAAACAAACGAACATTCAATTTCCTAGTTTGGTACAGACACTTCAATAAAAAAGTGATGGGGTTAAACTAGTTTTATGTGACCAGATCTCCCCTCTTAATGAAATGATGTGGCCATACAAGATACAAGAGCTTATAACGACATACACTTTTGAACAAGATGGTACCCTACAAAAACCGTTACTGATAATATGCAACGATCCTTGACATAATTCAGAAGACGGCCATATTGTTACAAATCTGAATACAACATGCAAGCACAAACGTAACGTATGAATTTTGAGGTCGATGTAATGTTCATTTCACCTATATCTCGCCTGCATGTATATTTCATGTTTCCAACACACAAATAAACAAACATTCACTTTCCTGGCATGGTAGAGGCACTTCAATAAAAAGTGACAGGGATCAACTAGTTTTATGCGCCCAGATGTCCCCTCTTAGTGAAATGACGCAAGAGCTTTTTAGCGACACATAATTCATGTAACCAGCATAAATCATTCAACAAGATGGTATCCTCTACAAAACGTTACTGATAATGTGACACGATCCTTGACATAATTGTGTAGCATTCAGAAGACGGTGATATTGTAACAAATCTTAACACAAACTGCAAGCTAGAACGTAACGTATGAATTGGAAATCGTTTCACCTCTACCGCAACTACATGCATGTTTCCTGTTTCCAAATACGACAGTTGCATACATTATGACATACTACTTACATGTAACTGTTAAATTTGCTGAGCTCGATTTGTTATCAAAGTTGTTGAACACCTGACAAAGATACCGCCCAGCTGATAAAGCGCCTAGGTTGTCAATGTGTAAAACACTTTGCTGACTTGAAGTGGTAATACCGGAAGTAACAGGTTCCATTCGTTTTAATGGTGTCACGTGATACCATTTGATTACAGGTGGTGGTACTCCGGAGAATGAACAAGTAAAGTCAATGCTTTGATTAGCTTTTAATTGTGAAGATTGAGGAGAGACACTCACTTTAATGGGATCTGAAACAAAAATTATAATTTCTATAGAAAAAAAATCTGAAAAAATATTATATTTTATTATAATATCATATGACAATTAAACTTGTGTATAAAGGCCACTCAACGGAACCTGAAAATGTGGCCCTTATGAGCAGTTACCTTTATATGCAGCTTTAAATTATATGCACTATTCATTAATGTGAAAATGAGACTGTCCTTTTTTTACTGCAATTTGCTATTCATAAGTCTTTATGGTAAGCTTGACTGTATTTAAGAGCTATTTTCGAATAACCGTCATCAGTCGAACGTCCATGTTGCATTACTAGGTCCACGCTAAAACACCTCTTTATCTCTGTAGAAGGCAAACTATTTGCATAGTGTCATATACAATTCTTTCTATCACAAAACACCCAGAACGCATAGACTGACTTCAATGAATGGTTTATGATATATAGTGCCGTCCACGATACTGTTATAATGCTCTGTTATATCTCAATCCTCTCCCTTTGCCAAAAAAAAAAAAAAAAAAAAAAAAAAAAAAAAACATTTCCTCAACTTTCGATTAATGCACAATAAATACAATAGTATGATCTGTGACCATCCATTACCTGTTACAATAAGATGAATAGTCTTGTCAACATTTCCAAAAACATTAGAGGCGTGGCAGGTAAAAGTAGTTGTATCTATATAATCTGTAGATTTTATCATCAGTCCATCTACTGTTTGGATGTATCGACCCAGTTGCTTAGGATCTACTGCTGGTGACCAGTGTACCTCCGCCGTGGGTAAACCAGTCGGTCTGCACGGAAGTATGATGTCATTTCCTCTGTTAGCGGTGATTACTATATCCGTACGTCCATATAATATAGGTTTGGCTACAATAACAGTATTATGTTATGACTTGATGACAGTGGAACTTATTGTTTGGTTTGGTTTTATGGTGTTTAACGCCACTTTCAAGAATAGTTCAGTTATATAGTGGAAGAGAAGCATATTGTGGTATGTAAATAAATCATCAGTTTCACAACATTGTTGTTTGGTTTGTCTATGGTGTTCAACTATATTTCCGGTATATCGTGGCGTTCTGTTTTATTATTGGAGGAAACCGGAGTACCCGAAGAAAGCAACTGACCTGCCGCGAGTAACTGACAAGCTTTATAGCATGACATTGCATCTAGTACACCCCGCCATGAGCGTGATTCGGACTTACAACTTTAGTAGTGATAGGTACTAATTACATTGGTAGTTGTAGGTATTATTTATATAAATGTAGATGTTTGGGTGATAAACCCGGTATAAATGGAGGTCTAGAATATCTGAAATAGTGTATTAAAATAGAAAAGACAACCATACAGTTCTTATCCTCTACGCAAAAAGAATATATATGTAAAAATAGTTGCCATTTGAAACTGTCCTTGGTGTTTGAAATTTCAGTGCAGTCTTGCAAAATGTATGCTTTTATAGATTAAATCTCTTATATGTGAGTATAATTGTATATATCATATATTTCTTATGTTGTTTTTACATTTGTATCTGTTTTATTTGAAAAATAAACAAATTACAAACAAAAGTTACCCAGCCTTGCACAGCAGCTATCCGCGACGTCATGTACACCTCCGTACACATCTCGATTTCTCCGTGGACCGTGACTAATGCTTCCATCTTGACCTCTTTCACCTATAAATAACTTAGCAATTATAAGATGCAAATAAAACTTTAAACTGATTTTGTGACTGAGTATAAAGGGAGTCGAGGAGGTGGGGGGCGGGAGGTATGTTAATACATTTATGATAAGGGACACCTTTTTAGAGGAACGTTGTTAGCATAGAAGCAACTCTTCGTCTATTTGGCCTCTCAATCATGTGTCGGTTGTGTGAAACGAGGTTTGATATATCTTAGTGATTTCTGATAGTGGCTTGTGAGCACATTCTAGTAGTCTCGGACTTAATAAATATAATACACTCTTTTTCTGATTGTGGTATTTTGCTTACACAGACTACCTAGAAAACCAACGTCATATGTCATGGTATAATACTAGTATTGTGTTCAGTGAGTTAGGCCAAGAGGTGATTGTTCATTTTGTTGATATTTGTAGAATGTATTGCCATCACTGTTTAAGCTTTCTTTTCATAACACTTACGGACATCTAACGAGTGAGCAACACAGACCTCTTTATAAGAAGAGCTTGAAGATACCAAAGGGGTACTCGGAATCCATAAATCGTAGAAAAACATACAGCACAATGACCAACAGAAAAAGGACAAACTGAAATACAACGATCTACACAACATACACATAAAGCTAAACATCGAGTATCACGAACCAATCTAAAACTGGGGGTGAATCCAGGTGGTTCGGAAGAGTGAACAGTTCCTGCTCCACTAGTGGCATCCGTCGTGTTAATATGTGGGTTATAATTTATTGTTGGTTGATAACATATCGTTTGAAGCTTGGCATTCGTTTAATAGTCTAATTGTATTTTGATTTTAAATTTATACCGGAAGTGGACCTGCAAGTATATTGCCATAAACCTTTAACAAACATCAAAAGGCAGTCAACCGTTAAATATTTGTATTTTATTTCGTTTATTTGAAACACGCATGGCATTTTGCGTCACAATTTGTAAAATAATCTTCTTTAGACTACAACGCATTCTAACATATCTGACCACAATGAACAACATTGTCATTATGCTCCTAAATAAACATTCGAGGAATAAGTGCCAATCAAGAATGGACAATTTGATTTTTACCTCCAGTTGTTTGTTGGAGGATTCATGTGTTGCTTAGGTTTTTTCTATGTTTGTTTGCTCATAGTGGTGTCCAACACATATTGTGTGTTTGTTCGGTTTTCCTCCTCTTGTGTATCCTATGTTGCCAGGTTCTCCGCAGTGTTTATTCTTGATTGCCCCTTCGTGGTTCCCTAACGTTTATTTGTCCTGTGTATTGTGTACCCTATGTTGCCAGGTTCTCCCCAGTGTTTATTTTTGATTGGCCTTCGTGGTTCCCTAACGTTTATTTGTCCTGTGTATTGTGTACCCGATGTTGCCAGGTTCTCCGCAGTGTTTATTTTTGATTGGCCTTCGTGGTTCCCTAACGTTTATTTGTCCTGTGTATTGTGTACCCTATGTTGTCAGGTTCTCCCCAGTGTTTATTTTTGATTGGCCTTCGTGGTTCCCTGACGTTTATTTGTCCTGTGTATTGTGTACCCTATGTTGCCAGGTTCTCCGCAGTGTTTATTTTTGATTGCCCTTCGTGGTTCCCTAACGTTTATTTGTTCTGTGTATTGTGTACCCTATGTTGTCAGGTTCTCCCCAGTGTTTATTTTTGATTGGCCTTCGTGGTTCCCTAACGTTTATTTGTCCTGTGTATTGTGTACCCGATGTTGTCAGGTTCTCCGCAGTGTTTATTTTTGATTGCCCCTTCATGGTTCCATAACGTTTATTTGTCCTGTGTATTGTGTACCCTATGTTGCCAGGTTCTCCGCAGTGTTTATTTTTGATTGCCCTTCGTGGTTCCCTAACGTTTATTTGTTCTGTGTATTGTGTACCCTATGTTGTCAGGTTCTCCCCAGTGTTTATTTTTGATTGGCCTTCGTGGTTCCCTAACGTTTATTTGTCCTGTGTATTGTGTACCCGATGTTGTCAGGTTCTCCGCAGTGTTTATTTTTGATTGCCCCTTCATGGTTCCATAACGTTTATTTGTCCTGTGTATTGTGTACCCTATGTTGTCAGGTTCTCCGCAGTGTTATTTTTTGATTGCCCCTTCGTGGTTCCATGACGTTTATTTATCCTGTCTATTGTGTACCCTATGTTGTCATGTTCTCCGCAGTGTTTATTTTGATTGCCCCTTCGTGGTTCCCTAACGTTTATTTATCCTGTGTATTGTGTACCCTATGTTGTCAGGTTCTCCGCAGTGTTTATTTTTTATTGCCCCTTCGTGGTTTACTAACGTTTATTTTTCCTGTGTCTTGTGTACTCTATGTTGTCAGGTTCTCCGCAATGTTTATTTTTGATTGCCCCTTCGTGGTTCCCTAACGTTTATTTGTCCTGTCTATTGTGTACCCTATGTTGTCAGGTTCTCCGCAGTGTTTATTTTTAATTGGCCCTTCGTGGTTCCCTAACGTTTATTTATCCTATGTATTGTGTACCCTATGTTGTCAGGTTCTCCGCAGTGTTAATTTTTTATTGCCCCTTCGTGGTTCCCTAACGTTTATTTATCCTGTGCATTGTGTACCCTATGTTGTCAGGTTCTCCGCAGTGTTAATTTTTTATTGCCCCTTCGTGGTTCCCTAACGTTTATTTATCCTGTGTATTGTGTACCCTATGTTGTCAGGTTCTCCGCAGTGTTAATTTTTTATTGCCCCTTCGTGGTTCCCTAACGTTTATTTATCATGTGTCTTGTGTACCCTATGTTGTCAGGATCTCCGCAGTGTTTATTTTGTTATTGCCCCTTCGTGGTTCACTAACGTTTATTTATCCTGTCTATTGTGTACCCTATGTTGTCAGGTTCTCCGCAGTGTTTATTTGTTATTGCCCCTTCGTGGTTCCCTAACGTTTATTTATCCTGTGTATTGTGTACCCTATGTTGTCAGGTTCTCCGCAGTGTTAATGTTTGATTACCCCTTCGTGGTTCCCTACCGTTTATTTATCCTGTGTATTGTGTACCCTATGTTGTCAGGTTCTCCCCAGTGTTTATTTTTGATTGGCCTTCGTAGTTCCCTAACGTTTATTTGTCCTGTGTATTGTGTACCCTATGTTGTCAGGTTCTCCCCAGTGTTTATTTTTGATTGCCCCTTCGTGATTCCCTAACGTTTATTTGTTCTGTGTATTGTGTACCCTATGTTGTCAGGTTCTCCGCAGTGTTTATTTTTGATTGGCCTTCGTGGTTCCCTAACGTTTATTTGTCCTGTGTATTGTGTACCCTATGTTGTCAGGTTCTCCCCAGTGTTTATTTTTGATTGGCCTTCGTAGTTCCCTAACGTTTATTTGTCCTGTGTATTGTGTACCCTATGTTGCCAGGTTCTCCGCAGTGTTTATTTTTGATTGGCCTTCGTGGTTCTCTAACGTTTAATTATCCTGTGTATTGTGTACCCTATGTTGTCATGTTCTCCGCAGTGTTTATTTTTGATTGCCCCTTCATGGTTCACTAACGTTTATTTGTCATGTGTATTGTGTACCCTATGTTGTCAGGTTCTCCGCAGTGTTTATTTTTGATTGCCCCTTCGTGGTTCCCTAACGTTTATTTGTCCTGTGTATTGTGTACCCTATGTTGTCAGGTTCTCCGCGGTGTTTATTTTTGATTGCCCCTTCGTGGTTCCCTAACGTTTATTTATCCTGTGTATTGTGTACCCTATGGTGTCAGGTTCTCCACAGTGTTAATTTTTTATTGCCCCTTCGTGGTTCCCTAACGTTTATTTATCCTGTGTATTGTGTACCCTATGTTGTCAGGTTCTCCGCAGTGTTTATTTTTGATTACCCCTTCGTGGTTCCCTAACGTTTATTTGTTCTGTGTATTGTGTACCCGATGTTTCCAGGTTCTCCGCAGTGTTAATTTTTGATTGGCCTTCGTGGTTCCCTAACGTTTATTTGTCCTGTGTATTGTGTACCCTATGTTGTCAGGTTCTCCCCAGTGTTTATTTTTGATTGGCCCTTCGTGGTTCCCTAACGTTTATTTATCCTGTGTATTGTGTACCCTATGTTGTCAGGTTCTCCGCAGTGTTAATTTTTAATTGCCCCTTCGTGGTTCCCTAACGTTTATTTATCCTGTGTATTGTGTACCCTATGTTGTCAGGTTCTCCGCAGTGTTTATCTTTTATTGCCCCTTCGTGGTTCCCTAACGTTTATTTATCCTGTGTATTGTGTACCCTATGTTGTCAGGTTCTCCGCAGTGTTAATTTTTGATTGCCCCTTCGTGGTTCCCTGACGTTTATTTATCATGTGTCTTGTGTACCCTATGTTGTCAGGATCTCCGCAGTGTTTATTTTGTTATTGCCCCTTCGTGGTTCACTAACGTTTATTTATCCTGTCTATTGTGTACCCTATGTTGTCAGGTTCTCCGCAGTGTTTATTTTTGATTGCCCCTTAGTGGTTCCCTAACGTTTATTTATCCTGTGTATTGTGTACCCTATGTTGTCAGGATCTCCGCAGTGTTTATTTTTGATTGCCCCTTCATGGTTCACTAACGTTTATTTATCCTGTGTATTGTGTACCCTATGTTGTCAGGTTCTTCGCAGTGTTTATTTTTGATTGCCCCTTCGTGGTTCCCTAACGTTTATTTATCCTGTCTATTGTGTACCCTATGTTGTCAGGTTCTCCGCAGTGTTTATTTTTGATTGCCCCTTCATGGTTCCCTAACGTTTATTTGTCCTGTGTATTGTGTACCCTATGTTGTCAGGTTCTCCCCAGTGTTTATTTTTGATTGGCCCTTCGTGGTTCCCTAACGTTTATTTATCCTGTGTATTGTGTACCCTATGTTGTCAGGTTCTCCGCAGTGTTAATTTTTTATTGCCCCTTCATGGTTCCCTAACGTTTATTTATCCTGTGTATTGTGTACCCTATGTTGTCAGGTTCTCCGCAGTGTTTATTTTTGATTGGCCTTCGTGGTTCCCTAACGTTTATTTGTTCTGTGTATTGTGTACCCTATGTTGTCAGGTTCTCCGCAGTGTTTATTTTTGATTGCCCCTTCGTGGTTCCCTAAAGTTTATTTGTCCTGTGTATTGTGTACCCGATGTTGCCAGGTTCTCCGCAGTGTTAATTTTTGATTGGCCTTCGTGGTTCCCTAACGTTTATTTGTCTTGTGTATTGTGTACCCTATGTTGTCAGGTTCTCCCCAGTGTTTATTTTTGATTGGCCCTTCGTGGTTCCCTAACGTTTATTTATCCTGTGTATTGTGTACCCTATGTTGTCAGGTTCTCCGCAGTGTTAATTTTTTATTGCCCCTTCGTGGTTCTCTAACGTTTATTTATCCTGTGTATTGTGTACCCTATGTTGTCAGGTTCTCCGCAGTGTTTATCTTTTATTGCCCCTTCGTGGTTCCCTAACGTTTATTTATCCTGTGTATTGTGTACCCTATGTTGTCAGGTTCTCCGCAGTGTTAATTTTTGATTGCCCCTTCGTGGTTCCCTGACGTTTATTTATCATGTGTGTGTCTTGTGTACCCTATGTTGTCAGGATCTCCGCAGTGTTTATTTTGTTATTGCCCCTTCGTGGTTCCCTAACGTTTATTTATCCTGTGTATTGTGTACCCTATGTTGTCAGGTTCTCCGCAGTGTTAATTTTTGATTGCCCCTTCATGGTTCCCTGACGTTTATTTATCATGTGTCTTGTGTACCCTATGTTGTCAGGATCTCCGCAGTGTTTATTTTGTTATTGCCCCTTCGTGGTTCACTAACGTTTATTTATCCTGTCTATTGTGTACCCTATGTTGTCAGGTTCTCCGCAGTGTTTATTTTTTATTGCCCCTTCGTGGTTCCCTAACGTTTATTTATCCTTTGTATTGTGTACCCTATGTTGTCAGGTTCTCCGCAGTGTTTATTTTTGATTGCCCCTTCATGGTTCACTAACGTTTATTTATCCTGTGTATTGTGTACCCTATGTTGTCATGTTCTTCGCAGTGTTTATTTTTGATTGCCCCTTCGTGGTTCCCTAACGTTTATTTATCCTGTCTATTGTGTACCCTATGTTGTCAGGTTCTCCGCAGTGTTTATTTTTGATTGCCCCTTCGTGGTTCCCTAACGTTTATTTGTCCTGTGTATTGTGTACCCTATGTTGTCAGGTTCTCCCCAGTGTTTATTTTTGATTGGCCCTTCGTGGTTCCCTAACGTTTATTTATCCTGTGTATTGTGTACCCTATGTTGTCAGGTTCTCCGCAGTGTTAATTTTTTATTGCCCCTTCATGGTTCCCTAACGTTTATTTATCCTGTGTATTGTGTACCCTATGTTGTCAGGTTCTCCGCAGTGTTTATTTTTGATTGGCCTTCGTGGTTCCCTAACGTTTATTTGTCCTGTGTATTGTGTACCCTATGTTGTCAGGTTCTCCGCAGTGTTTATTTTTGATTGGCCTTCGTGGTTCCCTAACGTTTATTTGTCCTGTGTATTGTGTACCCTATGTTGTCAGGTTCTCCCCAGTGTTTATTTTTGATTGGCCTTCGTGGTTCCCTAACGTTTATTTGTCCTGTGTATTGTGTACCCTATGTTGTCATGTTCTTCGCAGTGTTTATTTTTGATTGCCCCTTCATGGTTCACTAACGATTATTTGTCCTGTGTATTGTGTACCCGATGTTGCCAGGTTCTCCGCAGTGTTAATTTTTGATTGGCCTTCGTGGTTCCCTAACGTTTATTTGTCTTGTGTATTGTGTACCCTATGTTGTCAGGTTCTCCCCAGTGTTTATTTGTGATTGGCCCTTCGTGGTTCCCTAACGTTTATTTATCCTGTGTATTGTGTACCCTATGTTGTCAGGTTCTCCGCAGTGTTAATTTTTTATTGCCCCTTCGTGGTTCTCTAACGTTTATTTATCCTGTGTATTGTGTACCCTATGTTGTCAGGTTCTCCGTAGTGTTTATCTTTTATTGCCCCTTCGTGGTTCCCTAACGTTTATTCATCCTGTGTATTGTGTACCCTATGTTGTCAGGTTCTCCGCAGTGTTAATTTTTGATTGCCCCTTCGTGGTTCCCTGACGTTTATTTATCATGTGTGTGTCTTGTGTACCCTATGTTGTCAGGATCTCCGCAGTGTTTATTTTGTTATTGCCCCTTCGTGGTTCCCTAACGTTTATTTATCCTGTGTATTGTGTACCCTATGTTGTCAGGTTCTCCGCAGTGTTAATTTTTGATTGCCCCTTCATGGTTCCCTGACGTTTATTTATCATGTGTCTTGTGTACCCTATGTTGTCAGGATCTCCGCAGTGTTTATTTTGTTATTGCCCCTTCGTGGTTCACTAACGTTTATTTATCCTGTCTATTGTGTACCCTATGTTGTCAGGTTCTCCGCAGTGTTTATTTTTTATTGCCCCTTCGTGGTTCCCTAACGTTTATTTATCCTTTGTATTGTGTACCCTATGTTGTCAGGTTCTCCGCAGTGTTTATTTTTGATTGCCCCTTCATGGTTCACTAACGTTTATTTATCCTGTGTATTGTGTACCCTATGTTGTCATGTTCTTCGCAGTGTTTATTTTTGATTGCCCCTTCGTGGTTCCCTAACGTTTATTTATCCTGTCTATTGTGTACCCTATGTTGTCAGGTTCTCCGCAGTGTTTATTTTTGATTGCCCCTTCGTGGTTCCCTAACGTTTATTTGTCCTGTGTATTGTGTACCCTATGTTGTCAGGTTCTCCCCAGTGTTTATTTTTGATTGGCCCTTCGTGGTTCCCTAACGTTTATTTATCCTGTGTATTGTGTACCCTATGTTGTCAGGTTCTCCGCAGTGTTAATTTTTTATTGCCCCTTCATGGTTCCCTAACGTTTATTTATCCTGTGTATTGTGTACCCTATGTTGTCAGGTTCTCAGCAGTGTTTATTTTTGATTGGCCTTCGTGGTTCCCTAACGTTTATTTGTCCTGTGTATTGTGTACCCTATGTTGTCAGGTTCTCCGCAGTGTTTATTTTTGATTGGCCTTCGTGGTTCCCTAACGTTTATTTGTCCTGTGTATTGTGTACCCTATGTTGTCAGGTTCTCCCCAGTGTTTATTTTTGATTGGCCTTCGTGGTTCCCTAACGTTTATTTGTCCTGTGTATTGTGTACCCTATGTTGTCATGTTCTTCGCAGTGTTTATTTTTGATTGCCCCTTCATGGTTCACTAACGATTATTTGTCCTGTGTATTGTGTACCCTATGTTGTCAGGTTCTCCGCAGTGTTTATTTTTGATTGCCCCTTCGTGGTTCCCTAACGTTTATTTGTCCTGTGTATTGGGTACCCTATGTTGTCAGGTTCTCCGCAGTGTTTATTTTTGATTGCCCCTTCGTGGTTCCCTAACGTTTATTTGTCCTGTGTATTGTGTACCCTATGTTGTCAGGTTCTCCGCGTGTTTATTTTTGATTGCCCCTTCGTGGTTCCCTAACGTTTATTTGTCCTGTGTATTGTGTACCTTATGTTGTCAGGTTCTCTGCAGTGTTTATTTTTGATTGCCTCTTCGTGGTTCACTAACGTTTATTTGTCCTGTGTATTGTGTACCCTATGGTGTCATGTTCTCCGCGGTGTTAATTTTTGATTGCCCCTTCGTGGTTCCCTAACGTTTATTTGTCCTGTGTATTGTGTACCCTATGTTGTCAGGTTCTCCGCAGTGCTAATTTTTTATTGCCCCTTCGTGGTTCCCTAACGTTTATTTATACTGTGTATTGTGTACCCTATGTTGTCAGGTTCTCCGCAGTGTTTATTTTTGATTACCCCTTCGTGGTTCCCTAACGTTTATTTGTTCTGTGTATTGTGTACCCTATGTTTTCAGGTTCTCCGCAGTGTTTATTTTTGATTGCCCCTTCGTGGTTCCCTAACGTTTATTTGTCCTGTGTATTGTGTACCCTATGTTGTCAGGTTCTCTGCAGTGTTTATTTTTGATTGCCCCTTCGTGGTTCACTAACGTTTATTTGTCCTGTGTATTGTGTACCCTATGGTGTCAGGTTCTCCGCAGTGTTAATTTTTGATTGCCCCTTCGTGGTTCCCTAACGTTTATTTGTCCTGTGTATTGTGTACCCTATGTTGTCAGGTTCTCCGCAGTGTTAATTTTTTATTGCCCCTTCGTGGTTCCCTAACGTTTATTTATACTGTGTATTGTGTACCCTATGTTGTCAGGTTCTCCGCAGTGTTTATTTTTGATTACCCCTTCGTGGTTCACTAACGTTTATTTGTTCTGTGTATTGTGTACCCTATGTTGTCAGGTTCTCCGCAGTGTTTATTTTTGATTGCCCCTTCGTGGTTCCCTAACGTTTATTTGTCCTGTGTATTGTGTACCCTATGTTGTCAGGTTCTCCGCAGTGTTTATTTTTGATTGCCCCTTCGTGGTTCCCTAACGTTTATTTGTCCTGTGTATTGTGTACCCTATGTTGTCAGGTTCTCCGCGGTGTTTATTTTTGATTGCCCCATCGTGGTTCCCTAACGTTTATTTGTCCTGTGTATTGTGTACCCTATGTTGTCAGGTTCTCTGCAGTGTTTATTTTTGATTGCCCCTTCGTGGTTCACTAACGTTTATTTGTCCTGTGTATTGTGTACCCTATGTTGTCAGATTCTCCGCAGTGTTAATTTTTGATTCCCCCTTCGTGGTTCCCTAACGTTTATTTATCCTGTCTATTGTGTACCCTATGTTGTCAGGTTCTCCGCAGTGTTTATTTTTGATTGCCCCTTCGTGGTTCCCTAACGTTTATTTATCCTGTGTATTGTGTACCCTATGTTGTCAGGTTCTCCGCAGTGTTTATTTTTGATTGCCCCTTCATGGTTCACTAACGTTTATTTATCCTGTGTATTGTGTACCCTATGTTGTCAGGTTCTTCGCAGTGTTTATTTTTGATTGCCCCTTCGTGGTTCCCTAACGTTTATTTGTCCTGTCTATTGTGTACCCCATGTTGTCAGGTTCTCCGCAGTGTTTATTTTTGATTGCCCCTTCATGGTTCCCTAACGTTTATTTGTCCTGTGTATTGTGTACACTATGTTGTCAGGTTCTCCCCAGTGTTTATTTTTGATTGGCCCTTCGTGGTTCCCTAACGTTTATTTATCCTGTGTATTGTGTACCCTATGTTGTCAGGTTCTCCGCAGTGTTAATTTTTTATTGCCCCTTCATGGTTCCCTAACGTTTATTTATCCTGTGTATTGTGTACCCTATGTTGTCAGGTTCTCTGCAGTGTTTATTTTTGATTGGCCTTCGTGGTTCCCTAACGTTTATTTGTTCTGTGTATTGTGTACCCTATGTTGTCAGGTTCTCCCCAGTGTTTATTTTTGATTGGCCCTTCGTGGTTCCCTAACGTTTATTTATCCTGTGTATTGTGTACCCTATGTTGTCAGGTTCTCCGCAGTGTTAATTTTTTATTGCCCCTTCGTGGTTCCCTAACGTTTATTTATCCTGTGTATTGTGTACCCTATGTTGTCAGGTTTTCCGCAGTGTTTATCTTTTATTGCCCCTTCGTGGTTCCCTAACGTTTATTTATCCTGTGTATTGTGTACCCTATGTTGTCAGGTTCTCCGCAGTGTTAATTTTTGATTGCCCCTTCGTGATTCCCTGACGTTTATTTATCATGTGTGTGTCTTGTGTACCCTATGTTGTCAGGATCTCCGCAGTGTTTATTTTGTTATTGCCCCTTCGTGGTTCACTAACGTTTATTTATCCTGTCTATTGTGTACCCTATGTTGTCAGGTTGTCCGCAGTGTTTATTTTGTATTGCCCCTTCGTGGTTCCCTAACGTTTATTTATCCTGTGTATTGTGTACCCTATGTTGTCAAGTTCTCCGCAGTGTTAATTTTTGATTGCCCCTTCGTGGTTCCCTGACGTTTATTTATCATGTGTCTTGTGTACCCTATGTTGTCAGGATCTCAGCAGTGTTTATTTTGTTATTGCCCCTTCGTGGTTCACTAACGTTTATTTATCCTGTCTATTGTGTATCCTATGTTGTCAGGTTCTCCGCAGTGTTTATTTTTAATTGCCCCTTCGTGGTTCCCTAACGTTTATTTATCCTGTGTATTGTGTACCCTATGTTGTCAGGTTCTCCGCAGTGTTAATTTTTGATTGCCCCATCGTGGTTCCCTAACGTTTATTTATCCTGTCTATTGTGTACCCTATGTTGTCAGGTTCTCCGCAGTGTTTATTTTTGATTGCCCCTTCGTGGTTCCCTAACGTTTATTTATCCTGTGTATTGTGTACCCTATGTTGTCAGGTTCTCCGCAGTGTTTATTTTTGATTGCCCCTTCATGGTTCACTAACATTTATTTATCCTGTGTATTGTGTACCCTATGTTGTCAGGTTCTTCGCAGTGTTTATTTTTGATTGCCCCTTCGTGGTTCCCTAACGTTTATTTATCCTGTCTATTGTGTACCCTATGGTGTCAGGTTCTCCGCAGTGTTTATTTTTGATTGCCCCTTCATGGTTCCCTAACGTTTATTTGTCCTGTGTATTGTGTACCCTATGTTGTCAGGTTCTCCCCAGTGTTTATTTTTGATTGGCCCTTCGTGGTTCCCTAACGTTTATTTATCCTGTGTATTGTGTACCCTATGTTGTCAGGTTCTTCGCAGTGTTTATTTTTTATTGCCCCTTCATGGTTCCCTAACGTTTATTTATCCTGTGTATTGTGTACCCTATGTTGTCAGGTTCTCCGCAGTGTTTATTTTTGATTGGCCTTCGTGGTTCCCTAACGTTTATTTGTCCTGTGTATTGTGTACCCTATGTTGTCAGGTTCTCCGCAGTGTTTATTTTTGATTGGCCTTCGTGGTTCCCTAACGTTTATTTGTCCTGTGTATTGTGTACCCTATGTTGTCAGGTTCTCCGCAGTGTTTATTTTTGATTGGCCTTCGTGGTTCCCTAACGTTTATTTGTCCTGTGTATTGTGTACCCTATGTTGTCAGGTTCTCCGCAGTGTTTATTTTTGATTGGCCTTCGTGGTTCCCTAACGTTTATTTGTCCTGTGTATTGTGTACCCTATGTTGTCATGTTCTCCGCAGTGTTTATTTTTGATTGCCCCTTCATGGTTCACTAACGATTATTTGTCCAATGTATTGTGTACCCTATGTTGTCAGGTTCTCCGCAGTGTTTATTTTTGATTGCCCCTTCGTGGTTCCCTAACGTTTATTTGTCCTGTTTATTGTGTACCCTATGTTGTCAGGTTCTCCACAGTGTTTATTTTTGATTGCCCCTTCGTGGTTCCCTAACGTTTATTTGTCCTGTGTATTGTGTACCCTATGGTGTCAGGTTCTTCGCAGTGTTAATTTTTGATTGCCCCTTCGTGGTTCCCTAACGTTTATTTATCCTGTGTATTGTGTACCCTATGTTGTCAGGTTCTCCGCAGTGTTTATTTTTTATTGCCCCTTCGTGGTTCCCTAACGTTTATTTATACTGTGTATTGTGTACCCTATGTTGTCAGGTTCTCCGCAGTGTTTATTTTTGATTACCCCTTCGTGGTTCCCTAACGTTTATTTGTTCTGTGTATTGTGTACCCTATGTTGTCAGGTTCTCCGCAGTGTTTATTTTTGATTGCCCTTTCGTGGTTCCCTAACGTTTATTTGTCCTGTGTATTGTGTACCCTATGTTGTCAGGTTCTCCGCAGTGTTTATTTTTGATTGCCCCTTCGTGGTTCCCTAACGTTTATTTGTCCTGTGTATTGTGTACCCTATGTTGTCAGGTTCTCCGCGGTGTTTATTTTTGATTGCCCCTTCGTGGTTCCCTAACGTTTATTTGTCCTGTGTATTGTGTACCCTATGTTGTCAGGTTCTCTGCAGTGTTTATTTTTGATTGCCCCTTCGTGGTTCACTAACGTTTATTTGTCCTCTGTATTGTGTACCCTATGGTGTCAGGTTCTCCGCAGTGTTAATTTTTGATTGCCCCTTCGTGGTTCCCTAACGTTTATTTATCCTGTGTATTGTGTACCCTATGTTGTCAGGTTCTCCGCAGTGTTAATTTTTCATTGCCCCTTCGTAGTTCCCTAACGTTTATTTATTTTGTGTATTGTGTACCCTATGTTGTCAGGTTCTCCGCAGTGTTTATCTTTGATTGCCCCTTTGTGGTTCCCTAACGTTTATTTATCCTGTGTATTGTGTACCCTATGTTGTCAGGTTCTCCGCAGTGTTTATTTTGTTATTGCCCCTTCGTGGTTCCCTAACGTTTATTTGTCCTGTGTATTGTGTACCCTATGTTGTCAGGTTCTCTGCAGTGTTTATTTTTGATTGCCCCTTCGTGGTTCACTAACGTTTATTTGTCCTGTGTATTGTGTACCCTATGGAGTCAGGTTCTCCGCAGTGTTAATTTTTTATTGCCCCTTCATGGTTCCCTAACGTTTATTTATCCTGTGTATTGTGTACCCTATGTTGTCAGGTTCTCCGCAGTGTTAATTTTTTATTGCCCCTTCGTGGTTCCCTAACGTTTATTTATCCTGAGTATTGTGTACCCTATGTTGTCAGGTTCTCCGCAGTGTTTATCTTTGATTGGCCCTTCGTGGTTCCCTAACGTTTATTTATCCTGTGTATTGTGTACCCTATGTTGTCAGGTTCTCCGCAGTGTTAATTTTTTATTGCCCCTTCATGGTTCCCTAACGTTTATTTATCCTGTGTATTGTGTACCCTATGTTGTCAGGTTCTCCGCAGTGTTAATTTTTTATTGCCCCTTCGTGGTTCCCTAACGTTTATTTATCCTGTGTATTGTGTACCCTATGTTGTCAGGTTCTCCGCAGTGTTTATTTTGTTATTGCCCCTTCGTGGTTCCCTAACGTTTATTTATCCTGTGTATTGTGTACCCTATGTTGTCAGGTTCTCTGCAGTGTTTATTTTTGATTGCCCCTTCGTGGTTCACTAACGTTTATTTGTCCTGTGTATTGTGTACCCTATGGTGTCAGGTTCTCCGCAGTGTTAATTTTTTATTGCCCCTTCATGGTTCCCTAACGTTTATTTATCCTGTGTATTGTGTACCCTATGTTGTCAGGTTCTCCGCAGTGTTAATTTTTGATTGCCCCTTCGTGGTTCCCTAACGTTTATTTATCCTGTGTATTGTGTACCCTATGTTGTCAGGTTCTCCGCAG
The DNA here is from genome assembly GCA_963680875.1 of Bathymodiolus brooksi. Classification (NCBI taxonomy): domain Eukaryota; kingdom Metazoa; phylum Mollusca; class Bivalvia; order Mytilida; family Modiolidae; genus Bathymodiolus; species Bathymodiolus brooksi. Next base: position 68,519,581 of record OY804586.1, read on the forward strand.
TGTTTATTTTTGATTGCCCCTTCGTGGTTCCCTAAAGTTTATTTGTCCTGTGTATTGTGTACCCGATGTTGCCAGGTTCTCCGCAGTGTTAATTTTTGATTGGCCTTCGTGGTTCCCTAACGTTTATTTGTCTTGTGTATTGTGTACCCTATGTTGTCAGGTTCTCCCCAGTGTTTATTTTTGATTGGCCCTTCGTGGTTCCCTAACGTTTATTTATCCTGTGTATTGTGTACCCTATGTTGTCAGGTTCTCCGCAGTGTTAATTTTGTATTGCCCCTTCATGGTTCCCTAACGTTTATTTATCCTGTGTATTGTGTACCCTATGTTGTCAGGTTCTCCGCAGTGTTAATTTTTTATTGCCCCTTCGTGGTTCCCTAACGTTTATTTATCCTGTGTATTGTGTACCCTATGTTGTCAGGTTCTCCGCAGTGTTTATCTTTTATTGCCCCTTCGTGGTTCCCTAACGTTTATTTATCCTGTGTATATTGTACCCTATGTTGTCAGATTCTCCGCAGTGTTAATATTTGATTGCCCCTTCGTGGTTCCCTGACGTTTATTTCTCATGTGTCTTCTGTACCCTATGTTGTCAGGATCTCCGCAGTGTTTATTTTGTTATTGCCCCTTCGTGATTCACTAACGTTTATTTATCCTGTCTATTGTGTACCCTATGTTGTCAGGTTCTCCGCAGTGTTTATTTTTTATTGCCCCTACGTGGTTCCCTAACGTTTATTTATCCTGTGTATTGTGTACCCTATGTTGTCAGGTTCTCCGCAGTGTTAATTTTTGATTGCCCCTTCGTGGTTCCCTGACGTTTATTTATCATGTGTCTTGTGTACCCTATGTTGTCAGGATCTCCGCAGTGTTTATTTTGTTATTGCCCCTTCGTGGTTCACTAACGTTTATTTATCCTGTCTATTGTGTACCCTATGTTGTCAGGTTCTCCGCAGTGTTTATTTTTTATTGCCCCTTCGTGGTTCCCTAACGTTTATTTATCCTGTGTATTGTGTACCCTATGTTGTCAGGTTCTCCGCAGTGTTAATTTTTGATTGCCCCATCGTTGTTCCCTAACGTTTATTTATCCTGTCTATTGTGTACCCTATGTTGTCAGGTTCTCCGCGGTGTTTATTTTTGATTGCCCCTTCGTGGTTCCCTAACGTTTATTTATCCTGTGTATTGTGTACCCTATGTTGTCAGGTTCTCCGCAGTGTTTATTTTTGATTGCCTCTTCGTGGTTCCCTAACCTTTATTTATCCTGTGTATTGTGTACCCTATGTTGTCAGGTTCTCCGCAGTGTTTATTTTTGATTGCCCCTTCGTGGTTCCCTAACGTTTATTTATCCTGTCTATTGTGTACCCTATGTTGTCAGGTTCTCCGCAGTGTTTATTTTTGATTGCCCCTTCATGGTTCCCTAACGTTTATTTGTCCTGTGTATTGTGTACCCTATGTTGTCAGGTTCTCCCCAGTGTTTATTTTTGATTGGCCCTTCGTGGTTCCCTAACGTTTATTTATCCTGTGTATTGTGTACCCTATGTTGTCAGGTTCTCCGCAGTGTTAATTTTTTGTTGCCCCTTCATGGTTCCCTAACGTTTATTTATCCTGTGTATTGTGTACCCTATGTTGTCAGGTTCTCCGCAGTGTTAATTTTGTATTGCCCCTTCATGGTTCCCTAACGTTTATTTATCCTGTGTATTGTGTACCCTATGTTGTCAGGTTCTCCGCAGTGTTAATTTTTTATTGCCCCTTCGTGGTTCCCTAACGTTTATTTATCCTGTGTATTGTGTACCCTATGTTGTCAGGTTCTCCGCAGTGTTTATCTTTTATTGCCCCTTCGTGGTTCCCTAACGTTTATTTATCCTGTGTATTGTGTACCCTATGTTGTCAGATTCTCCGCAGTGTTAATTTTTGATTGCCCCTTCGTGGTTCCCTGACGTTTATTTATCATGTGTCTTCTGTACCCTATGTTGTCAGGATCTCCGCAGTGTTTATTTTGTTATTGCCCCTTCGTGATTCACTAACGTTTATTTATCCTGTCTATTGTGTACCCTATGTTGTCAGGTTCTTCGCAGTGTTTATTTTTTATTGCCCCTTCGTGGTTCCCTAACGTTTATTTATCCTGTGTATTGTGTACCCTATGTTGTCAGGTTCTCCGCAGTGTTAATTTTTGATTGCCCCTTCGTGGTTCCCTGACGTTTATTTATCATGTGTCTTGTGTACCCTATGTTGTCAGGATCTCCGCAGTGTTTATTTTGTTATTGCCCCTTCGTGGTTCCCTAACGTTTATTTATCCTGTGTATTGTGTACCCTATGTTGTCAGGTTCTCCGCAGTGTTTATTTTTTATTGCCCCTTCGTGGTTCCCTAACGTTTATTTATCCTGTGTATTGTGTACCCTATGTTGTCAGGTTCTCCGCAGTGTTAATTTTTGATTGCCCCTTCGTGGTTCCCTAACGTTTATTTATCCTGTGTATTGTGTACCCTATGTTGTCAGGTTCTCCGCAGTGTTTATTTTTGATTGCCCCTTCGTGGTTCCCTAACGTTTATTTATCATGTGTATTGTGTACCCTATGTTGTCAGGTTCTCCGCAGTGTTTATTTTTGATTGCCCCTTCGTGGTTTCCTAACGTTTATTTATCCTGTCTATTGTGTACCCTATGTTGTCAGGTTCTCCGCAGTGTTTATTTTTGATTGCCCCTTCGTGGTTCCCTAACGTTTATTTATCCTGTGTATTGTGTACCCTATGTTGTCAGGTTCTCCGCAGTGTTTATTTTTGATTGCCCCTTCGTGGTTCCCTAACCTTTATTTATCCTGTGTATTGTGTACCCTATGTTGTCAGGTTCTCCGCAGTGTTTATTTTTGATTGCCCCTTCGTGGTTCCCTAACGTTTATTTATCCTGTCTATTGTGTACCCTATGTTGTCAGGTTCTCCGCAGTGTTTATTTTTGATTGCCCCTTCATGGTTCCCTAACGTTTATTTGTCCTGTGTATTGTGTACCCTATGTTGTCAGGTTCTCCCCAGTGTTTATTTTTGATTGGCCCTTCGTGGTTCCCTAACGTTTATTTATCCTGTGTATTGTGTACCCTATGTTGTCAGGTTCTCCGCAGTGTTAATTTTTTGTTGCCCCTTCATGGTTCCCTAACGTTTATTTATCCTGTGTATTGTGTACCCTATGTTGTCAGGTTCTCCGCAGTGTTAATTTTGTATTGCCCCTTCATGGTTCCCTAACGTTTATTTATCCTGTGTATTGTGTACCCTATGTTGTCAGGTTCTCCGCAGTGTTAATTTTTTATTGCCCCTTCGTGGTTCCCTAACGTTTATTTATCCTGTGTATTGTGTACCCTATGTTGTCAGGTTCTCCGCAGTGTTTATCTTTTATTGCCCCTTCGTGGTTCCCTAACGTTTATTTATCCTGTGTATTGTGTACCCTATGTTGTCAGATTCTCCGCAGTGTTAATTTTTGATTGCCCCTTCGTGGTTCCCTGACGTTTATTTATCATGTGTCTTCTGTACCCTATGTTGTCAGGATCTCCGCAGTGTTTATTTTGTTATTGCCCCTTCGTGATTCACTAACGTTTATTTATCCTGTCTATTGTGTACCCTATGTTGTCAGGTTCTTCGCAGTGTTTATTTTTTATTGCCCCTTCGTGGTTCCCTAACGTTTATTTATCCTGTGTATTGTGTACCCTATGTTGTCAGGTTCTCCGCAGTGTTAATTTTTGATTGCCCCTTCGTGGTTCCCTGACGTTTATTTATCATGTGTCTTGTGTACCCTATGTTGTCAGGATCTCCGCAGTGTTTATTTTGTTATTGCCCCTTCGTGGTTCCCTAACGTTTATTTATCCTGTGTATTGTGTACCCTATGTTGTCAGGTTCTCCGCAGTGTTTATTTTTTATTGCCCCTTCGTGGTTCCCTAACGTTTATTTATCCTGTGTATTGTGTACCCTATGTTGTCAGGTTCTCCGCAGTGTTAATTTTTGATTGCCCCTTCGTGGTTCCCTAACGTTTATTTATCCTGTGTATTGTGTACCCTATGTTGTCAGGTTCTCCGCAGTGTTTATTTTTGATTGCCCCTTCGTGGTTCCCTAACGTTTATTTATCATGTGTATTGTGTACCCTATGTTGTCAGGTTCTCCGCAGTGTTTATTTTTGATTGCCCCTTCGTGGTTTCCTAACGTTTATTTATCCTGTCTATTGTGTACCCTATGTTGTCAGGTTCTCCGCAGTGTTTATTTTTGATTGCCCCTTCGTGGTTCCCTAACGTTTATTTATCCTGTGTATTGTGTACCCTATGTTGTCAGGTTCTCCGCAGTGTTTATTTTTGATTGCCCCTTCGTGGTTCCCTAAACTTTATTTATCCTGTGTATTGTGTACCCTATGTTGTCAGGTTCTCCGCAGTGTTTATTTTTGATTGCCCCTTCGTGGTTCCCTAACGTTTATTTATCCTGTCTATTGTGTACCCTATGTTGTCAGGTTCTCCGCAGTGTTTATTTTTGATTGCCCTTTCATGGTTCCCTAACGTTTATTTGTCCTGTGTATTGTGTACCCTATGTTGTCAGGTTCTCCGCAGTGTTTATTTTTGATTGGCCCTTCGTGGTTCCCTAACGTTTATTTATCCTGTGTATTGTGTACCCTATGTTGTCAGGTTCTCCGCAGTGTTAATTTTTTATTGCCCCTCCATGGTTCCCTAACGTTTATTTATCCTGTGTATTGTGTACCCTATGTTGTCAGGTTCTCCGCAGTGTTTATTTTTGATTGGCCTTCGTGGTTCCCTAACGTTTATTTGTCCTGTGTATTGTGTACCCTATGTTGTCAGGTTCTCCGCAGTGTTTATTTTTGATTGGCCTTCGTGGTTCCCTAACGTTTATTTGTCCTGTGTATTGTGTACCCTATGTTGTCAGGTTCTCCCCAGTGTTTATTTTTGATTGGCCTTCGTAGTTCCCTAACGTTTATTTGTCCTGTGTATTGTGTACCCTATGTTGCCAGGTTCTCCGCAGTGTTAATTTTTGATTGGCCTTCGTGGTTCCCTAACGTTTATTTGTCCTGTGTATTTTGTACCCTATGTTGTCATGTTCTCCGCAGTGTTTATTTTTGATTGCCCCTTCATGGTTCACTAACGTTTATTTGTCCTGTATATTGTGTACCCTATGTTGTCAGGTTCTCCGCAGTGTTTATTATTGATTGCCCCTTCGTGGTTCCCTAACGTTTATTTGTCCTGGGTATTGTGTACCCTATGTTGTCAGGTTCTCCGCAGTGTTTATTTTTGATTGCCCCTTCGTGGTTCCCTAACGTTTATTTGTCCTGTGTATTGTGTACCCTATGTTGTCAGGTTCTCCACGGTGTTTATTTTTGATTGCCCCTTCGTGGTTCCCTAACGTTTATTTATCCTGTGTATTGTGTACCCTATGTTGTCAGGTTCTCTGCAGTGTTTATTTTTGATTGCCCCTTCGTGGTTCACTAACGTTTATTTGTCCTGTGTATTGTGTACCCTATGTTGTCAGGTTCTCCGCAGTGTTAATTTTCCATTGCCCCTTCGTGGTTCCCTAAAGTTTATTTATCCTGTGTATTGTATACCCTATGTTGTCAGGTTCTCCGCAGTGTTTATTTTTGATTACCCCTTCGTGGTTCCCTAACGTTTATTTGTTCTGTGTATTGTGTACCCTATGTTGTCAGGTTCTCCGCAGTGTTTATTTTTGATTGCCCCTTCGTGGTTCCCTAACGTTTATTTATCCTGTGTATTGTGTACCCTATGTTGTCAGGTTCTCCGCAGTGTTTATTTTTGATTGCCCCTTCGTGGTTCCCTAACGTTTATTTGTCCTGTGTATTGTGTACCCTATGTTGTCAGGTTCTCCGCGGTGTTTATTTTTGATTGCCCCTTCGTGGTTCCCTAACGTTTATTTGTCCTGTGTATTGTATACCCTATGTTGACAGGTTCTCTGCAGTGTTTATTTTTGATTGCCCCTTCGTGGTTCACTAACGTTTATTTGTCCTGTGTATTGTGTACCCTATGGTTTCAGGTTCTCCGCAGTGTTAATTTTTGATTGCCCCTTCGTGGTTCCCTAACGTTTATTTATCCTGTGTATTGTGTACCCTATGTTGTCAAGTTCTCCGCAGTGTTAATTTTTTATTGCCCCTTCGTGGTTCCCTAACGTTTATTTATCCTGTCTATTGTGTACCCTATGTTGTCAGGTTCTCCGCAGTGTTTATTTTTGATTGCCCTTTCATGGTTCCCTAACGTTTATTTGTCCTGTGTATTGTGTACCCTATGTTGTCAGGTTCTCCGCAGTGTTTATTTTTAATTGGCCCTTCGTGGTTCCCTAACGTTTATTTATCCTGTGTATTGTGTACCCTATGTTGTCAGGTTCTCCGCAGTGTTAATTTTTTATTGCCCCTCCATGGTTCCCTAACGTTTATTTATCCTGTGTATTGTGTACCCTATGTTGTCAGGTTCTCCGCAGTGTTTATTTTTGATTGGCCTTCGTGGTTCCCTAACGTTTATTTGTCCTGTGTATTGTGTACCCTATGTTGTCAGGTTCTCCGCAGTGTTTATTTTTGATTGGCCTTCGTGGTTCCCTAACGTTTATTTGTCCTGTGTATTGTGTACCCTATGTTGTCAGGTTCTCCCCAGTGTTTATTTTTGATTGGCCTTCGTAGTTCCCTAACGTTTATTTGTCCTGTGTATTGTGTACCCTATGTTGCCAGGTTCTCCGCAGTGTTAATTTTTGATTGGCCTTCGTGGTTCCCTAACGTTTATTTGTCCTGTGTATTGTGTACCCTATGTTGTCATGTTCTCCGCAGTGTTTATTTTTGATTGCCCCTTCATGGTTCACTAACGTTTATTTGTCCTGTATATTGTGTACCCTATGCTGTCAGGTTCTCCGCAGTGTTTATTATTGATTGCCCCTTCGTGGTTCCCTAACGTTTATTTGTCCTGGGTATTGTGTACCCTATGTTGTCAGGTTCTCCGCAGTGTTTATTTTTGATTGCCCCTTCGTGGTTCCCTAACGTTTATTTGTCCTGTGTATTGTGTACCCTATGTTGTCAAGTTCTCCACGGTGTTTATTTTTGATTGCCCCTTCGTGGTTCCCTAACGTTTATTTATCCTGTGTATTGTGTACCCTATGTTGTCAGGTTCTCTGCAGTGTTTATTTTTGATTGCCCCTTCGTGGTTCACTAACGTTTATTTGTCCTGTGTATTGTGTACCCTATGTTGTCAGGTTCTCCGCAGTGTTAATTTTCTATTGCCCCTTCGTGGTTCCCTAACGTTTATTTATCCTGTGTATTGTATACCCTATGTTGTCAGGTTCTCCGCAGTGTTTATTTTTGATTACCCCTTCGTGGTTCCCTAACGTTTATTTGTTCTGTGTATTGTGTACCCTATGTTGTCAGGTTCTCCGCAGTGTTTATTTTTGATTGCCCCTTCGTGGTTCCCTAACGTTTATTTATCCTGTGTATTGTGTACCCTATGTTGTCAGGTTCTCCGCAGTGTTTATTTTTGATTGCCCCTTCGTGGTTCCCTAACGTTTATTTGTCCTGTGTATTGTGTACCCTATGTTGTCAGGTTCTCCGCGGTGTTTATTTTTGATTGCCCCTTCGTGGTTCCCTAACGTTTATTTGTCCTGTGTATTGTGTACCCTATGTTGACAGGTTCTCTGCAGTGTTTATTTTTGATTGCCCCTTCGTGGTTCACTAACGTTTATTTGTCCTGTGTATTGTGTACCCTATGGTTTCAGGTTCTCCGCAGTGTTAATTTTTGATTGCCCCTTCGTGGTCCCCTAACGTTTATTTATCCTGTGTATTGTGTACCCTATGTTGTCAAGTTCTTCGCAGTGTTAATTTTTTATTGCCCCTACGTGGTTCCCTAACGTTTATTTATCCTGTGTATTGTGTACCCTATGTTGTCAGGTTCTCCGCAGTGTTTATCTTTGATTGCCCCTTCGTGGTTCCCTAACGTTTATTTATCCTGTGTATTGTGTACCCTATGTTGTCAGGTTCTCCGCAGTGTTTATTTTGTTATTGCCCCTTCGTGGTTCCCTAACGTTTATTTATCCTGTGTATTGTGTACCCTATGTTGTCAGGTTCTCTGCAGTGTTTATTTTTGATTGCCCCTTCGTGGTTCACTAACGTTTATTTGTCCTGTGTATTGTGTACCCTATGTTGTCAGGTTCTCCGCAGTGTTAATTTTCTATTGCCCCTTCGTGGTTCCCTAACGTTTATTTATCCTGTGTATTGTATACCCTATGTTGTCAGGTTCTCCGCAGTGTTTATTTTTGATTACCCCTTCGTGGTTCCCTAACGTTTATTTGTTCTGTGTATTGTGTACCCTATGTTGTCAGGTTCTCCGCAGTGTTTATTTTTGATTGCCCCTTCGTGGTTCCCTAACGTTTATTTATCCTGTGTATTGTGTACCCTACGTTGTCAGGTTCTCCGCAGTGTTTATTTTTGATTGCCCCTTCGTGGTTCCCTAACGTTTATTTGTCCTGTGTATTGTGTACCCTATGTTGTCAGGTTCTCCGCGGTGTTTATTTTTGATTGCCCCTTCGTGGTTCCCTAACGTTTATTTGTCCTGTGTATTGTGTACCCTATGTTGACAGGTTCTCTGCAGTGTTTATTTTTGATTGCCCCTTCGTGGTTCACTAACGTTTATTTGTCCTGTGTATTGTGTACCCTATGGTTTCAGGTTCTCCGCAGTGTTAATTTTTGATTGCCCCTTCGTGGTCCCCTAACGTTTATTTATCCTGTGTATTGTGTACCCTATGTTGTCAAGTTCTTCGCAGTGTTAATTTTTTATTGCCCCTTCGTGGTTCCCTAACGTTTATTTATCCTGTGTATTGTGTACCCTATGTTGTCAGGTTCTCCGCAGTGTTTATCTTTGATTGCCCCTTCGTGGTTCCCTAACGTTTATTTATCCTGTGTATTGTGTACCCTATGTTGTCAGGTTCTCCGCAGTGTTTATTTTGTTATTGCCCCTTCGTGGTTCCCTAACGTTTATTTATCCTGTGTATTGTGTACCCTATGTTGTCAGGTTCTCTGCAGTGTTTATTTTTGATTGCCCCTTCGTGGTTCACTAACGTTTATTTGTCCTGTGTATTGTGTACCCTATGGTGTCAGGTTCTCCGCAGTGTTAATTTTGTATTGCCCCTTCGTGGTTCCCTAACGTTTATTTATCCTGTGTATTGTGTACCCTATGTTGTCAGGTTCTCCGCGATGTTTATCTTTGATTGCCCCTTCGTGGTTCACTAACGTTTATTTATCCTGTCTATTGTGTACCCTATATTGTCAGGTTTTCCGCAGTGTTTATTTTTGATTGCCCCTTCATGGTTCCCTAACGTTTATTTGTCCTGTGTATTGTGTACCCTATGTTGTCAGGTTCTCCCCAGTGTTTATTTTTGATTTGCCCTTCGTGGTTCCCTAACGTTTATTTATCCTGTGTATTGTGTACCCTATGTTGTCAGGTTCTCCGCAGTGTTAATTTTTTATTGCCCCTTCATGGTTCCCTAACGTTTATTTATCCTGTGTATTGTGTACCCTATGATGTCAGGTTCTCCGCAGTGTAAATTTTTTATTGCCCCTTCGTGGTTCCCTAACGTTTATTTATCCTGTGTATTGTGTACCCTATGTTGTCAGATTCTCCGCAGTGTTAATTTTTTATTGCCCCTTCATGGATCTCTAACGTTTATTTATCCTGTGTATTGTGTACCCTATGTTGTCAGGTTCTCCGCAGTGTTAATTTTTTATTGCCCCTTCGTGGTTCCCTAACGTTTATTTATCCTGTGTATTGTGTACCCTATGTTGTCAGGTTCTCCGCAGTGTTTATTTTGTTATTGCCCCTTCGTGGTTCCCTAACGTTTATTTGTCCTGTGTATTGTGTACCCTATGTTGTCAGGTTCTCTGCAGTGTTTATTTTTGATTGCCCCTTCGTGGTTCACTAACGTTTATTTGTCCTGTGTATTGTGTACCCTATGGTGTCAGGTTCTCCGCAGTGTTAATTTTTTATTGCCCCTTCATGGTTCCCTAACGTTTATTTATCCTGTGTATTGTGTACCCTATGTTGTCAGGTTCTCCGCAGTGTTAATTTTTGATTGCTCCTTCGTGGTTCCCTAACGTTTATTTATCCTGTGTATTGTGTACCCTATGTTGTCAGGTTCTCCGCAGTGTTTATTTTTGATTGCCCCTTCGTGGTTCCCTAACGTTTATTTGTCCTGTGTATTGTGTACCCGATGTTGCCAGGTTCTCCGCAGTGTTAATTTTTGATTGGCCTTCGTGGTTCCCTAACGTTTATTTGTCTTGTGTATTGTGTACCCTATGTTGTCAGGTTCTCCCCAGTGTTTATTTTTGATTGGCCCTTCGTGGTTCCCTAACGTTTATTTATCCTGTGTATTGTGTACCCTATGTTGTCAGGTTCTCCGCAGTGTTAATTTTTTATTGCCCCTTCATGGTTCCCCAACGTTTATTTATCCTGTGTATTGTGTACCCTATGTTGTCAGGTTCTCCGCAGTGTTTATCTTTTATTGCCCCTTCGTGGTTCCCTAACGTTTATTTATCCTGTGTATTGTGTACCCTATGTTGTCAGGTTCTCCGCAGTGTTTATTTTTGATTACCCCATCGTGGTGCCCTAACGTTTATTTATCCTGTGTATTGTGTACCCTATGTTGTCAGGTTCTCCGCAGTGTTTATTTTTGATTGGCCCTTCGTGGTTCCCTAACGTTTATTTATCCTGTGTATTGTGTACCCTATGTTGTCAAGTTCTTCGCAGTGTTAATTTTTTATTGCCCCTTCGTGGTTCCCTAACGTTTATTTATCCTGTGTATTGTGTACCCTATGTTGTCAGGTTCTCCGCAGTGTTTATCTTTGATTGCCCCTTCGTGGTTCCCTAACGTTTATTTATCCTGTGTATTGTGTACCCTATGTTGTCAGGTTCTCCGCAGTGTTTATTTTGTTATTGCCCCTTCGTGGTTCCCTAACGTTTATTTATCCTGTGTATTGTGTACCCTATGTTGTCAGGTTCTCTGCAGTGTTTATTTTTGATTGCCCCTTCGTGGTTCACTAACGTTTATTTGTCCTGTGTATTGTGTACCCTATGGTGTCAGGTTCTCCGCAGTGTTAATTTTTTATTGCCCCTTCGTGGTTCCCTAACGTTTATTTATCCTGTGTATTGTGTACCCTATGTTGTCAGGTTCTCCGCGATGTTTATCTTTGATTGCCCCTTCGTGGTTCACTAACGTTTATTTATCCTGTCTATTGTGTACCCTATATTGTCAGGTTCTCCGCAGTGTTTATTTTTGATTGCCCCTTCATGGTTCCCTAACGTTTATTTGTCCTCTGTATTGTGTACCCTATGTTGTCAGGTTCTCCCCAGTGTTTATTTTTGATTTGCCCTTCGTGGTTCCCTAACGTTTATTTATCCTGTGTATTGTGTACCCTATGTTGTCAGGTTCTCGGCAGTGTTAATTTTTTATTGCCCCTTCATGGTTCCCTAACGTTTATTTATCCTGTGTATTGTGTACCCTATGATGTCAGGTTCTCCGCAGTGTAAATTTTTTATTGCCCCTTTGTGGTTCCCTAACGTTTATTTATCCTGTGTATTGTGTACCCTATGTTGTCAGATTCTCCGCAGTGTTAATTTTTTATTGCCCCTTCATGGATCTCTAACGTTTATTTATCCTGTGTATTGTGTACCCTATGTTGTCAGGTTCTCCGCAGTATTAATTTTTTATTGCCCCTTCGTGGTTCCCTAACGTTTATTTATCCTGTGTATTGTGTACCCTATGTTGTCAGGTTCTCCGCAGTGTTTATTTTGTTATTGCCCCTTCGTGGTTCCCTAACGTTTATTTGTCCTGTGTATTGTGTACCCTATGTTGTCAGGTTCTCTGCAGTGTTTATTTTTGATTGCCCCTTCGTGGTTCACTAACGTTTATTTGTCCTGTGTATTGTGTACCCTATGGTGTCAGGTTCTCCGCAGTGTTAAATTTGTATTGCCCCTTCATGGTTCCCTAACGTTTATTTATCCTGTGTATTGTGTACCCTATGTTGTCAGGTTCTCCGCAGTGTTAATTTTTGATTGCTCCTTCGTGGTTCCCTAACGTTTATTTATCCTGTGTATTGTGTACCCTATGTTGTCAGGTTCTCCGCAGTGTTTATTTTTGATTGCCCCTTCGTGGTTCCCTAACGTTTATTTGTCCTGTGTATTGTGTACCCGATGTTGCCAGGTTCTCCGCAGTGTTAATTTTTGATTGGCCTTCGTGGTTCCCTAACGTTTATTTGTCTTGTGTATTGTGTACCCTATGTTGTCAGGATCTCCCCAGTGTTTATTTTTGATTGCCCTTCGTGGTTCCCTAACGTTTATTTATCCTGTGTATTGTGTACCCTATGTTGTCAGGTTCTCCGCAGTGTTAATTTTTTATTGCCCCTTCATGGTTCCCCAACGTTTATTTATCCTGTGTATTGTGTACCCTATGTTGTCAGGTTCTCCGCAGTGTTTATCTTTTATTGCCCCTTCGTGGTTCCCTAACGTTTATTTATCCTGTGTATTGTGTACCCTATGTTGTCAGGTTCTCCGCAGTGTTTATTTTTGATTACCCCTTCGTGGTGCCCTAACGTTTATTTATCCTGTGTATTGTGTACCCTATGTTGTCAGGTTCTCCGCAGTGTTTATTTTTGATTGCCCCTTCATGGTTCCCTAACGTTTATTTATCCTGTGTATTGTGTACCCTATGTTGTCAGGTTCTCCGCAGTGTTTATTTTTGATTGCCCCTTCGTGGTGCCCTAACGTTTATTTATCCTGTGTATTGTGTACCCTATGTTGTCAGGTTCTCCGCAGTGTTTATTTTTGATTGCCCCTTCATGGTTCCCTAACGTTTATTTGTCCTGTGTATTGTGTACCCTATGTTGTCAGGTTCTACGCAGTGTTTATTTTTGATTGCCCCTTCATGGTTCCCTAACGTTTATTTATCCTGTGTATTGTGTACCCTATGTTGTCAGGTTCTCCGCAGTGTTTATTTTTGATTGCCCCTTCGTGGTTCACTAACGTTTATTTATCCTGTCTATTGTGTACCCTATGTTGTCAGGTTCTCCGCAGTGTTTATTTTTGATTGCCCCTTCATGGTTCCCTAACGTTTATTTGTCCTGTGTATTGTGTACCCTATGTTGTCAGGTTCTCCCCAGTGTTTATTTTTGATTGGCCCTTCGTGGTTCACTAACGTTTATTTATCCTGTGTATTGTGTACCCTATGTTGTCAGGTTCTCCGCAGTGTTAATTTCTTATTGCCCCTTCATGGTTCCCTAACGTTTATTTATCCTGTGTATTGTGTACCCTATGTTGTCAGGTTCTCCGCAGTGTTTATTTTTGATTGGCCTTCGTGGTTCCCTAACGTTTATTTGTCCTGTGTATTGTGTACCCTATGTTGTCAGGTTCTCCACAGTGTTTATTTTTGATTGGCCTTCGTGGTTCCCTAACTTTTATTTGTCCTGTGTATTGTGTACCCTATGTTGTCAGGTTCTCCGCAGTGTTTATCTTTGATTGCCCCTTCGTGGTTCCCTAACGTTTATTTATCCTGTCTATTGTGTACCCTATGTTGTCAGGTTCTCCGCAGTGTTTATTTTTGATTGCCCCTTCATGGTTCCCTAACGTTTATTTGTCCTGTGTATTGTGTACCCTATGTTGTCAGGTTCTCCCCAGTGTTTATTTTTGATTTGCCCTTCGTGGTTCCCTAACGTTTATTTATCCTGTGTATTGTGTACCCTATGTTGTCAGGTTCTCCGCAGTGTTAATTTTTTATTGCCCCTTCGTGGTTCCCTAACGTTTATTTATCCTGTGTATTGTGTACCCTATGTTGTCAGGTTCTCCGCAGTGTTTATTTTGTTATTGCCCCTTCGTGGTTCCCTAACGTTTATTTGTCCTGTGTATTGTGTACCCTATGTTGTCAGGTTCTCTGCAGTGTTTATTTTTGATTGCCCCTTCGTGGTTCACTAACGTTTATTTGTCCTGTGTATTGTGTACCCTATGGTGTCAGGTTCTCCGCAGTGTTAATTTTTTATTGCCCCTTCATGTTTCCCTAACGTTTATTTATCCTGTGTATTGTGTACCCTATGTTGTCAGGTTCTCCGCAGTGTTAATTTTTGATTGCCCCTTCGTGGTTCCCTAACGTTTATTTATCCTGTGTATTGTGTACCCTATGTTGTCAGGTTCTCCGCAGTGTTTATTTTTGATTGCCCCTTCGTGGTTCCCTAACGTTTATTTGTCCTGTGTATTGTGAACCCTATGTTGCCAGGTTCTCCGCAGTGTTAATTTTTGATTGGCCTTCGTGGTTCCCTAACGTTTATTTGTCTTGTGTATTGTGTACCCTATGTTGTCAGGTTCTCCCCAGTGTTTATTTTTGATTGGCCCTTCGTGGTTCCCTAACGTTTATTTATCCTCTGTATTGTGTACCCTATGTTGTCAGGTTCTCCGCAGTGTTAATTTTTTATTGCCCCTTCATGGTTCCCCAACGTTTATTTATCCTGTGTATTGTGTACCCTATGTTGTCAGGTTCTCCGCAGTGTTTATCTTTTATTGCCCCTTCATGGTTCCCCAACGTTTATTTATCCTGTGTATTGTGTACCCTATGTTGTCAGGTTCTCCGCAGTGTTTATTTTTGATTGCCCCTTCGTGGTGCCCTAACGTTTATTTATCCTGTGTATTGTGTACCCTATGTTGTCAGGTTCTACGCAGTGTTTATTTTTGATTGGCCCTTCATGGTTCCCTAACGTTTATTTATCCTGTGTATTGTGTACCCTATGTTGTCAGGTTCTACGCAGTGTTTATTTTTGATTGCCCCTTCATGGTTCCCTAACGTTTATTTATCCTGTGTATTGTGTACCCTATGTTGTCAGGTTCTCTGCAGTGTTTATTTTTGATTGCCCCTTCGTGGTTCACTAACGTTTATTTATCCTGTCTATTGTGTACCCTATGTTGTCAGGTTCTCCGCAGTGTTTATTTTTGATTGCCCCTTCATGGTTCCCTAACGTTTATTTGTCCTGTGTATTGTGTACCCTATGTTGTCAGGTTCTCCGCAGTGTTTATTTTTGATTGGCCCTTCGTGGTTCCCTAACGTTTATTTATCCTGTGTATTGTGTACCCTATGTTGTCAAGTTCTTCGCAGTGTTAATTTTTTATTGCCCCTTCGTGGTTCCCTAACGTTTATTTATCCTGTGTATTGTGTACCCTATGTTGTCAGGTTCTCCGCAGTGTTTATCTTTGATTGCCCCTTCGTGGTTCCCTAACGTTTATTTATCCTGTGTATTGTGTACCCTATGTTGTCAGGTTCTCCGCACTGTTTATTTTGTTATTGCCCCTTCGTGGTTCCCTAACGTTTATTTATCCTGTGTATTGTGTACCCTATGTTGTCAGGTTCTCTGCAGTGTTTATTTTTGATTGCCCCTTCGTGGTTCACTAACGTTTATTTGTCCTGTGTATTGTGTACCCTATGGTGTCAGGTTCTCCGCAGTGTTAATTTTTTATTGCCCCTTCGTGGTTCCCTAACGTTTATTTATCCTGTGTATTGTGTACCCTATGTTGTCAGGTTCTCCGCGATGTTTATCTTTGATTGCCCCTTCGTGGTTCACTAACGTTTATTTATCCCGTCTATTGTGTACCCTATATTGTCAGGTTCTCCGCAGTGTTTATTTTTGATTGCCCCTTCATGGTTCCCTAACGTTTATTTGTCCTGTGTATTGTGTACCCTATGTTGTCAGGTTCTCCCCAGTGTTTATTTTTGACTTGCCCTTCGTGGTTCCCTAACGTTTATTTATCTTGTGTATTGTGTACCCTATGTTGTCAGGTTCTCCGCAGTGTTTATTTTGTTATTGCCCCTTCGTGATTCCCTAACGTTTATTTGTCCTGTGTATTGTGTACCCTATGTTGTCAGGTTCTCTGCAGTGTTTATTTTTGATTGCCCCTTCGTGGTTCACTAACGTTTATTTGTCCTGTGTATTGTGTACCCTATGGTGTCAGGTTCTCCGCAGTGTTAATTTTTTATTGCCCCTTCATGTTTCCCTAACGTTTATTTATCCTGTGTATTGTGTACCCTATGTTGTCAGGTTCTCCGCAGTGTTAATTTTTGATTGCCCCTTCGTGGTTCCCTAACGTTTATTTATCCTGTGTATTGTGTACCCTTTGTTGTCAGGTTCTCCGCAGTGTTTATTTTTGATTGCCCCTTCGTGGTTCCCTAACGTTTATTTGTCCTGTGTATTGTGAACCCTATGTTGCCAGGTTCTCCGCAGTGTTAATTTTTGATTGGCCTTCGTGGTTCCCTAACGTTTATTTGTCTTGTGTATTGTGTACCCTATGTTGTCAGGTTCTCCCCAGTGTTTATTTTTGATTGGCCCTTCGTGGTTCCCTAACGTTTATTTATCCTCTGTATTGTGTACCCTATGTTGTCAGGTTCTCCGCAGTGTTAATTTTTTATTGCCCCTTCATGGTTCCCCAACGTTTATTTATCCTGTGTATTGTGTACCCTATGTTGTCAGGTTCTCCGCAGTGTTTATCTTTTATTGCCCCTTCATGGTTCCCCAACGTTTATTTATCCTGTGTATTGTGTACCCTATGTTGTCAGGTTCTCCGCAGTGTTTATTTTTGATTGCCCCTTCGTGGTGCCCTAACGTTTATTTATCCTGTGTATTGTGTACCCTATGTTGTCAGGTTCTACGCAGTGTTTATTTTTGATTGGCCCTTCATGGTTCCCTAACGTTTATTTATCCTGTGTATTGTGTACCCTATGTTGTCAGGTTCTACGCAGTGTTTATTTTTGATTGCCCCTTCATGGTTCCCTAACGTTTATTTATCCTGTGTATTGTGTACCCTATGTTGTCAGGTTCTCCGCGATGTTTATCTTTGATTGCCCCTTCGTGGTTCACTAACGTTTATTTATCCTGTCTATTGTGTACCCTATATTGTCAGGTTCTCCGCAGTGTTTATTTTTGATTGCCCCTTCATGGTTCCCTAACGTTTATTTGTCCTGTGTATTGTGTACCCTATGTTGTCAGGTTCTCCCCAGTGTTTATTTTTGATTTGCCCTTCGTGGTTCCCTAACGTTTATTTATCTTGTGTATTGTGTACCCTATGTTGTCAGGTTCTCCGCAGTGTTAATTTTTTATTGCCCCTTCATGGTTCCCTAACGTTTATTTATCCTGTGTATTGTGTACCCTATGATGTCAGGTTCTCCGCAGTGTAAATTTTTTATTGCCCCTTCGTGGTTCCCTAACGTTTATTTATCCTGTGTATTGTGTACCCTATGTTGTCAGATTCTCCGCAGTGTTAATTTTTTATTGCCCCTTCATGGATCTCTAACGTTTATTTATCCTGTGTATTGTGTACCCTATGTTGTCAGGTTCTCCGCAGTGTTAATTTTGTATTGCCCCTTCGTGGTTCCCTAACGTTTATTTATCCTGTGTATTGTGTACCCTATGTTGTCAGGTTCTCCGCAGTGTTTATTTTGTTATTGCCCCTTCGTGGTTCCCTAACGTTTATTTGTCCTGTGTATTGTGTACCCTATGTTGTCAGGTTCTCTGCAGTGTTTATTTTTGATTGCCCCTTCGTGGTTCACTAACGTTTATTTGTCCTGTGTATTGTGTACCCTATGGTATCAGGTTCTCCGCAGTGTTAATTTTTTATTGCCCCTTCATGGTTCCCTAACGTTTATTTATCCTGTGTATTGTGTACCCTATGTTGTCAGGTTCTCCGCAGTGTTTATTTTTGATTGCCCCTTCGTGGTTCCCTAACGTTTATTTGTCCTGTGTATTGTGTACCCGATGTTGCCAGGTTCTCCGCAGTGTTAATTTTTGATTGGCCTTCGTGGTTCCCTAACGTTTATTTGTCTTGTGTATTGTGTACCCTATGTTGTCAGGTTCTCCCCAGTGTTTATTTTTGATTGGCCCTTCGTGGTTCCCTAACGTTTATTTATCCTGTGTATTGTGTACCCTATGTTGTCAGGTTCTCCGCAGTGTTAATTTTTTATTGCCCCTTCATGGTTCCCCAACGTTTATTTATCCTGTGTATTGTGTACCCTATGTTGTCAGGTTCTCCGCAGTGTTTATCTTTTATTGCCCCTTCGTGGTTCCCTAACGTTTATTTATCCTGTGTATTGTGTACCCTATGTTGTCAGGTTCTCCGCAGTGTTTATTTTTGATTACCCCTTCGTGGTGCCCTAACGTTTATTTATCCTGTGTATTGTGTACCCTATGTTGTCAGGTTCTCCGCAGTGTTTATTTTTGATTGCCCCTTCATGGTTCCCTAACGTTTATTTGTCCTGTGTATTGTGTACCCTATGTTGTCAGGTTCTACGCAGTGTTTATTTTTGATTGCCCCTTCATGGTTCCCTAACGTTTATTTATCCTGTGTATTGTGTACCCTATGTTGTCAGGTTCTCCGCAGTGTTTATTTTTGATTGCCCCTTCGTGGTGCCCTAACGTTTATTTATCCTGTGTATTGTGTACCCTATGTTGTCAGGTTCTCCGCAGTGTTTATTTTTGATTGCCCCTTCATGGTTCCCTAACGTTTATTTGTCCTGTGTATTGTGTACCCTATGTTGTCAGGTTCTACGCAGTGTTTATTTTTGATTGCCCCTTCATGGTTCCCTAACGTTTATTTATCCTGTGTATTGTGTACCCTATGTTGTCAGGTTCTCCGCAGTGTTTATTTTTGATTGCCCCTTCGTGGTTCACTAACGTTTATTTATCCTGTCTATTGTGTACCCTATGTTGTCAGGTTCTCCGCAGTGTTTATTTTTGATTGCCCCTTCATGGTTCCCTAACGTTTATTTGTCCTGTGTATTGTGTACCCTATGTTGTCAGGTTCTCCCCAGTGTTTATTTTTGATTGGCCCTTCGTGGTTCACTAACGTTTATTTATCCTGTGCATTGTGTACCCTATGTTGTCAGGTTCTCCGCAGTGTTAATTTCTTATTGCCCCTTCATGGTTCCCTAACGTTTATTTATCCTGTGTATTGTGTACCCTATGTTGTCAGGTTCTCCGCAGTGTTTATTTTTGATTGGCCTTCGTGGTTCCCTAACGTTTATTTGTCCTGTGTATTGTGTACCCTATGTTGTCAGGTTCTCCGCAGTGTTTATTTTTGATTGGCCTTCGTGGTTCCCTAACTTTTATTTGTCCTGTGTATTGTGTACCCTATGTTGTCAGGTTCTCCGCAGTGTTTATCTTTGATTGCCCCTTCGTGGTTCCCTAACGTTCATTTATCCTGTCTATTGTGTACCCTATGTTGTCAGGTTCTCCACAGTGTTTATTTTTGATTGCCCCTTCATGGTTCCCTAACGTTTATTTGTCCTGTGTATTGTGTACCCTATGTTGTCAGGTTCTCCCCAGTGTTTATTTTTGATTTGCCCTTCGTGGTTCCCTAACGTTTATTTATCCTGTGTATTGTGTACCCTATGTTGTCAGGTTCTCCGCAGTGTTAATTTTTTATTGCCCCTTCGTGGTTCCCTAACGTTTATTTATCCTGTGTATTGTGTACCCTATGTTGTCAGGTTCTCCGCAGTGTTTATTTTGTTATTGCCCCTTCGTGGTTCCCTAACGTTTATTTGTCCTGTGTATTGTGTACCCTATGTTGTCAGCTTCTCTGCAGTGTTTATTTTTGATTGCCCCTTCGTGGTTCACTAACGTTTATTTGTCCTGTGTATTGTGTACCCTATGGTGTCAGGTTCTCCGCAGTGTTAATTTTTTATTGCCCCTTCATGTTTCCCTAACGTTTATTTATCCTGTGTATTGTGTACCCTATGTTGTCAGGTTCTCCGCAGTGTTAATTTTTGATTGCCCCTTCGTGGTTCCCTAACGTTTATTTATCCTGTGTATTGTGTACCCTATGTTGTCAGGTTCTCCGCAGTGTTTATTTTTGATTGCCCCTTCGTGGTTCCCTAACGTTTATTTGTCCTGTGTATTGTGTACCCTATGTTGTCAGGTTCTCTGCAGTGTTTATTTTTGATTGCCCCTTCGTGGTTCACTAACGTTTATTTGTCCTGTATATTGTGTACCCTATGGTGTCAGGTTCTCCGCAGTGTTAATTTTTTATTGCCCCTTCATGTTTCCCTAACGTTTATTTATCCTGTGTATTGTGTACCCTATGTTGTCAGGTTCTCCGCAGTGTTAATTTTTGATTGCCCCTTCGTGGTTCCCTAACGTTTATTTGTCCTGTGTATTGTGTACCCTATGTTGTCAGGTTCTACGCAGTGTTTATTTTTGATTGCCCCTTCATGGTTCCCTAACGTTTATTTATCCTGTGTATTGTGTACCCTATGTTGTCAGGTTCTCCGCAGTGTTTATTTTTGATTGCCCCTTCGTGGTGCCCTAACGTTTATTTATCCTGTGTATTGTGTACCCTATGTTGTCAGGTTCTCCGCAGTGTTTATTTTTGATTGCCCCTTCATGGTTCCCTAACGTTTATTTGTCCTGTGTATTGTGTACCCTATGTTGTCAGGTTCTACGCAGTGTTTATTTTTGATTGCCCCTTCATGGTTCCCTAACGTTTATTTATCCTGTGTATTGTGTACCCTATGTTGTCAGGTTCTCCGCAGTGTTTATTTTTGATTGCCCCTTCGTGGTTCACTAACGTTTATTTATCCTGTCTATTGTGTACCCTATGTTGTCAGGTTCTCCGCAGTGTTTATTTTTGATTGCCCCTTCATGGTTCCCTAACGTTTATTTGTCCTGTGTATTGTGTACCCTATGTTGTCAGGTTCTCCCCAGTGTTTATTTTTGATTGGCCCTTCGTGGTTCACTAACGTTTATTTATCCTGTGTATTGTGTACCCTATGTTGTCAGGTTCTCCGCAGTGTTAATTTCTTATTGCCCCTTCATGGTTCCCTAACGTTTATTTATCCTGTGTATTGTGTACCCTATGTTGTCAGGTTCTCCGCAGTGTTTATTTTTGATTGGCCTTCGTGGTTCCCTAACGTTTATTTGTCCTGTGTATTGTGTACCCTATGTTGTCAGGTTCTCCGCAGTGTTTATTTTTGATTGGCCTTCGTGGTTCCCTAACTTTTATTTGTCCTGTGTATTGTGTACCCTATGTTGTCAGGTTCTCCGCAGTGTTTATCTTTGATTGCCCCTTCGTGGTTCCCTAACGTTCATTTATCCTGTCTATTGTGTACCCTATGTTGTCAGGTTCTCCACAGTGTTTATTTTTGATTGCCCCTTCATGGTTCCCTAACGTTTATTTGTCCTGTGTATTGTGTACCCTATGTTGTCAGGTTCTCCCCAGTGTTTATTTTTGATTTGCCCTTCGTGGTTCCCTAACGTTTATTTATCCTGTGTATTGTGTACCCTATGTTGTCAGGTTCTCCGCAGTGTTAATTTTTTATTGCCCCTTCGTGGTTCCCTAACGTTTATTTATCCTGTGTATTGTGTACCCTATGTTGTCAGGTTCTCCGCAGTGTTTATTTTGTTATTGCCCCTTCGTGGTTCCCTAACGTTTATTTGTCCTGTGTATTGTGTACCCTATGTTGTCAGGTTCTCCGCAGTGTTTATTTTGTTATTGCCCCTTCGTGGTTCCCTAACGTTTATTTGTCCTGTGTATTGTGTACCCTATGTTGTCAGGTTCTCTGCAGTGTTTATTTTTGATTGCCCCTTCGTGGTTCACTAACGTTTATTTGTCCTGTGTATTGTGTACCCTATGGAGTCAGGTTCTCCGCAGTGTTAATTTTTTATTGCCCCTTCATGGTTCCCTAACGTTTATTTATCCTGTGTATTGTGTACCCTATGTTGTCAGGTTCTCCGCAGTGTTAATTTTTTATTGCCCCTTCGTGGTTCCCTAACGTTTATTTATCCTGTGTATTGTGTACCCTATGTTGTCAGGTTCTCCGCAGTGTTTATCTTTGATTGGCCCTTCGTGGTTCCCTAACGTTTATTTATCCTGTGTATTGTGTACCCTATGTTGTCAGGTTCTCCGCAGTGTTAATTTTTTATTGCCCCTTCATGGTTCCCTAACGTTTATTTATCCTGTGTATTGTGTACCCTATGTTGTCAGGTTCTCCGCAGTGTTAATTTTTTATTGCCCCTTCGTGGTTCCCTAACGTTTATTTATCCTGTGTATTGTGTACCCTATGTTGTCAGGTTCTCCGCAGTGTTTATTTTGTTATTGCCCCTTCGTGGTTCCCTAACGTTTATTTATCCTGTGTATTGTGTACCCTATGTTGTCAGGTTCTCTGCAGTGTTTATTTTTGATTGCCCCTTCGTGGTTCACTAACGTTTATTTGTCCTGTGTATTGTGTACCCTATGGTGTCAGGTTCTCCGCAGTGTTAATTTTTTATTGCCCCTTCATGGTTCCCTAACGTTTATTTATCCTGTGTATTGTGTACCCTATGTTGTCAGGTTCTCCGCAGTGTTAATTTTTGATTGCCCCTTCGTGGTTCCCTAACGTTTATTTATCCTGTGTATTGTGTACCCTATGTTGTCAGGTTCTCCGCAGTGTTTATTTTTGATTGCCCCTTCGTGGTTCCCTAAAGTTTATTTGTCCTGTGTATTGTGTACCCGATGTTGCCAGGTTCTCCGCAGTGTTAATTTTTGATTGGCCTTCGTGGTTCCCTAACGTTTATTTGTCTTGTGTATTGTGTACCCTATGTTGTCAGGTTCTCCCCAGTGTTTATTTTTGATTGGCCCTTCGTGGTTCCCTAACGTTTATTTATCCTGTGTATTGTGTACCCTATGTTGTCAGGTTCTCCGCAGTGTTAATTTTGTATTGCCCCTTCATGGTTCCCTAACGTTTATTTATCCTGTGTATTGTGTACCCTATGTTGTCAGGTTCTCCGCAGTGTTAATTTTTTATTGCCCCTTCGTGGTTCCCTAACGTTTATTTATCCTGTGTATTGTGTACCCTATGTTGTCAGGTTCTCCGCAGTGTTTATCTTTTATTGCCCCTTCGTGGTTCCCTAACGTTTATTTATCCTGTGTATATTGTACCCTATGTTGTCAGATTCTCCGCAGTGTTAATATTTGATTGCCCCTTCGTGGTTCCCTGACGTTTATTTATCATGTGTCTTCTGTACCCTATGTTGTCAGGATCTCCGCAGTGTTTATTTTGTTATTGCCCCTTCGTGATTCACTAACGTTTATTTATCCTGTCTATTGTGTACCCTATGTTGTCAGGTTCTCCGCAGTGTTTATTTTTTATTGCCCCTACGTGGTTCCCTAACGTTTATTTATCCTGTGTATTGTGTACCCTATGTTGTCAGGTTCTCCGCAGTGTTAATTTTTGATTGCCCCTTCGTGGTTCCCTGACGTTTATTTATCATGTGTCTTGTGTACCCTATGTTGTCAGGATCTCCGCAGTGTTTATTTTGTTATTGCCCCTTCGTGGTTCACTAACGTTTATTTATCCTGTCTATTGTGTACCCTATGTTGTCAGGTTCTCCGCAGTGTTTATTTTTTATTGCCCCTTCGTGGTTCCCTAACGTTTATTTATCCTGTGTATTGTGTACCCTATGTTGTCAGGTTCTCCGCAGTGTTAATTTTTGATTGCCCCATCGTTGTTCCCTAACGTTTATTTATCCTGTCTATTGTGTACCCTATGTTGTCAGGTTCTCCGCGGTGTTTATTTTTGATTGCCCCTTCGTGGTTCCCTAACGTTTATTTATCCTGTGTATTGTGTACCCTATGTTGTCAGGTTCTCCGCAGTGTTTATTTTTGATTGCCTCTTCGTGGTTCCCTAACCTTTATTTATCCTGTGTATTGTGTACCCTATGTTGTCAGGTTCTCCGCAGTGTTTATTTTTGATTGCCCCTTCGTGGTTCCCTAACGTTTATTTATCCTGTCTATTGTGTACCCTATGTTGTCAGGTTCTCCGCAGTGTTTATTTTTGATTGCCCCTTCATGGTTCCCTAACGTTTATTTGTCCTGTGTATTGTGTACCCTATGTTGTCAGGTTCTCCGCAGTGTTTATTTTTGATTGGCCCTTCGTGGTTCCCTAACGTTTATTTATCCTGTGTATTGTGTACCCTATGTTGTCAGGTTCTCCGCAGTGTTAATTTTGTATTGCCCCTTCATGGTTCCCTAACGTTTATTTATCCTGTGTATTGTGTACCCTATGTTGTCAGGTTCTCCGCAGTGTTAATTTTTTATTGCCCCTTCGTGGTTCCCTAACGTTTATTTATCCTGTGTATTGTGTACCCTATGTTGTCAGGTTCTCCGCAGTGTTTATCTTTTATTGCCCCTTCGTGGTTCCCTAACGTTTATTTATCCTGTGTATTGTGTACCCTATGTTGTCAGATTCTCCGCAGTGTTAATTTTTGATTGCCCCTTCGTGGTTCCCTGACGTTTATTTATCATGTGTCTTCTTTACCCTATGTTGTCAGGATCTCCGCAGTGTTTATTTTGTTATTGCCCATTCGTGATTCACTAACGTTTATTTATCCTGTCTATTGTGTACCCTATGTTGTCAGGTTCTTCGCAGTGTTTATTTTTTATTGCCCCTTCGTGGTTCCCTAACGTTTATTTATCCTGTGTATTGTGTACCCTATGTTGTCAGGTTCTCCGCAGTGTTAATTTTTGATTGCCCCTTCGTGGTTCCCTGACGTTTATTTATCATGTGTCTTGTGTACCCTATGTTGTCAGGATCTCCGCAGTGTTTATTTTGTTATTGCCCCTTCGTGGTTCCCTAACGTTTATTTATCCTGTGTATTGTGTACCCTATGTTGTCAGGTTCTCCGCAGTGTTTATTTTTTATTGCCCCTTCGTGGTTCCCTAACGTTTATTTATCCTGTGTATTGTGTACCCTATGTTGTCAGGTTCTCCGCAGGGTTAATTTTTGATTGCCCCTTCGTGGTTCCCTAACGTTTATTTATCCTGTGTATTGTGTACCCTATGTTGTCAGGTTCTCCGCAGTGTTTATTTTTGATTGCCCCTTCGTGGTTCCCTAACGTTTATTTATCATGTGTATTGTGTACCCTATGTTGTCAGGTTCTCCGCAGTGTTTATTTTTGATTGCCCCTTCGTGGTTTCCTAACGTTTATTTATCCTGTCTATTGTGTACCCTATGTTGTCAGGTTCTCCGCAGTGTTTATTTTTGATTGCCCCTTCGTGGTTCCCTAACGTTTATTTATCCTGTGTATTGTGTACCCTATGTTGTCAGGTTCTCCGCAGTGTTTATTTTTGATTGCCCCTTCGTGGTTCCCTAAACTTTATTTATCCTGTGTATTGTGTACCCTATGTTGTCAGGTTCTCCGCAGTGTTTATTTTTGATTGCCCCTTCGTGGTTCCCTAACGTTTATTTATCCTGTCTATTGTGTACCCTATGTTGTCAGGTTCTCCGCAGTGTTTATTTTTGATTGCCCTTTCATGGTTCCCTAACGTTTATTTGTCCTGTGTATTGTGTACCCTATGTTGTCAGGTTCTCCGCAGTGTTTATTTTTGATTGGCCCTTCGTGGTTCCCTAACGTTTATTTATCCTGTGTATTGTGTACCCTATGTTGTCAGGTTCTCCGCAGTGTTAATTTTTTATTGCCCCTCCATGGTTCCCTAACGTTTATTTATCCTGTGTATTGTGTACCCTATGTTGTCAGGTTCTCCGCAGTGTTTATTTTTGATTGGCCTTCGTGGTTCCCTAACGTTTATTTGTCCTGTGTATTGTGTACCCTATGTTGTCAGGTTCTCCGCAGTGTTTATTTTTGATTGGCCTTCGTGGTTCCCTAACGTTTATTTGTCCTGTGTATTGTGTACCCTATGTTGTCAGGTTCTCCCCAGTGTTTATTTTTGATTGGCCTTCGTAGTTCCCTAACGTTTATTTGTCCTGTGTATTGTGTACCCTATGTTGCCAGGTTCTCCGCAGTGTTAATTTTTGATTGGCCTTCGTGGTTCCCTAACGTTTATTTGTCCTGTGTATTTTGTACCCTATGTTGTCATGTTCTCCGCAGTGTTTATTTTTGATTGCCCCTTCATGGTTCACTAACGTTTATTTGTCCTGTATATTGTGTACCCTATGTTGTCAGGTTCTCCGCAGTGTTTATTATTGATTGCCCCTTCGTGGTTCCCTAACGTTTATTTGTCCTGGGTATTGTGTACCCTATGTTGTCAGGTTCTCCGCAGTGTTTATTTTTGATTGCCCCTTCGTGGTTCCCTAACGTTTATTTGTCCTGTGTATTGTGTACCCTATGTTGTCAGGTTCTCCACGGTGTTTATTGTTGATTGCCCCTTCGTGGTTCCCTAACGTTTATTTATCCTGTGTATTGTGTACCCTATGTTGTCAGGTTCTCTGCAGTGTTTATTTTTGATTGCCCCTTCGTGGTTCACTAACGTTTATTTGTCCTGTGTATTGTGTACCCTATGTTGTCAGGTTCTCCGCAGTGTTAATTTTCCATTGCCCCTTCGTGGTTCCCTAAAGTTTATTTATCCTGTGTATTGTATACCCTATGTTGTCTCTCCGCAGTGTTTATTTTTGATTACCCCTTCGTGGTTCCCTAACGTTTATTTGTTCTGTGTATTGTGTACCCTATGTTGTCAGGTTCTCCGCGGTGTTTATTTTTGATTGCCCCTTCGTGGTTCCCTAACGTTTATTTGTCCTGTGTATTGTATACCCTATGTTGACAGGTTCTCTGCAGTGTTTATTTTTGATTGCCCCTTCGTGGTTCACTAACGTTTATTTGTCCTGTGTATTGTGTACCCTATGGTTTCAGGTTCTCCGCAGTGTTAATTTTTGATTGCCCCTTCGTGGTTCCCTAACGTTTATTTATCCTGTGTATTGTGTACCCTATGTTGTCAAGTTCTCCGCAGTGTTAATTTTTTATTGCCCCTTCGTGGTTCCCTAACGTTTATTTATCCTGTCTATTGTGTACCCTATGTTGTCAGGTTCTCCGCAGTGTTTATTTTTGATTGCCCTTTCATGGTTCCCTAACGTTTATTTGTCCTGTGTATTGTGTACCCTATGTTGTCAGGTTCTCCGCAGTGTTTATTTTTGATTGGCCCTTCGTGGTTCCCTAACGTTTATTTATCCTGTGTATTGTGTACCCTATGTTGTCAGGTTCTCCGCAGTGTTAATTTTTTATTGCCCCTCCATGGTTCCCTAACGTTTATTTATCCTGTGTATTGTGTACCCTATGTTGTCAGGTTCTCCGCAGTGTTTATTTTTGATTGGCCTTCGTGGTTCCCTAACGTTTATTTGTCCTGTGTATTGTGTACCCTATGTTGTCAGGTTCTCCGCAGTGTTTATTTTTGATTGGCCTTCGTGGTTCCCTAACGTTTATTTGTCCTGTGTATTGTGTACCCTATGTTGTCAGGTTCTCCCCAGTGTTTATTTTTGATTGGCCTTCGTAGTTCCCTAACGTTTATTTGTCCTGTGTATTGTGTACCCTATGTTGCCAGGTTCTCCGCAGTGTTAATTTTTGATTGGCCTTCGTGGTTCCCTAACGTTTATTTGTCCTGTGTATTGTGTACCCTATGTTGTCATGTTCTCCGCAGTGTTTATTTTTGATTGCCCCTTCATGGTTCACTAACGTTTATTTGTCCTGTATATTGTGTACCCTATGCTGTCAGGTTCTCCGCAGTGTTTATTATTGATTGCCCCTTCGTGGTTCCCTAACGTTTATTTGTCCTGGGTATTGTGTACCCTATGTTGTCAGGTTCTCCGCAGTGTTTATTTTTGATTGCCCCTTCGTGGTTACCTAACGTTTATTTGTCCTGTGTATTGTGTACCCTATGTTGTCAGGTTCTCCACGGTGTTTATTTTTGATTGCCCCTTCGTGGTTCCCTAACGTTTATTTATCCTGTGTATTGTGTACCCTATGTTGTCAGGTTCTCTGCAGTGTTTATTTTTGATTGCCCCTTCGTGGTTCACTAACGTTTATTTGTCCTGTGTATTGTGTACCCTATGTTGTCAGGTTCTCCGCAGTGTTAATTTTCTATTGCCCCTTCGTGGTTCCCTAACGTTTATTTATCCTGTGTATTGTATACCCTATGTTGTCAGGTTCTCCGCAGTGTTTATTTTTGATTACCCCTTCGTGGTTCCCTAACGTTTATTTGTTCTGTGTATTGTGTACCCTATGTTGTCAGGTTCTCCGCAGTGTTTATTTTTGATTGCCCCTTCGTGGTTCCCTAACGTTTATTTATCCTGTGTATTGTGTACCCTATGTTGTCAGGTTCTCCGCAGTGTTTATTTTTGATTGCCCCTTCGTGGTTCCCTAACGTTTATTTGTCCTGTGTATTGTGTACCCTATGTTGTCAGGTTCTCCGCGGTGTTTATTTTTGATTGCCCCTTCGTGGTTCCCTAACGTTTATTTGTCCTGTGTATTGTGTACCCTATGTTGACAGGTTCTCTGCAGTGTTTATTTTTGATTGCCCCTTCGTGGTTCACTAACGTTTATTTGTCCTGTGTATTGTGTACCCTATGGTTTCAGGTTCTCCGCAGTGTTAATTTTTGATTGCCCCTTCGTGGTCCCCTAACGTTTATTTATCCTGTGTATTGTGTACCCTATGTTGTCAAGTTCTTCGCAGTGTTAATTTTTTATTGCCCCTTCGTGGTTCCCTAACGTTTATTTATCCTGTGTATTGTGTACCCTATGTTGTCAGGTTCTCCGCAGTGTTTATCTTTGATTGCCCCTTCGTGGTTCCCTAACGTTTATTTATCCTGTGTATTGTGTACCCTATGTTGTCAGGTTCTCCGCAGTGTTTATTTTGTTATTGCCCCTTCGTGGTTCCCTAACGTTTATTTATCCTGTGTATTGTGTACCCTATGTTGTCAGGTTCTCTGCAGTGTTTATTTTTGATTGCCCCTTCGTGGTTCACTAACGTTTATTTGTCCTGTGTATTGTGTACCCTATGTTGTCAGGTTCTCCGCAGTGTTAATTTTCTATTGCCCCTTCGTGGTTCCCTAACGTTTATTTATCCTGTGTATTGTATACCCTATGTTGTCAGGTTCTCCGCAGTGTTTATTTTTGATTACCCCTTCGTGGTTCCCTAACGTTTATTTGTTCTGTGTATTGTGTACCCTATGTTGTCAGGTTCTCCGCAGTGTTTATTTTTGATTGCCCCTTCGTGGTTCCCTAACGTTTATTTATCCTGTGTATTGTGTACCCTATGTTGTCAGGTTCTCCGCAGTGTTTATTTTTGATTGCCCCTTCGTGGTTCCCTAACGTTTATTTGTCCTGTGTATTGTGTACCCTATGTTGTCAGGTTCTCCGCGGTGTTTATTTTTGATTGCCCCTTCGTGGTTCCCTAACGTTTATTTGTCCTGTGTATTGTGTACCCTATGTTGACAGGTTCTCTGCAGTGTTTATTTTTGATTGCCCCTTCGTGGTTCACTAACGTTTATTTGTCCTGTGTATTGTGTACCCTATGGTTTCAGGTTCTCCGCAGTGTTAATTTTTGATTGCCCCTTCGTGGTCCCCTAACGTTTATTTATCCTGTGTATTGTGTACCCTATGTTGTCAAGTTCTTCGCAGTGTTAATTTTTTATTGCCCCTTCGTGGTTCCCTAACGTTTATTTATCCTGTGTATTGTGTACCCTATGTTGTCAGGTTCTCCGCAGTGTTTATCCTTGATTGCCCCTTCGTGGTTCCCTAACGTTTATTTATCCTGTGTATTGTGTACCCTATGTTGTCAGGTTCTCCGCAGTGTTTATTTTGTTATTGCCCCTTCGTGGTTCCCTAACGTTTATTTATCCTGTGTATTGTGTACCCTATGTTGTCAGGTTCTCTGCAGTGTTTATTTTTGATTGCCCCTTCGTGGTTCACTAACGTTTATTTGTCCTGTGTATTGTGTACCCTATGGTGTCAGGTTCTCCGCAGTGTTAATTTTTTATTGCCCCTTCGTGGTTCCCTAACGTTTATTTATCCTGTGTATTGTGTACCCTATGTTGTCAGGTTCTCCGCGATGTTTATCTTTGATTGCCCCTTCGTGGTTCACTAACGTTTATTTATCCTGTCTATTGTGTACCCTATATTGTCAGGTTTTCCGCAGTGTTTATTTTTGATTGCCCCTTCATGGTTCCCTAACGTTTATTTGTCCTGTGTATTGTGTACCCTATGTTGTCAGGTTCTCCCCAGTGTTTATTTTTGATTTGCCCTTCGTGGTTCCCTAACGTTTATTTATCCTGTGTATTGTGTACCCTATGTTGTCAGGTTCTCCGCAGTGTTAATTTTTTATTGCCCCTTCATGGTTCCCTAACGTTTATTTATCCTGTGTATTGTGTACCCTATGATGTCAGGTTCTCCGCAGTGTAAATTTTTTATTGCCCCTTCGTGGTTCCCTAACGTTTATTTATCCTGTGTATTGTGTACCCTATGTTGTCAGATTCTCCGCAGTGTTAATTTTTTATTGCCCCTTCATGGATCTCTAACGTTTATTTATCCTGTGTATTGTGTACCCTATGTTGTCAGGTTCTCCGCAGTGTTAATTTTGTATTGCCCCTTCGTGGTTCCCTAACGTTTATTTATCCTGTGTAATGTGTACCCTATGTTGTCAGGTTCTCCGCAGTGTTTATTTTGTTATTGCCCCTTCGTGGTTCCCTAACGTTTATTTGTCCTGTGTATTGTGTACCCTATGTTGTCAGGTTCTCTGCAGTGTTTATTTTTGATTGCCCCTTCGTGGTTCACTAACGTTTATTTGTCCTGTGTATTGTGTACCCTATGGTGTCAGGTTCTCCGCAGTGTTAATTTTTTATTGCCCCTTCATGGTTCCCTAACGTTTATTTATCCTGTGTATTGTGTACCCTATGTTGTCAGGTTCTCCGCAGTGTTAATTTTTGATTGCTCCTTCGTGGTTCCCTAACGTTTATTTATCCTGTGTATTGTGTACCCTATGTTGTCAGGTTCTCCGCAGTGTTTATTTTTGATTGCCCCTTCGTGGTTCCCTAACGTTTATTTGTCCTGTGTATTGTGTACCCGATGTTGCCAGGTTCTCCGCAGTGTTAATTTTTGATTGGCCTTCGTGGTTCCCTAACGTTTATTTGTCTTGTGTATTGTGTACCCTATGTTGTCAGGTTCTCCCCAGTGTTTATTTTTGATTGGCCCTTCGTGGTTCCCTAACGTTTATTTATCCTGTGTATTGTGTACCCTATGTTGTCAGGTTCTCCGCAGTGTTAATTTTTTATTGCCCCTTCATGGTTCCCCAACGTTTATTTATCCTGTGTATTGTGTACCCTATGTTGTCAGGTTCTCCGCAGTGTTTATCTTTTATTGCCCCTTCGTGGTTCCCTAACGTTTATTTATCCTGTGTATTGTGTACCCTATGTTGTCAGGTTCTCCGCAGTGTTTATTTTTGATTACCCCATCGTGGTGCCCTAACGTTTATTTATCCTGTGTATTGTGTACCCTATGTTGTCAGGTTCTCCGCAGTGTTTATTTTTGATTGGCCCTTCGTGGTTCCCTAACGTTTATTTATCCTGTGTATTGTGTACCCTATGTTGTCAAGTTCTTCGCAGTGTTAATTTTTTATTGCCCCTTCGTGGTTCCCTAACGTTTATTTATCCTGTGTATTGTGTACCCTATGTTGTCAGGTTCTCCGCAGTGTTTATTTTGTTATTGCCCCTTCGTGGTTCCCTAACGTTTATTTATCCTGTGTATTGTGTACCCTATGTTGTCAGGTTCTCTGCAGTGTTTATTTTTGATTGCCCCTTCGTGGTTCACTAACGTTTATTTGTCCTGTGTATTGTGTACCCTATGGTGTCAGGTTCTCCGCAGTGTTAATTTTTTATTGCCCCTTCGTGGTTCCCTAACGTTTATTTATCCTGTGTATTGTGTACCCTATGTTGTCAGGTTCTCCGCGATGTTTATCTTTGATTGCCCCTTCGTGGTTCACTAACGTTTATTTATCCTGTCTATTGTGTACCCTATATTGTCAGGTTCTCCGCAGTGTTTATTTTTGATTGCCCCTTCATGGTTCCCTAACGTTTATTTGTCCTCTGTATTGTGTACCCTATGTTGTCAGGTTCTCCCCAGTGTTTATTTTTGATTTGCCCTTCGTGGTTCCCTAACGTTTATTTATCCTGTGTATTGTGTACCCTATGTTGTCAGGTTCTCGGCAGTGTTAATTTTTTATTGCCCCTTCATGGTTCCCTAACGTTTATTTATCCTGTGTATTGTGTACCCTATGATGTCAGGTTCTCCGCAGTGTAAATTTTTTATTGCCCCTTTGTGGTTCCCTAACGTTTATTTATCCTGTGTATTGTGTACACTATGTTGTCAGATTCTCCGCAGTGTTAATTTTTTATTGCCCCTTCATGGATCTCTAACGTTTATTTATCCTGTGTATTGTGTACCCTATGTTGTCAGGTTCTCCGCAGTATTAATTTTTTATTGCCCCTTCGTGGTTCCCTAACGTTTATTTATCCTGTGTATTGTGTACCCTATGTTGTCAGGTTCTCCGCAGTGTTTATTTTGTTATTGCCCCTTCGTGGTTCCCTAACGTTTATTTGTCCTGTGTATTGTGTACCCTATGTTGTCAGGTTCTCTGCAGTGTTTATTTTTGATTGCCCCTTCGTGGTTCACTAACGTTTATTTGTCCTGTGTATTGTGTACCCTATGGTGTCAGGTTCTCCGCAGTGTTAAATTTGTATTGCCCCTTCATGGTTCCCTAACGTTTATTTATCCTGTGTATTGTGTACCCTATGTTGTCAGATTCTCCGCAGTGTTAATTTTTGATTGCTCCTTCGTGGTTCCCTAACGTTTATTTATCCTGTGTATTGTGTACCCTATGTTGTCAGGTTCTCCGCAGTGTTTATTTTTGATTGCCCCTTCGTGGTTCCCTAACGTTTATTTGTCCTGTGTATTGTGTACCCGATGTTGCCAGGTTCTCCGCAGTGTTAATTTTTGATTGGCCTTCGTGGTTCCCTAACGTTTATTTGTCTTGTGTATTGTGTACCCTATGTTGTCAGGATCTCCCCAGTGTTTATTTTTGATTGGCCCTTCGTGGTTCCCTAACGTTTATTTATCCTGTGTATTGTGTACCCTATGTTGTCAGGTTCTCCGCAGTGTTAATTTTTTATTGCCCCTTCATGGTTCCCCAACGTTTATTTATCCTGTGTATTGTGTACCCTATGTTGTCAGGTTCTCCGCAGTGTTTATCTTTTATTGCCCCTTCGTGGTTCCCTAACGTTTATTTATCCTGTGTATTGTGTACCCTATGTTGTCAGGTTCTCCGCAGTGTTTATTTTTGATTACCCCTTCGTGGTGCCCTAACGTTTATTTATCCTGTGTATTGTGTACCCTATGTTGTCAGGTTCTCCGCAGTGTTTATTTTTGATTGCCCCTTCATGGTTCCCTAACGTTTATTTATCCTGTGTATTGTGTACCCTATGTTGTCAGGTTCTCCGCAGTGTTTATTTTTGATTGCCCCTTCGTGGTGCCCTAACGTTTATTTATCCTGTGTATTGTGTACCCTATGTTGTCAGGTTCTCCGCAGTGTTTATTTTTGATTGCCCCTTCATGGTTCCCTAACGTTTATTTGTCCTGTGTATTGTGTACCCTATGTTGTCAGGTTCTACGCAGTGTTTATTTTTGATTGCCCCTTCATGGTTCCCTAACGTTTATTTATCCTGTGTATTGTGTACCCTATGTTGTCAGGTTCTCCGCAGTGTTTATTTTTGATTGCCCCTTCGTGGTTCACTAACGTTTATTTATCCTGTCTATTGTGTACCCTATGTTGTCAGGTTCTCCGCAGTGTTTATTTTTGATTGTCCCTTCATGGTTCCCTAACGTTTATTTGTCCTGTGTATTGTGTACCCTATGTTGTCAGGTTCTCCCCAGTGTTTATTTTTGATTGGCCTTTCGTGGTTCACTAACGTTTATTTATCCTGTGTATTGTGTACCCTATGTTGTCAGGTTCTCCGCAGTGTTAATTTCTTATTGCCCCTTCATGGTTCCCTAACGTTTATTTATCCTGTGTATTGTGTACCCTATGTTGTCAGGTTCTCCGCAGTGTTTATTTTTGATTGGCCTTCGTGGTTCCCTAACGTTTATTTGTCCTGTGTATTGTGTACCCTATGTTGTCAGGTTCTCCCCAGTGTTTATTTTTGATTGGCCTTCGTGGTTCCCTAACTTTTATTTGTCCTGTGTATTGTGTACCCTATGTTGTCAGGTTCTCCGCAGTGTTTATCTTTGATTGCCCCTTCGTGGTTCCCTAACGTTTATTTATCCTGTCTATTGTGTACCCTATGTTGTCAGGTTCTCCGCAGTGTTTATTTTTGATTGCCCCTTCATGGTTCCCTAACGTTTATTTGTCCTGTGTATTGTGTACCCTATGTTGTCAGGTTCTCCCCAGTGTTTATTTTTGATTTGCCCTTCGTGGTTCCCTAACGTTTATTTATCCTGTGTATTGTGTACCCTATGTTGTCAGGTTCTCCGCAGTGTTAATTTTTTATTGCCCTTTCGTGGTTCCCTAACGTTTATTTATCCTGTGTATTGTGTACCCTATGTTGTCAGGTTCTCCGCAGTGTTTATTTTGTTATTGCCCCTTCGTGGTTCCCTAACGTTTATTTGTCCTGTGTATTGTGTACCCTATGTTGTCAGGTTCTCTGCAGTGTTTATTTTTGATTGCCCCTTCGTGGTTCACTAACGTTTATTTGTCCTGTGTATTGTGTACCCTATGGTGTCAGGTTCTCCGCAGTGTTAATTTTTTATTGCCCCTTCATGTTTCCCTAACGTTTATTTATCCTGTGTATTGTGTACCCTATGTTGTCAGGTTCTCCGCAGTGTTAATTTTTGATTGCCCCTTCGTGGTTCCCTAACGTTTATTTATCCTGTGTATTGTGTACCCTATGTTGTCAGGTTCTCCGCAGTGTTTATTTTTGATTGCCCCTTCGTGGTTCCCTAACGTTTATTTGTCCTGTGTATTGTGAACCCTATGTTGTCAGGTTCTCCGCAGTGTTAATTTTTGATTGGCCTTCGTGGTTCCCTAACGTTTATTTGTCTTGTGTATTGTGTACCCTATGTTGTCAGGTTCTCCCCAGTGTTTATTTTTGATTGGCCCTTCGTGGTTCCCTAACGTTTATTTATCCTCTGTATTGTGTACCCTATGTTGTCAGGTTCTCCGCAGTGTTAATTTTTTATTGCCCCTTCATGGTTCCCCAACGTTTATTTATCCTGTGTATTGTGTACCCTATGTTGTCAGGTTCTCCGCAGTGTTTATCTTTTATTGCCCCTTCATGGTTCCCCAACGTTTATTTATCCTGTGTATTGTGTACCCTATGTTGTCAGGTTCTCCGCAGTGTTTATTTTTGATTGCCCCTTCGTGGTGCCCTAACGTTTATTTATCCTGTGTATTGTGTACCCTATGTTGTCAGGTTCTACGCAGTGTTTATTTTTGATTGGCCCTTCATGGTTCCCTAACGTTTATTTATCCTGTGTATTGTGTACCCTATGTTGTCAGGTTCTACGCAGTGTTTATTTTTGATTGCCCCTTCATGGTTCCCTAACGTTTATTTATCCTGTGTATTGTGTACCCTATGTTGTCAGGTTCTCTGCAGTGTTTATTTTTGATTGCCCCTTCGTGGTTCACTAACGTTTATTTATCCTGTCTATTGTGTACCCTATGTTGTCAGGTTCTCCGCAGTGTTTATTTTTGATTGCCCCTTCATGGTTCCCTAACGTTTATTTGTCCTGTGTATTGTGTACCCTATGTTGTCAGGTTCTCCGCAGTGTTTATTTTTGATTGGCCCTTCGTGGTTCCCTAACGTTTATTTATCCTGTGTATTGTGTACCCTATGTTGTCAAGTTCTTCGCAGTGTTAATTTTTTATTGCCCCTTCGTGGTTCCCTAACGTTTATTTATCCTGTGTATTGTGTACCCTATGTTGTCAGGTTCTCCGCAGTGTTTATCTTTGATTGCCCCTTCGTGGTTCCCTAACGTTTATTTATCCTGTGTATTGTGTACCCTATGTTGTCAGGTTCTCCGCACTGTTTATTTTGTTATTGCCCCTTCGTGGTTCCCTAACGTTTATTTATCCTGTGTATTGTGTACCCTATGTTGTCAGGTTCTCTGCAGTGTTTATTTTTGATTGCCCCTTCGTGGTTCACTAACGTTTATTTGTCCTGTGTATTGTGTACCCTATGGTGTCAGGTTCTCCGCAGTGTTAATTTTTTATTGCCCCTTCGTGGTTCCCTAACGTTTATTTATCCTGTGTATTGTGTACCCTATGTTGTCAGGTTCTCCGCGATGTTTATCTTTGATTGCCCCTTCGTGGTTCACTAACGTTTATTTATCCTGTCTATTGTGTACCCTATATTGTCAGGTTCTCCGCAGTGTTTATTTTTGATTGCCCCTTCATGGTTCCCTAACGTTTATTTGTCCTGTGTATTGTGTACCCTATGTTGTCAGGTTCTCCCCAGTGTTTATTTTTGACTTGCCCTTCGTGGTTCCCTAACGTTTATTTATCTTGTGTATTGTGTACCCTATGTTGTCAGGTTCTCCGCAGTGTTTATTTTGTTATTGCCCCTTCGTGGTTCCCTAACGTTTATTTGTCCTGTGTATTGTGTACCCTATGTTGTCAGGTTCTCTGCAGTGTTTATTTTTGATTGCCCCTTCGTGGTTCACTAACGTTTATTTGTCCTGTGTATTGTGTACCCTATGGTGTCAGTTTCTCCGCAGTGTTAATTTTTTATTGCCCCTTCATGTTTCCCTAACGTTTATTTATCCTGTGTATTGTGTACCCTATGTTGTCAGGTTCTCCGCAGTGTTAATTTTTGATTGCCCCTTCGTGGTTCCCTAACGTTTATTTATCCTGTGTATTGTGTACCCTATGTTGTCAGGTTCTCCGCAGTGTTTATTTTTGATTGCCCCTTCGTGGTTCCCTAACGTTTATTTGTCCTGTGTATTGTGAACCCTATGTTGCCAGGTTCTCCGCAGTGTTAATTTTTGATTGGCCTTCGTGGTTCCCTAACGTTTATTTGTCTTGTGTATTGTGTACCCTATGTTGTCAGGTTCTCCCCAGTGTTTATTTTTGATTGGCCCTTCGTGGTTCCCTAACGTTTATTTATCCTCTGTATTGTGTACCCTATGTTGTCAGGTTCTCCGCAGTGTTAATTTTTTATTGCCCCTTCATGGTTCCCCAACGTTTATTTATCCTGTGTATTGTGTACCCTATGTTGTCAGGTTCTCCGCAGTGTTTATCTTTTATTGCCCCTTCATGGTTCCCCAACGTTTATTTATCCTGTGTATTGTGTACCCTATGTTGTCAGGTTCTCCGCAGTGTTTATTTTTGATTGCCCCTTCGTGGTGCCCTAACGTTTATTTATCCTGTGTATTGTGTACCCTATGTTGTCAGGTTCTACGCAGTGTTTATTTTTGATTGGCCCTTCATGGTTCCCTAACGTTTATTTATCCTGTGTATTGTGTACCCTATGTTGTCAGGTTCTACGCAGTGTTTATTTTTGATTGCCCCTTCATGGTTCCCTAACGTTTATTTATCCTGTGTATTGTGTACCCTATGTTGTCAGGTTCTCTGCAGTGTTTATTTTTGATTGCCCCTTCGTGGTTCACTAACGTTTATTTATCCTGTGTATTGTGTACCCTATGTTGTCAGGTTCTCCGCAGTGTTTATTTTTGATTGCCCCTTCATGGTTCCCTAACGTTTATTTGTCCTGTGTATTGTGTACCCTATGTTGTCAGGTTCTCCGCAGTGTTTATTTTTGATTGGCCCTTCGTGGTTCCCTAACGTTTATTTATCCTGTGTATTGTGTACCCTATGTTGTCAAGTTCTTCGCAGTGTTAATTTTTTATTGCCCCTTCGTGGTTCCCTAACGTTTATTTATCCTGTGTATTGTGTACCCTATGTTGTCAGGTTCTCCGCAGTGTTTATCTTTGATTGCCCCTTCGTGGTTCCCTAACGTTTATTTATCCTGTGTATTGTGTACCCTATGTTGTCAGGTTCTCCGCACTGTTTATTTTGTTATTGCCCCTTCGTGGTTCCCTAACGTTTATTTATCCTGTGTATTGTGTACCCTATGTTGTCAGGTTCTCTGCAGTGTTTATTTTTGATTGCCCCTTCGTGGTTCACTAACGTTTATTTGTCCTGTGTATTGTGTACCCTATGGTGTCAGGTTCTCCGCAGTGTTAATTTTTTATTGCCCCTTCGTGGTTCCCTAACGTTTATTTATCCTGTGTATTGTGTACCCTATGTTGTCAGGTTCTCCGCGATGTTTATCTTTGATTGCCCCTTCGTGGTTCACTAACGTTTATTTATCCTTTCTATTGTGTACCCTATATTGTCAGGTTCTCCGCAGTGTTTATTTTTGATTGCCCCTTCATGGTTCCCTAACGTTTATTTGTCCTGTGTATTGTGTACCCTATGTTGTCAGGTTCTCCCCAGTGTTTATTTTTGATTTGCCCTTCGTGGTTCCCTAACGTTTATTTATCTTGTGTATTGTGTACCCTATGTTGTCAGGTTCTCCGCAGTGTTAATTTTTTATTGCCCCTTCATGGTTCCCTAACGTTTATTTATCCTGTGTATTGTGTACCCTATGATGTCAGGTTCTCCGCAGTGTAAATTTTTTATTGCCCCTTCGTGGTTCCCTAACGTTTATTTATCCTGTGTATTGTGTACCCTATGTTGTCAGATTCTCCGCAGTGTTAATTTTTTATTGCCCCTTCATGGATCTCTAACGTTTATTTATCCTGTGTATTGTGTACCCTATGTTGTCAGGTTCTCCGCAGTGTTAATTTTGTATTGCCCCTTCGTGGTTCCCTAACGTTTATTTATCCTGTGTATTGTGTACCCTATGTTGTCAGGTTCTCCGCAGTGTTTATTTTGTTATTGCCCCTTCGTGGTTCCCTAACGTTTATTTGTCCTGTGTATTGTGTACCCTATGTTGTCAGGTTCTCTGCAGTGTTTATTTTTGATTGCCCCTTCGTGGTTCACTAACGTTTATTTGTCCTGTGTATTGTGTACCCTATGGTATCAGGTTCTCCGCAGTGTTAATTTTTTATTGCCCCTTCATGGTTCCCTAACGTTTATTTATCCTGTGTATTGTGTACCCTATGTTGTCAGGTTCTCCGCAGTGTTTATTTTTGATTGCCCCTTCGTGGTTCCCTAACGTTTATTTGTCCTGTGTATTGTGTACCCGATGTTGCCAGGTTCTCCGCAGTGTTAATTTTTGATTGGCCTTCGTGGTTCCCTAACGTTTATTTGTCTTGTGTATTGTGTACCCTATGTTGTCAGGTTCTCCCCAGTGTTTATTTTTGATTGGCCCTTCGTGGTTCCCTAACGTTTATTTATCCTGTGTATTGTGTACCCTATGTTGTCAGGTTCTCCGCAGTGTTAATTTTTTATTGCCCCTTCATGGTTCCCCAACGTTTATTTATCCTGTGTATTGTGTACCCTATGTTGTCAGGTTCTCCGCAGTGTTTATCTTTTATTGCCCCTTCGTGGTTCCCTAACGTTTATTTATCCTGTGTATTGTGTACCCTATGTTGTCAGGTTCTCCGCAGTGTTTATTTTTGATTACCCCTTCGTGGTGCCCTAACGTTTATTTATCCTGTGTATTGTGTACCCTATGTTGTCAGGTTCTCCGCAGTGTTTATTTTTGATTGCCCCTTCATGGTTCCCTAACGTTTATTTGTCCTGTGTATTGTGTACCCTATGTTGTCAGGTTCTACGCAGTGTTTATTTTTGATTGCCCCTTCATGGTTCCCTAACGTTTATTTATCCTGTGTATTGTGTACCCTATGTTGTCAGGTTCTCCGCAGTGTTTATTTTTGATTGCCCCTTCGTGGTGCCCTAACGTTTATTTATCCTGTGTATTGTGTACCCTATGTTGTCAGGTTCTCCGCAGTGTTTATTTTTGATTGCCACTTCATGGTTCCCTAACGTTTATTTGTCCTGTGTATTGTGTACCCTATATTGTCAGGTTCTACGCAGTGTTTATTTTTGATTGCCCCTTCATGGTTCCCTAACGTTTATTTATCCTGTGTATTGTGTACCCTATGTTGTCAGGTTCTCCGCAGTGTTTATTTTTGATTGCCCCTTCGTGGTTCACTAACGTTTATTTATCCTGTCTATTGTGTACCCTATGTTGTCAGGTTCTCCGCAGTGTTTATTTTTGATTGCCCCTTCATGGTTCCCTAACGTTTATTTGTCCTGTGTATTGTGTACCCTATGCTGTCAGGTTCTCCCCAGTGTTTATTTTTGATTGGCCCTTCGTGGTTCACTAACGTTTATTTATCCTGTGTATTGTGTACCCTATGTTGTCAGGTTCTCCGCAGTGTTAATTTCTTATTGCCCCTTCATGGTTCCCTAACGTTTATTTATCCTGTGTATTGTGTACCCTATGTTGTCAGGTTCTCCGCAGTGTTTATTTTTGATTGGCCTTCGTGGTTCCCTAACGTTTATTTGTCCTGTGTATTGTGTACCCTATGTTGTCAGGTTCTCCGCAGTGTTTATTTTTGATTGGCCTTCGTGGTTCCCTAACTTTTATTTGTCCTGTGTATTGTGTACCCTATGTTGTCAGGTTCTCCGCAGTGTTTATCTTTGATTGCCCCTTCGTGGTTCCCTAACGTTCATTTATCCTGTCTATTGTGTACCCTATGTTGTCAGGTTCTCCACAGTGTTTATTTTTGATTGCCCCTTCATGGTTCCCTAACGTTTATTTGTCCTGTGTATTGTGTACCCTATGTTGTCAGGTTCTCCCCAGTGTTTATTTTTGATTTGCCCTTCGTGGTTCCCTAACGTTTATTTATCCTGTGTATTGTGTACCCTATGTTGTCAGGTTCTCCGCAGTGTTAATTTTTTATTGCCCCTTCGTGGTTCCCTAACGTTTATTTATCCTGTGTATTGTGTACCCTATGTTGTCAGGTTCTCCGCAGTGTTTATTTTGTTATTGCCCCTTCGTGGTTCCCTAACGTTTATTTGTCCTGTGTATTGTGTACCCTATGTTGTCAGCTTCTCTGCAGTGTTTATTTTTGATTGCCCCTTCGTGGTTCACTAACGTTTATTTGTCCTGTGTATTGTGTACCCTATGGTGTCAGGTTCTCCGCAGTGTTAATTTTTTATTGCCCCTTCATGTTTCCCTAACGTTTATTTATCCTGTGTATTGTGTACCCTATGTTGTCAGGTTCTCCGCAGTGTTAATTTTTGATTGCCCCTTCGTGGTTCCCTAACGTTTATTTATCCTGTGTATTGTGTACCCTATGTTGTCAGGTTCTCCGCAGTGTTTATTTTTGATTGCCCCTTCGTGGTTCCCTAACGTTTATTTGTCCTGTGTATTGTGTACCCTATGTTGTCAGGTTCTCTGCAGTGTTTATTTTTGATTGCCCCTTCGTGGTTCACTAACGTTTATTTGTCCTGTATATTGTGTACCCTATGGTGTCAGGTTCTCCGCAGTGTTAATTTTTTATTGCCCCTTCATGTTTCCCTAACGTTTATTTATCCTGTGTATTGTGTACCCTATGTTGTCAGGTTCTCCGCAGTGTTAATTTTTGATTGCCCCTTCGTGGTTCCCTAACGTTTATTTGTCCTGTGTATTGTGTACCCTATGTTGTCAGGTTCTACGCAGTGTTTATTTTTGATTGCCCCTTCATGGTTCCCTAACGTTTATTTATCCTGTGTATTGTGTACCCTATGTTGTCAGGTTCTCCGCAGTGTTTATTTTTGATTGCCCCTTCGTGGTGCCCTAACGTTTATTTATCCTGTGTATTGTGTACCCTATGTTGTCAGGTTCTCCGCAGTGTTTATTTTTGATTGCCCCTTCATGGTTCCCTAACGTTTATTTGTCCTGTGTATTGTGTACCCTATGTTGTCAGGTTCTACGCAGTGTTTATTTTTGATTGCCCCTTCATGGTTCCCTAACGTTTATTTATCCTGTGTATTGTGTACCCTATGTTGTCAGGTTCTCCGCAGTGTTTATTTTTGATTGCCCCTTCGTGGTTCACTAACGTTTATTTATCCTGTCTATTGTGTACCCTATGTTGTCAGGTTCTCCGCAGTGTTTATTTTTGATTGCCCCTTCATGGTTCCCTAACGTTTATTTGTCCTGTGTATTGTGTACCCTATGTTGTCAGGTTCTCCCCAGTGTTTATTTTTGATTGGCCCTTCGTGGTTCACTAACGTTTATTTATCCTGTGTATTGTGTACCCTATGTTGTCAGGTTCTCCGCAGTGTTAATTTCTTATTGCCCCTTCATGGTTCCCTAACGTTTATTTATCCTGTGTATTGTGTACCCTATGTTGTCAGGTTCTCCGCAGTGTTTATTTTTGATTGGCCTTCGTGGTTCCCTAACGTTTATTTGTCCTGTGTATTGTGTACCCTATGTTGTCAGGTTCTCCGCAGTGTTTATTTTTGATTGGCCTTCGTGGTTCCCTAACTTTTATTTGTCCTGTGTATTGTGTACCCTATGTTGTCAGGTTCTCCGCAGTGTTTATCTTTGATTGCCCCTTCGTGGTTCCCTAACGTTCATTTATCCTGTCTATTGTGTACCCTATGTTGTCAGGTTCTCCACAGTGTTTATTTTTGATTGCCCCTTCATGGTTCCCTAACGTTTATTTGTCCTGTGTATTGTGTACCCTATGTTGTCAGGTTCTCCCCAGTGTTTATTTTTGATTTGCCCTTCGTGGTTCCCTAACGTTTATTTATCCTGTGTATTGTGTACCCTATGTTGTCAGGTTCTCCGCAGTGTTAATTTTTTATTGCCCCTTCGTGGTTCCCTAACGTTTATTTATCCTGTGTATTGTGTACCCTATGTTGTCAGGTTCTCCGCAGTGTTTATTTTGTTATTGCCCCTTCGTGGTTCCCTAACGTTTATTTGTCCTGTGTATTGTGTACCCTATGTTGTCAGCTTCTCTGCAGTGTTTATTTTTGATTGCCCCTTCGTGGTTCACTAACGTTTATTTGTCCTGTGTATTGTGTACCCTATGGTGTCAGGTTCTCCGCAGTGTTAATTTTTTATTGCCCCTTCATGTTTCCCTAACGTTTATTTATCCTGTGTATTGTGTACCCTATGTTGTCAGGTTCTCCGCAGTGTTAATTTTTGATTGCCCCTTCGTGGTTCCCTAACGTTTATTTATCCTGTGTATTGTGTACCCTATGTTGTCAGGTTCTCCGCAGTGTTTATTTTTGATTGCCCCTTCGTGGTTCCCTAACGTTTATTTGTCCTGTGTATTGTGTACCCTATGTTGTCAGGTTCTCTGCAGTGTTTATTTTTGATTGCCCCTTCGTGGTTCACTAACGTTTATTTGTCCTGTATATTGTGTACCCTATGGTGTCAGGTTCTCCGCAGTGTTAATTTTTTATTGCCCCTTCATGTTTCCCTAACGTTTATTTATCCTGTGTATTGTGTACCCTATGTTGTCAGGTTCTCCGCAGTGTTAATTTTTGATTCCCCTTCGTGGTTCCCTAACGTTTATTTATCCTGTGTATTGTGTACCCTATGTTGCCAGGTTCTCCGCAGTGTTAATTTTTGATTGGCCTTCGTGGTTCCCTAACGTTTATTTGTCTTGTGTATTGTGTACCCTATGTTGTCAGGTTCTCCCCAGTGTTTATTTTTGATTGGCCCTTCGTGGTTCCCTAACGTTTATTTATCCTGTGTATTGTGTACCCTATGTTGTCAGGTTCTCCGCAGTGTTAATTTTTTATTGCCCCTTCATGGTTCCCCAACGTTTATTTATCCTGTGTATTGTGTACCCTATGTTGTCAGGTTCTCCGCAGTGTTTATCTTTTATTGCCCCTTCATGGTTCCCCAACGTTTATTTATCCTGTGTATTGTGTACCCTATGTTGTCAGGTTCTCCGCAGTGTTTATTTTTGATTGCCCCTTCGTGGTGCCCTAACGTTTATTTATCCTGTGTATTGTGTACCCTATGTTGTCAGGTTCTACGCAATGTTTATTTTTGATTGGCCCTTCATGGTTCCCTAACGTTTATTTATCCTGTGTATTGTGTACCCTATGTTGTCAGGTTCTACGCAGTGTTTATTTTTGATTGCCCCTTCATGGTTCCCTAACGTTTATTTATCCTGTGTATTGTGTACCCTATGTTGTCAGGTTCTCCGCAGTGTTTATTTTTGATTGCCCCTTCGTGGTTCACTAACGTTTATTTATCCTGTCTATTGTGTACCCTATGTTGTCAGGTTCTCCGCAGTGTTTATTTTTGATTGCCCCTTCATGGTTCCCTAACGTTTATTTGTCCTGTGTATTGTGTACCCTATGTTGTCAGGTTCTCCGCAGTGTTTATTTTTGATTGGCCCTTCGTGGTTCACTAACGTTTATTTATCCTGTGTATTGTGTACCCTATGTTGTCAGGTTCCCCGCAGTGTTAATTTCTTATTGCCCCTTCATGGTTCCCTAACGTTTATTTATCCTGTGTATTGTGTACCCTATGTTGTCAGGTTCTCCGCAGTGTTTATTTTTGATTGGCCTTCGTGGTTCCCTAACGTTTATTTGTCCTGTGTATTGTGTACCCTATGTTGTCAGGTTCTCCGCAGTGTTTATTTTTGATTGGCCTTCGTGGTTCCCTAACTTTTATTTGTCCTGTGTATTGTGTACCCTATGTTGTCAGGTTCTCCGCAGTGTTTATCTTCGATTGCCCCTTCGTGGTTCCCTAACGTTTATTTATCCTGTCTATTGTGTACCCTATGTTGTCAGGTTCTCCGCAGTGTTTATTTTTGATTGCCCCTTCATGGTTCCCTAACGTTTATTTGTCCTGTGTATTGTGTACCCTATGTTGTCAGGTTCTCCCCAGTGTTTATTTTTGATTTGCCCTTCGTGGTTCCCTAACGTTTATTTATCCTCTGTATTGTGTACCCTATGTTGTCAGGTTCTCCGCAGTGTTAATTTTTGATTGCCCCTTCAT
This sequence comes from Bathymodiolus brooksi, assembly GCA_963680875.1. Taxonomy (NCBI): domain Eukaryota; kingdom Metazoa; phylum Mollusca; class Bivalvia; order Mytilida; family Modiolidae; genus Bathymodiolus; species Bathymodiolus brooksi. The sequence goes on from OY804586.1 coordinate 68,564,312, forward strand.
GGTTCCCAAACGTTTATTTATCCTGTGTATTGTGTACCCTATGATGTCAGGTTCTCCGCAGTGTTAATTTTTTATTGCCCCTTCGTGGTTCCCTAACGTTTATTTATCCTGTGTATTGTGTACCCTATGTTGTCAGGTTCTCCGCAGTGTTTATCTTTTATTGCCCCTTCGTGGTTCCCTAACGTTTATTTATCCTGTGTATTGTGTACCCTATGTTGTCAGATTCTCCGCAGTGTTAATTTTGTATTGCCCCTTCATGGTTCTCTAACGTTTATTTATCCTGTGTATTGTGTACCCTATGTTGTCAGGTTCTCCGCAGTGTTAATTTTGTATTGCCCCTTTGTGGTTCCCTAACGTTTATTTATCCTGTGTATTGTGTACCCAATGTTGTCAGGTTCTCCCCAGTGTTTATTTTTGATTTGCCCTTCGTGGTTCCCTAACGTTTATTTATCCTCTGTATTGTGTACCCTATGTTGTCAGGTTCTCCGCAGTGTTAATTTTTTATTGCCTCTTCATGGTTCCCTAACGTTTATTTATCCTGTGTATTGTGTACCCTATGATGTCAGGTTCTCCGCAGTGTTAATTTTTTATTGCCCCTTCGTGGTTCCCTAACGTTTATTTATCCTGTGTATTGTGTACCCTATGTTGTCAGGTTCTCCGCAGTGTTTATCTTTTATTGCCCCTTCGTGGTTCCCTAACGTTTATTTATCCTGTGTATTGTGTACCCTATGTTGTCAGATTCTCCGCAGTGTTAATTTTTTATTGCCCCTTCATGGTTCTCTAACGTTTATTTATCCTGTGTATTGTGTACCCTATGTTGTCAGGTTCTCCGCAGTGTTAATTTTTGATTGCCCCTTCGTGGTTCCCTAACGTTTATTTATCCTGTGTATTGTGTACACTATGTTGTCAGGTTCTCCGCAGTGTTTATTTTTGATTGCCCCTTCGTGGTTCACTAACGTTTATTTGTCCTGTGTATTGTGTACCCTATGGTGTCAGGTTCTCCGCAGTGTTAATTTTTTATTCCCCCTTCATGGTTCCCTAACGTTTATTTATCCTGTGTATTGTGTACCCTATGTTGTCAGGTTCTCCGCAGTGTTTTTTTTTTATTGCCCCTTCGTGGTTCCCTAACGTTTATTTGTCCTGTGTATTGTGTACCCTATGTTGTCAGGTTCTCCGCAGTGTTAATTTTTTATTGCCCCTTCGTGGTTCCCTAACGTTTATTTATCCTGTGTATTGTGTACCCAATGTTGTCAGGTTCTCCCCAGTGTTTATTTTTGATTTGCCCTTCGTGGTTCCCTAACGTTTATTTATCCTCTGTATTGTGTACCCTATGTTGTCAGGTTCTCCGCAGTGTTAATTTTTTATTGCCTCTTCATGGTTCCCTAACGTTTATTTATCCTGTGTATTGTGTACCCTATGATGTCAGGTTCTCCGCAGTGTTAATTTGTTATTGCCCCTTCGTGGTTCCCTAACGTTTATTTATCCTGTGTATTGTGTACCCTATGTTGTCAGGTTCTCCGCAGTGTTTATCTTTTATTGCCCCTTCGTGGTTCCCTAACGTTTATTTATCCTGTGTATTGTGTACCCTATGTTGTCAGATTCTCCGCAGTGTTAATTTTTTATTGCCCCTTCATGGTTCTCTAACGTTTATTTATCCTGTGTATTGTGTACCCTATGTTGTCAGGTTCTCCGCAGTGTTAATTTTTTATTGCCCCTTCGTGGTTCCCTAACGTTTATTTATCCTGTGTATTGTGTACACTATGTTGTCAGGTTCTCCGCAGTGTTTATTTTTGATTGCCCCTTCGTGGTTCACTAACGTTTATTTGTCCTGTGTATTGTGTACCCTATGGTGTCAGGTTCTCCGCAGTGTTAATTTTTTATTGCCCCTTCATGGTTCCCTAACGTTTATTTATCCGGTGTATTGTGTACCCTATGTTGTCAGGTTCTCCGCAGTGTTAATTTTTGATTGCCCCTTCGTGGTTCCCTAACGTTTATTTATCCTGTGTATTGTGTACCCTATGTTGTCAGGTTCTCCGCAGTGTTAATTTTGTATTGCCCCTTTGTGGTTCCCTAACGTTTATTTATCCTGTGTATTGTGTACCCAATGTTGTCAGGTTCTCCCCAGTGTTTATTTTTGATTTGCCCTTCGTGGTTCCCTAACGTTTATTTATCCTCTGTATTGTGTACCCTATGTTGTCAGGTTCTCCGCAGTGTTAATTTTTTATTGCCTCTTCATGGTTCCCTAACGTTTATTTATCCTGTGTATTGTGTACCCTATGATGTCAGGTTCTCCGCAGTGTTAATTTTTTATTGCCCCTTCGTGGTTCCCTAACGTTTATTTATCCTGTGTATTGTGTACCCTATGTTGTCAGGTTCTCCGCAGTGTTTATCTTTTATTGCCCCTTCGTGGTTCCCTAACGTTTATTTATCCTGTGTATTGTGTACCCTATGTTGTCAGATTCTCCGCAGTGTTAATTTTTTATTGCCCCTTCATGGTTCTCTAACGTTTATTTATCCTGTGTATTGTGTACCCTATGTTGTCAGGTTCTCCGCAGTGTTAATTTTTGATTGCCCCTTCGTGGTTCCCTAACGTTTATTTATCCTGTGTATTGTGTACACTATGTTGTCAGGTTCTCCGCAGTGTTTATTTTTGATTGCCCCTTCGTGGTTCACTAACGTTTATTTGTCCTGTGTATTGTGTACCCTATGGTGTCAGGTTCTCCGCAGTGTTAATTTTTTATTCCCCCTTCATGGTTCCCTAACGTTTATTTATCCTGTGTATTGTGTACCCTATGTTGTCAGGTTCTCCGCAGTGTTAATTTTTGATTGCCCCTTCGTGGTTCCCTAACGTTTATTTATCCTGTGTATTGTGTACCCTATGTTGTCAGGTTCTCCGCAGTGTTTTTTTTTTATTGCCCCTTCGTGGTTCCCTAACGTTTATTTGTCCTGTGTATTGTGTACCCTATGTTGTCAGGTTCTCCGCAGTGTTAATTTTTTATTGCCCCTTCGTGGTTCCCTAACGTTTATTTATCCTGTGTATTGTGTACCCAATGTTGTCAGGTTCTCCCCAGTGTTTATTTTTGATTTGCCCTTCGTGGTTCCCTAACGTTTATTTATCCTCTGTATTGTGTACCCTATGTTGTCAGGTTCTCCGCAGTGTTAATTTTTTATTGCCTCTTCATGGTTCCCTAACGTTTATTTATCCTGTGTATTGTGTACCCTATGATGTCAGGTTCTCCGCAGTGTTAATTTGTTATTGCCCCTTCGTGGTTCCCTAACGTTTATTTATCCTGTGTATTGTGTACCCTATGTTGTCAGGTTCTCCGCAGTGTTTATCTTTTATTGCCCCTTCGTGGTTCCCTAACGTTTATTTATCCTGTGTATTGTGTACCCTATGTTGTCAGATTCTCCGCAGTGTTAATTTTTTATTGCCCCTTCATGGTTCTCTAACGTTTATTTATCCTGTGTATTGTGTACCCTATGTTGTCAGGTTCTCCGCAGTGTTAATTTTTTATTGCCCCTTCGTGGTTCCCTAACGTTTATTTATCCTGTGTATTGTGTACACTATGTTGTCAGGTTCTCCGCAGTGTTTATTTTTGATTGCCCCTTCGTGGTTCACTAACGTTTATTTGTCCTGTGTATTGTGTACCCTATGGTGTCAGGTTCTCCGCAGTGTTAATTTTTTATTGCCCCTTCATGGTTCCCTAACGTTTATTTATCCGGTGTATTGTGTACCCTATGTTGTCAGGTTCTCCGCAGTGTTAATTTTTGATTGCCCCTTCGTGGTTCCCTAACGTTTATTTATCCTGTGTATTGTGTACCCTATGTTGTCAGGTTCTCCGCAGTGTTTTTTTTTTATTGCCCCTTCGTGGTTCCCTAACGTTTATTTGTCCTGTGTATTGTGTACCCGATGTTGCCAGGTTCTCCGCAGTGTTCATTTTTGATTGGCCTTCGTGGTTCCCTAACGTTTATTTTTCTTGTGTATTGTGTACCCTATGTTGTCAGGTTCTCTGCAGTGTTTATTTTTGATTGGCCCTTCGTGGTTCCCTAACGTTTATTTATCCTGTGTATTGTGTACCCTATGTTGTCAGGTTCTCCGCAGTGTTAATTTTTTATTGCCCCTTCATGGTTCCCCAACGTTTATTTATCCTGTGTATTGTGTACCCTATGTTGTCAGGTTCTCCGCAGTGTTTATCTTTTATTGCCCCTTCGTGGTTCCCTAACGTTTATTTATCCTGTGTATTGTGTACCCTATGTTGTCAGGTTCTCCGCAGTGTTTATTTTTGATTGCCCCTTCGTGGTGTCCTAACGTTTATTTATCCTGTGTATTGTGTACCCTATGTTGTTAGGTTCTACGCAGTGTTTATTTTTGATTGCCCCTTCGTGGTTCCCTAACGTTTATTTATCCTGTGTATTGTGTACCCTATGTTGTCAGGTTCTCCGCAGTGTTTATTTTTGATTGCCCCTTCGTGGTTCACTAACGTTTATTTATCCTGTCTATTGTGTACCCTATGTTGTCAGGTTCTCCGCAGTGTTTATTTTTGATTGCCCCTTCATGGTTCCCTAACGTTTATTTGTCCTGTGTATTGTGTACCCTATGTTGTCAGGTTCTCCCCAGTGTTTATTTTTGATTGGCCCTTCGTGGTTCCCTAACGTTTATTTATCCTGTGTATTGTGTACCCTATGTTGTCAGGTTCTCCGCAGTGTTAATTTTTTATTGCCCCTTCATGGTTCCCTAACGTTTATTTATCCTGTGTATTGTGTACCCTATGTTGTCAGGTTCTCCGCAGTGTTAATTTTTGATTGGCCTTCGTGGTTCCCTAACGTTTATTTGTCCTGTGTATTGTGTACCCTATGTTGTCAGGTTCTCCGCAGTGTTTATTTTTGATTGGCCTTCATGGTTCCCTAACTTTTATTTGTCCTGTGTATTGTGTACCCTATGTTGTCAGGTTCTCCCCAGTGTTTATTTTTCATTGGCCATCGTAGTTCCCTAACGTTTATTTGTCCTGTGTATTGTGTACCCTATGTTGCCAGACTCTCCGCAGTGTTTATTTTTGATAGGCCTTCGTGGTTCCCTAACGTTTATTTGTCCTGTGTATTGTGTACCCTATGTTGTCATGTTCTCCGCAGTGTTTATTTTTGATTGCCCCTTCATGGTTCACTAACGTTTATTTGTCCTGTGTATTGTGTACCCTATGTTGTCAGGTTCTCCGCAGTGTTTATTTTTGATTGGCCTTCGTGGTTCCCTAACTTTTATTTGTCCTGTGTATTGTGTACCCTATGTTGTCAGGTTCTCCCCAGTGTTTATTTTTGATTGGCCTTCGTAGTTCCCTAACGTTTATTTGTCCTGTGTATTGTGTACCCTATGTTGCCAGACTCTCCGCAGTGTTTATTTTTGATAGGCCTTCGTGGTTCCCTAACGTTTATTTGTCCTGTGTATTGTGTACCCTATGTTGTCATGTTCTCCGCAGTGTTTATTTTTGATTGCCCCTTCATGGTTCACTAACGTTTATTTGTCCTGTGTATTGTGTACCCTATGTTGTCAGGTTCTCCGCAGTGTTTATTTTTGATTGCCCCTTCGTGGTTCCCTAACGTTTATTTGTCCTGTGTATTGTGTACCCTATGTTGTCAGGTTCTCCGCAGTGTTTATTTTTGATTGCCCCTTCGTGGTTCCCTAACGTTTATTTGTCCTGTGTATTGTGTACCCTATGTTGTCAGGTTCTCCGCGGTGTTTATTTTTGATTGCCCCTTCGTGGTTCCCTAACGTTTATTTGTCCTGTGTATTGTGCACCCTATGTTGTCAGGTTCTCTGCAGTGTTTATTTTTGATTGCCCCTTCGTGGTTCACTAACGTTTATTTGTCCTGTGTATTGTGTACCCTATGGTGTCAGGTTCTCCGCAGTATTAATTTTTGATTGCCCCTTCGTGGTTCCCTAACGTTTATTTGTTCTGTGTATTGTGTACCCTATGTTGTCAGGTTCTCCGCAGTGTTTATTTTTTATTGCCCCTTCGTGGTTCCCTAACGTTTATTTGTCCTGTGTATTGTGTACCCTATGTTGTCAGGTTCTCTGCAGTGTTTATTTTTGATTGCCCCTTCGTGGTTCACTAACGTTTATTTATCCTGTGTATTGTGTACCCTATGGTGTCAGGTTCTCCGCAGTGTTAATTTTTTATTGCCCCTTCATGGTTCCCTAACGTTTATTTGTCCTGTGTATTGTGTACCCGATGTTGCCAGGTTCTCCGCAGTGTTAATTTTTGATTGGCCTTCGTGGTTCTCTAACGTTTATTTGTCTTGTGTATTGTGTACCCTATGTTGTCAGGTTCTCCCCAGTGTTTATCTTTTATTGCCCCTTCGTGGTTCCCTAACGTTTATTTATCCTGTGTATTGTGTACCCTATGTTGTCAGGTTCTCCGCAGTGTTTATCTTTTATTGCCCCTTCGTGGTTCCCTAACGTTTATTTATCCTGTGTATTGTGTACCCTATGTTGTCAGGTTCTCCGCAGTGTTTATTTTTGATTGCCCCTTCGTGGTGCCCTAACGTTTATTTATCCTGTGTATTGTGTACCCTATGTTATCAGGTTCTCCGCAGTGTTTATTTTTGATTGCCCCTTCGTGGTTCACTAACGTTTATTTATCCTGTCTATTGTGTACCCTATGTTGTCAGGTTCTCCGCAGTGTTTATTTTTGATTGCCCCTTCATGGTTCCCTAACGTTTATTTGTCCTGTGTATTGTGTACCCTATGTTGTCAGGTTCTCCCCAGTGTTTATTTTTGATTGGCCCTTCGTGGTTCCCTAACGTTTATTTATCCTGTGTATTGTGTACCCTATGTTGTCAGGTTCTCCGCAGTGTTAATTTTTTATTGCCCCTTCATGGTTCCCTAACGTTTATTTATCCTGTGTATTGTGTACCCTATGTTGTCAGGTTCTCCGCAGTGTTTATTTTTGATTGGCCTTCGTGGTTCCCTAACGTTTATTTGTCCTGTGTATTGTGTACCCTATGTTGTCAGGTTCTCCGCAGTGTTTATTTTTGATTGGCCTTCGTGGTTCCCTAACTTTTATTTGTCCTGTGTATTGTGTACCCTATGTTGTCAGGTTCTCCCCAGTGTTTATTTTTGATTGGCCTTCGTAGTTCCCTAACGTTTATTTGTCCTGTGTATTGTGTACCCTATGTTGCCAGACTCTCCGCAGTGTTTATTTTTGATAGGCCTTCGTGGTTCCCTAACGTTTATTTGTCCTGTGTATTGTGTACCCTATGTTGTCATGTTTTCCGCAGTGTTTATTTTTGATTGCCCCTTCATGGTTCACTAACGTTTATTTGTCCTGTGTATTGTGTACCCTATGTTGTCAGGTTTTTCGCAGTGTTTATTTTTGATTGGCCTTCGTGGTTCCCTAACTTTTATTTGTCCTGTGTATTGTGTACCCTATGTTGTCAGGTTCTCCCCAGTGTTTATTTTTGATTGGCCTTCGTAGTTCCCTAACGTTTATTTGTCCTGTGTATTGTGTACCCTATGTTGCCAGACTCTCCGCAGTGTTTATTTTTGATAGGCCTTCGTGGTTCCCTAACGTTTATTTGTCCTGTGTATTGTGTACCCTATGTTGTCATGTTCTCCGCAGTGTTTATTTTTGATTGCCCCTTCATGGTTCACTAACGTTTATTTGTCCTGTGTATTGTGTACCCTATGTTGTCAGGTTCTCCGCAGTGTTTATTTTTGATTGCCCCTTCGTGGTTCCCTAACGTTTATTTGTCCTGTGTATTGTGTACCCTATGTTGTCAGGTTCTCGCAGTGTTTATTTTTGATTGCCCCTTCGTGGTTCCCTAACGTTTATTTGTCCTGTGTATTGTGTACCCTATGTTGTCAGGTTCTCCGCGGTGTTTATTTTTGATTGCCCCTTCGTGGTTCCCTAACGTTTATTTGTCCTGTGTATTGTGCACCCTATGTTGTCAGGTTCTCTGCAGTGTTTATTTTTGATTGCCCCTTCGTGGTTCACTAACGTTTATTTGTCCTGTGTATTGTGTACCCTATGGTGTCAGGTTCTCCGCAGTATTAATTTTTGATTGCCCCTTCGTGGTTCCCTAACGTTTATTTGTCCTGTGTATTGTGTACCCTATGTTGTCAGGTTCTCCGCAGTGTTTATTTTTGATTGGCCTTCGTGGTTCCCTAACTTTTATTTGTCCTGTGTATTGTGTACCCTATGTTGTCAGGTTCTCCGCAGTGTTTATCTTTGATTGCCCCTTCGTGGTTCCCTAACGTTTATTTATCCTGTCTATTGTGTACCCTATGTTGTCAGGTTCTCCGCAGTGTTTATTTTTGATTGCCCCTTCATGGTTCCCTAACGTTTATTTGTCCTGTGTATTGTGTACCCTATGTTGTCAGGTTCTCCCCAGTGTTTATTTTTGATTTGCCCTTCGTGGTTCCCTAACGTTTATTTATTCTCTGTATTGTGTACCCTATGTTGTCAGGTTCTCCGCCGTGATAATTTTGTATTGCCCCTTCGTGGTTCCCTAACGTTTATTTATCCTGTGTATTGTGTACCCTATGATGTCAGGTTCTCCGCAGTGTTAATTTTTATTGCCCCTTCGTGGTTCCCTAACGTTTATTTATCCTGTGTATTGTGTACCCTATGTTGTCAGATTCTCCGCAGTGTTAATTTTTTATTGCCCCTTCATGGTTCTCTAACGTTTATTTATCCTGTGCATTGTGTACCCTATGTTGTCAGGTTCTCCGCAGTGTTAATTTTTTATTGCCCCTTCGTGGTTCCCTAACGTTTATTTATCCTGTGTATTGTGTACCCTATGTTGTCAGGTTCTCCCCAGTGTTTATTTTTGATTTGCCCTTCGTGGTTCCCTAACGTTTATTTATCCTCTGTATTGTGTACCTTATGTTGTCAGGTTCTCCGCAGTGTTAATTTTTTATTGCCTCTTCATGGTTCCCTAACGTTTATTTATCCTGTGTATTGTGTACCCTATGATGTCAGGTTCTCCGCAGTGTTAATTTTTTATTGCCCCTTCGTGGTTCCCTAACGTTTATTTATCCTGTGTATTGTGTACCCTATGTTGTCAGGTTCTTCGCAGTGTTTATCTTTTATTGCCCCTTCGTGGTTCCCTAACGTTTATTTATCCTGTGTATTGTGTACCCTATGTTGTCAGATTCTCCGCAGTGTTAATTTTTTATTGCCCCTTCATGGTTCTCTAACGTTTATTTATCCTGTGTATTGTGTACCCTATGTTGTCAGGTTCTCCGCAGTGTTAATTTTTTATTGCCCCTTCGTGGTTCCCTAACGTTTATTTATCCTGTGTATTGTGTACACTATGTTGTCAGGTTCTCCGCAGTGTTTATTTTTGATTGTCCCTTCGTGGTTCACTAACGTTTATTTGTCCTGTGTATTGTGTACCCTATGGTGTCAGGTTCTCCGCAGTGTTAATTTGTTATTGCCCCCTCATGGTTCCCTAACGTTTATTTATCCTGTGTATTGTGTACCCTATGTTGTCAGGTTCTCCGCAGTGTTAATTTTTGATTGCCCCTTCGTGGTTCCCTAACGTTTATTTATCCTGTGTATTGTGTACCCTATGTTGTCAGGTTCTCCGCAGTGTTTTTTTTTATTGCCCCTTCGTGGTTCCCTAACGTTTATTTGTCCTATGTATTGTGTACCCGATGTTGCCAGGTTCTCCGCAGTGTTCATTTTTGATTGGCCTTCGTGGTTCCCTAACGTTTATTTTTCTTGTGTATTGTGTACCCTATGTTGTCAGGTTCTCCCCAGTGTTTATTTTTGATTGGCCCTTCGTGGTTCCCTAACGTTTATTTATCCTGTGTATTGTGTACCCTATGTTGTCAGGTTCTCCGCAGTGTTAATTTTTTATTGCCCCTTCATGGTTCCCCAACGTTTATTTATCCTGTGTATTGTGTACCCTATGTTGTCAGGTTCTCCGCAGTGTTTATCTTTTATTGCCCCTTCGTGGTTCCCTAACGTTTATTTATCCTGTGTATTGTGTACCCTATGTTGTCAGGTTCTCCGCAGTGTTTATTTTTGATTGCCACTTCGTGGTGTCCTAACGTTTATTTATCCTGTGTATTGTGTACCCTATGTTGTCAGGTTCTCCCCAGTGTTTATTTTTGATTGGCCCTTCGTGGTTCCCTAACGTTTATTTATCCTGTGTATTGTGTACCCTATGTTGTCAGGTTCTCCGCAGTGTTAATTTTTTATTGCCCCTTCCTGGTTCCCTAACGTTTATTTATCCTGTGTATTGTGTACCCTATGTTGTCAGGTTCTCCGCAGTGTTTATTTTTGATTGGCCTTCGTGGTTCCCTAACGTTTATTTGTCCTGTGTATTGTGTACCCTATGTTGTCAGGTTCTCCGCAGTGTTTATTTTTGATTGGCCTTCGTGGTTCCATAACTTTTATTTGTCCTGTGTATTGTGTACCCTATGTTGTCAGGTTCTCCCCAGTGTTTATTTTTGATTGGCCATCGTAGTTCCCTAACGTTTATTTGTCCTGTGTATTGTGTACCCTATGTTGCCAGACTCTCCGCAGTGTTTATTTTTGATAGGCCTTCGTGGTTCCCTAACGTTTATTTGTCCTGTGTATTGTGTACCCTATGTTGTCATGTTCTCCGCAGTGTTTATTTTTGATTGCCCCTTCATGGTTCACTAACGTTTATTTGTCCTGTGTATTGTGTACCCTATGTTGTCAGGTTCTCCGCAGTGTTTATTTTTGATTGGCCTTCGTGGTTCCCTAACTTTTATTTGTCCTGTGTATTGTGTACCCTATGTTGTCAGGTTCTCCCCAGTGTTTATTTTTGATTGGCCTTCGTAGTTCCCTAACGTTTATTTGTCCTGTGTATTGTGTACCCTATGTTGCCAGACTCTCCGCAGTGTTTATTTTTGATAGGCCTTCGTGGTTCCCTAACGTTTATTTGTCCTGTGTATTGTGTACCCTATGTTGTCATGTTCTCTGCAGTGTTTATTTTTGATTGCCCCTTCATGGTTCACTAACGTTTATTTGTCCTGTGTATTGTGTACCCTATGTTGTCAGGTTCTCCGCAGTGTTTATTTTTGATTGCCCCTTCGTGGTTTCCTAACGTTTATTTGTCCTGTGTATTGTGTACCCTATGTTGTCAGGTTCTCCGCAGTGTTTATTTTTGATTGCCCCTTCGTGGTTCCCTAACGTTTATTTGTCCTGTGTATTGTGTACCCTATGTTGTCAGGTTCTCCGCAGTGTTTATTTTTGATTGCCCCTTCGTGGTTCCCTAACGTTTATTTGTCCTGTGTATTGTGCACCCTATGTTGTCAGGTTCTCTGCAGTGTTTATTTTTGATTGCCCCTTCGTGGTTCACTAACGTTTATTTGTCCTGTGTATTGTGTACCCTATGGTGTCAGGTTCTCCGCAGTATTAATTTTTGATTGCCCCTTCGTGGTTCCCTAACGTTTATTTGTTCTGTGTATTGTGTACCCTATGTTGTCAGGTTCTCCGCAGTGTTTATTTTTTATTGCCCCTTCGTGGTTCCCTAACGTTTATTTGTCCTGTGTATTGTGTACCCTATGTTGTCAGGTTCTCTGCAGTGTTTATTTTTGATTGCCCCTTCGTGGTTCACTAACGTTTATTTGTCCTGTGTATTGTGTACCCTATGGTGTCAGGTTCTCCGCAGTGTTAATTTTTTATTGCCCCTTCATGGTTCCCTAACGTTTATTTGTCCTGTGTATTGTGTACCCGATGTTGCCAGGTTCTCCGCAGTGTTAATTTTTGATTGGCCTTCGTGGTTCCCTAACGTTTATTTGTCTTGTGTATTGTGTACCCTATGTTGTCAGGTTCTCCCCAGTGTTTATCTTTTATTGCCCCTTCGTGGTTCCCTAACGTTTATTTATCCTGTGTATTGTGTACCCTATGTTGTCAGGTTCTCCGCAGTGTTTATCTTTTATTGCCCCTTCGTGGTTCTCTAACGTTTATTTATCCTGTGTATTGTGTACCCTATGTTGTCAGGTTCTCCGCAGTGTTTATTTTTGATTGCCCCTTCGTGGTGCCCTAACGTTTATTTATCCTGTGTATTGTGTACCCTATGTTGTCAGGTTCTTCGCAGTGTTTATTTTTGATTGCCCCTTCGTGGTTCACTAACGTTTATTTATCCTGTCTATTGTGTACCCTATGTTGTCAGGTTCTCCGCAGTGTTTATTTTTGATTGCCCCTTCATGGTTCCCTAACGTTTATTTGTCCTGTGTATTGTGTACCCTATGTTGTCAGGTTCTCCCCAGTGTTTATTTTTGATTGGCCCTTCGTGGTTCCCTAACGTTTATTTATCCTGTGTATTGTGTACCCTATGTTGTCAGGTTCTCCGCAGTGTTTATTTTTGATTGGCCTTCGTGGTTCCCTAACTTTTATTTGTCCTGTGTATTGTGTACCCTATGTTGTCAGGTTCTCCCCAGTGTTTATTTTTGATTGGCCATCGTAGTTCCCTAACGTTTATTTGTCCTGTGTATTGTGTACCCTATGTTGCCAGACTCTCCGCAGTGTTTATTTTTGATAGGCCTTCGTAGTTCCCTAACGTTTATTTGTCCTGTGTATTGTGTACCCTATGTTGTCATGTTTTCCGCAGTGTTTATTTTTGATTGCCCCTTCATGGTTCACTAACGTTTATTTGTCCTGTGTATTGTGTACCCTATGTTGTCAGGTTTTTCGCAGTGTTTATTTTTGATTGGCCTTCGTGGTTCCCTAACTTTTATTTGTCCTGTGTATTGTGTACCCTATGTTGTCAGGTTCTCCGCAGTGTTTATTTTTGATTGGCCTTCGTAGTTCCCTAACGTTTATTTGTCCTGTGTATTGTGTACCCTATGTTGCCAGACTCTCCGCAGTGTTTATTTTTGATAGGCCTTCGTGGTTCCCTAACGTTTATTTGTCCTGTGTATTGTGTACCCTATGTTGCCAGGTTATCCGCAGTGTTTATTTTTGATTGCCCCTTCATGGTTCACTAACGTTTATTTGTCCTGTGTATTGTGTACCCTATGTTGTCAGGTTCTCCGCAGTGTTTATTTTTGATTGCCCCTTCGTGGTTCCCTAACGTTTATTTGTCCTGTGTATTGTGTACCCTATGTTGTCAGGTTCTCGCAGTGTTTATTTTTGATTGCCCCTTCGTGGTTCCCTAACGTTTATTTGTCCTGTGTATTGTGTACCCTATGTTGTCATGTTCTCCGCGGTGTTTATTTTTGATTGCCCCTTCGTGGTTCCCTAACGTTTATTTGTCCTGTGTATTGTGCACCCTATGTTGTCAGGTTCTCTGCAGTGTTTATTTTTGATTGCCCCTTCGTGGTTCACTAACGTTTATTTGTCCTGTGTATTGTGTACCCTATAGTGTCAGGTTCTCCGCAGTATTAATTTTTGATTGCCCCTTTGTGGTTCCCTAACGTTTATTTATCCTGTGTATTGTGTACCCTATGTTGTCAGGTTCTCCGCAGTGTTAATTTTTTATTGCCCCTTCGTGGTTCCCTAACGTTTATTTATTCTGTGTATTGTGTACCCTATGTTGTCAGGTTCTCCGCAGTGTTTATTTTTGATTACCCCTTCGTGGTTCCCTAACGTTTATTTGTTCTGTGTATTGTGTACCCTATGTTGTCAGGTTCTCCGCAGTGTTTATTTTGTTATTGCCCCTTCGTGGTTCCCTAACGTTTATTTGTCCTGTGTATTGTGTACCCTATGTTGTCAGGTTCTCTGCAGTGTTTATTTTTGATTGCCCCTTCGTGGTTCACTAACGTTTATTTGTCCTGTGTATTGTGTACCCTATGGTGTCAGGTTCTCCGCAGTGTTAATTATTTATTGCCCCTTCATGGTTCCCTAACGTTTATTTATCCTGTGTATTGTGTACCCTATGTTGTCAGGTTCTTCGCAGTGTTAATTTTTGATTGCCCCTTCGTGGTTCCCTAACGTTTATTTATCCTGTGTATTGTGTACCCTATGTTGTCAGGTTCTCCGCAGTGTTTATCTTTTATTGCCCCTTCGTGGTTCCCTGACGTTTATTTATCATGTGTCTTGTGTACCCTATGTTGTCAGGATTTCCGCAGTGTTTATTTTGTTATTGCCCCTTCGTGGTTCACTAACGTTTATTTATCCTGTCTATTGTGTACCCTATGTTGTCAGGTTCTCCGCAGTGTTTATTTTGTATTGCCCCTTCATGGTTCCCTAACGTTTATTTATCCTGTGTATTGTGTACCCTATGTTGTCAGGTTCTCCGCAGTGTTTATTTTTGATTGGCCTTCGTGGTTCCCTAACGTTTATTTGTCCTGTGTATTGTGTACCCTATGTTGTCAGGTTCTCCGCAGTGTTTATTTTTGATTGGCCTTCGTGGTTCCCTAACTTTTATTTGTCCTGTGTATTGTGTACCCTATGTTGTCAGGTTCTCCCCAGTGTTTATTTTTGATTGGCCATCGTAGTTCCCTAACGTTTATTTGTCCTGTGTATTGTGTACCCTATGTTGCCAGACTCTCCGCAGTGTTTATTTTTGATAGGCCTTCGTGGTTCCCTAACGTTTATTTGTCTTGTGTATTGTGTACCCTATGTTGTCATGTTCTCCGCAGTGTTTATTTTTGATTGCCCCTTCATGGTTCACTAACGTTTATTTGTCCTGTGTATTGTGTACCCTATGTTGTCAGGTTCTCCGCAGTGTTTATTTTTGATTGGCCTTCGTGGTTCCCTAACTTTTATCTGTCCTGTGTATTGTGTACCCTATGTTGTCAGGTTCTCCCCAGTGTTTATTTTTGATTGGCCTTCGTAGTTCCCTAACGTTTATTTGTCCTGTGTATTGTGTACCCTATGTTGCCAGACTCTCCGCAGTGTTTATTTTTGATAGGCCTACGTGGTTCCCTAACGTTTATTTGTCCTGTGTATTGTGTACCCTATGTTGTCATGTTCTCCGCAGTGTTTATTTTTGATTGCCCCTTCATGGTTCACTAACGTTTATTTGTCCTGTGTATTGTGTACCCTATGTTGTCAGGTTCTCCGCAGTGTTTATTTTTGATTGCCCCTTCGTGGTTCCCTAACGTTTATTTGTCCTGTGTATTGTGTACCCTATGTTGTCAGGTTCTCCGCAGTGTTTATTTTTGATTGCCCCTTCGTGGTTCCCTAACGTTTATTTGTCCTGTGTATTGTGTACCCTATGTTGTCAGGTTCTCCGCGGTGTTTATTTTTGATTGCCCCTTCGTGGTTCCCTAACGTTTATTTGTCCTGTGTATTGTGCACCCTATGTTGTCAGGTTCTCTGCAGTGTTTATTTTTGATTGCCCCTTCGTGGTTCACTAACGTTTATTTGTCCTGTGTATTGTGTACCCTATGGTGTCAGGTTCTCCGCAGTATTAATTTTTGATTGCCCCTTCGTGGTTCCCTAACGTTTATTTGTTCTGTGTATTGTGTACCCTATGTTGTCAGGTTCTCCGCAGTGTTTATTTTTTATTGCCCCTTCGTGGTTCCCTAACGTTTATTTGTCCTGTGTATTGTGTACCCTATGTTGTCAGGTTCTCTGCAGTGTTTATTTTTGATTGCCCCTTCGTGGCTCCCTAACGTTTATTTATCCTCTGTATTGTGTACCTTATGTTGTCAGGTTCTCCGCAGTGTTAATTTTTTATTGCCTCTTCATGGTTCCCTAACGTTTATTTATCCTGTGTATTGTGTACCCTATGATGTCAGGTTCTCCGCAGTGTTAATTTTTTATTGCCCCTTCGTGGTTCCCTAACGTTTATTTATCCTGTGTATTGTGTACCCTATGTTGTCAGGTTCTTCGCAGTGTTTATCTTTTATTGCCCCTTCGTGGTTCCCTAACGTTTATTTATCCTGTGTATTGTGTACCCTATGTTGTCAGATTCTCCGCAGTGTTAATTTTTTATTGCCCCTTCATGGTTCTCTAACGTTTATTTATCCTGTGTATTGTGTACCCTATGTTGTCAGGTTCTCCGCAGTGTTAATTTTTTATTGCCCCTTCGTGGTTCCCTAACGTTTATTTATCCTGTGTATTGTGTACACTATGTTGTCAGGTTCTCCGCAGTGTTTATTTTTGATTGTCCCTTCGTGGTTCACTAACGTTTATTTGTCCTGTGTATTGTGTACCCTATGGTGTCAGGTTCTCCGCAGTGTTAATTTGTTATTGCCCCCTCATGGTTCCCTAACGTTTATTTATCCTGTGTATTGTGTACCCTATGTTGTCAGGTTCTCCGCAGTGTTAATTTTTGATTGCCCCTTCGTGGTTCCCTAACGTTTATTTATCCTGTGTATTGTGTACCCTATGTTGTCAGGTTCTCCGCAGTGTTTTTTTTTTATTGCCCCTTCGTGGTTCCCTAACGTTTATTTGTCCTATGTATTGTGTACCCGATGTTGCCAGGTTCTCCGCAGTGTTCATTTTTGATTGGCCTTCGTGGTTCCCTAACGTTTATTTTTCTTGTGTATTGTGTACCCTATGTTGTCAGGTTCTCCCCAGTGTTTATTTTTGATTGGCCCTTCGTGGTTCCCTAACGTTTATTTATCCTGTGTATTGTGTACCCTATGTTGTCAGGTTCTCCGCAGTGTTAATTTTTTATTGCCCCTTCATGGTTCCCCAACGTTTATTTATCCTGTGTATTGTGTACCCTATGTTGTCAGGTTCTCCGCAGTGTTTATCTTTTATTGCCCCTTCGTGGTTCCCTAACGTTTATTTATCCTGTGTATTGTGTACCCTATGTTGTCAGGTTCTCCGCAGTGTTTATTTTTGATTGCCACTTCGTGGTGTCCTAACGTTTATTTATCCTGTGTATTGTGTACCCTATGTTGTCAGGTTCTCCCCAGTGTTTATTTTTGATTGGCCCTTCGTGGTTCCCTAACGTTTATTTATCCTGTGTATTGTGTACCCTATGTTGTCAGGTTCTCCGCAGTGTTAATTTTGTATTGCCCCTTCCTGGTTCCCTAACGTTTATTTATCCTGTGTATTGTGTACCCTATGTTGTCAGGTTCTCCGCAGTGTTTATTTTTGATTGGCCTTCGTGGTTCCCTAACGTTTATTTGTCCTGTGTATTGTGTACCCTATGTTGTCAGGTTCTCCGCAGTGTTTATTTTTGATTGGCCTTCGTGGTTCCCTAACTTTTATTTGTCCTGTGTATTGTGTACCCTATGTTGTCAGGTTCTCCCCAGTGTTTATTTTTGATTGGCCATCGTAGTTCCCTAACGTTTATTTGTCCTGTGTATTGTGTACCCTATGTTGCCAGACTCTCCGCAGTGTTTATTTTTGATAGGCCTTCGTGGTTCCCTAACGTTTATTTGTCCTGTGTATTGTGTACCCTATGTTGTCATGTTCTCCGCAGTGTTTATTTTTGATTGCCCCTTCATGGTTCACTAACGTTTATTTGTCCTGTGTATTGTGTACCCTATGTTGTCAGGTTCTCCGCAGTGTTTATTTTTGATTGGCCTTCGTGGTTCCCTAACTTTTATTTGTCCTGTGTATTGTGTACCCTATGTTGTCAGGTTCTCCCCAGTGTTTATTTTTGATTGGCCTTCGTAGTTCCCTAACGTTTATTTGTCCTGTGTATTGTGTACCCTATGTTGCCAGACTCTCCGCAGTGTTTATTTTTGATAGGCCTTCGTGGTTCCCTAACGTTTATTTGTCCTGTGTATTGTGTACCCTATGTTGTCATGTTCTCCGCAGTGTTTATTTTTGATTGCCCCTTCATGGTTCACTAACGTTTATTTGTCCTGTGTATTGTGTACCCTATGTTGTCAGGTTCTCCGCAGTGTTTATTTTTGATTGCCCCTTCGTGGTTCCCTAACGTTTATTTGTCCTGTGTATTGTGTACCCTATGTTGTCAGGTTCTCCGCAGTGTTTATTTTTGATTGCCCCTTCGTGGTTCCCTAACGTTTATTTGTCCTGTGTATTGTGTACCCTATGTTGTCAGGTTCTCCGCGGTGTTTATTTTTGATTGCCCCTTCGTGGTTCCCTAACGTTTATTTGTCCTGTGTATTGTGCACCCTATGTTGTCAGGTTCTCTGCAGTGTTTATTTTTGATTGCCCCTTCGTGGTTCACTAACGTTTATTTGTCCTGTGTATTGTGTACCCTATGGTGTCAGGTTCTCCGCAGTATTAATTTTTGATTGCCCCTTCGTGGTTCCCTAACGTTTATTTGTTCTGTGTATTGTGTACCCTATGTTGTCAGGTTCTCCGCAGTGTTTATTTTTTATTGCCCCTTCGTGGTTCCCTAACGTTTATTTGTCCTGTGTATTGTGTACCCTATGTTGTCAGGTTCTCTGCAGTGTTTATTTTTGATTGCCCCTTCGTGGTTCACTAACGTTTATTTGTCCTGTGTATTGTGTACCCTATGGTGTCAGGTTCTCCGCAGTGTTAATTTTTTATTGCCCCTTCATGGTTCCCTAACGTTTATTTGTCCTGTGTATTGTGTACCCGATGTTGCCAGGTTCTCCGCAGTGTTAATTTTTGATTGGCCTTCGTGGTTCCCTAACGTTTATTTGTCTTGTGTATTGTGTACCCTATGTTGTCAGGTTCTCCCCAGTGTTTATCTTTTATTGCCCCTTCGTGGTTCCCTAACGTTTATTTATCCTGTGTATTGTGTACCCTATGTTGTCAGGTTCTCCGCAGTGTTTATCTTTTATTGCCCCTTCGTGGTTCTCTAACGTTTATTTATCCTGTGTATTGTGTACCCTATGTTGTCAGGTTCTCCGCAGTGTTTATTTTTGATTGCCCCTTCGTGGTGCCCTAACGTTTATTTATCCTGTGTATTGTGTACCCTATGTTGTCAGGTTCTTCGCAGTGTTTATTTTTGATTGCCCCTTCGTGGTTCACTAACGTTTATTTATTCTGTCTATTGTGTACCCTATGTTGTCAGGTTCTCCGCAGTGTTTATTTTTGATTGCCCCTTCATGGTTCCCTAACGTTTATTTGTCCTGTGCATTGTGTACCCTATGTTGTCAGGTTCTCCCCAGTGTTTATTTTTGATTGGCCCTTCGTGGTTCCCTAACGTTTATTTATCCTGTGTATTGTGTACCCTATGTTGTCAGGTTCTCCGCAGTGTTTATTTTTGATTGGCCTTCGTGGTTCCCTAACTTTTATTTGTCCTGTGTATTGTGTACCCTATGTTGTCAGGTTCTCCCCAGTGTTTATTTTTGATTGGCCATCGTAGTTCCCTAACGTTTATTTGTCCTGTGTATTGTGTACCCTATGTTGCCAGACTCTCCGCAGTGTTTATTTTTGATAGGCCTTCGTGGTTCCCTAACGTTTATTTGTCCTGTGTATTGTGTACCCTATGTTGTCATGTTTTCCGCAGTGTTTATTTTTGATTGCCCCTTCATGGTTCACTAACGTTTATTTGTCCTGTGTATTGTGTACCCTATGTTGTCAGGTTTTTCGCAGTGTTTATTTTTGATTGGCCTTCGTGGTTCCCTAACTTTTATTTGTCCTGTGTATTGTGTACCCTATGTTGTCAGGTTCTCCGCAGTGTTTATTTTTGATTGGCCTTCGTAGTTCCCTAACGTTTATTTGTCCTGTGTATTGTGTACCCTATGTTGCCAGACTCTCCGCAGTGTTTATTTTTGATAGGCCTTCGTGGTTCCCTAACGTTTATTTGTCCTGTGTATTGTGTACCCTATGTTGCCAGGTTATCCGCAGTGTTTATTTTTGATTGCCCCTTCATGGTTCACTAACGTTTATTTGTCCTGTGTATTGTGTACCCTATGTTGTCAGGTTCTCCGCAGTGTTTATTTTTGATTGCCCCTTCGTGGTTCCCTAACGTTTATTTGTCCTGTGTATTGTGTACCCTATGTTGTCAGGTTCTCGCAGTGTTTATTTTTGATTGCCCCTTCGTGGTTCCCTAACGTTTATTTGTCCTGTGTATTGTGTACCCTATGTTGTCATGTTCTCCGCGGTGTTTATTTTTGATTGCCCCTTCGTGGTTCCCTAACGTTTATTTGTCCTGTGTATTGTGCACCCTATGTTGTCAGGTTCTCTGCAGTGTTTATTTTTGATTGCCCCTTCGTGGTTCACTAACGTTTATTTGTCCTGTGTATTGTGTACCCTATAGTGTCAGGTTCTCCGCAGTATTAATTTTTGATTGCCCCTTTGTGGTTCCCTAACGTTTATTTATCCTGTGTATTGTGTACCCTATGTTGTCAGGTTCTCCGCAGTGTTAATTTTTTATTGCCCCTTCGTGGTTCCCTAACGTTTATTTATTCTGTGTATTGTGTACCCTATGTTGTCAGGTTCTCCGCAGTGTTTATTTTTGATTACCCCTTCGTGGTTCCCTAACGTTTATTTGTTCTGTGTATTGTGTACCCTATGTTGTCAGGTTCTCCGCAGTGTTTATTTTGTTATTGCCCCTTCGTGGTTCCCTAACGTTTATTTGTCCTGTGTATTGTGTACCCTATGTTGTCAGGTTCTCTGCAGTGTTTATTTTTGATTGCCCCTTCGTGGTTCACTAACGTTTATTTGTCCTGTGTATTGTGTACCCTATGGTGTCAGGTTCTCCGCAGTGTTAATTATTTATTGCCCCTTCATGGTTCCCTAACGTTTATTTATCCTGTGTATTGTGTACCCTATGTTGTCAGGTTCTTCGCAGTGTTAATTTTTGATTGCCCCTTCGTGGTTCCCTAACGTTTATTTATCATGTGTCTTGTGTACCCTATGTTGTCAGGATTTCCGCAGTGTTTATTTTGTTATTGCCCCTTCGTGGTTCACTAACGTTTATTTATCCTGTCTATTGTGTACCCTATGTTGTCAGGTTCTCCGCAGTGTTTATTTTGTATTGCCCCTTCATGGTTCCCTAACGTTTATTTATCCTGTGTATTGTGTACCCTATGTTGTCAGGTTCTCCGCAGTGTTTATTTTTGATTGGCCTTCGTGGTTCCCTAACGTTTATTTGTCCTGTGTATTGTGTACCCTATGTTGTCAGGTTCTCCGCAGTGTTTATTTTTGATTGGCCTTCGTGGTTCCCTAACTTTTATTTGTCCTGTGTATTGTGTACCCTATGTTGTCAGGTTCTCCCCAGTGTTTATTTTTGATTGGCCATCGTAGTTCCCTAACGTTTATTTGACTTGTGTATTGTGTACCCTATGTTGCCAGACTCTCCGCAGTGTTTATTTTTGATAGGCCTTCGTGGTTCCCTAACGTTTATTTGTCTTGTGTATTGTGTACCCTATGTTGTCATGTTCTCCGCAGTGTTTATTTTTGATTGCCCCTTCATGGTTCACTAACGTTTATTTGTCCTGTGTATTGTGTACCCTATGTTGTCAGGTTCTCCGCAGTGTTTATTTTTGATTGGCCTTCGTGGTTCCCTAACTTTTATCTGTCCTGTGTATTGTGTACCCTATGTTGTCAGGTTCTCCCCAGTGTTTATTTTTGATTGGCCTTCGTGGTTCCCTAACTTTTATTTGTCCTGTGTATTGTGTACCCTATGTTGTCAGGTTCTCCCCAGTGTTTATTTTTGATTGGCCATCGTAGTTCCCTAACGTTTATTTGACTTGTGTATTGTGTACCCTATGTTGCCAGACTCTCCGCAGTGTTTATTTTTGATAGGCCTTCGTGGTTCCCTAACGTTTATTTGTCTTGTGTATTGTGTACCCTATGTTGTCATGTTCTCCGCAGTGTTTATTTTTGATTGCCCCTTCATGGTTCACTAACGTTTATTTGTCCTGTGTATTGTGTACCCTATGTTGTCAGGTTCTCCGCAGTGTTTATTTTTGATTGGCCTTCGTGGTTCCCTAACTTTTATCTGTCCTGTGTATTGTGTACCCTATGTTGTCAGGTTCTCCCCAGTGTTTATTTTTGATTGGCCTTCGTAGTTCCCTAACGTTTATTTGTCCTGTGTATTGTGTACCCTATGTTGCCAGACTCTCCGCAGTGTTTATTTTTGATAGGCCTTCGTGGTTCCCTAACGTTTATTTGTCTTGTGTATTGTGTACCCTATGTTGTCATGTTCTCCGCAGTGTTTATTTTTGATTGCCCCTTCATGGTTCACTAACGTTTATTTGTCCTGTGTATTGTGTACCCTATGTTGTCAGGTTCTCCGCAGTGTTTATTTTTGATTGGCCTTCGTGGTTCCCTAACTTTTATCTGTCCTGTGTATTGTGTACCCTATGTTGTCAGGTTCTCCCCAGTGTTTATTTTTGATTGGCCTTCGTAGTTCCCTAACGTTTATTTGTCCTGTGTATTGTGTACCCTATGTTGCCAGACTCTCCGCAGTGTTTATTTTTGATAGGCCTTCGTGGTTCCCTAACGTTTATTTGTCCTGTGTATTGTGTACCCTATGTTGTCATGTTCTCCGCAGTGTTTATTTTTGATTGCCCCTTCATGGTTCACTAACGTTTATTTGTCCTGTGTATTGTGTACCCTATGTTGTCAGGTTCTCCGCAGTGTTTATTTTTGATAGGCCTTCGTGGTTCCCTAACGTTTATTTGTCCTGTGTATTGTGTACCCTATGTTGTCATGTTTTCCGCAGTGTTTATTTTTGATTGCCCCTTCATGGTTCACTAACGTTTATTTGTCCTGTGTATTGTGTACCCTATGTTGTCAGGTTTTTCGCAGTGTTTATTTTTGATTGGCCTTCGTGGTTCCCTAACTTTTATTTGTCCTGTGTATTGTGTACCCTATGTTGTCAGGTTCTCCGCAGTGTTTATTTTTGATTGGCCTTCGTAGTTCCCTAACGTTTATTTGTCCTGTGTATTGTGTACCCTATGTTGCCAGACTCTCCGCAGTGTTTATTTTTGATAGGCCTTCGTGGTTCCCTAACGTTTATTTGTCCTGTGTATTGTGTACCCTATGTTGCCAGGTTATCCGCAGTGTTTATTTTTGATTGCCCCTTCATGGTTCACTAACGTTTATTTGTCCTGTGTATTGTGTACCCTATGTTGTCAGGTTCTCCGCAGTGTTTATTTTTGATTGCCCCTTCGTGGTTCCCTAACGTTTATTTGTCCTGTGTATTGTGTACCCTATGTTGTCAGGTTCTCGCAGTGTTTATTTTTGATTGCCCCTTCGTGGTTCCCTAACGTTTATTTGTCCTGTGTATTGTGTACCCTATGTTGTCATGTTCTCCGCGGTGTTTATTTTTGATTGCCCCTTCGTGGTTCCCTAACGTTTATTTGTCCTGTGTATTGTGCACCCTATGTTGTCAGGTTCTCTGCAGTGTTTATTTTTGATTGCCCCTTCGTGGTTCACTAACGTTTATTTGTCCTGTGTATTGTGTACCCTATAGTGTCAGGTTCTCCGCAGTATTAATTTTTGATTGCCCCTTTGTGGTTCCCTAACGTTTATTTATCCTGTGTATTGTGTACCCTATGTTGTCAGGTTCTCCGCAGTGTTAATTTTTTATTGCCCCTTCGTGGTTCCCTAACGTTTATTTATTCTGTGTATTGTGTACCCTATGTTGTCAGGTTCTCCGCAGTGTTTATTTTTGATTACCCCTTCGTGGTTCCCTAACGTTTATTTGTTCTGTGTATTGTGTACCCTATGTTGTCAGGTTCTCCGCAGTGTTTATTTTGTTATTGCCCCTTCGTGGTTCCCTAACGTTTATTTGTCCTGTGTATTGTGTACCCTATGTTGTCAGGTTCTCTGCAGTGTTTATTTTTGATTGCCCCTTCGTGGTTCACTAACGTTTATTTGTCCTGTGTATTGTGTACCCTATGGTGTCAGGTTCTCCGCAGTGTTAATTATTTATTGCCCCTTCATGGTTCCCTAACGTTTATTTATCCTGTGTATTGTGTACCCTATGTTGTCAGGTTCTTCGCAGTGTTAATTTTTGATTGCCCCTTCGTGGTTCCCTAACGTTTATTTATCATGTGTCTTGTGTACCCTATGTTGTCAGGATTTCCGCAGTGTTTATTTTGTTATTGCCCCTTCGTGGTTCACTAACGTTTATTTATCCTGTCTATTGTGTACCCTATGTTGTCAGGTTCTCCGCAGTGTTTATTTTGTATTGCCCCTTCATGGTTCCCTAACGTTTATTTATCCTGTGTATTGTGTACCCTATGTTGTCAGGTTCTCCGCAGTGTTTATTTTTGATTGGCCTTCGTGGTTCCCTAACGTTTATTTGTCCTGTGTATTGTGTACCCTATGTTGTCAGGTTCTCCGCAGTGTTTATTTTTGATTGGCCTTCGTGGTTCCCTAACTTTTATTTGTCCTGTGTATTGTGTACCCTATGTTGTCAGGTTCTCCCCAGTGTTTATTTTTGATTGGCCATCGTAGTTCCCTAACGTTTATTTGACTTGTGTATTGTGTACCCTATGTTGCCAGACTCTCCGCAGTGTTTATTTTTGATAGGCCTTCGTGGTTCCCTAACGTTTATTTGTCTTGTGTATTGTGTACCCTATGTTGTCATGTTCTCCGCAGTGTTTATTTTTGATTGCCCCTTCATGGTTCACTAACGTTTATTTGTCCTGTGTATTGTGTACCCTATGTTGTCAGGTTCTCCGCAGTGTTTATTTTTGATTGGCCTTCGTGGTTCCCTAACTTTTATCTGTCCTGTGTATTGTGTACCCTATGTTGTCAGGTTCTCCCCAGTGTTTATTTTTGATTGGCCTTCGTGGTTCCCTAACTTTTATTTGTCCTGTGTATTGTGTACCCTATGTTGTCAGGTTCTCCCCAGTGTTTATTTTTGATTGGCCATCGTAGTTCCCTAACGTTTATTTGACTTGTGTATTGTGTACCCTATGTTGCCAGACTCTCCGCAGTGTTTATTTTTGATAGGCCTTCGTGGTTCCCTAACGTTTATTTGTCTTGTGTATTGTGTACCCTATGTTGTCATGTTCTCCGCAGTGTTTATTTTTGATTGCCCCTTCATGGTTCACTAACGTTTATTTGTCCTGTGTATTGTGTACCCTATGTTGTCAGGTTCTCCGCAGTGTTTATTTTTGATTGGCCTTCGTGGTTCCCTAACTTTTATCTGTCCTGTGTATTGTGTACCCTATGTTGTCAGGTTCTCCCCAGTGTTTATTTTTGATTGGCCTTCGTAGTTCCCTAACGTTTATTTGTCCTGTGTATTGTGTACCCTATGTTGCCAGACTCTCCGCAGTGTTTATTTTTGATAGGCCTTCGTGGTTCCCTAACGTTTATTTGTCTTGTGTATTGTGTACCCTATGTTGTCATGTTCTCCGCAGTGTTTATTTTTGATTGCCCCTTCATGGTTCACTAACGTTTATTTGTCCTGTGTATTGTGTACCCTATGTTGTCAGGTTCTCCGCAGTGTTTATTTTTGATTGGCCTTCGTGGTTCCCTAACTTTTATCTGTCCTGTGTATTGTGTACCCTATGTTGTCAGGTTCTCCCCAGTGTTTATTTTTGATTGGCCTTCGTAGTTCCCTAACGTTTATTTGTCCTGTGTATTGTGTACCCTATGTTGCCAGACTCTCCGCAGTGTTTATTTTTGATAGGCCTTCGTGGTTCCCTAACGTTTATTTGTCCTGTGTATTGTGTACCCTATGTTGTCATGTTCTCCGCAGTGTTTATTTTTGATTGCCCCTTCATGGTTCACTAACGTTTATTTGTCCTGTGTATTGTGTACCCTATGTTGTCAGGTTCTCCGCAGTGTTTATTTTTGATTGCCCCTTCGTGGTTCCCTAACGTTTATTTGTCCTGTGTATTGTGTACCCTATGTTGTCAGGTTCTCCGCAGTGTTTATTTTTGATTGCCCCTTCGTGGTTCCCTAACGTTTATTTGTCCTGTGTATTGTGTACCCTATGTTGTCAGGTTCTCCGCGGTGTTTATTTTTGATTGCCCCTTCGTGGTTCACTAACGTTTATTTGTCCTGTGTATTGTGTACCCTATGGTGTCAGGTTCTCCGCAGTATTAATTTTTGATTGCCCCTTCGTGGTTCCCTAACGTTTATTTGTTCTGTGTATTGTGTACCCTATGTTGTCAGGTTCTCCGCAGTGTTTATTTTTTATTGCCCCTTCGTGGTTCCCTAACGTTTATTTGTCCTGTGTATTGTGTACCCTATGTTGTCAGGTTCTCTGCAGTGTTTATTTTTGATTGCCCCTTCGTGGTTCACTAACGTTTATTTGTCCTGTGTATTGTGTACCCTATGGTGTCAGGTTCTCCGCAGTGTTAATTTTGTATTGCCCCTTCATGGTTCCCTAACGTTTATTTGTCCTGTGTATTGTGTACCCGATGTTGCCAGGTTCTCCGCAGTGTTAATTTTTGATTGGCCTTCGTGGTTCCCTATTGTTTATTTGTCTTGTGTATTGTGTACCCTATGTTGTCAGGTTCTCCCCAGTGTTTATCTTTTATTGCCCCTTCGTGGTTCCCTAACGTTTATTTATCCTGTGTATTGTGTACCCTATGTTGTCAGGTTCTCCGCAGTGATTATCTTTTATTGCCCCTTCGTGGTTCCCTAACGTTTATTTATCCTGTGTATTGTGTACCCTATGTTGTCAGGTTCTCCGCAGTGTTTATTTTTGATTGCCCCTTCGTGGTGCCCTAACGTTTATTTATCCTGTGTATTGTGTACCCTATGTTGTCAGGTTCTCCGCAGTGATTATCTTTTATTGCCCCTTCGTGGTTCCCTAACGTTTATTTGTCCTGTGTATTGTGTACCCTATGTTGTCATGTTCTCCGCAGTGTTTATTTTTGATTGCCCCTTCATGGTTCACTAACGTTTATTTGTCCTGTGTATTGTGTACCCTATGTTGTCAGGTTCTCCGCAGTGTTTATTTTTGATTGCCCCTTCGTGGTTCCCTAACGTTTATTTGTCCTGTGTATTGTGTACCCTATGTTGTCAGGTTCTCGCAGTGTTTATTTTTGATTGCCCCTTCGTGGTTCCCTAACGTTTATTTGTCCTGTGTATTGTGTACCCTATGTTGTCAGGTTCTCCGCGGTGTTTATTTTTGATTGCCCCTTCGTGGTTCCCTAACGTTTATTTGTCCTGTGTATTGTGTACCCTATGTTGTCAGGTTCTCTGCAGTGTTTATTTTTGATTGCCCCTTCGTGGTTCACTAACGTTTATTTGTCCTGTGTATTGTGTACCCTATGGTGTCAGGTTCTCCGCAGTATTAATTTTTGATTGCCCCTTCGTGGTTCCCTAACGTTTATTTGTTCTGTGTATTGTGTACCCTATGTTGTCAGGTTCTCCGCAGTGTTTATTTTTTATTGCCCCTTCGTGGTTCCCTAACGTTTATTTGTCCTGTGTATTGTGTACCCTATGTTGTCAGGTTCTCTGCAGTGTTTATTTTTGATTGCCCCTTCGTGGTTCACTAACGTTTATTTGTCCTGTGTATTGTGTACCCTATGGTGTCAGGTTCTCCGCAGTGTTAATTTTGTATTGCCCCTTCGTGGTTCCCTAACGTTTATTTGTCCTGTGTATTGTGTACCCGATGTTGCCAGGTTCTCCGCAGTGTTAATTTTTGATTGGCCTTCGTGGTTCCCTATTGTTTATTTGTCTTGTGTATTGTGTACCCTATGTTGTCAGGTTCTCCCCAGTGTTTATCTTTTATTGCCCCTTCGTGGTTCCCTAACGTTTATTTATCCTGTGTATTGTGTACCCTATGTTGTCAGGTTCTCCGCAGTGATTATCTTTTATTGCCCCTTCGTGGTTCCCTAACGTTTATTTATCCTGTGTATTGTGTACCCTATGTTGTCAGGTTCTCCGCAGTGTTTATTTTTGATTGCCCCTTCGTGGTGCCCTAACGTTTATTTATCCTGTGTATTGTGTACCCTATGTTGTCAGGTTCTCCGCAGTGTTTATTTTTGATTGCCCCTTCGTGGTTCACTAACGTTTATTTATCCTGTCTATTGTGTACCCTATGTTGTCAGGTTCTCCGCAGTGTTTATTTTTGATTGCCCCTTCATGGTTCCCTAACGTTTATTTGTCCTGTGTATTGTGTACCCTATGTTGTCAGGTTCTCCGCAGTGTTTATTTTTGATTGGCCCTTCGTGGTTCCCTAACGTTTATTTATCCTGTGTATTGTGTACCCTATGTTGTCAGGTTCTCCGCAGTGTTAATTTTTTATTGCCCCTTCATGGTTCCCTAACGTTTATTTATCCTGTGTATTGTGTACCCTATGTTGTCAGGTTCTCCGCAGTGTTTATTTTTGATTGGCCTTCGTGGTTCCCTAACGTTTATTTGTCCTGTGTATTGTGTACCCTATGTTGTCAGGTTCTCCGCAGTGTTTATTTTTGATTGGCCTTCGTGGTTCCCTAACTTTTATTTGTCCTGTGTATTGTGTACCCTATGTTGTCAGGTTCTCCCCAGTGTTTATTTTTGATTGGCCTTCGTAGTTCCCTAACGTTTATTTGTCCTGTGTATTGTGTACCCTATGTTGCCAGACTCTCCGCAGTGTTTATTTTTGATAGGCCTCCGTGGTTCCCTAACGTTTATTTGTCCTGTGTATTGTGTACCCTATGTTGTCAGGTTTTTCGCATTGTTTATTTTTGATTGGCCTTCGTGGTTCCCTAACTTTTATTTGTCCTGTGTATTGTGTACCCTATGTTGTCAGGTTCTCCCCAGTGTTTATTTTTGATTGGCCTTCGTAGTTCCCTAACGTTTATTTGTCCTGTGTATTGTGTACCCTATGTTGCCAGACTCTCCGCAGTGTTTATTTTTGATAGGCCTTCGTGGTTCCCTAACGTTTATTTGTCCTGTGTATTGTGTACCCTATGTTGTCATGTTCTCCGCAGTGTTTATTTTTGATTGCCCCTTCATGGTTCATTAACGTTTATTTGTCCTGTGTATTGTGTACCCTATGTTGTCAGGTTCTCCGCAGTGTTTATTTTTGATTGCCCCTTCGTGGTTCCCTAACGTTTATTTGTCCTGTGTATTGTGTACCCTATGTTGTCAGGTTCTCGCAGTGTTTATTTTTGATTGCCCCTTCGTGGTTCCCTAACGTTTATTTGTCCTGTGTATTGTGTACCCTATGTTGTCAGGTTCTCCGCGGTGTTTATTTTTGATTGCCCCTTCGTGGTTCCCTAACGTTTATTTGTCCTGTGTATTGTGCACCCTATGTTGTCAGGTTCTCTGCAGTGTTTATTTTTGATTGCCCCTTCGTGGTTCACTAACGTTTATTTATCCTGTGTATTGTTTACCCTATGGTGTCAGGTTCTCCGCAGTATTAATTTTTGATTGCCCCTTCGTGGTTCCCTAACGTTTATTTATCCTGTGTATTGTGTACCCTATGTTGTCAGGTTCTCCGCAGTGTTAATTTTTTATTGCCCCTTCGTGGTTCCCTAACGTTTATTTATTCTGTGTATTGTGTACCCTATGTTGTCAGGTTCTCCGCAGTGTTTATTTTTGATTACCCCTTCGTGGTTCCCTAACGTTTATTTGTTCTGTGTATTGTGTACCCTATGTTGTGAGGTTCTCCGCAGTGTTTATTTTGTTATTGCCCCTTCGTGGTTCCCTAACGTTTATTTGTCCTGTGTATTGTGTACCCTATGTTGTCAGGTTCTCTGCAGTGTTTATTTTTGATTGCCCCTTCGTGGTTCACTAACGTTTATTTGTCCTGTGTATTGTGTACCCTATGGTGTCAGGTTCTCCGCAGTGTTAATTTTTTATTGCCCCTTCATGGTTCCCTAACGTTTATTTATCCTGTGTATTGTGTACCCTATGTTGTCAGGTTCTTCGCAGTGTTAATTTTTGATTGCCCCTTCGTGGTTCCCTAACGTTTATTTATCCTGTGTATTGTGTACCCTATGTTGTCAGGTTCTCCGCAGTGTTTATCTTTTATTACCCCTTCGTGGTTCACTAACGTTTATTTATCCTGTCTATTGTGTACCCTATGTTGTCAGGTTCTCCGCAGTGTTTATTTTGTATTGCCCCTTCGTGGTTCCCTAACGTTTATTTATCCTGTGTATTGTGTACCCTATGTTGTCAGGTTCTCCGCAGTGTTAATTTTTGATTGCCCCTTCGTGGTTCCCTGACGTTTATTTATCATGTGTCTTGTGTACCCTATGTTGTCAGGATCTCCGCAGTGTTTATTTTGTTATTGCCCCTTCGTGGTTCACTAACGTTTATTTATCCTGTCTATTGTGTACCCTATGTTGTCAGGTTCTCCGCAGTGTTTATTTTTTATTGCCCCTTCATGGTTCCCTAACGTTTATTTATCTTGTGTATTGTGTACCCTATGTTGTCACGTTCTCCGCAGTGTTAATTTTTGATTGCCCCTTCGTGGTTCCGTAACGTTTATTTATCCTGTCTATTGTGCACCCTATGTTGTCAGGTTCTCCGCAGTGTTTATTTTTGATTGCCCCTTCGTGGTTCCCTAACGTTTATTTATCCTGTGTATTGTGTACCCTATGTTGTCAGGTTCTCCGCAGTGTTTATTTTTTATTGCCCCTTCGTGGTTCCCTAACGTTTATTTGTCCTGTGTATTGTGTACCCTATGTTGTCAGGTTCTCTCCAGTGTTTATTTTTGATTGGCCTTCGTGGTTCCCTAACGTTTATTTGTCCTGTGTATTGTGTATCCTATGTTGCCAGGTTCTCCGCAGTGTTTATTTTTGATTGCCCCTTCGTGGTTCCCTAACGTTTATTTGTCCTGTGTATTGTGTACCCTATGTTGTCAGGTTCTCCGCAGTGTTTATTTTTGATTGCCCCTTCGTGGTTCCCTAAAGTTTATTTGTCCTGTGTATTGTCCACCCTATGTTGTCAGGTTCTCCGCAGTGTTTATTTTTGATTTCCCCTTCGTGGTTCCCTAACGTTTATTTATCACGTGTCTTGTGTACCCTATGCTGTCAGGTTCTCCGCAGTGTTTATTTTTGATTGCCCCTTCATGGTTCACTAACGTTTATTTGTCCTGTGTATTGTGTACCCTATGTTGTCAGGTTCTCCGCAGTGTTTATTTTTGATTGGCCTTCGTGGTTCCCTAACGTTTATTTGTCCTGTGTATTGTGTAGCCTATGTTGTCAGATTCTCCGCAGTGTTTATTTTTGATTGCCCCTTCATGGTTCCCTAACGTTTATTTATCCTGTCTATTGTATAGCCTATGTTGTCAGGTTCTCAGCAGTGTTTATTTTTGATTGCCCCTTCGTGGTTCCCTAACGTCTACTCATCAATCCTAGATGTAGTAATACAAACACAAATATGAAGTTTATATAACAACACTGACTACTGGAGAACCCCGTATCCTTTCGTTCTTTCATATATTTACCTCGGTAATGAAAAATTAAACACAGGGATTTATGACAAAAAAATAATCCTTACATATAGTAAGCATTCCTTTTTTGAATGATGTTGTCAATTTGCAACAATAAACAGTACGATTTACGCTAGCAGATATTGAACTGAAATATTGTTTCATGTTTCTCGTTTCTCTTGTGCCTATGCAGATGTTTTTCAAACAACTTCTATGTTAATATCTGACACTTTTAGTCTTATTACATTTCAGACAAAATCTTCGTTTTATACCGCGTTCTCCATCAATTGAATGCTACTGATTATCCCATTGGTGTCTTTAATAAGAATGTAGATATCAAAGTTAGTGCACACGACACGTTTCTTGAATAACTTTCATGAACTTTTCTCATTCGGAAATGGTATTATTATGGGAATAAAAATGATTCCTTCTGCGTTTTAACACGATTTTCTGTGTTTCTATAGAAATTAATATAATAAAAATAATTTCATCTACATTTTAGCACCTTAGTATGTGTTTCCATGTAAACAAGTATAGTGTAGCTTACCTTTATCACCTTTAGGACCCGGCGGACCTATGTAATTAAAACAATAACATAATAACTATATACTCCAATTCAAACGAACTAAGCTAACACAACGGTAATCTGACGTGTTGTTCTAGTGTGTACTCTTCCATTTTGTTATCCTTGGCTTGTTGATTTGTACTGTTGTTTGTTTGTATCTGGATCGTGAATACCACGTGTTGTTCATCATAATGTATCATATAATTACATATTTATATGTTTCGCTTTCCCACGTATTTTGTCATTTTGTCATTTTGTTACCCTTGGCTTGTATGTTTGTATCTGGATAGTGTATACCACGAGTTGTTCATCATAGTGTTTGTTTGTATCATGTTCTTGCATACCGTGAGTCTTAATGTAACATAAAAACGTAGATATGCAATTTAGTGCGCACAGCGACTTTCAGGAATAACCTTCATCAGGTACGCTTAGAATAACCTTCATCAGGTCCGCTCAGAATAACCTTCATCAGGTTCGCTCAGAATAACCTTCATCAGGTACGCTCAGAATAACCTTCATCAGGTACGCTCAGAATAACCTTCATTAGGTACGCTCAGAATAACTTTCATCAGGTACGCTCAGAATAACCTTCATCAGGTACGCTCAGAATAACCTTCATCAGGTACGCTCAGAATAACCTTCATCAGGGACGTTCAGAATAACCTTCATCAGATACGATCAGAATAATCTTCATCAGGTACGCTCAGAATAACTTTCACCAGGTACGCTCAGAATAATCCTCATCAGGTACGCTCAGAATAACCTTCATCAGGTACGTTTAGAATAACCTTCATCAGGTACGCTCAGAATAACTTTCATCAGGTACACTCAGAATAACCTTCATCAGGTACGCTCAGAATAACCTGCATCAGATACGCTCGAAGCGAAAATATTTGAAACCAAGGAAAACCACAGGGTTAAATATTTATATATTTTGCTTTTGTGGGCATTATGTCAAAATATATTTGTTGTTTGTATATATATGCGATGTGATTGAGTGGTCTTAAAGCTAAGCGAATGGTGTTGCAGTGTATCAATGGTGTGAGTTCAAATCCCGTCGAGGGAAGAACAAAAAATGATAGCTGAAAAATCTAATTCTAACACTGTTTGGTTTAATTTTCAGACGTATATATATATATTGTGACGATAGCTTTGCATGTAGAGAGAGATTATCACTAATATCTCAGAGAGACCGAGAGTAGTTGTAATGTATGTCAAGAGCTTACGTTATTGTGTTTTATCACGCTGACAGATATTTTCCAGTATCAGAGTAAGTTTATTGATACTGACAATATCACTCAGTGGGATCAAAGAAAATACAACTGTATTATCAAAATTACTCATAAAACTGAAAGGCGTTAATCATTGAATGTATGATCCTCTAACAGTTATAGTAGGGTTCGTGCTGTCCATTCTTTAGTTTTCTGTGTAGTGCTTTGTAGATTATTGATTGACGGCACAAACCGAGAAATAAATAAGGGTAATAACACAATTACCGAACACCGGACAATCTTACTAAGGGAAAGTCAAAACTCATAAAAATACTAAAAAAAAATCAGTCAACAACCAGAAAACTGAAAACCGTATTGTCAATGTCATTATATATTAATAACGTAGGATGTCCCCGTTCTATACTACTTAATATGGAGATCGATTTATTTAAAATGTTCTTTTTCGTTTGTTTGAATAATCAGTGCAAAACATTACTTTCTATGTTGCTATTAAATTAAAAATAAAACATACGACTAGATCCAAAGTAAAAATTAAAATTGACAGAAAGAGCCAAAATTGCCACCGGAGGAACAGGTCCTGCTTCTTCTTCCGGAGCACATGAGTTCACCCCTGTTTTTAAGTGGGGTTCGCGTTACTCGATCTTTAGTTTTATGTGTATGCTTTGTGCATCGTTGTTTGTTCTTTTGTATTTTTTTTGGCCATTATATTGTCTGTTCTTCTTTTACTTTTGATTACTCATTTAGTATCTTCAAACTCTTCTTGATAACCTCAGCACACATATGCATGACTGTTTATAATCCGGGGTTAATAGAGGAACTTCAATAAAGAGTGGATGGGTTAAACTAGATTTTCAACAATTTAGCAGATGTCTGATTGTTTGTTATTCTAAAATTATCAGATCATTACATTTGATATGTAAAAGCACCAAGCTTACCTGGTATACAAAAGTTGGTCGAATTAGAACAATGGCTCTTTATTAAGTCTGTCTGCAAATAAATTTGGAAAACGAATAACATAAAGCACAACTGTATCGAAATTCCCATTTATGTCATATTTAATTTGCCACAAATAGGTTAAACATGACATGTTTTTTGTTTGTCATTAGTTAATGACCTGGTATTTTTGCACAATTTGCTTCATTCATGGACTGCTTTGAATCACATCAATTAGTCATAACTATGAAAATTTAGAAAGCGAATAATGATATGCTAAACGGTCTCATTTATGTGAGGGTGTTATGGTTAAGATGGGGTTATGATGTTTATCTACACAACTTTAGTTATATCATGTTGGTCGGTTTTATTGGTGGACGAGACCGAGTATCCAGAGGAAACTACCGACCTGCCGAAAGTCACGGATCAACTTTATTACATAACGTTGTATCCAGTACACCTCGCCATGAGTCAGAAGTTTTATGAATAAGTCTATTAAAATATATATTAAGGAGGAATAGTATATTGCTTAATATTCTGTTTCTGAAGGGAGCTCGTCTTTCTGTATGATTAAGACGTATCTTGCTGTCCTGTTTCTGAAGGGAGATCGTCCTTCTGTATGATTAAGGCGTATCTTGACTGTCCTGTTTCTGAAGGGAGCCCGTCCTTCTATTTGATTAAGACGTATCTTGACTGTCCTTAGCAGAGTTGTCTATCCTGTTTAGGCTCTTTGGTTTTCTTGTTCCCAAAAGTCTTTTAATTTGTTTTGATTTCAAATGTTTTGGCTTTGATCTTACCTGATGAAGTTCCTCCCAGAAACATGTCGTGCACACTAAATTTGAGATCTACGTTTTTATTGGAATTACCTTTTATCTATCACCATGACGACCGACTGGATTAATTACTTATTTATTTCACGAAGATCCTTAATTGATGTTTATGATTAACTGTTCTTTCTAACTTAATCGATGGTGTAATATTTAGCGTGCTCGCTTCGAACGTGATAGATCGTGTTTCTAGCCCCCGATTTCTTCTTATAATGTCTTATGTGTAGAAAGTAGGATGCATACAAACTAATTAGCTATTACCTGTTTCTTTGATAATTCTTCCAGCAGTTGTTTATAAATGTGTTTTAGACTTTCAGAGTCTGCAGGCAGCAATTGATAATCCTATAAATATAATAAGGAAGTCTTCGTGGTACCCGATGTTTAGTTTTATGTGTATGTTTTGTAGATCGCTGTTTATCCTTTTGTACTTTTTGGCCATTGTCCTGTCTGTTCTTCTATATACAGATTCTAATTACCCCTTTGAAAATGTACAAAAGGACAAACGACGATCTATAAAACATACACATAAAACTGACGATCGAGTAACACGCAACCCACTAAAATCCGGAGGTGAACCAAGGTGCTCCGGAAGAGTGGCAATTCCTGCTCTACTAGTGGCACGCGATGATAAGTCATGAATAAGGAAAGAACCGGGAAGTGTTGACGACAAGTGGAACATATCCGTGGTCATTTGTGACACAGACATTCCATAGCAGTCAACCAAGTCATGGTGACAACGGTAAAACTTTCGAAGTGATGACTTCAACTTAATCCAGACGAACCCTTGGTTCAGTAGCCTCCTTGTTATCAGCAAGCCTCTATCAAGGAAATTCAGATCGGAAACACAATCTCTGGAATATCACATATGCAGGTGCTGCTGGAATGTTGCTACATATAAAACGTTCTTGACCGCCCCACACTGTCAATTTCGAGGTGTAGGTCAATGTATGAAGCAGACCTATCTGCATCTGTGGTATCCTTTATTTCAACTTCAATGGGATAGATCAGAAATGTTACTAATGTTGTCAAGTTCGATAAAGGTATTTGAGAACTTGATAAACGTTCAATCTAAGAGCAATATGACCCCTCATGAATATTTTTAGCGGCAGCAGCTCAAACCTGTTCAGATCACTGAACATGGAACATGTTTGTTTATGGTTTATGGTATTCAACCCCACTTTCAACAATATGTCAGATACATCGTGAGCTTTTTTTGTGGAGGAAACTGGACTACCCGAAGAAAACCATCTGCCTTCCGCAAGTCACTGACAAACTATATCACATAATGTTGTATCGAATACATCTCGCCATGAACAGGGTTCGAACTCACAACGTTAAGTGGTGATAGGCACGTTGTGCACATATAGTTGTATATTCAACTACAATACGATCGTGACTACGACGACCCTTTGTTTAATGGACGTGTTTTTCAACAAACAGTCGGGATTATTGTGAGTGCTAAATGTGTTCCACTTTACGCCGACTTGTTCTTTTATTTGAATGAGGCAGACTTAGTACAATGACTTCTCACAAAAAAAGAACGAACAAGAAGCCTTTAATTTCTCGCTTACAAGTTTGCTGATTACATCTTCCCCATTAAGTTATGAGTAAAGGATAACATAGACACAAGAAGGTCTGAGCATGCATTGACATATACCTAGAAGATAACAGTGGTTGCAGGATATGAACGAAACATTACGACAAAAGAGATTACGACAAATTTACCATTGGGAACTTTCCATAAATATGTAGCAGCATTTCAACAGTACCTGTATATAGAGTAGATATATCTCGGTTTATACAATATTCAAATATGATTTTTATTAAAGTTTGCAACTAACAAGGTAGTTACTGAACCAAGGTCTCGTAAGGGCTAAGTGGCTTTCCTTTTGGATTTTAAAACTGTTGCAATAGTGTGACATTTTTTCCTTTGATTATTCGCGCCTGTTCCAAACAGGTGAACAACAGGTAGATGGCATGGCCTGTAAGATATTGTGAACAGTTGATTTGCATTGTTGATTCCAAGATAATTAAAAAACAATTATGTTCTACAATTTAGAATCTACTGCACTTTGAGGGAAGAAGAGTTAGAAGATACCACAGGGGTAATCATAATTCGTAAATCGAAGGCGAAAAGACAACACAATGACCAAAAAGAAAAAATAGAAAAGGACAAACAACGATCTACAAAACATACACATAAAACTAAATACCGAGTAACATGAACCCCACTAAAAGCTGGGGGTTAACTCAGGTACTCCGAAAGGGTAAGCAGTTCATACTCCACTAGTGGCTTATTGAAGATTTTACATTCATTGAATATCAATACCATTACAAAGATAACGGTCTGATTTTAAAATCAAGTCGTGACAATTTTGATATGACAACAGGTCAAGAAGTCATTCTGATAATGTGAAATGCGGTTCAGTGTAGTACTTGTTAGCAAAATGTATTTACGGAATCTTTGAAGCAGTTTATGAAAAGCGTAAACTGTACCAAACCAGGTTATACAAGTATAATCTGTTGAACAATTTCAAATATTCCTTATAATTTAATTTTTACAGCAAAAGTTAATGATTCCTCGACTTTAATTACTTTTATTTGAATTTGTCGTTGGCGAATGAATATGTTAATGCCGTCACAATACCAACCCAGGTTATCGCGTATAATCAACATTTTCTCCAGGCGGATCAGCTAAACAGATTGCAGTATTCAAATCAAATTAAATTATTCTGGAATAACATGGTTTCCTGATTACGCTGTTAAATCGGATGTTAATCATTGGTTCATTACAAGTCCTAGTTAGAAACATGAAAGACTATCTAACATTATACTTAGACACAAATTAAAGTAAATGCACATGAGATATTATCTAACATTATACTTAGAGAAAACTTAAAGTAAAGGAACATGGGAGATTATCTAACATTATACTTAGAGAAAAATTAAAGTAAAGGAACAGCTTGTAGTAAGAAAAGCTATGAATATAAATGGACATGAGAGACTATTTAACATTATACTTAGACATAAATTAAAATAAAGTAACACGAGAGACTATCTAACATTATACTTAGACATAAAGAAAGTAAAAGAACAGCTTATAGTAAGAAATTATATGAATGCAGATGAACATGACAGACTATCAAACACTACACTTAGAAACAAATTAAAATAAAGGAACAGCTTGTAGTATGAACGGATTTGGATGTAAGTGAACATGAGAGACTTTCCACTATTACACTTAGACACACACCTAAATAAAGGAACAACTTGTAGTAAGAACGGATATAGATGTAAATGAGCATGATAGACTATCCAACATTACACTTAGACACACATTTAAGTAAAGGAACAACTTTTAGTAAGAAAGGGTATATATGTAAATGAACATGAAAGACTATCTAACATTATACTTATACACAAATTAACATAAATGAACAGCATGTAGTAAGAAAGGATATGGATGTGGGTATGGCGATCCAGCATTATACGGTCGAATTTCCAACCCATGAAGTAAAAACAGCATGTTTCATTGCATTATATACACAAAGAAAAAAATGTATCACGAAATTACTGACCAGATAATCTCAAGAGCGCAATTGTGACCTGTTAGGACATTACATTGGCTGTCAGAAACCACAAAAAATCAAGATAAATGCTATGTAATGAATATATATCACAATATCACAAGGCCAGTTTTTGCAGTAAAACATATCCATTTTAAGTATTGACCTTCACAGTTCAAAAAGCACGATAAGATTGTCATTTCACTTTCAAAACGTCACTTATGAATCACTTGACGACATATATCGTTCAAAGTTCAGTACCTGGTGCAAGCCCCACGTACTTGGATGACGGCCTCAACGCTGCGTCTCATCCCTCCAGTTAAACGTCGGATGTCATGTTGTGATAGCTGCTGCCATTCCCGATGCAATGCTGCTTCCAACTGACGAATGTTTTGCACATGAGGTTCCCGAGCCTGTATACGACGGCCTAACATGTCCCAAATATGCTCTATGGGATTCAAATCCGGGCTCATGACTGGCCAAGGAACAGAAGTCACGACTTCGCTTTGGAGGTAGGCGGTTACTTCTCTTAAATGATGAGGCCTGGCGTTGTTATCCATATATACAGGCCTTGTAGCTAGTGGGTAGTTGTCGAAATGGGGAACAACAACTGGTTGCAAGACGTCTCTGATGTACTGATCACCAGTTAGGTTGCCTTGTATGGTGTCTAAATCCAGCGTGCAGTCATGAGAGATACGCCCCCAAACCATTACTGAGCCTCCACCGTAAGGGAGAGTTGGCTGGATGTTCCTTGGGGTATAGGCTGTATTTTTGTGTCTCCAAACCCTCATCCGGCCGTCGGTTACATGAATCAGAAACCGGCTCTCGTTTGACCAATGGATCTTGTGCCATGTCCTTAAATTCCAACCACGTCGTGCTAAGCACCATGCCAAACGGGTTCGTCGATGTCGGTCCGCCAACAATGGACGTTTAATGACTCTCTTTGACTTAAGTCCCGCTGATTTCAGACGGTTTCTAACTGTTCTTTTTGACAGACGTCTATTGGGCAGCCAGTGTTGTTTGAGTACGGGACTGGTTGCGAATGGCATCCGTCTAACCAAACGCTGCAATACCCTGTCGTCCCGATCAGATGTTACCCGCGGTCAGCCGGATCTTGGCAAGTCTTTCACATTGTTGGTTTGTGTGTGTTTTCTCCCCAGTCGCTGACTACAGCATAGTGGTAGCCCATCTGACGTCTAATAGCTTTGAAGGACATCCCTGTTGTATGCATGCCGATTATTTGCCATCTTTGTGCTTATGATATTCGCATTTGTACCATGCTTACTGAGAATGAATAAAACACCGGACTTAAATACCTTAATTCGAAGCGTGAACATACTGAATTTTGAGTAATGCTCGAGAGGCATGGTTCACGTGCATGATTAGTCGATATTAGACATAATGGTCACACCTGTGTGAGCACATCTTTTTAATGGAACATTGTTCTTGCTATAATCAATATACTTGTAAATATTAGAATCTAAACTTAGTGTAACTTATTATGTTTTAATATATCAGGGGGTGCTTAACCCTTTTCTCTATGTATATATGTGATCAATAATAGATTCCATAGGAGCATATCGTCAAAAACCTACACGAATACCAAACATGACGTAATAAATAGAGATTAATACATGCCCTTTTCCATATCAAATCTGGTTTCACCCGGATATCATCATATCAGCCCGAGACGCAGAAACATAGAAAATATAGATGTGATTCTTTCCAGTCGCTTTTTATCGATCTTGAATCATGACGAGGACATTTCCCGTGAATGCTTTTCAATAAAAATCATTTTACATTTCCGTGATGATCATCTATCAGCTAACGTTTTAAAGATTTTGTAATGAGGTCTTCTTGACGAAAATGTTCCCACACCTAATCAACTCGATTTGTCAATAGTACAAGCATCCTTACTGATCACCCCCACTGATTCCGGTTGATACGATAAGTAGGGAAATGCACTTTATGCATTTATCTCTATATCAAGTACTAACTCGGTGTATATGTAGCGTACATGACCTAATGATATCAGGTCAAGTCGTAGTTATGGCAATATACAGTATTAACGTAGTACATCATGTAGGTTACATGAGCTAATGATATCAGGTTAAGTCGTTGTCATGGCAATGTAAAGTACTAACTTAGTACATATGCAACTTACATGACCTAATGATATCAGGTCAAGTCGTAGTCATGGCAATATAAAGTACTAACTTAGTACATATGTAACCTACACGACCTAATTATATCAGGTTAAGTCGTAGTCATGGCAATATAAAGTACTAACTTAGTACATCTGTAACCTACATGACCTAATGATATCAGGTCAAGTCGTAGTCATGGTAATATAAAGTACTAACTTAGTACATATGTAACCTACATAACCTAATGGTATCAGGTCATGTCGTTGTCATGGCAATATAAAGTACTAATTTGGTATATCTGTAGCCTACATGACCTAATGATATCAGATCAAATCGTAGTCATGGCAATATAAAGTACTAGATTGGTACATATGTTACCGGCATGACC
Source organism: Bathymodiolus brooksi (assembly GCA_963680875.1). Classification (NCBI taxonomy): domain Eukaryota; kingdom Metazoa; phylum Mollusca; class Bivalvia; order Mytilida; family Modiolidae; genus Bathymodiolus; species Bathymodiolus brooksi. Next base: position 68,605,023 of record OY804586.1, read on the forward strand.
TAATGATATCAGGTGAAGTTGTAGTCATGGCAATATAAAGTACTTACTTAGTACAGTTGTAACCTACATGACCTAATGATATCAGGTCAAGTTGGAGTCATGGCAATATAAAGTACTAACATTTGTATGAATATTGATATTCGTTATTCTTTTTGAGTCACCTTGAGGTCGAGAGTATTGAGCATTTTTCTATTCTTTTGTTTTTTCTGTCCTTTTTCGATCTATTGCTTCTGATTACCCTTTTGGTATCTTTAAGCTTGCATAAAGACTGCTATCGCAGAAACAACGTCAGCGGAATCGGCAGTGGCAATCAAGTATCTATGTATCTAAAACACGGACGACATATGGCACAGGATACAGAAAGAAGAATTACAAAACAAACAACACAACATATAAAACTAAACTACTGAGCGACACGGACTCCACCAAAAGCATGTGAGGGTGGGGGACCCATGTGCTTGCGAATAGTAAGCAGATCCTACTTCGACACAGGCGATTGCGAATAGTAAACAGATCATGCTTCTTATACGACACCCATCATGTTAATCATACAATCAAGACGTGTTCGTTAATGTGTAGTACAGTCAATTATACAGTCTATTATTTTTACACTAAGAAAACTTTGCAGATACCAAAGGGAGGTAATCATAATCCGTATATCGAAGAAGAACAGACAACACATTAGCCAACATAAAAAATACAAAAGGACAAACAACAATCTACGAAACATACACATGAAACTAAAGATCGAGTAACACGAACCCCACTAAAACTCACAGGATACAGAAAGTAGACTTACAAAACAAACAACGCTACCCAGAAAGCTAAAATACGTAACGACAGAGACTCCACCAAAATTCCGGGGGTGGGTTGGGGGTGGGGATGGGGGTCATGTGCTCGCGAAGAGTAAGCAGAGCCTGTTTCTTATAAGACATCAACCATGCTACGGATTCTGATTACCCCTTTGGTATCTTCAATCTCTTCCTTCTCATAAGCAAGACGTGTTCGTTATTGAGTAGTACAGTCAATTACACAATCCATTATTTTTACATTAACATATACATAATACGTGTGCATATTAAATGTACACATCTATCTATTACGTGATCATATTAATAATACAATAAAAACACTGACCTGGTTCCTTTTCTGGACAGATACCAGTTTATCTAACTCTAGTTGTGATATCCTCTCATTTAACTTAATAATTTCTTTCCACTGAAGAATTGAAAATGTTCCGAAAGTTGTTATGACAACGATAAATGTAAATAATGTGCTGAATTTTAAATAACTACTTGACGACGATTCATTCACATGGCCCTTCATTGTGGTGTAGGTAGACAAGAGGTGATAAGACAAACTGATATGAATGACTTTAGATATTGTCCTCAATTTCTAGCCTTTTAATGTACCTATTGGAAACGTGTACTGATATACTACGCATTTCACCAGACTTAGCACTCAACTTGCTTAAACTGCGTTCATCCTCATTTGGCCGATTTGGCTATCATGTGTCCGTCCTTGGTAATTGTTTGCTCACATGAAATCTTATATATTTGGCTTTGCATTCCGTTGATTTCGGATGTACGTGATGCAGGTCACCCAGAAACCCTTCATACGTACTACATTTTTATTTTTTGCTGCATTCGCGAGTACATGAGTTCACCCGTGGTTTTTTGGTAGGGTTCGTGTTGCTCATCTTCTTAGTTTGTTTTCCTATTACGTGTCTTTACGTTCTGAGTCCAATGTTGTGTTGTCCGTGACAATTTTCGCATCAATACGATATTCAGTTTGTCTTTGCCTATTGTTGTTTGTAGGAGGACGCATGTCTTATTTACGTTATTTCTGGGTTTTTTTGGGCATGGTAATGACCAACACATATTGTATTGTGTTTTTCTTTTGTCTTTCTTGGTCTTGTGTATCCTATGTTGGCAGTTTCTGTCGATTGTCCTCTTTGGATTGCCACTTCGCTATTCTCTAGTGTTCATGTACAGTAAAACATAGCAGTAAAATGTGTGGCTATTAAGGTGTCACATGAACGGCTTGGATAGTCTAACACACTTTAATTAAAAAGAGAACAACACTGCATGTGTCCATCCTGTCTTAAGTGGAATCTACATACAGACTTATTCCTCTTAGCTTAGATTGAGGATGGGGGCTTCAGGTTTTTCTGGTCAAATGGTCTGATTGGTTTAACGATTGGAAAACCCACAATAGAGACATAAAATTAGGGTATTACTACGACATGCTTACTAAATTTGAGAAGCACAATATATTCCCCCACTGCAATACATGTGTCTATCATTGCTTAGATAGAAACTGCATACATACATATGTTGGTTAGATGGTATGGGTGGACAATTCACAGTAGAGGTCCAAACGAAAACGTAGCTAGGTGTGCTCGACTCACGTTTGTAGAATAATGAGGTACAATGGAACAAGGGATCAAAAGATTTGAAAGCCTAATAATCTTAAATCTTTGGGAGCAAGAAAACCAAAAGGACATAAACAGGTCAATGTCATCTTTGTCTGAGGGATGAGAACCTTAGTTTTAGCAATAATTACATTAGTTATGAGCTGATATGGAAATGTCAATAATATATATATTTAGTAAACCCTGTCAGTGCCGAAGCACTGCCTACTGGATATATGATACCATCGGGGACTAATAGTTCACCATCAGCGTTACGTTTTCCGCATAAAAACGATGTTCGGTTTGACTTTACCTCCAGTTGTGGTTCATATTGTGTTGTGTTTTTGCTCTATTTGTCTTCGTCTTGTGTATCCTATGTTGCCAGTTTTTATGGATATTTCTGATTAACCCTTCGGTGTTCGCTAATGTTTATTTATAAAACCCAGTTGTTGTAATAAATAAACAGATATCACATCTAGTGGAAACACCTCGTTTTACTTTACTTTATGTCAATGGTCATGTATTTATGTGGTAGGGATATCGAGTGGGCCTCTTACTATGATTGTTCTATCGGATATTCAGACTGTTCTGATAGTATGGCACTGGTTTGTTTTTCATTTTATTCGAAGTGATTTTATTGTCAATATTTATACAAATGGATTGGAAGCAAACTTACACAACTTACTGGCAAATCTTCATGGAAAATTTTTTATATAAAATCAAATGACAACTTATATACAAAATATTATTAAACATAATTAGCTAACTAAACATATTAAATATTGTTCTAATATTTAACAGAAGAAAATTAGGGGAAGGAGTAACATTGATTTCTCCATTGTACACGTTTGTAGAATAAATGTATACATTTCCAGAACATCAGGCACGCCCACCTTCAAAAGATTATAAATCCAACCATTTAAAGCCTTTGAAAGAAAGTAAAGCAAACGGTCAAATATAATAATCAACATTGACAAAGATACCATATGGCTGATGGAGACTGTCCTTGGTTTAATAAATTACATAATTGTCAACATTGACAATGATAGCGTATGGCTGATGGAGACTGATGTTGGTTTTAATAAATTACATAATTGTCAACATTGACAAAGATACCATATGGCTGATGGAGACTGATCTTGGTTTTATTAAATTACATAATTGTCAGCATTGACAAAGATGTCGTATGGCTGAGGGAGACTGATCTTAGTTTTAATAAATTACATAACAGTCAGCATTGACAAAGATGTCGTATGGCTGATGGAGACTGATCTTTGTTTTAATAAATAACATAACAGTCAACATTGACAAAGATGTCGTATGGCTGATGGAGACTGATCTTGGTTTAATAAATTACATAATTGTCAACATTGACAAAGATACCATATGGCTGATGGAGACTGATCTTGGTTTTATTAAATTACATAATTGTCAACATTGACAAAGATGTCGTATGGCTGATGGAGACTGATCTTGGTTTTATTAAATTACATAATTGTCAGCATTGACAAAGATGTCGTATGGCTGAGGGAGACTGATCTTAGTTTTAATAAATTACATAACAGTCAGCATTGACAAAGATGTCGTATGGCTGATGAAGACTGATCTTTGTTTTAATAAATAACATAACAGTCAACATTGACAAAGATGTCGTATGGCTGATGGAGACTGATCTTGGTTTAATAAATTACATAATTGTCAACATTGACACAGATAGCGTATGACTGATGGAGACTGATCTTGGTTTAATAAATTACATAATTGTCAACATTGACAAAGATACCATATGGCTGATGGAAACTGATCTTGGTTTAATAAATTACATAATAAGGAACTTCATATATAATAATTAAATACCTATATAAATATGAAAAGAAATCAGATTAAGTTTAAAACATATAAAGACAACAGACCATGATATGTAATATATATTTTTCTTACTTCATGGGAGAGAAACATTCTTTTGTTTTCACGTCAACCCAGTTTTCACAATGATTTGTTTTAACAATACAACTTTCAAATCTAATTGTTATCTAGATATTTAATTACATTTAAATACTGGTCGTGACAACAGACAAATCATTCAAAATATGTAACCTTTTCTTTCTTGTGGTTGTGATAATGTTCTGATATTATATAACGACAGGATACATTATTGCCAGGTATGTAAAGTATATGTTGAGTCAAAAAAGAACAATAATAATTTTCTCTATTTTCTCATCAACCATTGCAAGCTACACTTAGGTATAGCTACATTACACCCTCTTAAAACACAGGGGTTGTCGCGGTCATGATCGTGTGGTAGTTGTATTTACAACTAACTGTGGAATCAGTGTCTATCACCACTAAACCTGTCAGTTCGAACCATGTTCATAGCGAGTTGTATTCGGTACAACATTGTTTGATAAAGTTTGGCAATGACTTACGACAGGTCGGTTCTTTTCTGCGGTTTCCCTCACCAATAACACATAGGTGGTTGTTGTCGTAATAGTTTTGTAGTTAGATTTACAACTAACTGTGCGATCAGTGCCTATCACCACTAATGTTGTGATAAAACATCATGTGACAACCATTTCTTTGGAAATGCCTGTACCAAGTCTGGGCCATTGCAGTCTTCCCAGTTTTCCGGTTGTTGACTGATTTTGTCTGTTCGTTGACTTATGAGCTTTGCCTTTCCCTTTGGAAGATTGTTCGGTGTTAGGTAATTTTGTTATTACCCTTATTTGTCAACAATATTTCAGTTATATCATGGTGGTCAGTTTTATTTTTTTGGGGAAACCAGAATACTCGGTGAAATCTATCGAACTGCCGCAAGTCACTGACAAACTTTATCACATAATGTTGCATCAAGTACTCCTCGCTATGAGAAAAACATGACATGATAAAAAATGTTTTTCGGACAAAATTTGATATTTTTAGATTAAAACAAGCATGGTATCATTAGTTTTCATTGTCAGTAATTCAACCTATATTTAATATTCTAATTAGATAGTCACATGGTACACGATATTCATATATGTCGGATTTGTATCACTGACATTTTAACGTAAGTGGTTAATACCAGACAATCCCTCTGTATTGTATATAATTTGTACAAAGAACAATAATACACTATGTAATACCCTTCTTAAAACAATTAAGATATAATAACATAACACACTAACTTAACATTGAAGAAAAAATGTTTAAACTTTATATTTACAACTTAGCATAAACCATATATTACAGGATATCAACATCATGGCCAGTTCTTCCCCTGTCTGTTGCATATGTGATTCCCGCCATATTTATAAAACATTAGAGGTTTGGTGTTCGGAGTGTGACGAATGATTTTGCATAAACTACAGGGGGCACCATAGCTCAGCGAAAAGCGCGAAACACCATAACTCTATAACAATGTCTGAATATCAAAAGTTGCCATCATTCGTTTTAAATATAAGTCAATGTTGCCAAGAACACAACGATATATATCGATTTATTGTAGAAATGATGAATGTCCATGCTGTGAAATTTGCATGATAGAAAGCCATAAAGAATGTGAAAATGTGGCCATTCCTAAAGACATAACTAAGATTGTAAAAACATCAGTTCAGTTTAATGAAGTCGAACAATTATGTGACGAACAGCTGAAAATTGTTGGTAAAATTAAAAAAAATAGAGAGAAAAACTTAGTTGATGTTAGTGAACAGACAGAAATAGTAGAAAGTGAAATACGGGAAATGAGAACTAAAATCAACAATCATCTTGACAAGTTACAGGAAAATCTGATGAAGGAATTGACTGAAGAAGAAACAAAAATAACCAGGAAAACACGTGAATTACTGTCTTCTTTAGATGAGAAAGAGAAAGAACTGACTGCATACCAGACAAACGTAATAAACATCAAACAGTATGCATCAGACCTACAAACATTTTTAGCCATGAAACAAATAGAGAGTGGTATAGATACACACGACACATCTGACATGCTCTAGTCAACAGCGACAATCTAAATCAAACCAAACTCTCATGTAAGATAGACACAAGGTTGAAGAATATAGTCACCAGCATTGAAAATCTTGGAGAAGTAGTTGTTGAATCAAAGCCTTGTGAGATGTTCTTAGTTAGAAAAAAAGATAAACAAGCCCAGATGATGGTACCTGACCTGCAACCTATACATCTGAATCTAAAACAAAAGATTAAGACCAAGAGGAGAAGAATCACGGGATGTTCTTTACTTCGAGAAGGTAGAATGGTATTATCCTGCTACAATACTGATATTGGCAGCTTTATCAATAAAGATGGAGTAGGATTATTCCAGATAGGCAAAGATCAAACAGGATCCGATACTTATGATGCAGTTTATATTAAAGACAACAATAGCGTTGCTGTATCATCTGGAAAGGGCCGTAATAAATGCATAACCATAATAGACATAGAAAGTCAGCAAGTCATAGCAACTATTACCATGGATACTGACATTTATGGAATGGCTGTTAGAGGTAGAACAATGTATTACTGTACAGGTAGTAATGGACTAAAGATGTTAAACCTTAGTGATAAATCTGTCATTTATATCATCAACAGTGATATGTCTGACGTAGATTACGTAGCTACATCTGGTGACAAACTTTACTACACAAACTATTACACACATACCGTGACATGTTGTGATATACATGGTACAGCACAATGGGAATTCAGAGATGAACGTGTTCTGCAATATCCATATGGTATCACTGTAGACAATGATGGAAACGTGTATGTGGCCGGTTATAATTCTAACAACGTTGTGGTTATCTCCCCTGATGGCGAACGTCATAGACAACTGTTTTCCGACAAGGATGGTTTGGAGGACCCGACTGTACTTGATTATGACGTATCGACCAATAGGTTATTAGTAGTAAATCAGAACAGTACTGCTTTTCTATTTGATGTTACAAGAGGACAGATGAAGAAAAGTAAAACATAGACATCATTTGATAAAACGATTGGTATCGTAAAGAACTAAATGTTACTTATTTATCTAATCAATCCATCTTCTAATCCAGTTCATGTAGTTCATCTGTCATTCAGTAATATAGACAACATAGATTCCAAAATGTATTAGCCCACTATGTGTCTGTCATCCATTAGAATAAATAATATAGATTCTAATATTAATTAAAATATAAATTTATTACCCAAATATTTACATCCTAAATTTCATAAAAGTGTGTAGAATAATAAAGAGGTGAAATTTCTCACATTAATATTTTTCACATATATTTCCCATCTCAATCTTAAAAACTGTGCATGATATTTGTATATTAAAGAAAAGGTCTAATTGATTTATGTAAAGATCAATAAAAGCAAAAAAAAGTTTATTCTTATTATATATTATATTTATAGAATTACATGTATGTTATTATCATGATAAGACAAATTAAGCAGTGATGGTAAAACATTTAGATATCTACCTTAGTGAGCACGACTTGTTTTTGGAATAACCTTCATTAGGTCTCCTCCTTGGAGTCAAAATATTGTAAATTTAAAGGTCATACATCTCAACTAATGTCATTAATTACAGAAGAAACGTTCATACTAAGTTAGATATCTACAAGATTATCACTGGATACAAGAAAAACTACATTTGTCTATGGATATCTAAATCATTGTTTGGGACAAGTTAAAATAGGTGGCAGGATTAAAGCAGTTACTTACATTTAAACCTTACGATCATGAAAAAAAGGCGGCAATACAAATTAATAAAAATAGAGAAAAAAAATCCCTTATTAGTAAAGCTAAGTACGGGTTGTATTAAAAAGAAGAGTTTGAAGATATCAAAGGTGTAAACAGAATCCATAGATCGAAAAAGACCAGACAACACAATAGTCAAAAGAAAAAAAGTCAAAAGGACAAACAACGATCTACAAAACATTCACATTAAGCTAAAGATTGAGTAACACGAACCCCATTAAAAACCGGGGTGAACTCAGGTGGCACCTTGTTCTGTATTTTATATCCAGTCTGGTCTTGTCTTTTTATTGTTCAACAAATAAAGTATATAATACGAATCAAAGATGCTTTGTCCATCGGTACCGAGTGCTGTAGTTTACGACGAAAATTGGAGATACCAAGAGAGGTGATCAGAGATCAGGTCTACACATTACGCATAGAGATGAAAGTACAGTCATATTTCAATTGTACAACGTTTGTATATCGTTATATTAATAAACGACCATACATAGCCATGTTGTACATAATGAAATACAAAACAAAATATACTATAGAAAACGAACTCTTTACATGATGAATCGAACGTGGAAATCACAGAGAACATCACGTGATATGGTAGCTATGTTATGCATATCAAAATGCAATAGCTTTCATTAAAGAAATAAAAGCTCTAATACCCTATCAACATACGAAAGCATTGAAGACGCCAATGGATGGTATCAGAAGTTGTAAATTGACGGACAACCATTGCGATGATACACACAAAAAACGGGAAAAAAAACAAGATCTACACATAATAATGAAGAACAAGCAACGCGAATCCCACTAGTTACATCTGTCTAGTTACACTAGATAAAATATCAAAAGGGGATCGTCATGGCTGTTGTCGTATGGTAGTTGGATTTAGAACTACCTATGCAATCGGTGCTAATCACCACTGATGTGGTGGGCTCGACTCCCGTTCAGAACGAAGTGTACAACACTATGCTACTAATTTGCGATAGGTCGGTGGTTTTTTCCGGGTCCACCGGTTTCCTTCACCATTAAAACTGATCCACACGATATAGCTGAAATATTATTGAAAGTGGCGTTAAACACCATCAAGCAAACAAACAATATCATAGCAAAATAACTATGACACACGAAATACATCCGCGGTCGCCATGACCACAGATATTACGTCAATAATTCATGATAGCGACTGTAAAGCTGTTGAAGTTTGTCTGAATCATGTTTAAAGAGTATAATTTTAGAATTGCATCTGATGTTCCTTTTAACCTTCTTTATTCCATCAAATGAGTTCTTAGGACGAAACGAAGCTGCCTGCTTAGTGTCATAAGAATGTCACACCTATTGTACCTATAATAAGATTTCCAGCAGCTGTTATTCAACAATAATGTGTTAAGAGTGGATACTGGTGTCGTGTTGTAAGGCAAAATTTCCAGTCCAATATTATACAGCCAACGGCCGAATGCAATAGAACACTTGGTCATTCCCAGCACCGAAGGACAAATAGTTTGGTCTATTGCATCCACACCAATTAAATAACTGTTTTATTTCCTAATTAAACAGAAGCAAGGTAGCGGACATGACTTAAATATATTCATCCATATATTGTAGAAAAACTGATGAACATGATTTATTTGCTGAATTAGATAACAATAAACAAGTGGAATACAGAGTAAAAAATCCTAAATTTTTATTACATGTTTTTCAATATTATTATTTAAATATTAAAATTTTGAAATTTTATGAAAACTGAAATGTTTGAAATTTTTGGAAAATTTTGAAATCTTATGAAAAATTATATTTTTTTTTAAATTGAATTTTTTTAATATTTTGAAGTTTTCACATTTTTTGAAAATTTTGAACTTTAATTTTTTTTAATTTTTTGTTTATTTTAGAATTTTGAAATTTTTATAAAATTTTAGAAATTTTGAAACATTTTGAAATTTTTGAAATTTAGAATTTTTTAAAGTTTTGAAATTTTTTGTCCAATGAAAAAAAGGTTCAAAGGTCATTTCAATAGTCTGTCGTGCAATAGTCTCTTGAACACTATTGACGCGTCAATAGATCACAGAGGAGCAAAAAACGCAAAAATATCTTAAAATATGAAGTTACTTAATAAACAAGAAAAAATTTACAATTAGGTAATAAATATAAACATATTTCATTGTTTCCCTGTGGCAGTCAAACATCCTCCCATAGGTCTAACTCGGAGAAACATTTTTATCTACACGAGGTATTTCTATCTCACCAGACCCAAAGGATCATGTAACCATTTGCCATCCCATGGAATCCGTCGGTGTCCGTCCTCAGTCCAAGTCTGCGTTTTACAATCTTGACCTCTGAATCCACGGATCATGCATAACAAAAGTTGTCCTGAAACATCCTCATTGTGTCTACCTTTAGCTTTTACCTCCCTTGTCTGACCACGTCATTGTAACTTCACCGTCTTCTGAGTACCATGATAGCGACTAGTTTTTATTTTCAAAGCATTTTTTTTTCTTCTGAAGATAATAATGAAAACGTAGATAGCTGATGCAGTCTGTGGAATAATCTTCATCAGATCAAAGTCAGAAGATTAGAAAGCTAAATAGTTTAAATAGTTTGGAGCGAGTATAATAAAGAACTTTAACATGAGACCTAAGGTTACCTGTATCTGAGGGAGGAGAACCTTAGATTTCTTAAAATGTACATTACTAAAGAACTGTATATTTCAACAATATGGCATACATTCCCTGAAGATATCAAAGGGGGTAATCAGAAGCGGTAAATCTACGGAAAATCAGTGCGATGATGAAAACGTTAAACACTACAACACATAGTAATGACGAAGGAGCAACACGAATCCATCTAGTTACACTAGTTAAATAGCACTATTACTATGACACACGTGGTCAGCATGAACACATGTATTCCGTAGCAAATTCATGATGATGACTGTAAAACTGTTGAAGTTTGGCTCTATCATGATTAAGAATCTAATTTTAGAATTGTATCTGATGATCCCACCAATCTTCTTGCAATAGGATTCTATGCGTTGTTAGGTAATCCAACTACCTAACTCACTGAGCCTCCAGGACCCCTTCTTGGTTAACCGTTTCAGAATGTATGTGTCACAAGTCACCACTTCGATAGTTTTATGGTCGCCGTCCGGACTTGATTAGCCGTTACATAGTGTCTTGTGTCACAAGTCATCACAACAAATCGTAGAAAGAAGCGCAATCGTCAGCAATAATACACAAATACATGACTGCTCACTTTTCTTACATATGACGGATCCTTCAATAACGAATAACGATGTTGAAATATTTCTAAGGAGTACTACCGAGAACGAGGTTAATGGTAACATTGTTGATGGGATTGTTTCTCACATATATGTATTGAAAATCTGAAGATGCAAAAGGGGTAATTAGAAGAGATAACTAGGATAAGGGGAGAAAACATAGAGCCCAGATTAATTGATTGATCGATTGATTATGTTTAACACCACTTTCAGCAATCTTTCTGCTATATCATGGCGATCAGTATTAGTGAGGGAAGAAGACGGGGTACCCGGAGAGAACCACGACCATGGGCAACCAACTGGTAAACTTTATCACTTGCCGCTGCGAGTCGAATGCACCCTGTCTGTAATTCACAAAGCCAGGCGCGAACCCAGGACATATTGGTGATAGGCTAGTATGAGTTGTTTGGTTATCCAACTATCTAACTCATTGAGCCACCCGAACCCTGTAGAGACTAGAACCCTTGCCTACCTGTCCCTACCTCCACTCTCATCTGGCCTACCTGTCCCTACCTCCACTCTCAACACAATTCATTGATAGAGATTGGGGATTGTGTATATGTTTTCCAATTAAAAAGGGAACTAAAACATCCAGCAAATATATTAGATTTTATTATATTAGATCACTGTATGAAGTTCATAGGTTTTTGGCACTGACATGGTTTATTAGATATGATTGTTATTTTAATTAACAGTTCTTAAAGAATGTAATTATTATTAAAACTAATGTTCTCCTCCCTCAGGCATAGATTATTCTGTTAAACCCCTTGTAGTTTCTTTCTCCCAAACTAATGTTCTCCTCCCTCAGATATAGACTATTCTGTTAAAAACCTTACGATTTCTTCCTCTCAAAGACATTGCAGTTATTTGACTTTCCAATATTTCGATATTAAGCGTATAGGATGAAGGTTATTCCAGGCACACGTCGAACGCACTAAGTTTGATATCTACATTTTTATTAAAAACAGCGATTCCTTTTTTATTGTACACTTTCATAGATATACATCATCATAGGCATCAACATAAAAGCAACTCAGTTGATGTGTATAATGACAATCGAACGCATTTCGTAATACACCTGTTAATTTAAGATTCAAAACATGGTTTAATAAACAACAAACAAAAAATTAAGCATGGAAATAAACGGCCACAGTTGACAAGAATGTTGACGAAATCTGACAAGATGAACAGAAATACCTATTCGTTGAACTTGGGAAAGTATGTGCACCATTGGTACCAATACGCTTTCCCCATACGCTGACTAATATCCCATCACCCCCTGGAGCAATTAATCTGAGCAGCGCCACACAAAATATGAATTGTTTGCAACATGTAATTTTATATATATATACTGGTAAGCTCGAATAGGTATCAATTCAGAACCGGCCACTCATGGTCGACATGAGATGGTCTTAACCAAACCTCCTGCGGTCCCGCAGGAAAAATAACAAATGATATGATCCGACGTAGAATATCGGAACGGATCGTGACCCCTTATCCTACAAGATCCCACCATATGTGTGTGTCTATGCACACTTACTTACAACTCCCCCACCATTTTCTATTTCCTACGGCCAGCACTCTTGCCGGTCGATGACAAGAACATGAAAAAACAGCAAAAATTATATCCCAATCTAATTATAACTTCTATTAATTCGACGTTATTATTCACTACACAGCATTCACACGCCCTAAATTAAAGTTTATAAAGCTCCTGGAATGTTATTAAGGAAAATCTCGTAACCAGTGTCCGACAAATGAGTTCCGTCAAATCTGTACAAGCTCCTCTCACGAGCTCGAATATTTGGGTGGCGAACAACGAAATAGTTTTCATTTACCATAAAACTATTGACAGCTGAGTTGACACGCTTTCTTACTAATTCAATGACACTTCCGTCATGAGCTACATGTCAATATCGGCGCATTAGTATCTCACTCCATACAAGTTTTTGGAAGTAGTAGCGATAAACGCAAGATATCCCTCTTAATATCTTGAATCAGGTCGTAAGAACTGACCTTACCCAAGTCATTTGATCCAAGTTATATTACTAATAAAAACAGGAGCGGTATAGAGTCAATTTTCTTTTCAACAGTGGCAGTTACAAGGGACATAACTCTAGGAGACTTGAATGATTTATTTACATAGACATTTAAATGGTTCATGTTACCATTTGTGACAAAATATAAATATCATGGCCATTTCAATTCCCTTCCTCTTCCTGTAGGTGGAGATATTTTGATGTGATGATATTTCGGCAAAAGAGAGTATTATCAGGTAATTTTAGTTGTTTTTCCGATCGAAGAATGAATTATAATTCTCATATTTTTCTCATTTGCCTGCGTCAGTTGTCTAGAAATTAATTTAAGCTGCTTTAAACTGCAGAGACGCACAAGACCCGACAGCTTCCAGTCGCCTTCCCACCACACAACACAAGACCTGAAAGCTTCAGTACGCATACCCACCACACAATACAAGACCCGCCAGCTTCAGTACGCCTATACACCACACAATACAAGACCCAACAGTTACAGTACACCTTCCTTGTACACAAATCAAGACCCAACAGCTTCAGTGCGCCTTCCCTGCACACAACTCAAGACCCAAAGGTAGAGACGTACATGTCCCGACACCTTAAGTACGCCTTCCAACCACACAACACAAGACCCGACAGCTTCAGTACGCCTTCCCACCACACAACCCAAGACCCGACGGCTTTAGCACGCCTTCCCACCACACAACACAAGTCCCGACAGCTTCACTACGCCTTCCCATCACACAACACAAGACCCGACAGCTTCAGTACGCCTTCCCTGCACACAACTCAAGACCTGACAGTTTCAGTACACCTTCCCACCACACAGCACAAAAGCCGACAGCTTCATCGCGCCTTTCGACCACACAAAGCAACACCCGACAGCTTCAGTACGCATTTGCACCACAAAACACAAGATATCATTCTACAAGTTTTTCAATATTTTACTTGAAAGCAAAAATTAACAAAAAAAACCTAATAAGAGTTAATAAGGGTAATAACAAAATTACCGAACTCCGAAATGATATTTACATAATACGCTCTTTTGTTGGAGGGCTCCATGTTGCTCATATTAGTTTAGTTTTCTGCGTTGTCTTTCCATGTGCCTTTACGTTCTGAGTTCCGTTTTGTGCTGCCCGTTACAGTTTCCAAAATAATTAATGTCTTATTTAAGTTGGTTTGCTTGTTGTGCATAATGGTGTCCAACAGGTATTGACTATGTGAGTAACATGGAGACTATCTTATAAGAAACAGGAACTACTTACCCTTCGCGAGCTCCTGACTCCATCCCGGGTTTTATGGAGACTATCGTAAAAGAAGCAGGAACTACTTACCCTTCGCGAGCTCCTAAGTTCACCACCGGTTTTATGGAGACTATCTTATAAGAAGCAGTAACTACTTACCCTTCGCGAGCTCCTGACTTCAACCCCGGTTTCTATGGAGAATATCTTATAAGAAGCAGGAACTACTTACCCTTCGCGAGCTCCTGACTCCATCCCGGGTTTTATAGAGACTATCTTATAAGAAGCAGGAACTACTTACCCTTCGCGAGCTCCTGACTTCAGCCCCGGTTTCTATGGAGAATATCTTATAAGAAGCAGGAACTACTTACCCTTCGCGAGTTCCTGAGTTCAGCCCCGGTTTCTATGGAGAATATCTTATAAGAAGCAGGAACTACTTACCCTTCGCGAGCTCCTGAGTTCAGCCCCGGTTTCTATGGAGACTATCTTATAAGAAGCAGGAACTACTTACCCTTCGCGAGCTCCTGAGTTCAGCCCCGGTTTCTATGGAGAATATCTTATAAGAAGCAGGAACTACTTACCCTTCGCGAGCTCCTGACTTCAGCCCCGGTTTCTATGGAGAATGTCTTATAAGAAGCAGTAACTACTTACCCTTCGCGAGCTCCTGAGTTCAACCCCAGTTGTTTTGGTGGCTATCTTATAAGAAGCAGGAACTACTTACCCTTCGGGAGCTCCTGAGTTCACCCCCAGTTGTTTTGTTGGCTATCTTATAAGAAGCAGGAACTACTTACCCTTCGGGAGCTCCTGAGTTCACCCCGGTTGTTTTGGTGGCTATCTTATAAGAAGCAGGAACTACTTACCCTTCGGGAGCTCCTGAGTTCAACCCCAGTTGTTTTGGTGGCTATCTTATAAGAAGCAGGAACTACTTACCACTCGGAAGCTCCTCAGTTCACCCCCGGTTTTATGGAGACTATCTTATAAGAAGCAGGAACTACTTACCCTTCGCGAGCTCCTGAGTTCACCCCCAGTTGTTTTGATGGCTATCTTATAAGAAGCAGGAACTACTTACCCTTCGGGAGCTCCTGATTTCACCCCCAGTTGTTTTGGTGTCTATCTTATAAGAAGCAGGAACTACTTACCCTTCGCGAGCTCCTGACTTCAGCCCCGGTTTCTATGGAGACTATCTTATAAGAAGCAGGAACTACTTACCCTTCGGGAGCTCCTGAGTTCACCCCCATTTGTTTTGGTGGCTATCTTATAAGAAGCAGGAACTACGTACCCTTCGGGAGCTCCTGAGTTCACCCCCAGTTGTTTTGGTGGCTATCTTATAAGAAGCAGGAACTACTTACCCTTTGCGAGCTCCTGAGTTCACCCCCGGTTGTTTTGGTGGCTATCTTATAAGAAGCAGGAACTACTTACCCTTCGTGAGCTCCTGAGTTCACCCCCAGTTGTTTTGGTGGCTATCTTGTAAGAAGCAGGAACTACTTACCCTTCGGGAGCTCCTGAGTTCACCCCCAGTTGATTTGGTGGCTATCTTATAAGAAGCAGGAACTACTTACCCTTCGGGAGCTCCTGAGTTCACCCCCGGTTGTTTTGGTGGCTATCTTATAAGAAGCAGGAACTACTTACCCTTCGCGAGCTCCTGAGTTCACCCCCGGTTGTTTTGGTGGCTATCTTATAAGAAGCAGGAACTACTTACCCTTCGGGAGCTCCTGAGTTCACCCCCAGTTGTTTTGGTGGCTATCTTATAAGAAGCAGGAACTACTTACCCTTCGGGAGCTCCTGAGTTCACCCCGGTTGTTTTGGTGGCTATCTTATAAGAAGCAGGAACTACTTACCCTTCGTGAGCTCCTGAGTTCACCCCCAGTTGTTTTGGTGGCTATCTTATAAGAAGCAGGAACTACTTACCCATCGGGAGCTCCTGAGTTCACCCCCAGTTGTTTGGTGGCTATCTTATAAGAAGCAGGAACTACTTACCCTTCGTGAGCTCCTGACTTCTACCCCAGTTGTTTTGGTGGCTATCTTATAAGAAGCAGGAACTACTTACCCTTCGGGAGCTCCTGAGTTCACCCCCAGTTGTTTTGGTGGCTATCTTATAAGAAGCAGGAACTACTTACCCTTCGTGAGCTCCTGAGTTCACCCCCAGTTGTTTTGGTGGCTATCTTATAAGAAGCAGGAACGACTTACCCTTCGCGAGCTCCTGAGTTCACCCCCAGTTGCTTTGGTGGCTATCTTATAAGAAGCAGGAACGACTTACCCTTCGGGAGCTCCTGAGTTCACCCCCAGTTGTTTTGGTGGCTATCTTATAAGAAGCAGGAACTACTTACCCTTCGCGAGCTCCTGACTTCAGCCCCGGTTTCTATGGAGACTATCTTATAAGAAGCAGGAACTACTTACCCTTCGGGAGCTCCTGAGTTCACCCCCGTTGTTTTGGTGGCTATATTATAAGAAGTAGGAACGACTTACCCTTCGCGAGCCCCTGAGTTCACCCCAAGTTGTTTTGGTGGCTATCTTATAAGAAGCAGGAACGACTTACCCTTCGGGAGCTCCTGAATTCACCCCCAGTTGTTTTGGTGGCTATCTTATAAGAAGCAGGAACTACTTACCCTTCGCGAGCTCCTGACTTCAGCCTCGGTTTCTATGGAGACTATCTTATAAGAAGCAGGAACTACTTACCCTTCGGGAGCTCCTGAGTTCACCCCCAGTTGTTTTGATGGCTATCTTATAAGAAGCAGGAACTACTTACCCTTCGGGAGCTCCTGACTTCTACCCCAGTTGTTTTGGTGGCTCATCTCATTTGTTTTTTGTATTGTCCTTTTATGTGTCTTTACGTTCTGAGTTTCGTCTGATTTGTGTTTCTTTGCGCATAGTAGTGTCCAACACATATTGTTTTATTTTCATCGTCTTGTTTACCTTATCTTGCCAGTTTCTCTGAATTGCTCTGTTGTTATTTATTTCGGTATTCTCTAACGTTTATTATAACGTTTTCTGTTTTTTTATGACGAACATCTTTGTTTTTATCCAATTCAATTATTTTGCTTTATGTAAACAAAATGTAAAAATAATCATCACAACATAATGTTTATGATGTAGGTTAAGAACTCCAATTATATAAATAGCACAACATGATGATTATGGTGAAGGTTAGGAACTCCCAGTATATAAATAACACCACACAATGATTATGATTTGATTTGATTGTGTTTAACGCCACTTTCAGCAATATTTCAACCATGTCATGGTGACCAGTTTTAATGGTGGAAGAAGCCGGAGTACCGGAGAGAACCACTGACCATGGGCAAACAACTGGTAAATTTATCACTTGAGGCTGCGAGTCGAGTGCACCTTTTTGTAATTTACAAGGCCAGGTGCGAACCCACGCCGTATTGGTGTTAGGCTTGTATGAGTTGTTAGGTAATCCAACTACCTAACTCATTGAGCCATCCGGGCCCCATAATGTTTATGGTGTATGTTAAGAACTCCCAGTATATAGAAAAAACGTTGTTTTTTTATTTGAAAATTTAGAAAAGACAATCAGAACTTTAAAACATTGTTTTAGAATTTGTATGAGGAGTAGAACAGCTATGTCTCATTAATCTGGTCTGTCTTGTGATCGCCTTATGTCCAATGTAACATGTAAGTGATTGGCTATGTCATTAGCTCTCTTTAATAAATCATATGTTATACATATGACAACTGTGCTGCGAAAACACAACCCTATTGGTAATATGCATTGATTGAATCGGCACATGCAAAGCCAAAGCAACTATGTAAGTTGGATAAAGAAAAGCATGTCAATAAGCATGTTTAAATTAAAAAATACTGTAGTAAAAACACAACAGCAATTCTTCTACCTTTCAGAAAATGAGAGTGCAAATATTGATTTTCCTTCTTTCAACCTCGTTGGTGGTAGAGTATGGCGATGCTACTAGTAGAAGGGACATAAAATCCTGCTGGGCCACATGGTCTAGATGTTCAAGCTGGTCTAGTATTGCAACTGGCATTTTATGGCTAAGATGTGATACTTGTTGTAAATGCATGGGAAAAGCTGGTGGAACTTGTGTTTTGAAACCATCGACCTGTGTACTTAGCAGTCAAGCCTACCAATGTGATTGTTATAGTCATCATCTATCTGAACGACGGCCATCTGAGTGTGATAGTGCTTCAAACTTAATTGATGGGTGTAAAAAGAGTGACAGTAACATTGCAGATTATGGCCTTAGAAATGCAAAAGTTTAGTGAACTAATGTAATATGTTAAAAAATAAAACAACTACGTGATTATAGAGAACGTTTATATTTGATACAGTTAACTAATTAAGCTAACTGCTTTTCTCCCATTTGTAGGAATCGAAATTCCTTAGTAAATTGCTTAATCAATGTTAGATCATATTTTGCCTGCAAGTTTTCATTCATTGCATAATTGGTTATATTGAAAAACCAAATTTAAAACATTGCAAATAGATAAAACAAAACGTTCAAATCCCAGCTAATCCCGGCTAATGATGTCTGAATATGAGGACAATAATCCTAATATGTGCAAATATGAAGCCTACCCTAACTAATGCTATTGATGCCTGATATAACGGATAATTAAAATGTCACAGACAACCCTATTAATGCTACTTATGTGTAGGAGATATATCTCCAAAACGTTTATATGTACAGCTAAGCTATGTTAGCATTGCATATGCCTTAGAAAAAAAACCTAAAATGTCTAAATCTGGAACTAATCCAAACTAATATCATCAAACCTTGAAAGAGACATACAAATTTACCATATTTGTGTTTGTTTGCATAGAGTAGTTTCTAACACATCTTGTGTTGTGTTTTCTTTTTTGTTTCATCATGTGTACCCTATGCTGCCAGTTGCTCTGGATGGTCCATTTTTGATTGTCACTTCGGTATTCTCTAACGTTTCTTGAATTAAATATTTATCATTTCCCCGGTCCTTTTCTCGTTCCTGTTATATCACCGGATTTGCAACTAGTTTAACGCGACGGGTGTCAGTAGTGGAGCAGGAACAGTTAGCACTTCCGGTTCACATGAGTTCACCCCCGTTTTTGGCGGGGTTCGTATTAATCAATCTTTAGCTTTATGCGTAGTGTTTTGTAGATCGTTGTTTGTCCTTTAGTTGTTTTTTTTTCAAATGGGTATTGTGTTGTCTTCTTCGAATTACGAATTATGCTTACCCATTTGGTATCTTCTAGCTCTTCATAGTGTATAAGACTTCATTATCAAAGGAAGTGAACAGTAGTGACAACACAATTAAACGACATTTGACTCCATTGTTTTTGAAAACAACAGTTTGAAGATAAGGATCATGATCTTCCCTGACTAGATGCCAACGGACACAAGTGCCCATGCAAGCAACCTTATATCATGGGAACTGTTAAAAGTTATAACAACCCTCTTTCAAAGCGTTTAATTTCTATCCTTACAGCTGTTAAAACGGGTCGCCATATATCATGCTATTAGCTTTTTATTTAGATTTATGACTGAACTATGACAAGCCCTGACACAATGCGAACAATGACAAAAGCTGAAACCACGCGAACTATCAATACACCAGAGACAACATGATTATTTAGTGAAAGCACATCATCTATATAACGGAACATGAAATTAAAGGATCGGGCTAGCTTCTTTTCGCTTTGCTCGTGAAACCCCTGTATGAAGTTTGCCTCATACGAATAAAAGAACAAGTCAGCGAGAAGAGGAACACAGTTTGTACCCATCGGTATGTCGTATGTTTGTTGAAAAAATCGTCCACTAAATATAACAAATATGTTGTCAATAAAAAAACTCGAAGATATTGATGATATCAGTTTCAGAGAACGCTTTGGTAGAATCACAGTGATGGTTGTTACAAAATAAGATCTGTTCCTTCCTAGCACAAGATATTTGTATATTCGTTGACCATTCGTTTTGCTAAAACACAGTTGGACCAACTCCTTTAAGTTTTCCTTCTGCTTAGGGTAAGGAATGGTTGTGTAGAGGGTAGAGAAGTCAAATGCTTTAATGCTATTGCAGGAGGAGAGGAACCTAGATTGTATGTACTCTAGCAGATCTTTAGAGGTATTCAAAACCCATGTCTGATTTACACTACCCCTCGAGTAGCTACTGTCACTGTAACTCTGATGCCCGGCTTTGACCGCCGATATAATACATGTTAATAATTTGGAAAGAACTTTTTGGAGCATTTGGAATACCCAGCAAAATAGCCCTGATTGAAATGACACTTTTAATGAATTTAGGAGTAAAACAATGATATTAATAAAAACAGACTTCTACCTCAAGAAAATGTTACATTGTCATAAATTGATGTTGAAAAACAAACAGGACAACCTTAACATCGCTGCGTAAAGATCGAGCAACACGAACCCCACTCATTTGATGGTCAGCCTTAACGTCAATGCGTAGTTATCTGTGTAGGGTTTTGTAGATAGTTATTTGTAATGTTGTTTTTTTTCTTTTGGCCATTGTGTCATCAGTTCTTCTGAGTATAAGTCTGCGACTGGAATGACGCTTGTCTTTTCCAAAAGCGTTTGAAGATATCAAATGGGTAATGAATCAGAAACCGCAAACGAAGAAGGAGAGACAACGCAATGGCCAAAAGAAAAAGGATAAAAGGACAATAACAATCTACAAAACACTACACAGAAAACTAAAGATCGAGCAACACGAACCCAACTAAAACCGGAAGTGAACTCACGTGTTCCGGACGTGTAAGCAGTTATTGTTCCACTAGTGGCACCCGTCTTGTTTCTATAGTTACAACCCCGTGATAAGTCATGATTGAGGAAAGAATCGGGAAGTTCGTACAACAAGTGCAAAATGGAACAAATCCGTGGTTATTTGATAATTTGTGACACAGATATTTCCTTAACCAAATCATGGTAACAACCTTAAAGCTTTGGAAAAAAATGACCGTTTAGTTGTACCTGTAGACATTGCAGGAATATTAATATACGTGCATTGTGGTACAATTTAAATGAATATGTAAGTCATGTCAAAACTTTCAGGAAAGGCTTGACAAAGGCTGGCTTTTCTATCAATTTCAAAATCTCGTACAAAGCATTTCATATTTTCCAACAATGTACATGGATTGTATTTATCTTACACAGGCTATAGAACCACATATTTTGTTTTATCAATTTTACAACGTAAAAAGATTGGATACAAAGACACTGTGCGCCCTATATGATTGAAAGATAATGATAGCAAATGTCAAATTCATGACGGTATGTACCTCAGAGGTCACACTATTATTTAAATAGTGTACATATGTTATTTTTCTTACTACCTACACATTATACTGAACAGAAAGGTTAATATCATTTAATCACTAGCAAACTATTAAAGTAATGTTGCTTATTGATTCCTTAACATCACCTATTTTAGACATATTGCCTTTTGAAATTTTAAATAAGCACGTTAAAGCTAAAATAATAAGATTAGAGATGGATGTTGACATTACCTGAAATTATCAAGCGCTAAAGATAGGCTAAGCTATAAGGATGCTATAATATTAGCAACTTCCTGTAATGATAGTCGTTGATTTATACCACAAATGTACCATGTATTTCTTCCAAAATGCTAACTGCTTATCCCTCGCCAGCAGCTGGATTCTTCGCCTGGTTTTTGATGACGACCGTGTTGGTCATCTATTTAGTTTTCTATGTTGTACTATCGTATATTATATACTCATATAAATATCTTGAATCTGATTTGATGAAACACTGTCATTTGATATTTATCCATTCATTGGGTCAACCGCTGATCGTAAGGTCTCATAGCAAGGTGCATCGCTCGCGCGGAAATCCCAAGGAAATTTCCATGTGAGCCTCACGTGTTTCCAATCATAGTTACTTCCCTTGATTCAACAGACAACACACATGGCGTCCAGCGACATGTTCGTCGCTCTAGGCGAAGAAGAAATGGAACGATTGTATTATATACTCATATACATATCTTGAATCTGATTTGGTATAATTGTGTCTGTCACAAAGCTACGTGTAATTGGTTACTTGGTATCTGTCACAAAACTACATGTACTCAATCACTTGGAGTCTGTCACACAACTACATGTATTCAATCACTTGGCGTCTGTCGCAAAGCGGCAGGTATTCTACTACTTGGTTTCTGATGCAAAAATATTATATATAATATGCCAATTATCACCCTTGTTGGTGTGTGACCCGACGGTTTGTTTCCCCTCGAAAAGTTAGGTTAACCTCTGGCAAGCCCTCGGGTGACCTTATTTTTCTCTGCGAGACAAACCGTCCGGTCTCACTCCAACAAGGGTGATAATTGCATAGTGTCTTTACGTTCTTATTTCGATGGTTTAAAGTCCGCTGCAATTGTCATGCCTTTTTTCTGCTATTCATGTTTGCTTGTGTATAATGGTTCCATACACGTCTTGCCTATATGAGTAACATGTCGAATGCCTAATAAGAGGCAGGAACTGATAACCGTTCGTGAGCACTCAATTGGCCTCATCTTTTTGGTTTTCTGTGTTGGTTTTTTTTCTGTTTTGCTTATCTTCGTCCTGCGTTTTGTGCACCCACTGTTGACAGTGTTTCCGCATTGTTAATTTTGTATTGATTGTCCCTTCGGTTTTCTCTAACGTTTATTTGCACTTCTTCCACGTTTGTGTATGCACACGCTTTAACAATTGCCGATTATCAGAAATATCTTTATAGTAACCACGACATGGTCTATGTTGACAATTGGAAAAGGCTAAAACTATGAAAATATTTAACTAAATGTCCTTAGTCGATTAAGAAGATAGCATATTCTAATGTTTCATTCGCGCCGCTAAAAACAATTGGATGTGGCAGTCGGTTCCAGTCATATATTGTGCGAAGGTAAAGCAGTTTTCGTTTTTTGTTTTGTTTGCAAACATTAAACAAGGAGGTCCTTAAGCATGGCTTATAATTTGTATGAGGAGTAGAACAGCTATGTCTCATTAATCTGGTCTTGCGATCGCATTATGTCCTATGTAACATGTAAGTGATTGGTTATGTCATTAGCTCTCTTTTATAAATCTTATGTTATACATATGACAACTTCTGTGCTGCGAAAACACAACCCTATTGGTAATATGCATTGATTGAATCGCACATGCAAAGCCAAAGCAACTATGTAAGTTGGATAAAGAAAGCATATCAATTAGCATGTTTAAATTTGAAAATACTGTAATAAAGAAACAGCAGCGATTTTTCTATCTTTCAGAAAATGAGAGTACAAATATTGATTTTCTTTCTTTCAACCTCATTGGTGGTAGAGTATGGCGATGCTGCTGCTAGAAGGGACCTAACATCCTGCTGGGCCACATGGTCCAGATGTTCAAACTGGTCTAGTATTGCAACTGGCGTTGTATGGCTAGGATGTGATACTTGTTGTAAATGCAAGGGAAAAGCTGGTGGAAGTTGTGTTTCGAAACCATCGACCTGTTTGTTAAGCAGTAAAACCTACCAATGTGTTTGTTATAGTCATCACCTATCTGGACGACGACCATCTGCGTGTGATGGATTCTCAAACGTAGATGATGGGTGTAAAGCGTGACAGTAAACATTGCAGATTAAGGCCTTAGAAATGCACACATTTTGTGAACTAATATGGAATATGCTGAAAATAAAGCAACTACATGATTATAGGAATCGTTTATATTTAATACAGTTAACTAATTAAGCTAGCTGCTGTTCTCCCATTTGTAGGAATCGAAATTCATTAGTAAATTGCTTAATCAATTTTAGATCATATTTTGTCTGCAGATTTTCATTCTTTGCAAAATTGGTAATATTTAAAAACCAACTTTAAAACATTGAAAACAGATAATCCCCGCTAATGATGTCTGTGTATGAGGACAATAATCCTAATATGTGCAAATATAAAACCTACCCTAACGAATGCTATCGAGTCCTGATATAACGGATAATAAACATGTCACAGACAACCCAATTAATGCTACTTATGTCTAGGAGATTTATCTTCAAAACGTTTATGTGTACAGCCAAACTCAGTTAGCATTACATATGCCTTAGAATAAAGAAAAAAATTCAGCACGAACAATGTCAAAACCCGAGACAACACGTGCTATCACACAACTAAGGACAAGGCAAATCATCACAAAACCAGACACAACACGTACCCTAAGAACACCCGATAAAACAGCCTCTGCCTTATTACATATCTTGACAATCCGTTGATAAGTCCTGAACAAGGAAAAGACGTAACGGTTAATGGTTTGTTTGACAAATAAAACTCTTCACATGCAGATGACGAAAGTGCAATTACAAAACAAATATAAATGAAAAATAGAAAAATATAATTGTAATCGGAACAAAAATACCACCTTTATTTTATGCAGAACATCCAGTTCTCATAATAACACATTTGTTTACATAAAAGGTGAACATTATTGAATTGCTTGTGCCAAAGGGTGTTCCATTTTATTTAAGCATATTATCAACATGACACCTTTTCTTATAAATAGAAAATGGAAGGTCTTGGTTATGTCTATGATATTACTGCTGATGCGTAGACCTACCTAAAAAATCCAGCAAAAACAAAATCACTATTTTTTTATTTCGCTGTTTATCAAAGCATTTTTTCCAATTTTCTAAACATTTTAATTAATTCCGAATACTAATTACTATTGTGCTACATGTATTGTCACCATTATGAAGAAAGTCTGGACATCGAACAGGTAGTAGTGCCACACGCATCTATTTTCAGTATGGGATTACAGTTATTTTCTGATATTTATGTTAGCTAGCAACACATTTTGCGTCAATTATGTACCAAAGGCAACTTGCATTATATTTCTTTTATCAGAATGATATTTGAGGTTTAAGTTTGTTTCTATATTGTGGGTAATCGCCTTGAATCTCGGTTGATGGTAGCTGTTAATGTTAAAAAGGAAGTTACAAAACAAATGGACCCTGGTGGTTACGTACAAATTATCACATAGAAAGTTTTATGATCGCTATATATGTTCCATTTGCTATGGTCAGTATCACGTTTTTCTTCCTTTTCACGACTTTTTTTCGGGTTTTGAACAAGAATAACATGACAGATGCCACTAGTGAACTAGGGATTATTTTATTATCATGAAAAGAAAAATTAAGTATTGATGGTAAATAAAGTAGATATCTACTTTAGTGCGCACGACTCTGGAATAACCTTCATCAGATCTTCTTAAAGTCAAAATATTGTAAATATGTTGTCAATCAAGAACTCGAGCATTTTGATGATCTCTGTTTCAGAGTTATGTCCCTTGCTAGGACAAGGTATTTCCATCCAGGCTTGCCATTTTGTGCTTAGGAAACACAGTTGGACTACCCTCCTTTATTTATATTTCAGCTTCGAGTGGAGAATAGTTGTGTAGAGGGTAGGAAAGTCAATGTGTTAATGCTATTGTAGGAGGAGAATGACCTTTATTGTATGTACTCTAACAGATTTGTAGAGTTCTTCAGAATCCACATCTAATTAACACCACCCTTTGAATAGCTAGTGTCACAGTAACTCTGAAGCCCGGTTTTTACCGGTGATCGAGAATATATTTCAATAACATTAAAACGAGGTTTTCTGGAGGATTTGGCAGACCCAGCATTATAACGACGCTGTTTGTAAGGACACTTGTGTAATTTAGAAATTTAGTAGAGTGACGGTAGATACCGTTCTTCATATTTGCTTGAAATTCCAAAGGAACATAAAACAAACCTATGATTATCCACGATTTCCACTTTCGTGAGTATCGTCGTGGTATATGAAGGGTGCCAAGTGAATTGGCAATGCCAAATTCCTTTATCAACCAGTCTACGTAACGTGACTTATGCACAAAAACCAATATTGTTATGGGCCTTGTCTGTGGAGACAACAACATTTGGGTCTTTAAAGATTGATGTAGTGCGAGTGTTCATAGAACTATTGAGGTTTTTCTTAATTCTAATTTGTATCAACGACCTAACACTCTTCACCCATTCGGAAAGAGTATGTAAGTTCTCCTTTTCACGTTTTGTCCATTGTCTGGCATATTTCCAGAGAGCATCCATCAGAATATTCTCGCAGAGAGTTGCTGTTGACAATGTTAAGATCACCAGTAACAACGTGGCCACCCGGATTATATATGAGTGGTGAACTTCCACATGTCCAATCAGGAGGCTTAGTCTTGGAATCGTCAATATTGAGATTGTGCAACACCGTCTTGTAGATAAATATTTTCGTTGCAATAGATGTGGTATAGGTATACGAAATTATAGGTACGAACTGATCCTTAAATTATTGAGGAATGTTAGATTCGACTGATTTATAATAAAGGATATTGCCAAATGTGTTGGCATTGATACCTTTGCCTGGAAACGGAAGTCTCAGAAAGAAAAGTTTGTCTATTTCATCTTTCTTAATGCCAACGACTATGAAGAGTATGTGACTGACAATATAATTATGACACACGAACTATAACCAATGCAAAATTCCTTTATCAACCAGTCTACGTGACTGGCAATATCCAAGACGATTGCTGTAAGTTTGTGTTTATTTGAATTCAGATTTTTCACATGGTTTACCAAGCATGAATTATACAAGGTATGTAGTTTTCGAAGGGTAGTGGAAATAGTTTCGTGTGATTGAGCGAATATAAAATAAAAAAAAATTACAAGACGAACCGAACGGGGAAATCAAAAAGAGAATCACAATACAAAACTGAATGATATAGATAATACGAACAAGATTTAAAACCAGTGACGAACGTTCTCGCTCATGGAAGGTAAGCTCATCCTGCTCCACTAGTAGCACCTGCCATGTCATCAGTGGTACCGATATTCCGTAACGGTTAGCAAAGTCATGATGGAACTTTGTGCCAATATTATTTCAACTCAGCCATCAGGAACACTTGGATCAGTTACTTCCATATGACAACAAACTCTCTATCAAAGAAATACAAGCTGTAATACCCTCAATCGTAACTACTCGGCCATTCTCGCTACCCTGTAAATAACCTCGTACGTACATAGTAGACATTCTTCTTAAATTGTTTGCCGGAAGTTAAGTTAAGTTAAGCCGCACAAAAATATAGTCCACGAAAATCCAATATGGAAGACATACTAAGTAAAATCTAATCATGCAAAACTAATTAAAACTTTAATTGAAATATAGAAAATTGCTTAAAATATAATTTTATCAAACGTTCATGTAACTGACATGTGAAAAGTAGTGCGATGTATACGCCTAATGCATACGAGGTTATTTGCAGGTTAGCCAGAATGGCCGAGTAGTTACGATTGCGAATACCCTATCAACCTGCAAAAGTTTACAAGATATCAAAGGGAGCTGTAAATCGACGGACAAACAAGGCGATGATAACAAACAAAAACAACAACAAAAACACACAACAAAACCCCAACACAATGGTAATAAAGAACTACCAACTACCTATGCCCATCGTGTGAGTCTGCCTAAAGTAGCAAAACAACTATGAGACACGAAATATATCCGTGGTCGCCATAAAATATATGTATTTCAGAACAAATTGATTAATGCGACTGTAAAGCTCTTGAAGTTTTTCCTACTAATGTTTTAAGAGTCTAATTTTACAATAGTTCTGATGATTCCACCATTCTTCCAACATGGTTGTTGTTACTATTAATAGGACACATGTGTAAAGCATACACATAAAGCAAATAAATCCATGGTATTCCATCAAATGAGTTCTTAATACGGGACGAAGCTGCTTTCCTCGTGTAATAAGAATGTCACACCTATTGTGCGTACAATAAGATTGTTCAACAGCTTTTAATGAGGATTAATGTGCTAAGAGTGTCCTGTTGTAAGGCTAAAACTTTATTTTCCATAACGTTTTTTTTTAATATATGAATGAAAACGTAGATATCTTACCGTATGTAGTTAGTGGAATAATCAAAAGATGGTTGGGAGCAGGTATAATAAAGGCCATGATAGCTGAAATCAGCTAATGTTACCTGTGTCTGAGGTAGGAGAACCTCACATTTCTTTAAATGCACATTACTAAAGAACTGTACATTTCAACAATATAGTGTTGTCATTGACTTGCGTCAGGTTAGTTGTTTTATTCGAGTACTCCGGTTTCCTCCACCAATAAAACTGACCGACACGACACGCCAAAGCTGAAATATTGCTGGAAGTGGCGTTATACACCATAACCATACCCCCTCACACCATAGCCCTACCCCCTCACACCATAACCCTACCCCCTCACACCATAGCCCTATCCCCTCAACAATATATATATTATAAACCATGTGAGTTCCAAAACCTAGACTATATTATACTATATTTATACTTATTATTACATATAATATCAAAATAATGACAGTTTCTCTACAATTAAAGGTAGTTATTTGCCAAGTAAGTGCTAACATATACCATGGGGACCTCTGGTTAATTATGGTAATATTTTTATTGCATATATAATTCATTTGTCACTACACGAAGTAGTTTACATGTACCACATGAATATACTGGGTTATTTTTCCTTGATAAATCATTTAATATTAACAGTGCTATCTAGAGAGTATTTATTTATTTACCAGATAGCTTCATCTTAGGCTAAAAAATAGGTCACCATGCAATTCAGAAAGAAAGGGGAGTGGACATACATGCTTCTTCTAGTTGTGATATTATTATTATTTACATAGGCTGCGCCATCGTACCTTTATCAGCGGTGATGTTTTGTTTCCATATTTTTTTTTATTTAACAGACATGACAATTATACACACATATAGTCTTTTAAAATTTAGAAAACAAAGCTTATGAAATGTACACTTATAATATACTCTGTAGGTGTACAAATAAGTAGTGTTACTACTTGGTTTGTTGGTTTATGGTGCTTAACGCCACTTTCAACAATATTTTAATTTTACCGTCGCAGTCAGTTTTATTGGTGGAGGATACCGCAGTACTCGGAGAAAACCTGTCGCATGTAACTGAAAAACTTTACCACATGATGTTGCATCGAGTACATCTCGCCATGAACGGGGTTCGAACTCACAGTTGTAGAAAAAATGATATATATACGATAGTTAGAACATGAATTATGACAATGTTCTGTCTTTACATAACAATCTCTAAAGTTTGCTTCCTAGTTTCGTATTTTCATAGATTAAATTACTCTCGGGTTAATTTCAATGTAATGCTAATAAAGATTGTCTCTTTGATAGCAATACCCGGGGGAGTATATATACAGAATAAAGGTAAACTCGATTCATACAGCACCAACACAGAAAACAACAGGAAATACAAATATAAAACACAAAAAGTAAACAAACAACAATGAAACATTCAAGTGATAAACTGGGATCTAAGAAGACTTTGAAAAAGACAGGATGTAATCAGAATCCGTAAATTGAAGAAAAGAAAGAATTGACAAAAGGAGAAACAAATATATACAAAAGACTTCAAAGAAAACAAAAGATGGAGTAACAAGAACCCCAATACAAGCCTATATAAGGGTGAACTCATGAAACTATGGAAAAATACTTGTCATTACCGTAATCCTAAAGGGACATAGCTCATTGGACAAAATAAATAGTGTTGGGATCCCATTAGCAGATTTAACACGGCCACAATTATATGTCGGATCCAAGCCATGACCTGAATTTCCAGTGTGATATGTCATTATGTTTGTGCTCAGTGAAAAGGTGAGAGGGGATGGTTCGTTTTATTGATGAAATCGTTGACCATCATCTTTTACATTTTCTGTTTATAATGTACAACAGAACATAGCATTGTACAATATGATCACTGTGTGGATTATTTGTTGTAATACTAATAATATCATAAAACTTCCATACATTAAATGTTAAAGCATCATTAATATAAGTAAGAAACAAAACAGTAAAATACAGCTTGCTTATTGTTAGAAACCATGGTAGCAAGTATATATATAATGTAATATGACTTTTAACTTTGGTTAATGGGGGAGCTCCTATCGTTTTATGAGTTAGTGAGTGAGTGATTATTGTTTAACGCCTGATGAGCAATTTGTCAGCGATGCCATGCATACGTTACATTTTAATGGTGATGAGTTCCATCTCTTTCTATTAAAAGCTTAAGCAGGGCTATCAACATTGATAGTCTTAACAAGCCATCTATATAGACACAAAACGAAAGACTGCCTCTCATCAAATCAACCTCAAATCAGTGAACACATAAAATACATGGACATTATCAACTCTTTATTTCCTAAAAGAGTGATGGTCAACAATTCCCTCAATGTAGACACAACAAGAACAACTACCTCTCATCAAATCTACCTCAAATCAGTGAACAGATAAAAGACATGGACATTCTCAACTCTTTACGTCCTTAAAGAGTGATGATAAACAATTCCATCTATATAGATTCAAAAATGAACAACTACCTCTCATGAAATCTCCCTTAAAGCAGTGGACAGATACAATACTTAGACAAACCTCAACTCTTTACGTCCTTAAACAGTGATGATAAAAAATTTCATCTACATAGATACAGAACAAACAACTTCCTCTCACCTCAAATCTACCTAAGATCAATGAACGCATAAAGCACATGGACATTCTCAATTCTTTAAGTACTAAAACTTTGATGGTCAACAATTCCATAAATTTAGATACAACACGAACAACAATACTACCTCTTATCAAGTCAACCTCAAATCAGTGAACGCATAATAGACATGGACATAGTTCATTTCTATAAGACCTTAAACAGTGAATGTCAAACATTACATCAATATAGACACAAATTAATAACTATCTCTCATCAAATATACCTCAAATCATTGAACACATAAAATACATGGACATATTTCAACTCTTTAAGTCATTAAACAGTGATTGTCAAAAATTCCATCAATATAAACACAAAGCGAACAACTACCTCTCATCAAATCTACCTCAAATCAGTGAACACACAAAAGACATGGACATAGTTTAACTCATTAAATCCTTAAACAGTGATAGTTAAAATTCCATCAATAGAGACACATAATGAACAAATATAACTACCTCTCATCAAATCTACCTCAAATCAGAGAACGCATAAAAGACATGAACATAGTTCAACTCTTCAATTCATTTACAGTACTGGTTGAAGATTTCATCAATATAGAAACAAAACGAACAACTACCTCTTATAGAAGCTACTTCAAATCAGTGAGCAGATAAAATACATGTACAAACCTCAACTCTCTAAGTCCTTAACCAGTGACGTTTCAAAATTCTATCAATATCGACACAAAACTAACAACTACCTCTCATAGAAACTACATCAAATCAGTGAACAGATAGAATAGATGTTCAAACCTCAACTCTCTAAGACTTTAAACAGTGATGGTTCAAAATCAATACAGCCATAAAACGAACTAATACATCTCATCAAATCTACCTCAAATTAGTGAATACATAAAAGATATGAACATAGTTCAACTCTTTAAGTCCTTAAGCAGTGATGATAAAAAAACATTGTCAATATAGATACAAAACGAACGTCTACCTCTCATCAAATCTACCTCAAATCAGTGAACACATAAAAGACATGGACATATGTCAACTCTGTAAGTCCTTAAACAGAGATGGTAAATAATTCGATCAATACAGATATAAAACGACACCTACCTCTCATCAAATCTACCTCATATCAGTCAACAGATAAAATGCATGGACAAATCTCAACTTTTTAAGTTCTTAAGCAGTGATGGTCAACAATTCCATTTATATAGACACAAAACGAATAACTACCTCTTATTAAATTTACCTCAAATCAGTGAACATATAAAAAACATGGACATAGTTTAACTATTTATGTCCTTAAGCAGTGATGCTTACAAATTCCATCAATATAGACACAAAACGAATAACTACCTCTCATCAAATCTACCTCAAATCAAGAAACACATAAAAGACATGGACGTAGTTCAACTCTTTAAGTCCTTACACAGTGATTGCCAAACATTCCATCAATATAGACACAAAACGAACAACTACCTCTAATCAAATATACCTCAATTTCAGTGAACACATAAAAGACATGAACATAGTTCAACTCTTTAGCACATAGATGGATAATCAGAATCTAAGGCGGTTAATTAGATCCCAAATGTGGTATGCTGTCAAGCTTCCACCTGGCTTGTCCTTATATAGAACAATTTACAACTAATTCATCTAATAATAAACATGAATTAATTTTTATCTAGATATATAATAGATTAACACATATTGCGTACTTTGTCTCATAATAACTCACGTGTTAATGTTGACAATTATCAGCTGATAAATCACGAGACTATTACGCCTTCATTTTGACAGTTTCCTGATTTGGTGACATTTCGTCAACAGTCATCATTTTTAGGTATTATAAGTTGTTTTTATGTAAAACGAGTTAATTCTCTAATAATCTATTAAATCTAAACTGATCAATCTTTACACGCAAGAGTGCGCAGCTTCAGTGAACTAAACTCACAACACCACACAAGATTATACAGCCTCAGTGAACACACTTACAACACCACACAATATTCCACAGCTTCAGTGAACTCACACACCACACAAGATTCCACAGCTTCAGTGAACTCATTAATCACACAAGATTCCACAGCTTCAGTGAACCCATTAACCACACAAGATTCCACAGCTTCCGTGAACCCACTCACCACACAAGATTCCACAACTTCAGTGCACTCACTCACCACACAAGATTATAAAGCTTCAGTGAACGCTCTCACAACACAACACAAAATTCCACAGCTTCAGTGAACCCACTCACCACACCACACAACAGTAGGTGGCTTAAATGGTGCAGACGAGGGGACTTCACTTTCACATGCTACCCATGTTGGCGTATGCCTAATAGCCACTCCCGCAGGATCAAAACCACTCTGCATCCCCAAAGTACTTGTATAAAACATGCATCACAACAATTCCATGAACATAGACACAAACCAAACAACTACCTCTCATCAAATCTACCTCAAATCAGTGAACAGATAAAAGACATGGACATAGTTCAACTCTTTAAGTCCTCAAATAGTGATGATAAAAAATTCCATCGAAATACAAAACTTACTTTTCACCTCAAAAAACACATAACAGAACACGACACCTGACGATCTAAATTTAGATTCTGGTCTGGGATAGATAGAAACATATTTTGGTTAATTAGATGCCAACTGTACCATGCTGTCTGATTTCAACATGGCTTGTCCTTTTTATAGAACACTTTATACCTAATTTATACCTAATTTACCTAATAATAAATATGCATTTATTTTTATCTAGACATATAATAGGTCAACACATATTATGTACTTTATCTGATGATAACTTGTATTACAAACTTCACGTGTTAATGTTGACAATTAACATCTGTTTAATTATAAATCACGAGACTATTACGCTCCATTTTGACAGTTTTCTGATTTGGTGAAATTTCGTCAACAGACATCATTTTCAGGTAATATAAGTTGCTGTTTTGTAAAACGAGTTAATTCTCTAATTATCTATTAAATCTGCATTAATCAAACTTGACACAAGATTCCACACCTTCAGTTAACTCACTCACAACACAATATTCATCAGCTTCAGTGAACTTAATCACAACGCACTATTTTGCAGCTTCAGTGCACCCACTCACTCCACCACACATGGATATGTAGCTTTAGTGAACTCATTCACCGCACAAGATTATACAGCTTCAGTGAACTAATTCATCACACAAGATTCCACAGCTTCAGTGAACTCACCACACAACACACGATTCTGTAGCTTCAGTGAATTCATTCACCATACACTATTTTGTAGTTTCAGTAAACTCACTCACCACACCTCACAATATTATGTAGCTTCCATGAACTCATTCACCACACCACACAAGATTATGTTGCTTCAGTGAACTCATTCACCACACCTCAGAAGATTATGTAGCTTCAGTGAACTCACTCACGACACCGCAACCTATTATGTAGCTTCAGTGAACTCACTCACCACACCACACAAGATTATGTTGCTTCAGTGAATTCACTCACAATACCACACAATATTATGTAGCTTCACTAAGCTCACTCAAGACACCACACACTATTATGTAGCATCAGTGAATTCACTCACAACACCATACAATATTATGTAGCTTCGGTGAATTTACTCACCACACACTATTCTGTAACTTCAATGAACTGACTCACCCCACCACACAATAGTATGTAGCTTCAGTGATCTCACTCACCACACCTCACAATATGCTGTAGCTTCCGTGAACTCACGCACAACACCACATAAGAATGTGCAGCTTCAGTAAACTTTAATACCACACCACACAATATTCTGTAGCTGCAGTGCACCAAGTTATCACACCACACAACAATCAATATGCTATAATATTTGCTATGTTTGGTGGACGTGTTTTTTCAAGAGACAGCCGGTATCACAATGGGGACAAACTGTGTTCCTCGTCTCGCTGACTTGTTCCTTTATTCGTATGAGGCATAGTTCACACAGGGGCTTCACATGAAAGACGAAAATATACTAGATCGAACCTTTAATTTCACGTTCCGCTATATAGATGATGTCCTTTCACTAAATAGTTCTTGGTTTGGTAATTTCGTTGATCGCTTCTATCCCATTGAGTTGAAATAAAGGATACTACAGATACAAATAGGTCTGATTCATCCCTTGACCTATTCCTCGGAATTGACATTGGGGGTGGTTAAGAACAACATATTACGACAAAAGAGATTATTTCAATATTCCTATTGTGAACTTTCCATCTAGATGGAGCAACTTTCCAGCAATACCTGCCTGTATGCGATATTCCAGAGCTTGGGGTTGCTATCAGAAACTTCTTGACTAAGTTGAAGACATCGATGCAAAAGTCTTACGGTCGCCACCATGACTGGGCTGACCAATATGGCATATATGTGAGACAAATGACCACGGATATGCTCTACTTGTCGTAAACACCATATCAAAACAACACTGCAATGCTAATAGCGATGCTTGCAAACACCAGACAAAGCACCATTCTAATGACAACACCTGTTTCTTTAATAATTTTAACGGAATTAGTAAACACACGACAACAGCCTCTTTTAAGGATTATAACGGTATTTGTTGACACACGACAACACTCTATTTTAATAATTATAACGATATTTGCAAAAGCATGACAACAGCCTCTTTTAATAATCATAACGGTATTTGTTAACACATGAAGACACTCTCTTGTTATAATATAACGGTATTTATTAATACAGGATAACACTCCGATTTACTAATGATAACGGTATTTGTCAACACATGACAACACTCTCTTTTAATATTAATAACAACGGTATTTGCTAACACATGACAGCATCCTCTTTTAACAATCATAACGTATTTATTAATACATGACAACACCCTCTTTTAATAATTATAATAGTATTTGTATTCTCTACATCTTGAAAAAGAAAATAAATACTTTTTAAATTAAGAACGCCAAATTCGTTGGAAGACAATAAGGTGTATATATCATGTTGGAATAAGGTAGTATTAGTGAAGAAATATGTATACATAATATTTACATTGCAATGCAAACCATATATTACAGGATATCAACATCATGGCCAGTTCTTCACCTGTCTGTGGTATATGTGATTCCCGCCATATTTATAAAGCATCAGCAGTTTGGTGTCCAGAGTGTGACGAAGGACTTTGCATGGACTGCACACAGCACCATAGTTTATCGAAAGGTACGAAACACCATAATACTATACCAATATCTGACTACCAAAAGCTGCCATCATTCGTTTTAGACATAAGTCAATTTTGTCAAGAGCACAACGAAAGATATCGATTCTACTGTAGGAAAGATGAATGTCCGTGCTGTGAAATTTGCATGGTAGAAAATCACGAAGACTGTTAAAATGTAGACATTCTTAAATCATTGGCTAAGAATGTAAGGACATCAGTTCAGTTTAAAGAAGTTGAACAATTAATTGATGAACTGATGATAACTGTTAATAGAATTAAACAAAATAGAGAGAAGAACTCGGTAGATGTTACTGAACAGAAACAAATGGTAGAGAGCGAAATACGAGAACTGAGAACCAACATCAACAATCATCTTGACAAGTTACAGGACGAACTGATGAAGGAATTGACTGAAACAGAAACAAAAA
Source organism: Bathymodiolus brooksi (assembly GCA_963680875.1). Taxonomy (NCBI): domain Eukaryota; kingdom Metazoa; phylum Mollusca; class Bivalvia; order Mytilida; family Modiolidae; genus Bathymodiolus; species Bathymodiolus brooksi. The sequence continues at coordinate 68,641,873 of OY804586.1, forward strand.
TAAGTGGGAAAACAAGTGCATTACTGTCTTCTTTAGATGAGACAGAGAAAGATCTGACTGAATACCAGACAAACGTAGTTATCATAAAACAGTATGCATCAGAACTACAAATATTTCTGGCCATGAAGAAAATAGAGAGTGGTATAGAAACACACGACACATCTTTACATGCACTAGTCCACAGCGACAGTCTGAATCAAACCAAACTCTCGTGTAAGATAGAGAAGAGGTTGAAGAATATAATCACCAGCATTGAAACGTTTGGAGAAGTAGTTGTTGAATCAAAGCCATGTGAGTTATCCTTAGTTAGAAGAATAGATAAACAAGCCCAGATGATGGTAGCTGAACTAGAGCCGATGTCAGTTAACAATATAAGACTGAATTTGAAGCAAAAAATAAGCATCAAGGGGGAAGACATCAGAGGATGTTCTTTACTTCCAGATGGTAGAATGGTATTGTCCTGTTGCATTACTAATACTGTCAACTTTATCAATAAAGATGGAGTAGAACTATTCCAGATAGGTACTGATAAAACAGGATCCTGTACTTATGATACAGTTTATATTAAAGATAACAATAGCGTTGCTGTATCATCTGGATGGGATCTTAATAATAGATGTATAACAATAATAGACATAGAAAATCAACAAATCATGACAACTATCTCCATGGATACGGAGGTTTATGGCATTGCTGTTGGAGGTAGAACAATATATTACTTTACAGAGGATGGACAAAAGATGCTAAACCTTAGTGATAAGTCTGTAAGTGATATTATTAGCAGAGATATGTCTTACGTTGGTTACGTAGTGACATCTGGAGGTAAACTTTACTACACAAACTATTACGCACCTACAGTAACATGTTGTGATTTACATGGTACAACACAATGGGAATTCAATGATGAACGTGTTCTACAGGCTCCACAGGGCATCACTGTAGACAATGATGGGAACGTGTATGTCGTCGGTTATTATTCAAACAACGTTGTGGTTATCTCCCCTGATGGACAATGTCATAGACAACTATTGTCTGACAAGGATGGTCTGAAGTACCCACGTGTTCTTGATTATGACAGATCTACCAATAGGTTATTAGTTGTAAATGAGGAAGGTACTGCTTTTCTTTTTGATGTTACAAGAGGACAGTTAAAGAAAAGTAAAACATAGATATCATTTGATAATACGATTGGTATCGTAAAGAACTAACTGTTACTTATTTATTTAATCAATCCATCTTCTAATCCAGTTCATGTAGTTCATCTGTCATTCAGTAATATAGACAACATAGATTCCAAAATGTATTAGCCCACTATTTATCTGTCATCCATTAGAACAAATGATATAGATTATAATATTAATTAAAATATAAATTTATTACCTAAATATTTACTTCCTAAATTTCATAAGAATGTGTAGAATAATAAAGAGGTCAAATTTCTCACATTAATATTTTTCACATATATTTCCCATCTCAATCTTAAAAACTGTGTTTGATATTTGTATATTAAAGAAAAAGGTCTAATTGATTTATGTAAATTTCAATAAAAACAAAAAAAAGTTTATTCTTATTATATATTATATTTATAGAATTACATGTATGTTATTACCATGATAAGACAAATTAAGAAGTGATGGTAAAACATTTAGATATCTACCTTAGTGAGCACGACTTGTTTCTGGAATAACCTTCATCAGGTCTCCATATATTCCAAAATTAACTTAAGTATAATAATACAGGTCAATTTTATTACACCAACATATACATCCTAAATCTTATAAAACTGTGTATGGTTGTGTACACTTGAAATAAAAAAAAATGTAAATTACAAAGTTGATTTAAGCATAAAATAGAAATAAAATCAAATATATTGGCCATTATATTTATATCCTAAATCTTAAGAAACAACATTTGAAAAATGCTTGTACACTTATGGAGAGGTTAAATGTATTACTCAAATTTATTAGCCCAATATTTATCAGTCATCCATTAAAACAAATAATATAGATTCTAATATTGATTGAAATAAAAATACGGTCAAATCTATTACCTACATATTTACATCCTAAATATAATAGAAATGTGTAGGTTATTTGTATACCTAATATAGAGTTCATATTTATCGCATTAATATTTTCCTCATATATTTCCCTCCTCAATCTTATGAGACTCCGTAGGATATTTGTATATTTAATAAAGAGGCTAAAATGATTTATGTAAATTTTAATAAAAAAAACATTATTCTTATTATATATTTATGGGATTTTTTTTATTATCATGAAAAAAAAGTTGAAGTATTGACGGTAAAAACGTAGATATCTACTTTAGTGAAAACGACTTGTTTGCGGAATAACCTTCGTCAGGTCTCCTCCTCGGAGTCAAAAGATTGTAAAATTAAAATTCGAACAGCTACATCTCACCTAATATTATTTATTCCAGAAGAAACGTGTCGTCCATACTAAATTAGATATCTACAAGTTTATCATTGAAGACAAGAAAAACTACATATGTCGATGGATATCTAAGTAATTAATTGAAATGGATCTTTAACGCTCATGATTGGCTCTCCGGTGGCAATACTAATAAATGAAAATAGAGAGAGAGAAAAAGAGAAACAAACTTAGTAGTGAAGCAAAAGAAAGTGTGTATTAAATCTTGATCTATATTATTATATTATTACTATTAGCTCTGTTCTTGTCATTGTTCTACAAATGTATAATACGAAACAAAGATACGTTGTCCATCTGTTCTTGTCATTTTTCTACATATGTATAATACGAAACAAAGATACTTTGTCTAGCGGTACCGAGTTATGTAGTTTATCATGTAAAAGATTGAGGATACCAAAATGTGTGATCCGACATCAGGTCTACATAATGACAACGGAGCTAAAAATGCAGCCTTATTTCAGTTGTATACAATTAGTATCTCGTTAACCAACGAGAAAGACAATGCAATGATAAAGAAAACGTCAAAAAGACAAAAACTATGCATAGTACTAGAGAAAGAGCAACACGAATCCCACTAGTTATGTCTGTAAAGTTACACTCGTTAAATAGCAATATAACTACGACTATCGAAATATTTCCGTGGTCGCCATGAACACATGTATTCCTTAGCAAATTCATGATGGCGACTGTAAAGCTATTGAAGTTTGTCCTTATCATGTTTTAAATGTCTAATCTTAGAATTGCATCTGATGACCCCATTAACCTTCCAAAATGGTTCGTGTTAATTAATAATTCTAACATGACCTCCGTCTTTCGCTTTGTTAAGAAACGAGCGAGCTATCCATTCGGTATAATTTCATTAGCACATGCGCCGGTGAATGTGACTGACTTTTCCATTGGCAGCATAAAATGTAAACCGAATAATGCCTATAGAGGACGCAGTATTATTTGAGTTACATAAATTGTGTGCGACATTTTCCGCAAGCGTAAATATAAACTACCGTCTTCCAATCAAAGTATATTACCGTATTTGTACTCATAGACATATCAGAGTCGAAATCAATCATGGAAGCCAGAATGTGTTTTGAGTTTTAACATGGATTGGCGGATATTAGTACATTTCACCCCTCCCTTCTGGCTAGAGATAAAATACTAATATCCGCCAATCCATGTTCAAACTCCCAACACATTCTGGTTTCCATGAACGATCTACAAAACATTATACTTAGAACTAAAGACCGAGTAACGCGAAACTCACTGAAAACCGGAGGTCTGAAACATTAAGCAGTTCCTGTTCCACTTGAGGCATCCGTGGTCTTACTCCAGTGACGAAGCCAGTGATAAGTCATGAATGAGGAAAGGACCGGGAAGTGATACGACAAGTGGAACATATCCATGGTCACTTGTGACACAGATATGTCATTGCGGTCAACAAATTCATAGTGGCGACCGCAAAACTTTCGAAGTGATGTATTCAACTGAACAAGTATTAACCCTTGGTTCAGTAACTTCCTTGTTTGCAGCAACCCTCTATCAAAGTAAGTCTAAAGGCCAGTTTTGACCGCTGATCAAATATATGTTAATAATTTGGAAAGAATGTTAGTGGAACATTTGGCAGACCCAGCAATATAACGCTGTTTGTCAGGAAACTTTAAAATTTTTAATATATTACATAATAGTCAACATTGACAAAGATGTTGTATGGCTGAAGGAGAATGATCTTAATGTTAATAAACTACATAATAGTCAACATTGACAAAGATGTTGTATGGCTGATGGAGACTGATCTTAGTTTTAATAAACTACATAATAGTTAACATTGACAAAGATGTTGTATGGCTGATGGAGACTGATCTTGGTTTTAATACATTACATAATAGTCAACATTGACAAAGATGTTGTTTGGCTGATGGAGACTGATCTTAGTTTTAATACATTACATAATAGTCAACATTGACAAAGATGTTGTATGGCTGATGGAGAATGATCTTAATGTTAATAAACTACATAATAGTCAACATTGACAAAGATGTTGTATGGTTGATGGAGACTGATCTTAGTTTTAATATATTACATAATAGTCAACATTGACAAAGATGTCGTATGGCTGAAGGAGAATGATCTTAATGTTAATTAACTACATAATAGTCAACATTGACAAAGATGTTGTATGGCTGAAGGAGAATGATCTTAATGTTAATAAACTACATAACAGTCAACATTGACAAAGATGTCGCATGGCTGAAGGAGAATGATCTTAATGTTAATTAACTACATAATAGTCAACATTGACAAAGATGTTGTATGGCTGAAGGAGAATGATCTTAATGTTAATAAACTACATAACAGTCAACATTGACAAAGATGTCGTATGGCTGATGGAGACTGATCTTAATGTTAATTAACTACATAATAGTCAACATTGACAAAGATGTTGTATGGCTGAAGGAGAATGATCTTAATGTTAATAAACTACATAACAGTCAACATTGACAAAGATGTCGTATGGCTGATGGAGAATGATCTTAATGTTAATAAACTACATAATAGTCAACATTGACAAAGATGTTGTTTGACTGATGGAGAATGATCTTAATGTTAATAAACTACATAGCAGTCAACATTGACAAAGATGTCGTATGGCTGATGGAGAATGATCTTAATGTTAATAAACTACATAATAGTCAACATTGACAAAGATGTCGTATTGCTGATGGAGACTGATCTTAGTTTTAATACATTACATAATAGTCAACATTGACAAAGATGTCGTATGGCTGATGGAGACTGATCTTAGTTTTAATAAACTACATAATAGTCAACATTGACAAAGATGTCGTATGGCTGATGGAGACTGATCTTAGTTTTAATAAACTACATAATAGTTAACATTGACAAAGATGTCGTATGGCTGATGGAGACTGATCTTAGTTTTAATAAACTACATAATAGTCAACATTGACAAAGATGTCGTATGGCTGATGGAGACTGATCTTAGTTTTAATAAACTACATAATAGTTAACATTGACAAAGATGTCGTATGGCTGATGGAGAATGATCTTAGTTTTAATAAACTACATAATAGTCAACATTGACAAAGATGTCGTATGGTTGATGGAAACTGATCTTAGTTTTAATAAACTACATAATAGTTAACATTGACAAAGATGTTGTATGGCTGAAGGAGACTGAAATTAGTGTTAATAAACTACATAATAGTCAACATTGACAAAGATGTCGTATGGCTGATGGAGACTGATCTTAGTTTTAATAAACTAAATAATAGTTAACATTGACAAAGATGTTGTATGGCTGAAGGAGAATGATCTTAATGTTAATTAACTACATAATAGTCAACATTGACAAAGATGTCGTATGGCTGATGGAGACTGATCTTAGTTTTAATAAACTACATAATAGTTAACATTGACAAAGATGTTGTATGGCTGAAGGAGAATGATCTTAATGTTAATTAACTACATAATAGTCAACATTGACAAAGATGTTGTATGGCTGAAGGAGAATGATCTTAATGTTAATTAACTACATAATAGTCAACATTGACAAAGATGTCGTATGGCTGATGGAGACTGATCTTAGTTTTAATAAACTACATAATAGTTAACATTGACAAAGATGTTGTATGGCTGAAGGAGAATGATCTTAATGTTAATTAACTACATAATAGTCAACATTGACAAAGATGTCGTATGACTGATGGAGACTGATCTTTGTTTTAATAAACTACATAATAGTCAACATTGACAAAGATGTTGTATGGCTGATGGAGACTGATCTTTGTTTTAATAAACTACATAATAGTCAACATTGACAAAGATGTTGTATGGCTGATGGAGAATGATCTTAATGTTAATAAACTACATAACAGTCAACATTGACAAAGATGTTGTATGGCTGATGGAGAATGATCTTAGTTTTAATAAACTACAAAATAGTCAACACTGACAAAGATGTCGTATGGCTGATGGAGACTGATCTTAGTTTTAATAAACTACATAATAGTTAACATTGACAAAGATGTTGTATGGCTGAAGGAGAATGTTCTTAATGTGAATTAACTACATAATAGTCAACATTGACAAAGATGTCGTATGGCTGAAGGAGACTGATCTTAGTTTTAATAAACTACATAATAGTTAACATTGACAAAGATGTTGTATGGCTGAAGGAGAATGATCTTAATGTTAATTAACTACATAATAGTAAACATTGACAAAGATGTCGTATGACTGATGGAGACTGATCTTTGTTTTAATAAACTACATAATAGTCAACATTGACAAAGATGTTGTATGGCTGATGGAGACTGATCTTTGTTTTAATAAACTACATAATAGTCAACATTGACAAAGATGTTGTATGGCTGATGGAGAATGATCTTAATGTTAATAAACTACATAATAGTCAACATTGACAAAGATGTTGCATGGCTGATGGAGAATGATCTTAATGTTAATAAACTACATAACAGTCAACATTGACAAAGATGTTGTATGGCTGATGGAGACTGATCTTAGTTTTAATAAACTACATAATAGTCAACATTGACAAAGATGTCGTATGGCTGATGGAGACTGATCTTAGTTTTAATACATTACATAATAGTCAACATTGACAAAGATGTCGTATGGCTGATGGAGACTGATCTTAGTTTTAATACATTACATAATAGTCAACATTAACAAAGATGTCGTATGGCTGATGGAGACTGATCTTAGTGTTAATAAACTACATAACAGTCAACATTGACAAAGATGTCGTATGGCTGAAGGAGACTGATCTTAGTTTTAATAAACTACATAATAGTTAACATTGACAAAGATGTTGTATGGCTGAAGGAGAATGATCTTAGTGTTAATAAACTACATAATAGTCAACATTGACAAAGATGTCGTATGGCTGATGGAGACTGATCTTAGTTTTAATAAACTACATAATAGTTAACATTGACAAAGATGTTGAATGGCTGAAGGAGAATGATCTTAGTGTTAATAAACTACATAATAGTCAACATTGACAAAGATGTCGTATGGCTGATGGAGACTGATCTTAGTTTTAATAAACTACATAATAGTTAACATTGACAAAGATGTTGTATGGCTGATGGAGAATGATCTTAATGTTAATCAACTACATAATAGTCAACATTGACAAAGATGTTGTATGGCTGAAGGAGAATGATCTTAATGTTAATAAACTACATAATAGTCAACATTGACAAAGATGTTGTATGGCTGATGGAGACTGATCTTAGTTTTAATAAACTACATAATAGTTAACATTGACAAAGATGTTGTATGGCTGATGGAGACTGATCTTGGTTTTAATACATTACATAATAGTCAACATTGACAAAGATGTTGTTTGGCTGATGGAGACTGATCTTAGTTTTAATACATTACATAATAGTCAACATTGACAAAGATGTTGTATGGCTGATGGAGAATGATCTTAATGTTAATAAACTACATAATAGTCAACATTGACAAAGATGTTGTATGGCTGAAGGAGAATGATCTTAATGTTAATAAACTACATAACAGTCAACATTGACAAAGATGTCGTATGGCTGAAGGAGAATGATCTTAATGTTAATTAACTACATAATAGTCAACATTGACAAAGATGTTGTATGGCTGAAGGAGAATGATCTTAATGTTAATAAACTACATAACAGTCAACATTGACAAAGATGTTGTATGGCTGATGGAGACTGATCTTAATGTTAATTAACTACATAATAGTCAACATTGACAAAGATGTTGTATGGCTGAAGGAGAATGATCTTAATGTTAATAAACTACATAACAGTCAACATTGACAAAGATGTCGTATGGCTGATGGAGACTGATCTTAGTTTTAATAAACTACATAATAGTTAACATTGACAAAGATGTTGTATGGCTGAAGGAGAATGTTCTTAATGTGAATTAACTACATAATAGTCAACATTGACAAAGATGTCGCATGGCTGAAGGAGACTGATCTTAGTTTTAATAAACTACATAATAGTTAACATTGACAAAGATGTTGTATGGCTGAAGGAGAATGATCTTAATGTTAATTAACTACATAATAGTAAACATTGACAAAGATGTCGTATGACTGATGGAGACTGATCTTTGTTTTAATAAACTACATAATAGTCAACATTGACAAAGATGTTGTATGGCTGATGGAGACTGATCTTAGTTTTAATAAACTACATAATAGTCAACATTGACAAAGATGTCGTATGGCTGATGGAGACTGATCTTAGTTTTAATACATTACATAATAGTCAACATTGACAAAGATGTCGTATGGCTGATGGAGACTGATCTTAGTTTTAATACATTACATAATAGTCAACATTAACAAAGATGTCGTATGGCTGATGGAGACTGATCTTAGTGTTAATAAACTACATAACAGTCAACATTGACAAAGATGTCGTATGGCTGAAGGAGACTGATCTTAGTTTTAATAAACTACATAATAGTTAACATTGACAAAGATGTTGTATGGCTGAAGGAGAATGATCTTAGTGTTAATAAACTACATAATAGTCAACATTGACAAAGATGTCGTATGGCTGATGGAGACTGATCTTAGTTTTAATAAACTACATAATAGTTAACATTGACAAAGATGTTGAATGGCTGAAGGAGAATGATCTTAGTGTTAATAAACTACATAATAGTCAACATTGACAAAGATGTCGTATGGCTGATGGAGACTGATCTTAGTTTTAATAAACTACATAATAGTTAACATTGACAAAGATGTTGTATGGCTGATGGAGAATGATCTTAATGTTAATCAACTACATAATAGTCAACATTGACAAAGATGTTGTATGGCTGAAGGAGAATGATCTTAATGTTAATAAACTACATAATAGTCAACATTGACAAAGATGTTGTATGGCTGATGGAGACTGATCTTAGTTTTAATAAACTACATAATAGTTAACATTGACAAAGATGTTGTATGGCTGATGGAGACTGATCTTGGTTTTAATACATTACATAATAGTCAACATTGACAAAGACGTTGTTTGGCTGATGGAGACTGATCTTAGTTTTAATACATTACATAATAGTCAACATTGACAAAGATGTTGTATGGCTGATGGAGAATGATCTTAATGTTAATAAACTACATAATAGTCAACATTGACAAAGATGTTGTATGGCTGAAGGAGAATGATCTTAATGTTAATAAACTACATAACAGTCAACATTGACAAAGATGTCGTATGGCTGAAGGAGAATGATCTTAATGTTAATTAACTACATAATAGTCAACATTGACAAAGATGTTGTATGGCTGAAGGAGAATGATCTTAATGTTAATAAACTACATAACAGTCAACATTGACAAAGATGTTGTATGGCTGATGGAGACTGATCTTAATGTTAATTAACTACATAATAGTCAACATTGACAAAGATGTTGTATGGCTGAAGGAGAATGATCTTAATGTTAATAAACTACATAACAGTCAACATTGACAAAGATGTCGTATGGCTGATGGAGACTGATCTTAGTTTTAATAAACTACATAATAGTTAACATTGACAAAGATGTTGTATGGCTGAAGGAGAATGTTCTTAATGTGAATTAACTACATAATAGTCAACATTGACAAAGATGTCGCATGGCTGAAGGAGACTGATCTTAGTTTTAGTAAACTACATAATAGTTAACATTGACAAAGATGTTGTATGGCTGAAGGAGAATGATCTTAATGTTAATTAACTACATAATAGTAAACATTGACAAAGATGTCGTATGACTGATGGAGACTGATCTTTGTTTTAATAAACTACATAATAGTCAACATTGACAAAGATGTTGTATGGCTGATGGAGACTGATCTTTGTTTTAATAAACTACATAATAGTCAACATTGACAAAGATGTTTTATGGCTGATGGAGAATGATCTTAATGTTAATAAACTACATAACAGTCAACATTGACAAAGATGTTGTATGGCTGATGGAGACTGATCTTAGTTTTAATAAACTACATAATAGTCAACATTGACAAAGATGTCGTATGGCTGATGGAGACTGATCTTAGTTTTAATACATTACATAATAGTCAACATTGACAAAGATGTCGTATGGCTGATGGAGACTGATCTTAGTTTTAATACATTACATAATAGTCAACATTGACAAAGATGTCGTATGGCTGATGGAGACTGATCTTAGTGTTAATAAACTACATAACAGTCAACATTGACAAAGATGTCGTATGGCTGAAGGAGACTGATCTTAGTTTTAATAAACTACATAATAGTTAACTTTGACAAAGATGTTGTATGGCTGAAGGAGAATGATCTTAGTGTTAATAAACTACATAATAGTCAACATTGACAAAGATGTCGTATGGCTGATGGAGACTGATCTTAGTTTTAATAAACTACATAATAGTTAACATTGACAAAGATGTTGAATGGCTGAAGGAGAATGATCTTAGTGTTAATAAACTACATAATAGTCAACATTGACAAAGATGTCGTATGGCTGATGGAGACTGATCTTAGTTTTAATAAACTACATAATAGTTAACATTGACAAAGATGTTGTATGGCTGATGGAGAATGATCTTAATGTTAATCAACTACATAATAGTCAACATTGACAAAGATGTTGTATGGCTGAAGGAGAATGATCTTAATGTTAATAAACTACATAATAGTCAACATTGACAAAGATGTTGTATGGCTGATGGAGAATGATCTTAATGTTAATTAACTACATAATAGTCAACATTGACAATGATGTTGTATGGCTGAAGGAGAATGATCTTAATGTTAATAAACTACATAGCAGTCAACATTGACAAAGATGTCGTATGGCTGAAGGAGAATGATCTTAATGTTAATTAACTACATAATAGTCAACATTGACAAAGATGTTGTATGGCTGAAGGAGAATGATCTTAATGTTAATAAACTACATAACAGTCAGCATTGACAAAGATGTTGTATGGCTGATGGAGACTGATCTTAATGTTAATTAACTACATAATAGTCAACATTGACAAAGATGTTGTATGGCTGAAGGAGAATGATCTTAATGTTAATAAACTACATAACAGTCAACATTGACAAAGATTTCGTATGGCTGATGGAGAATGATCTTAATGTTAATAAACTCCATAATAGTCAACATTGACAAAGATGTTGTTTGACTTATGGAGAATGATCTTAATGTTAATAAACTACATAACAGTCAACATTGACAAAGATGTCGTATGGCTGATGGAGAATGATCTTAATGTTAATAAACTACATAATAGTCAACATTGACAAAGATGTCGTATTGCTGATGGAGACTGATCTTAGTTTTAATACATTACATAATAGTCAACATTGACAAAGATGTCGTATGGCTGATGGAGACTGATCTTAGTTTTAATAAACTACATAATAGTCAACATTGACAAAGATGTCGTATGGCTGATGGAGACTGATCTTAGTTTTAATAAACTACATAATAGTTAACATTGACAAAGATGTCGTATGGCTGATGGAGACTGATCTTAGTTTTAATAAACTACATAATAGTCAACATTGACAAAGATGTCGTATGGCTGATGGAGACTGATCTTAGTTTTAATAAACTACATAATAGTTAACATTGACAAAGATGTCGTATGGCTGATGGAGAATGATCTTAGTTTTAATAAACTACATAATAGTCAACATTGACAAAGATGTCGTATGGTTGATGGAGACTGATCTTAGTTTTAATACATTACATAATAGTCAACATTGACAAAGATGTCGTATGGCTGATGGAGACTGATCTTAGTTTTAATAAACTACATAATAGTTAACATTGACAAAGATGTCGTATGGCTGAAGGAGACTGATCTTTGTGTTAATAAACTACATAATAGTCAACATTGACAAAGATGTCGTATGGCTGATGGAGACTGATCTTAGTTTTAATAAACTACATAATAGTTAACATTGACAAAGATGTTGTATGGCTTATGGAGACTGATCTTGGTTTTAATAAATAACATAACAGTCAACATTGACAAAGATGTCGTATGGCTGATGGAGACTGATCTTAGTTTTAATAAACTACATAATAGTTAACATTGACAAAGATGTTGTATGGCTGAAGGAGACTGAACTTAGTGTTAATAAACTACATAATAGTCAACATTGACAAAGATGTTGTATGGCTGAAGGAGAATGATCTTAATGTTAATTAACTACATAATAGTCAACATTGACAAAGATGTCGTATGGCTGATGGAGACTGATCTTAGTTTTAATAAACTACATAATAGTTAACATTGACAAAGATGTTGTATGGCTGAAGGAGAATGATCTTAATGTTAATTAACTACATAATAGTCAACATTGACAAAGATGTTGTATGGCTGATGGAGAATGATCTTAATGTTAATTAACTACATAATAGTCAACATTGACAAAGATGTTGTATGGCTGAAGGAGAATGATCTTAATGTTAATAAACTACATAGCAGTCAACATTGACAAAGATGTCGTATGGCTGAAGGAGAATGATCTTAATGTTAATTAACTACATAATAGTCAACATTGACAAAGATGTTGTATGGCTGAAGGAGAATGATCTTAATGTTAATAAACTACATAACAGTCAGCATTGACAAAGATGTTGTATGGCTGATGGAGACTGATCTTAATGTTAATTAACTACATAATAGTCAACATTGACAAAGATGTTGTATGGCTGAAGGAGAATGATCTTAATGTTAATAAACTACATAACAGTCAACATTGACAAAGATTTCGTATGGCTGATGGAGAATGATCTTAATGTTAATAAACTCCATAATAGTCAACATTGACAAAGATGTTGTTTGACTTATGGAGAATGATCTTAATGTTAATAAACTACATAACAGTCAACATTGACAAAGATGTCGTATGGCTGATGGAGAATGATCTTAATGTTAATAAACTACATAATAGTCAACATTGACAAAGATGTCGTATTGCTGATGGAGACTGATCTTAGTTTTAATACATTACATAATAGTCAACATTGACAAAGATGTCGTATGGCTGATGGAGACTGATCTTAGTTTTAATAAACTACATAATAGTCAACATTGACAAAGATGTCGTATGGCTGATGGAGACTGATCTTAGTTTTAATAAACTACATAATAGTTAACATTGACAAAGATGTCGTATGGCTGATGGAGACTGATCTTAGTTTTAATAAACTACATAATAGTCAACATTGACAAAGATGTCGTATGGCTGATGGAGACTGATCTTAGTTTTAATAAACTACATAATAGTTAACATTGACAAAGATGTCGTATGGCTGATGGAGAATGATCTTAGTTTTAATAAACTACATAATAGTCAACATTGACAAAGATGTCGTATGGTTGATGGAGACTGATCTTAGTTTTAATACATTACATAATAGTCAACATTGACAAAGATGTCGTATGGCTGATGGAGACTGATCTTAGTTTTAATAAACTACATAATAGTTAACATTGACAAAGATGTCGTATGGCTGAAGGAGACTGATCTTTGTGTTAATAAACTACATAATAGTCAACATTGACAAAGATGTCGTATGGCTGATGGAGACTGATCTTAGTTTTAATAAACTACATAATAGTTAACATTGACAAAGATGTTGTATGGCTTATGGAGACTGATCTTGGTTTTAATAAATAACATAACAGTCAACATTGACAAAGATGTCGTATGGCTGATGGAGACTGATCTTAGTTTTAATAAACTACATAATAGTTAACATTGACAAAGATGTTGTATGGCTGAAGGAGACTGAACTTAGTGTTAATAAACTACATAATAGTCAACATTGACAAAGATGTTGTATGGCTGAAGGAGAATGATCTTAATGTTAATTAACTACATAATAGTCAACATTGACAAAGATGTCGTATGGCTGATGGAGACTGATCTTAGTTTTAATAAACTACATAATAGTTAACATTGACAAAGATGTTGTATGGCTGAAGGAGAATGATCTTAATGTTAATTAACTACATAATAGTCAACATTGACAAAGATGTCGTATGGCTGATGGAGACTGATCTTAGTTTTAATAAACTACATAATAGTTAACATTGACAAAGATGTTGTATGGCTGAAGGAGAATGATCTTAATGTTAATTAACTACATAATAGTCAACATTGACAAAGATGTCGTATGACTGATGGAGACTGATCTTTGTTTTAATAAACTACATAATAGTCAACATTGACAAAGATGTTGTATGGCTGATGGAGACTGATCTTTGTTTTAATAAACTACATAATAGTCAACATTGACAAAGATGTCGTATGGCTGATGGAGAATGATCTTAATGTTAATAAACTACATAGCAGTCAACATTGACAAAGATGTTGTATGGCTGATGGAGAATGATCTTAATGTTAATAAACTACATAATAGTCAACATTGACAAAGATGTTGTATGGCTGATGGAGAATGATCTTAATTTTAATAAACTACATAATAGTCAACATTGACAAAGATGTCGTATGGTTGATGGAAACTGATCTTAGTTTTAATAAACTACATAATAGTTAACATTGACAAAGATGTTGTATGGCTGAAGGAGACTGAAATTAGTGTTAATAAACTACATAATAGTCAACATTGACAAAGATGTCGTATGGCTGATGGAGACTGATCTTAGTTTTAATAAACTAAATAATAGTTAACATTGACAAAGATGTTGTATGGCTGAAGGAGAATGATCTTAATGTTAATTAACTACATAATAGTCAACATTGACAAAGATGTCGTATGGCTGATGGAGACTGATCTTAGTTTTAATAAACTACATAATAGTTAACATTGACAAAGATGTTGTATGGCTGAAGGAGAATGATCTTAATGTTAATTAACTACATAATAGTCAACATTGACAAAGATGTTGTATGGCTGAAGGAGAATGATCTTAATGTTAATTAACTACATAATAGTCAACATTGACAAAGATGTCGTATGGCTGATGGAGACTGATCTTAGTTTTAATAAACTACATAATAGTTAACATTGACAAAGATGTTGTATGGCTGAAGGAGAATGATCTTAATGTTAATTAACTACATAATAGTCAACATTGACAAAGATGTCGTATGACTGATGGAGACTGATCTTTGTTTTAATAAACTACATAATAGTCAACATTGACAAAGATGTTGTATGGCTGATGGAGACTGATCTTTGTTTTAATAAACTACATAATAGTCAACATTGACAAAGATGTTGTATGGCTGATGGAGAATGATCTTAATGTTAATAAACTACATAACAGTCAACATTGACAAAGATGTTGTATGGCTGATGGAGAATGATCTTAGTTTTAATAAACTACAAAATAGTCAACACTGACAAAGATGTCGTATGGCTGATGGAGACTGATCTTAGTTTTAATAAACTACATAATAGTTAACATTGACAAAGATGTTGTATGGCTGAAGGAGAATGTTCTTAATGTGAATTAACTACATAATAGTCAACATTGACAAAGATGTCGTATGGCTGAAGGAGACTGATCTTAGTTTTAATAAACTACATAATAGTTAACATTGACAAAGATGTTGTATGGCTGAAGGAGAATGATCTTAATGTTAATTAACTACATAATAGTAAACATTGACAAAGATGTCGTATGACTGATGGAGACTGATCTTTGTTTTAATAAACTACATAATAGTCAACATTGACAAAGATGTTGTATGGCTGATGGAGACTGATCTTTGTTTTAATAAACTACATAATAGTCAACATTGACAAAGATGTTGTATGGCTGATGGAGAATGATCTTAATGTTAATAAACTACATAATAGTCAACATTGACAAAGATGTTGCATGGCTGATGGAGAATGATCTTAATGTTAATAAACTACGTAACAGTCAACATTGACAAAGATGTTGTATGGCTGATGGAGACTGATCTTAGTTTTAATAAACTACATAATAGTCAACATTGACAAAGATGTCGTATGGCTGATGGAGACTGATCTTAGTTTTAATACATTACATAATAGTCAACATTGACAAAGATGTCGTATGGCTGATGGAGACTGATCTTAGTTTTAATACATTACATAATAGTCAACATTGACAAAGATGTCGTATGGCTGATGGAGACTGATCTTAGTGTTAATAAACTACATAACAGTCAACATTGACAAAGATGTCGTATGGCTGAAGGAGACTGATCTTAGTTTTAATAAACTACATAATAGTTAACATTGACAAAGATGTTGTATGGCTGAAGGAGAATGATCTTAGTGTTAATAAACTACATAATAGTCAACATTGACAAAGATGTCGTATGGCTGATGGAGACTGATCTTAGTTTTAATAAACTACATAATAGTTAACATTGACAAAGATGTTGAATGGCTGAAGGAGAATGATCTTAGTGTTAATAAACTACATAATAGTCAACATTGACAAAGATGTCGTATGGCTGATGGAGACTGATCTTAGTTTTAATAAACTACATAATAGTTAACATTGACAAAGATGTTGTATGGCTGATGGAGAATGATCTTAATGTTAATCAACTACATAATAGTCAACATTGACAAAGATGTTGTATGGCTGAAGGAGAATGATCTTAATGTTAATAAACTACATAATAGTCAACATTGACAAAGATGTTGTATGGCTGATGGAGACTGATCTTAGTTTTAATAAACTACATAATAGTTAACATTGACAAAGATGTTGTATGGCTGATGGAGACTGATCTTGGTTTTAATACATTACATAATAGTCAACATTGACAAAGATGTTGTTTGGCTGATGGAGACTGATCTTAGTTTTAATACATTACATAATAGTCAACATTGACAAAGATGTTGTATGGCTGATGGAGAATGATCTTAATGTTAATAAACTACATAATAGTCAACATTGACAAAGATGTTGTATGGCTGAAGGAGAATGATCTTAATGTTAATAAACTACATAACAGTCAACATTGACAAAGATGTCGTATGGCTGAAGGAGAATGATCTTAATGTTAATTAACTACATAATAGTCAACATTGACAAAGATGTTGTATGGCTGAAGGAGAATGATCTTAATGTTAATAAACTACATAACAGTCAACATTGACAAAGATGTTGTATGGCTGATGGAGACTGATCTTAATGTTAATTAACTACATAATAGTCAACATTGACAAAGATGTTGTATGGCTGAAGGAGAATGATCTTAATGTTAATAAACTACATAACAGTCAACATTGACAAAGATGTCGTATGGCTGATGGAGACTGATCTTAGTTTTAATAAACTACATAATAGTTAACATTGACAAAGATGTTGTATGGCTGAAGGAGAATGTTCTTAATGTGAATTAACTACATAATAGTCAACATTGACAAAGATGTCGCATGGCTGAAGGAGACTGATCTTAGTTTTAATAAACTACATAATAGTTAACATTGACAAAGATGTTGTATGGCTGAAGGAGAATGATCTTAATGTTAATTAACTACATAATAGTAAACATTGACAAAGATGTCGTATGACTGATGGAGACTGATCTTTGTTTTAATAAACTACATAATAGTCAACATTGACAAAGATGTTGTATGGCTGATGGAGACTGATCTTTGTTTTAATAAACTACATAATAGTCAACATTGACAAAGATGTTGTATGGCTGATGGAGAATGATCTTAATGTTAATAAACTACATAACAGTCAACATTGACAAAGATGTTGTATGGCTGATGGAGACTGATCTTAGTTTTAATAAACTACATAATAGTCAACATTGACAAAGATGTCGTATGGCTGATGGAGACTGATCTTAGTTTTAATACATTACATAATATTCAACATTGACAAAGATGTCGTATGGCTGATGGAGACTGATCTTAGTTTTAATACATTACATAATAGTCAACATTGACAAAGATGTCGTATGGCTGATGGAGACTGATCTTAGTGTTAATAAACTACATAACAGTCAACATTGACAAAGATGTCGTATGGCTGAAGGAGACTGATCTTAGTTTTAATAAACTACATAATAGTTAACATTGACAAAGATGTTGTATGGCTGAAGGAGAATGATCTTAGTGTTAATAAACTACATAATAGTCAACATTGACAAAGATGTCGTATGGCTGATGGAGACTGATCTTAGTTTTAATAAACTACATAATAGTTAACATTGACAAAGATGTTGAATGGCTGAAGGAGATTGATCTTAGTGTTAATAAACTACATAATAGTCAACATTGACAAAGATGTCGTATGGCTGATGGAGACTGATCTTAGTTTTAATAAACTACATAATAGTTAACATTGACAAAGATGTTGTATGGCTGATGGAGAATGATCTTAATGTTAATCAACTACATAATAGTCAACATTGACAAAGATGTTGTATGGCTGAAGGAGAATGATCTTAATGTTAATAAACTACATAATAGTCAACATTGACAAAGATGTTGTATGGCTGATGGAGAATGATCTTAATGTTAATTAACTACATAATAGTCAACATTGACAAAGATGTTGTATGGCTGAAGGAGAATGATCTTAATGTTAATAAACTACATAGCAGTCAACATTGACAAAGATGTCGTATGGCTGAAGGAGAATGATCTTAATGTTAATTAACTACATAATAGTCAACATTGACAAAGATGTTGTATGGCTGAAGGAGAATGATCTTAATGTTAATAAATTACATAACAGTCAGCATTGACAAAGATGTTGTATGGCTGATGGAGACTGATCTTAATGTTAATTAACTACATAATAGTCAACATTGACAAAGATGTTGTATGGCTGAAGGAGAATGATCTTAATGTTAATAAACTACATAACAGTCAACATTGACAAAGATTTCGTATGGCTGATGGAGAATGATCTTAATGTTAATAAACTCCATAATAGTCAACATTGACAAAGATGTTGTTTGACTTATGGAGAATGATCTTAATGTTAATAAACTACATAACAGTCAACATTGACAAAGATGTCGTATGGCTGATGGAGAATGATCTTAATGTTAATAAACTACATAATAGTCAACATTGACAAAGATGTCGTATTGCTGATGGAGACTGATCTTAGTTTTAATACATTACATAATAGTCAACATTGACAAAGATGTCGTATGGCTGATGGAGACTGATCTTAGTTTTAATAAACTACATAATAGTCAACATTGACAAAGATGTCGTATGGCTGATGGAGACTGATCTTAGTTTTAATAAACTACATAATAGTTAACATTGACAAAGATGTCGTATGGCTGATGGAGACTGATCTTAGTTTTAATAAACTACATAATAGTCAACATTGACAAAGATGTCGTATGGCTGATGGAGACTGATCTTAGTTTTAATAAACTACATAATAGTTAACATTGACAAAGATGTCGTATGGCTGATGGAGAATGATCTTAGTTTTAATAAACTACATAATAGTCAACATTGACAAAGATGTCGTATGGTTGATGGAGACTGATCTTAGTTTTAATACATTACATAATAGTCAACATTGACAAAGATGTCGTATGGCTGATGGAGACTGATCTTAGTTTTAATAAACTACATAATAGTTAACATTGACAAAGATGTCGTATGGCTGAAGGAGACTGATCTTTGTGTTAATAAACTACATAATAGTCAACATTGACAAAGATGTCGTATGGCTGATGGAGACTGATCTTAGTTTTAATAAACTACATAATAGTTAACATTGACAAAGATGTTGTATGGCTTATGGAGACTGATCTTGGTTTTAATAAATAACATAACAGTCAACATTGACAAAGATGTCGTATGGCTGATGGAGACTGATCTTAGTTTTAATAAACTACATAATAGTTAACATTGACAAAGATGTTGTATGGCTGAAGGAGACTGAACTTAGTGTTAATAAACTACATAATAGTCAACATTGACAAAGATGTTGTATGGCTGAAGGAGAATGATCTTAATGTTAATTAACTACATAATAGTCAACATTGACAAAGATGTCGTATGGCTGATGGAGACTGATCTTAGTTTTAATAAACTACATAATAGTTAACATTGACAAAGATGTTGTATGGCTGAAGGAGAATGATCTTAATGTTAATTAACTACATAATAGTCAACATTGACAAAGATGTCGTATGGCTGATGGAGACTGATCTTAGTTTTAATAAACTACATAATAGTTAACATTGACAAAGATGTTGTATGGCTGAAGGAGAATGATCTTAATGTTAATTAACTACATAATAGTCAACATTGACAAAGATGTCGTATGACTGATGGAGACTGATCTTTGTTTTAATAAACTACATAATAGTCAACATTGACAAAGATGTTGTATGGCTGATGGAGACTGATCTTTGTTTTAATAAACTACATAATAGTCAACATTGACAAAGATGTCGTATGGCTGATGGAGAATGATCTTAATGTTAATAAACTACATAGCAGTCAACATTGACAAAGATGTTGTATGGCTGATGGAGAATGATCTTAATGTTAATAAACTACATAATAGTCAACATTGACAAAGATGTTGTATGGCTGATGGAGAATGATCTTAATTTTAATAAACTACATAACAGTCAACATTGACAAAGATGTTGTATGGCTGATGGAGACTGATCTTAGTTTTAATAAACTACATAATAGTCAACATTGACAAAGATGTCGTATGGCTGATGGAGACTGATCTTAGTTTTAATACATTACATAATAGTCAACATTGACAAAGATGTCGTATGGCTGATGGAGACTGATCTTAGTTTTAATACATTACATAATAGTCAACATTGACAAAGATGTCGTATGGCTGATGGAGACTGATCTTAGTGTTAATAAACTACATAACAGTCAACATTGACAAAGATGTCGTATGGCTGAAGGAGAATGATCTTAGTGTTAATAAACTACATAATAGTCAACATTGACAAAGATGTCGTATGGCTGATGGAGACTGATCTTAGTTTTAATAAACTACATAATAGTTAACATTGACAAAGATGTTGTATGGCTGAAGGAGAATGATCTTAGTGTTAATAAACTACATAATAGTCAACATTGACAAAGATGTCGTATGGCTGATGGAGACTGATCTTAGTTTTAATAAACTACATAATAGTCAACATTGACAAAGATGTCGTATGGCTGATGGAGACTGATCTTAGTTTTAATAAACTACATAATAGTTAACATTGACAAAGATGTTGTATGGCTGATGGAGAATGATCTTAATGTTAATAAACTACATAATAGTCAACATTGACAAAGATGTTGTATGGCTGAAGGAGAATGATCTTAGTGTTAATAAACTACATGATAGTCAACATTGACAAAGATGTCGTATGTCTGATGGAGACTGATCTTAGTTTTAATACATTACATAATAGTCAACATTGACAAAGATGTTGTATGGCTGATGGAGAATGATCTTAGTGTTAATAAACTACATAATAGTCAACATTGACAAAGATGTCGTATGGTTGATGGAGACTGATCTTAGTGTTAATAAACTACATAATAGTTAACATTGACAAAGATGTTGTATGGCTGATGGAAACTGATCTTGGTTTTAATAAATAACATAACAGTCAACATTGACAAAGATGTCGTATGGCTGATGGAGACTGATCTTAGTTTTAATAAACTACATAATAGTTAACATTGACAAAGATGTTGTATGGCTGATGGAGAATGATCTTAGTTTTAATACATTACATAATAGTCAACATTGACAAAGATGTTGTATGGCTGATGGAGAATGATCTTAGTGTTAATAAACTACATAATAGTCAACATTGACAAAGATGTCGTATGGTTGATGGAGACTGATCTTAGTGTTAATAAACTACATAATAGTTAACATTGACAAAGATGTTGTATGGCTGATGGAGACTGATCTTGGTTTTAATAAATAACATAACAGTCAACATTGACAAAGATGTCGTATGGCTGATGGAGAATGATCTTAGTGTTAATAAACTACATAATAGTCAACATTGACAAAGATGGTGTATGGCTGATGGAGATTGATCTTTGTTTTAATAAATAACATAACAGTCAACATTGACAAAGATGTCGTGTGGCTGATGGAGACTGATCTTAGTTTTAATAAATCATATAATTAGGAACTTCATATATAATAATTAAACACCTATATAAATATGAAAAGAAATCAGATTAAATTTAAAACATATAAAGACAACAGAACATGATATGTAATATATATTTTTCTTACTTCATGGGAGAGAAACATTCTTTTGTTTTCACGTCAACCCAGTTTTTACAATGATTTGTTTTAACAATGCAACATTCAAATCTAATTGTTATCTAGATATTTAATTACATTACGGTACGTGACCAGTTTTGAATACTGGTCGTGACAACAGACAAATCATTCAATATATGTAACGTTTTCTTTCCTGTGGTTGTGATAATGTTCTGATATTATATAACGACAGGATACATTATTGCCAGGTATGCAAAGTATATGTTGAGTCAAAAAAGAATAATAATAATTTTCTCTATTTTCTCATCAACCATTGCAAGTTACACGTAGGTATATATACATTACACCCTCTTAAACACAGGGGTTGTCGAGGTCATGATCGTGTGGTAGTTGTATTTACAACTAACTGTGGAATCAGTGTCTATCACCACTAAACCTGTCAGTTCGAACCATGTTCATAGCGAGTTGTATTCGGTACAACATTGTTTGATAAAGTTTGGCAATGACTTACGACAGGTTGGTTGTTTTCTTCGGTTTCCTTCACCAATAAACACAGGGGTGGTCGTTGTCGTAATAGTTTTGTAGTTAGATTTACAACTAACTGTGCGACCAGTGCCTATCACCACTAATGTTGTGATAAAACATCATGTGACAACCATTTCTTTGGAAATGCCTGTACCAAGTCAGGACCATTGCAGTTTTCACAGTTTTCCGGTTGTTGACTGATTTTGTCTGTTTGTTGACTTATGAGGATTGCCTTTCCCTTTGGAAGATTGCTCGGTGTTAGGTAATTTTGTTATTACCCTTATTTGTCAACGATATTTCAGTTATATCATGGTGGTCAGTTTTATTTTTTGAGGGAAACCGGAGTACTCGGTGAAATCTATTGAACTGCCGCAAGTCAGTGACAAACTCTATCACATAACGTTGCATCAAGTACTCCTCGCTATGAGACAAACATGACATGATACAAAATGTTTTTCGGACAAACTTTGATATTTTTAGATTAAAACAAGCATGGTATCATTAGTTTTCATTGTTAGCAATTCAACCTATATTTAATATTCTAATTAGATAGTCACATGGTACACGATATTCATATATGTCGGATTTGTATCACTGACATCTTAACGTAAGTGGTAAATACCAGACAACTCCTCTGTATTGTTTATAATTTGTACAAAGAACAATAATACACTATGTAATACCCTTCTTAAAACAATTAAGATATAATAACATAATACACTAACTTAACATTGAAGAAAAAATGTTTAAACTTTATATTTACAACTTAGCATAAACCATATATTACAGGATATCAACATCATGGCCAGTTCTTCCCCTGTCTGTTGCATATGTGATTCCCGCCATATTTATAAAACATCAGAGGTTTGGTGTTCGGAGTGTGGCGTATGACTTTGCATAAACTACAGGGAGCACCATAGCTCAGCGAATAGCGCGAAACACCATAACGCTATAACAATGTCTGAATACCAAAAGTTGCCATCGTTCGTTTTAAATATAAGTCAATGTTGCAAAGAACACAACGAGATATATCGATTTTATTGTAGAAATGATGAATGTCCATGCTGTGAAATTTGCATGATAGAAAGCCATAACGAATGTGAAAATGTGGCCAATCTTAAAGACATAACTAAGATTGTAAACAAAATCAGTTCAGTTTAATGAAGTCGAACAATTATGTGATGAACTGCTGAAAATTGTTGGCAAAATTAAACAAAATAGAGAGAAAAACTTAGTTGATGTTAGTGAACAGAAACAAATAGTAGAGAGTGAAATACGGGAAGTGAGAACTAAAATCAACAATCATCTTGACAAGTTACAGGAAAATATGATGAAGGAATTGACTGAAGAAGAAACAAAAATAACCAGGAAAACACGTGAATTACTGTCTTCTTTAGATGAGAAAGAGAAAGAACTGACTGAATACCGGACAAACGTAGAAAACATCAAACAGTATGCATCAGACCTACAAACATGTTTAGCCATGAAACAAATAGAGAATGGCATAGATACACACGACAGATCTGCAAACATGCTCTAGTCAACAGTGACAGTCTGAATCAAACCAAACTCTCGTGTAAGCTAGACACAAGGTTGAAGAATATAGTCACCAGCATTGAAAAGTTTGGAGAAGTAGTTGTTGAATCAAAGCCTTGTGAGTTGTTCTTTGTTAGAAAAAAAGATAAACAGCCCAGATGATGGTACTTGACCTGCAACCTATACATCTGAATCTAAAACAAAAGATAAAAACCAAGAGGAGAAGAATCACGGGATGTTCTTTACTTCCAGAAGGTAAAATGGTATTATCCTGCTACAATACTGATGGAGTAGGATTATTCCAGATAGGTAAAGATCAAACAAGATCCGATACTTATGATGCAGTTTATATTAAAGACAACAATAGCGTTGCTGTATCATCTGGAAAGGACCGTAATAGATGTATAGCCATAATAGACATAGAAAGTCAGCAAGTAATGACAACTATTTCCATGGATACGGACATTTATGGAATGGCTGTTAGAGGTAGAACAATATATTACTGTACAGGTAGTAATGGACTAACGATGTTAAACCTTAGTGACAAATCTGTCAGTTATATCATCAACAGTGATATGTCTGACGTGGATTACGTAGCTACATCTGGTGACAAACTTTACTACACAAACTATTACACAAATACCGTGACATGTTGTGATACACATGGTACAACACAATGGGAA
Source organism: Bathymodiolus brooksi (assembly GCA_963680875.1). Lineage (NCBI taxonomy): Eukaryota > Metazoa > Mollusca > Bivalvia > Mytilida > Modiolidae > Bathymodiolus > Bathymodiolus brooksi. The sequence continues at coordinate 68,667,340 of OY804586.1, forward strand.
TTCAGAGATGAACGTGTTCTGCAATATCCATATGGCATCACTGTAGACAATGATGGGAACATGTATGTGGCCGGTTATAATTCTAACAACGTTGTGGTTATCTCCCCTGATGGCGAACGTCATAGACAACTGTTGTCCGACAAGGGTGATTTGGAGGACCCGACTGTACTTGATTATGACAGATCTACCAAAAGGTTATTAGTTGTGAATCAGGAATGTACTGCTTTTCTGTTTGATGTTACACGAGGACAGTTAAAGAAAAGTAAAACATAGATATCATTTGATAAAACGATTGGTATCGTAAAGAACTAAATGTTACTTATTTATCTAATCAATCCATCTTCTAATCCAGTTCATGTAGTTCATCTGTCATTCAGTAATATAGACAACATAGATTCCAAAATGTATCAGCCCACTATTTATCTGTCATCCATTAGAACAAATGATATAGATTATAATATTAATTAAAATATAAATTTATTACCTAAATATTTGCATCCTAAATTTCATAAATATGTGTAGAATAATAAAGAGGTCAAATTTCTCACATTAATATTTTTCACATATATTTCCCATCTCAATCTTAAAAACTGTGTATGATATTTGTATATTAAAGAAAAAAGGTCTAATTGATTTATGTAAATTTCAATAAAAACAAAAAAAAAACTTATTCTTATTATATATTATATTTATAGAATTACATGTATTTTATTATCATGATAAGATAAACTAAGCAGTGATGGTAAAACATTTAGATATCTACATTAGTGAGCACGACTTGTTTCTGGAATAACCTTCATCAGGTCTCCTCCTCGGAGTCAAAATATTGTAAATTTAAAGGTTATACAACTACATCTCAACTAATGTCATTAATTACAGAAGAAACGTCCATACTAAGTTAGATATCTACAAAATTATCACTGGATACAAGAAAAACTACATTTGTCTATGGATATCTAAATGATTGTTTGGGACAAGCTAAAATAGGTGGCAGGACTAAAGTAGTTATTTACATTTAAACCCTTACGATCATGAAAAAAAGGCGGCAATACTAATTAATAAAAATAGAGAAAAAAATCACTTATTAGTTAAGCTAAGTACGGGTTGTATTAAAAAGAAGTGTAACCAGAATCCATAGATCGAAAAAGACCAGACAACGCAATAGCCAAAAGAAAAAAAGTCAAAAGGACAAACAACGATCTATAAAACATTCACATTAAGCTAAAGATTGAGTAACACTAACCCCATTACAAACCGGGAGTGAACTCAGGTGGCACCTTGTTCTGTATATTACATCCAGTCTGGTCTTGTCTTTTTATTGTTCAACAAATAAAGTATACAATACGAATCAAAGGTGCTTTGTCCATCGGTACCGAGTTCTCTAGCTTACGACGAAAATTGAAGATACCAAAAGGAGTAATCAGAGATCAGGTCTACACATTACACATAGAGATGAAAGTAAAGTCATATTTCAATTGTACAACGTTTGTATATCGTTATATTAATAAACGATCACAAATAGCCATGTTGTACATAATAAAATACAAAACAAAATATACTATAGAAAACGAACTCTTTACATGATGAATCGAACGTGGAAATCACAGAGAATATCACGTGATATGGTAGCCATGTTATACATATTAAAATGCAATAGCTTCCATTAAAGAAGTAAAAGCTCTAATACCCTATCAACATACGAAAGCATTGAAGGTGCCAAAGGATGTTATCAGAAATTGTAAATCGACGGACTACCATTGCGATGATACACAAAAAAAAACAAAAAAAAAACCAAGAACTACACATAATAATGAAGAAAAAGCAACATGAATCCCAATAGCTACATCTGTCTAGTTACACTAGCTAAAATATGAAAAGGGGATCGTCATGGCTGTTGTCGTATAGTAGTTGGATTTAGAACTACCTATGCAATCGGTGCTAATCACCACTGATGTGGTGGGCTCGACTCCCGTTCGGAGCGAAGTGTACAACATTATGCTACTAATTTGCGGTAGGTCCGTGGTTTTCTCCGGGTCCACCGGTTTCCTTCACCAATAAAACTGATCCACACGATATAACTGAAATATTATTGAAAGTGGCGTTAAAAACCATCAAGCAAGCAAACAAGCATATCATAGCAAAATAACTATGACACACGAAATACATCCATGGTCGCCACGAACACAGATATTACGTCATTAATTCATGATAACGACTGTAAAGCTGTTGAAGTTTGTCTGAATCATGTTTAAAGAGCATAATGTTAGCATTGCATCTGATGTTCCTTTTAACCTTCTTTATTCCATCAAATGGGTTCTTAGGACGAACGAAGCCGCCTGCTTCGTGTCATAAGAATGTCACACCTATTGTACCTATAATAAGATTTCCAGCAGCTGTTATTCAGCAATAATGTGCTAAGAGTGGATACGGGTGTCGCATTGTAAGGCAAAATTTCCAGTCCAATATATATATATATATCATTGTTTCCCTGTGGCAGTCAAATACCCTAACATAGGTCTAACTCGGAGCAACATTGTTATCTACACGAGGTATTTCTATCTCACCAGACCCAAACGATCATGTAAACATTTGCCATCGAATGGAATCCGTCGTTGTCCGTCCTCAGTCCAAATCTGCGTTTTACAATCTTGACCTTTGAATCCACGGATCATGCATAACAAAAGTTGTCCTGAAACATCCTCATTGTGTCTACCTTTAGCTTTTACCTCCCTTTTCTGACCACGTCATTGCAACTTCACCGTCTTCTGAGTACCATGATATCGTCTAGTTTTTATTTTCAAAGCATTTTTTTGTTCTTCTGAAGATAATAATGAAAACGTAGATAGCTGATGCAGTCTGTGGAATAATCTTCATCAGATCAAAGTCAGAAGATTAGAAAGCTAAATAGTTTAAAGAGTTGGGAGCAAGTATAATAAAGAACTTTAACATGAGACCTAAGGTTACCTGTATCTGAGGGAGGAGAACCTTAGATTTCTTAAAATGTACATTACTAAAGAACTGTATATTTCAACAATATGGCATAAATTCCGTGAAGATATCAAAGGGGGTAATCAGAAGGTTAAATCTACGGAAAATCAGTGCGATGATGAAAACGTTAAAAACTACAACACAAAGTAATGACGAACGAGCAACACGAATCCCTCTAGTTACACTAGTTAAATATCACTATAACTATGACACACGTGGTCAGCATGAACACAGGTATTCCGTAGCAAATTCATGATGATGACTGTAAAACTGTTTGGCTCTATCATGATTAAGAATCTAATTTTAGAATTGTATCTGATGATCCCACCAATCTTCTGGCAATAGGATTATATGCGTTGTTAGGTAATCCAACTACCTAAGTCACTGAGCCACCAGGACCCCTTCTTGGCTAACCGTTTCAGAATGTATGTGTCACAAGTCACCACTTCGATAGTTTTATGGTCGCCGTCCGGACTTGATTAGCCGTTACATAGTGTCTTGTTTCACAAGTCATCACAACAAATCGTAGAAAGAAGCGCAATCGTCAGCAATAATACACAAATACATGACTGCTCACTTTTCTTACATATGACGGACCCTTCAATAACGAATGCCGATGTTGAAACAATTCTAAGGAGTATTACCGAGAACGAGGTTAATGGTAACATTGTTGATGGGATTGTTTATCACATATATGTATGGAAAATCTGAAGATGCAAAAGGGGTAATTAGAAGAGATAATTAGGATAAGGGGAGAAAATATAGAGCCCAGATTAATTGATTGATCGATTGATTATGCTTAACACCACTTTCAGCAATCTTTCAGCTATATCATGGCGACCAGTTTTAGTGAGGGAAGAAGACGGGGTACCCGGAGAGTACCACGACCATGGGCAACCAACTGTTAAACTTTATCACTTGCGGCTGCGAGTCGAATGCACCCTGTCTGTAATTCACAAAGCCAGGCGCGAACCCAGGACATATTGGTGATAGGCTAGTATGAGGTATTTGGTTATCCAACTATCTAACTCATTGAGCCACCCGAACCCTGTAGAGACTAAAACCCTGGCCTACCTGTCCCTACCTCCACTCTCAACTGGCCTACCTGTCCCTACCTCCACTCTCAACGCAATTCATTGATAGAGATTGGGGATTGTGTATTTGTTTTTCCAATTAAAAAGGGAACTAAAACATCCAGCAAATATATTAGATTTTATTATATTAGTTCACTGTATGAAGTTCATTGGTTTTTGGCACTGACATGGTTTATTAGACATGATTGTTATTTTAATTAACAGTTCATAAATAATGTAATTATTATTAAAACTAATGCTCTCCTCCCTCAGGCATAGACTATTCTGTTAAAACCCTTGTAGTTTCTTCCTCCCAAGCTAATGTTCTCCTCCCTCAGAAATAGACTATTGTGTTAAAAACCTTACGATTTCTTCCTCTCAAAGACATTGCAGTTATTTGACTTTCCAATATTTCGATATTAAACGTATAGGATGAAGGTTATTCCAGACACACGTCGAACGCACTAAGTTTGATATCTACATTTTAATTAAAAACAGCGATTCCTTTTTTGTTGTACACTTTCATAGATATACTCCATCATAAGCATCAACATAAAAGCAACTCAGTTGATGTGTATAATGACAATCGAACGCATTTTCGTAATACACCTGTTAATTTAAGATTCAAAACATGGTTTAATAAACAACAAACACAAATTTAAGCATGGAAATAAACGGCCACAGTTGACAAGAATGTTGACGAAATTTGACAAGATGAACAGAAATACCTGCTCGTTGAACTTTGGAAAGTATGTGCACCATTGGTACCAATACGCTTTCCCCATACGCTGACTCATATCCCATCACCCCCTGGAGCAATTAATCCGAGCAGCGCCACACAGAATATGAATTGTTTGCAACATGTAATTATATATATATATACTGGTAAGCTCGAATAGGTATCAATTCAGAACCGGCCACTCATGGTCGACATGAGATGGTCTTAACCAAACCTCCTGCGGTCCCGCAGGAAAGATAACACATGATATGATCCGACGTAGAATATCGGAACGGATCGTGACCCCTCATCCTGCCAGATCCCACCATATGTGTGTGTTTATGCACACTTACTTACAACTCCCCCACCATTTTCTATTTCCTACGGCCAGCACTCTTGCCGATCGATGACAAGAACATGAAAAAACAGCAAAAATTATATCCCAATCTAATTATAACTTCTATTAATTCGACGTTATTATTCATTACACAGCATTCACACGCCCTAAATTAAAGTTTATAAAGCTCCTAGAATGTTATTAAGGAAAATCTCATAACCAGTGTCCGACAAATGAGTTCCGTCAAATCTGTACAAGCTCCTCTCCGGAGCTCGAATATTTGGGTGGCGAACAATGAAATAGTTTTCATTTACCATAAACCTATTGACAGTTGCGTTGACACGCCTTCTTACTAATTCAACGGCCCTCCGTCATTAGCTATATGTCAATATCGGCGCAATAGTATCTCACTCCATACAATGTGAGTTTTTGGAAGTAGTAGCGATAAACGCAAGATATCCCTCTTGATATCTTGAATCAGGTCGTAAGAACTGACCTTTCCCAAGTCATTTGATCCAGGTTATATTACTAATAAAAACAGGAGCGGTATAGAGTCATTTTTCTTTTCAACCGTGGCCGTCACAAGGGACATAACTCTAGGAGACTTGGATGATATTTTTACATAGACACTTAAATGGTTCATGTTACCATTTGTGACAAAATATAAATATCATGACCATTTCAATTCCCTTCCTCTTCCTGTAGGTGGAGATATTTTGATGTGATTATATTTCGGCAAAAGAGAGTATTATCAGGTAATTTTAGTTGTTTTATAATGAATTATAATTTTCATATTTTTCTTATTTGCCTGCGTCGGTTTTCTAGAAATTAATTTAAGCTGCTTTAAACTGTAGAGACACACAAGACCCGACAGTTTCTAGTCGCCTTCCCACCATACAACGCATGACCTGACAGCTTCAGTACGCCTTCCTTGCACACAAATCAAGACCCGACAGCTTCAGTACGCCTATACACCACACAATACAAGACCCAACAGTTTCAGTACGCCTTCCCTGTACACAACTCAAGACCCGACAGCTTCAGTGCGCCTTCCCTGTATACAACTCAAGACCCAAAGGTAGAGATGTACATGTCCCGACAGCTTAAGTACGACTTCCAACCACACAACACAAGACCCGACAGCTTCAGTACGCCTTCCCTGCACACAACGCAAGACCCGAGACAGCGTCAGTACGCCTTCCCACCACACAACACATGACCCGACGGCTATACCACGCCTTTGCACCACACAACACAAGACCCGACAGCTTCAATGCGCCTTCCCACCACACAATGCAAGACCCGACGGCTTTAGCACGCCTTCCCATCACACAACACAAGACCCGACAGCTTCACTACACCTTCCCACAACACAACACAAGACCCGACAGCTTCAGGTACGCCTTCCCTGCACATAACTCAAGACCTGACAGTTTCAGTATACCTCCCATCACACAGCACAAAAGCCGACGGCTTCATCACGCCTTTCGACCACACAAAGCAAAACCCGACAGCTTCAGTACGCATTTGCACCACAAAACACAAGACATCATTCTACAAGTTTTTCAAATCGATTTGACTTGATAAAAAATTCCTATGTCATTCAATATTTTACTTGAAAGCAAAAATTAACAAATAAAAACTAATAAGAGTTAATAAGGGTAATAACAAAATTACGGAACTCCGAAATGATATTTACATAATACGCTCTTTTCAAATAGACATCATACACTACAAATCACCCCCACGTTTTTTGGTGGGGTCCATGTTGCTCATATTAGTTTAGTTTTCTGCGTTGTAGCTTCCATGTGCCTTTACGTTCTAAGTACCGTTTTGTGCTGCCCGTTACAGTTTCCGAAAAAATTGATGTCTTCTTTAAGTTGGTTTGCTTGTTGTGCATAATGGTGTCCAACAGGTATTGACTATGTGAGCAACATGGAGACTATCTTATAAGAAACAGGAACTGCTTACCCTTCGCGAGCTCCTAAGTTCACCCCCGGTTTTATGGAGACTATCTTATAAGAAGCAGGAACTACCTACACTTCGCGAGCTCCTGACTTCATCCCGGAATTAATGGAGACTATCTTATAAGAAGCAGGAACTACTTACCCTTCGCGAGCTCCTAAGTTCACCCTCGATTTTATTGAGACTATCTTATAAGAAGCAGTAACTACTTACTCTTCGCGAGCTCCTGACTTCAGCCCCGGTTTCTATGGAGACTATCTTATAAGAAGCAGGAACTACTTAACCTTCGCGAGCTCCTAAGTTCACCCTCGGGTTTATGGAGACTATCTTATAAGAAGCAGTAACTACTTACCCTTCGCGAGCTCCTGACTTCAGCCCCGGTTTCTATGGAGACTATCTTATAAGAAGCAGGAACTACTTACCCTTCGCGAGCTCATGAGTTCACCCCCGGTTTTATGAAGACTATCTTATAAGAAACAGGAACTGCTTACCCTTCGCGAGCTCCTGAGTTCACCCCCGGTTTTATGGAGACTATCTTATAAGAAGCAGGAACTACTTACTCTTCGCGAGCTGCTGACTTCATCCCGGAATTTATGGAGACTATCTTATTAGAAGCAGGAACTACTTACCTTTCGCGAGCTCCTAAGTTCACCCTCGGGTTTATGGAGACTATCTTATAAGAAGCAGGAACTACTTACCCTTCGCGAGCTCCTAAGTTCACCCTCGGTTTTATGAAGACTATCTTATAAGAAGCAGTAACTACTTACCCTTCGCGAGCTCCTGACTTCAGCCCCGGTTTCTATGGAGACTATCTTATAAGAAGCAGGAACTACTTACCCTTCGCAAGCTCCTAAGTTCACCGTCGGTTTTATGGAGACTATCTTATAAGAAGCAAGAACTACTTACCCTTCGCGACCTCCTGACTTTACCCCCGGTTTCTATGGAGAATATCTTATAAGAAGCAGGAACTACTTACCCTTCACGAGCTCCTGAGTTCACCCCCGGTTTTATGAAGACTATCTTATAAGAAGCAAGAACTACTTACACTTCGCGAGCTGCTGACTTCATCCGGAATTTATGGAGACTCTCTTATTAGAAGCAGGAACGACTTACCCTTCTCGAGCTCCTAAGTTCACCCTCGGTTTTATGGAGACTATCTTATAAGAAGCAGGAACTACTTACCCTTCGCGAGCTCCTAAGTTCACCCTCGGTTTTATGGAGACTATCTTATAAGAAGCAGGAACTACCTACACATCGCGAGCTCCTGACTTCATCCCGGAATTTATGGAGACTATCTTATAAGAAGCAGGAACTACTTACCCTTCGCGAGCTCATAAGTTCACCCTCGATTTTATTGAGACTATCTTATAAGAAGCAGTAACTACTTACTCTTCGCGAGCTCCTGACTTCAGCCCCGGTTTCTATGGAGACTATCTTATAAGAAGCAGGTACTACTTACCCTTCGCGAGCTCCTAAGTTCACCCTCGGGTTTATGGAGACTATCTTATAAGAAGCAGTAACTACTTACCCTTCGCGAGCTCCTGACTTCAGCCCCGGTTTCTATGGAGAATATCTTATAAGAAGGAGGAACTACTTACCCTTCGCGAGCTCCTGAGTTCACCCTCGGTTTTATGAAGACTATCTTATAAGAAACAGGAACTGCTTACCCTTCGCGAGCTCCTGAATTCACCCCCGGTTTTATGGAGACTATCTTATAAGAAGCAGGAACTACTTACCCTTCGCGAGCTGCTGACTTCATCCCGGAATTTATGGAGACTATCTTATTAGAAGCAGGAACTACTTACCTTTCGCGAGCTCCTAAGTTCACCCTCGGGTTTATGGAGACTATCTTATAAGAAGCAGGAACTACTTACCCTCGCGAGCTCCTAAGTTCACCCTCGGTTTTATGGAGACTATCTTATAAGAAGCAGTAACTACTTACCCTTCGCGAGCTCCTGACTTCATCCCCGGTTTCTATGGAGACTATCTTATAAGAAGCAGGAACTACTTACCCTTCGCGAGCTCCTAAGTTCACCGTCGGTTTTATGGAGACTATCTTATAAGAAGCAGTAACTACTTACCCATCGCGAGCTCCTGACTTCAGCCCCGGTTTCTATGGAGAATATCTTATAAGAAGCAGGAACTACTTACCCTTCACGAGCTCCTGAGTTCACCCCCGGTTTTATGAAAACTATCTTATAAGAAGCAAGAACTACTTACACTTCGCGAGCTGCTGACTTCATCCGGAATTTATGGAGACTATCTTATTAGAAGCAGGAACTACTTACCCTTCGCGAGCTCCTAAGTTCACCCTCGGTTTTATGGAGACTATCTTATAAGAAGCAGGAACTACTTACCCTTCGCGAGCTCCTAAGTTCACCCTCGGTTTTATGGAGACTATCTTATAAGAAGCAGTAACTACTTACCCTTCGCGAGCTCCTGACTTCAGCCCCGGTTTCTATGGAGACTATCTTATAAGAAGCAGGAACTACTTACCCTTCGCGAGCTCCTGAGTTCACCCCCAGTTGTTTTGGTGGTGTCCGTGTTGCTCATCTCTCTCGTTTTTTGTATTGTCCTTTTATGTGTCTGTACGTTCTGAGTTTCGTCTGATTTGTGTTTCTTTGCGCATAGTAGTGTCCAACACATATTGTTTTATTTTCATCGTCTTGTTTACCTTATCTTGGCAGGTTCTCTCAATTGCCCTGTTGTTATTTATTTCGGTATTCTCTAACGTTTATTATAACGTTTTCTGTTTTTTATATGACGGAACATCTTTGTTTTTATCCAATTCAATTATTTTGCTTTATGTAAACAAAATGTAAAAATAATCATCACAACATAATGTTTATGATGTAGGTTAAGAACTCCAATTATATAAATAGCACAACATGATGATTATGGTGTTGGTTAGGAACTCCCAGTATATAAATAACACCACACAATGATTATGATTTGATTTGATTGTGTTTAACGCCACTTTCAGCAATATTTCAGCCATGTCACGGTGACCAGTTTTAGTGGTGGAAGAAGCCGAAGTACCCGGAGAGAACCACCGACCATGGGCAAACAACTGGTAAACTTATCACTTGAGGCTGCGAGTCGAGTGCACCTTTTTTGTTATTTACAAGGCCAGGTGCGAACCCACGCCGTTTTGGTGTTAGGCTTGTATGAGTTGTTAGGTAATCCAACTACCTAACTCATTGAGCCACCCGGGCCCCAAAATGTGTATGGTGTAGGTTAAGAACTCCCAGTATATAGAAAAACGTTGTTTTTTTATTTGAAAATGTAGAAAAGACAATCAGAACTTTAAAACATTGTTTTAGAATTTGTATGAGGAATAGAACAGCTATGTCTCATTAATCTGGTCTTGTGATCGCCTTATATCCTATGTAACATGTAAGTGATTGGCTATGCCATTAGCTCTCTTTAATAAATCTTATGTTATACATATGACAACTTCTGTGCTGCGAAAACACAACCCTATTGGTAATATGCATTGATTGAATCGGCACATGCAAAGCCAAAGCAACTATGTAAGTTGGATAAAGAAAAGCATGTCAATTACCATGTTTAAATTAAAAAATACTGTAGTAAAAAAACAACAGCAATTCTTCTACCTTTCAGAAAATGAGAGTGCAAATATTGATTTTCCTTCTTTCAACCTCGTTGGTGGTAGAGTATGGCGATGCTACTAGTAGAAGGGACATAAAATCCTGCTGGGCCACATGGTCCAGATGTTCAAGCTGGTCTAGTATTGCAACTGGCATTTTATGGCTAAGATGTGATACTTGTTGTAAATGCATGGGAAAAGCTGGTGGAACTTGTGTTTTGAAACCATCGACCTGTGTACTTAGCAGTCAAGCCTACCAATGTGATTGTTATAGTCATCATCTATCTGAACGACGGCCATCTGAGTGTGATAGTGCTTCAAACTTAATTGATGGGTGTAAAAAGAGTGACAGTAACATTGCAGATTATGGCCTTAGAAATGCACAAGTTTAGTGAACTAATGTAATATGTTAAAAAATAAAACAACTACGTGATTATAGAGAACGTTTATATTTGATACAGTTAACTAATTAAGCTAACTGCTTTTCTCCCATTTGTAGGAATCGAAATTCTTTAGTAAATTGCTTAATCAATGTTAGATCATATTTTGCCTGCAAGTTTTCATTCATTGCATAATTGGTTTTATTGAAAAACCAAATTTAAAACATTGCAAATAGATAAAACAAAAAGTTCAAATCCCAGCGAATCCCGGCTAATGATGTCTGGATATGAGGACAATAATCCTAATATGTGCAAATATGAAGCCTACCCTAACTAATGCTATTGATGCCTGATATAACGGATAATTAAAATGTCACAGACAACCCTATTAATGCTACTTATGTGTAGGAGATATATCTCCAAAACGTTTATATGTACAGCTAAGCTATGTTAGCATTGCATATGCCTTAGAAAAAAAACCTAAAATGTCTAAATCTGGAACTAATCCAAACTAATATCATCAAACCTTGAAAGAGACATACAAATTTATCATATTTGTGTTTGCTTGCATAGAGTAGTTTCTAACACATCTTGTGTTGTGTTTTCTTTTTTGTTTCATCATGTGTACCCTATGCTGCCAGTTGCTCTGGATGGTCTATTTTTGATTGTCACTTCGGTATTCTCTAACGTTTCTTGAATTAAAAATTTATCATTTCCCGGTCCTTTTCTCGTTCCTGTTATATCACCGGATTTGCAACTAGTTTAACGCGACGGGTGTCAGTAGTGGAGCAGGAACAGTTAGCACTTCCGGTTCACATGAGTTCACCCCCGGTTTTTGACGGGGTTCGTATTAATCAATCTTTAGCTTTATGCGTAGTGTTTTGTAGATCGTTGTTTGTCCTTTAGTTGTTTTTTTTCAAATGGGTATAGTGTTGTCTTCTTCGAATTACGAATTATGCTTACCCATTTGGTATCTTCTAGCTCTTCATAGTGTATAAGACTTCATTATCAAAGGAAGTGTACAGTAGTGACAACACAATTAAACGACATTTGACTCCATTGTTTTTGAAAACAACAGTTTGAAGATAAGGATTATGATCTTCCCTGACTAGATGCCAACGGACACAAGTGCCCATGCAAGCAACCTTATATCATGGGAACTGTTAAAAGTTATAGCAACCCTCTTTCTAAGCGGTTAATTTCTATCCTTACAGCTGTTAAAACGGGTCGCCATATATCATGCTATTAGCTTTTATTTAGATTTATGACTGAACTATGACAAGCCCTGACACAATGCGAACAATGACAAAAGCTGAAACCACGCGAACTATCAATACACCAGAGACAACATGATTATTTAGTGAAAGCACATCATCTATATAACGGAACATGAAATTAAAGGATCGGGCTAGCTTCTTTTCGCTTTGCTCGTGAAACCCCTGTATGAAGTTTGCCTCATACGAATAAAAGAACAAGTCAGCGAGAAGAGGAACACAGTTTGTACCCATCGGTATGTCGTATATTTGTTGAAAAAACGTCCACTAAATATAACAAATATGTTGTCAATAAAAAAACTCGAAGATGTTGATGATATCAGTTTCAGAGAACGCTTTGGTAGAATCACAGTGATGGTTGTTACAAAATAAGATATGTTCCTTCCTAGAACAAGATATTTGTATATTCGTTGACCATTCGTTTTGCTAAAACACAGTTGGACCAACTCCTTTAAGTTTTCCTTCTGCTTAGGGTAAGGAATGGTTGTGTAGAGGGTAGAAAAGTCAAATGCTTTAATGCTATTGCAGGAGGAGAGGAACCTAGATTGTATGTACTCTAGCAGATCTTTAGAGGTATTCAAAACCCATGTCTGATTTACGCTACCCCTCGAGTAGCTACTGTCACTGTAACTCTAAAGCCCGGCTTTGACCGCCGATATAATACATGTTAATAATTTGGAAAGAACTTTCTTGGAGCATTTGGAATACCCAGCAAAATAGCCCTGATTGAAATGACACTTTTAATGAATTTAGGAGTAAAACAATGATATTAAAAAAACAGACTTCTGCCTCAAGAAAATGTTACATTGTCATAAATTGATGTTGAAAAACAAACAGGACAACCTTAACATCGCTGCGTAAAGATCGAGCACCACGAACCCCAATCATGTGATGGTCAGCCTTAACGTCAATGCGTAGTTATCTGTGTAAGGTTTTGTAGATAGTTATTTGTAATGTTGTTCTTTTTCTTTTGGCCATTGTGTCGTCAGTCCTTCTGGGTATAAGTCTGCGACTGGAATGACGCTTGTCTTTTCCAAAAGCGTTTGAAGATATCAAATGGGTAATGAATCAGAAACCGCATACGAAGAAGGACAGACAACGCAATGGCCAAAAGAAAAAGGATAAAAGGACAAATAACGATCTACAAAACACTACGCAGAAAACTAAAGATCGAGCAACACGAACCCAACTAAAACCGGAAGTGAACTCACGTGTTCCGGACGTGTAAGCAGTTATTGTTCCACTAGTGGCACCCGTCTTGTTTCTATAGTTACAACCCCGTGATAAGTCATGATTGAGGAAAGAATCGGGAAGTTCTTACAACAAGTGAAAAATGGAACAAATCCGTGGTTATTTGATCATTTGTGACACAGATATTTCCTTAACCAAATCATGGTAACAACCTTAAAGCTTTGGAAAAAAATGACCGTTTAGTTGTACCTGTAGACATTGCAGGAATATTTATATACGTGCATTGTGGTACAATTTAAATGAATATGTAAGTCATGTCAAAACTTTCAGGAAAGGCTTGACAAAGGCTGGCTTTTCTATCAATTTCAAAATCTCGTACAAAACATTTCATATTTTCCAACAATGTACATGGATTGTATTTATCTTACACAGGCTATAGAACCACATATTTTGTTTTATCAATTTTACAACGTAAAAAGATTGGATACAAAGACACTGTGCGCCCTATATGATTGAAAGATAATGATAGCAAATGTCAAATTCATGACGGTATGTACCTCAGAGGTCACACTATTATTTAAATAGTGTACATATGTTATTTTTTTTACTACCTACACATTATACTGAACAGAAAGGTTAATATCATTTAATTACTTGCAAACTATTAAAGTAATGTTACTTAACATCACCTAGTTTAGACATATTGCCTTTTGAAATTTTAAATAAGCACGTTAAAGCTAAAATAATAAGATTAAAGATGGATGTTGACATTACCTGAAATTATTAAGAGCTAAAGATAGGCTAAGCTATAAGGATGCTATAATATTAGCAACTTCCTGTAATGATAGTCGTTGATTTATACCACAAATGTACCATGTATTTCTTCCAAAATGCTAACTGCTTATCCCTCGCGAGCAGCTGGATTCTTCGCCTGGTTTTTGATGACGATCGTGTTGGTCATCTATTTAGTTTTCTATGTTGTACTATCGTATATTATATACTCATATAAATATCTTGAATCTGATTTGATGAAACACTGTCATTTGATATTTATCCATTCATTGGGTCAACCGCTGATCGTAAGGTCTCATAGCAAGGTGCATCGCTCGCGCGGAAATCCCAAGGAAATTCCCATGTGAGCCTCACGTGTTTCCAATCATAGTTACTTCCCTTGATTCAACAGACAACACACATGGCGTCCAGCGACATGTTCGTCGCTCTAGGCGAAGAAGAAATGGAACGATTGTATTATATACTCATATACATATCTTGAATCTGATTTGGTATAATTGTGTCTGTCACAAAGCTACATGTAATTGGTTACTTGGTATATGTCACAAAACTACATTTACTCAATCACTTGGAGTCTGTCACACAACTACATGTATTCAATCACTTGGCGTCTGTCGCAAAGCGGCAGGTATTCTACTACTTGGTTTCTGATGCAAACATATTATATATAATATGCCAATTATCACCCTTGTTGGTGTGTGACCCGACGGTTTGTTTCCCCTCGAAAAGTTAGGTTAACCTCTGGCAAGCCCTCGGGTGACCTTATTTTTCTCTGCGAGACAAACCGTCCGGTCTCACTCCAACAAGGGTGATAATTGCATAGTGTCTTTACGTTCTTATTTCGATGGTTTAATGTCCGCTGCAATTGTCATGCCTTTTTTCTGCTATTTATGTTTGCTTGTGTATAATGGTTCCATACACGTCTTGCCTATATGAGTAACATGTCGAATGCCTAATAAGAGGCAGGAACTGATAACCGTTCGTGAGCACTCAATTGGCCGTGATCCTCATCTTTTTGGTTTTCTGTGTTGGTTTTTTTTCTGTTTTGCTTATCTTCGTCCTGCGTTTTGTGCACCCACTGTTGACAGTGTTTCCGCATTGTTAATTTGTTATTGATTGTCCCTTCGGTTTTCTCTAACGTTTATTTGCACTTCTTCCACGTTTGTGTATGCACACGCTTTAACAATTGCCGATTATCAGAAATATCTTTATAGTAACCACGACATGGTCTATGTTGACAATTGGAAAAGGCTAAAACTATGAAAATATTTAACTAAATGTCCTTAGTCGATTAAGAAGATAGCATATTCTAATGTTTCATTCGCGCCGCTAAAAACAATTGGATGTGGCAGTCGGTTCCAGTCATATATTGTGCGAAGGTAAAGCAGTTTTCGTTTTTTGTTTTGTTTGCAAACATTAAACAAGGAGGTCCTTAAGCATGGCTTATAATTTGTATGAGGAGTAGAACAGCTATGTCTCATTAATCTGGTCTTGCGATCGCATTATGTCCTATGTAACATGTAAGTGATTGGTTATGTCATTAGCTCTCTTTTATAAATCTTATGTTATACATATGACAACTTCTGTGCTGCGAAAACACAACCCTATTGGTAATATGCATTGATTGAATCGCACATGCAAAGCCAAAGCAACTATGTAAGTTGGATAAAGAAAGCATATCAATTAGCATGTTTAAATTTGAAAATACTGTAATAAAGAAACAGCAGCGATTTTTCTATCTTTCAGAAAATGAGAGTACAAATATTGATTTTCTTTCTTTCAACCTCATTGGTGGTAGAGTATGGCGATGCTGCTGCTAGAAGGGACCTAACATCCTGCTGGGCCACATGGTCCAGATGTTCAAACTGGTCTAGTATTGCAACTGGCGTTGTATGGCTAGGATGTGATACTTGTTGTAAATGCAAGGGAAAAGCTGGTGGAAGTTGTGTTTCGAAACCATCGACCTGTTTGTTAAGCAGTAAAACCTACCAATGTGATTGTTATAGTCATCACCTATCTGGACGACGACCATCTGCGTGTGATGGATTCTCAAACGTAGATGATGGGTGTAAAGCGTGACAGTAAACATTGCAGATTAAGGCCTTAGAAATGCACACATTTTGTGAACTAATATGGAATATGCTGAAAATAAAGCAACTACATGATTATAGGAATCGTTTATATTTAATACAGTTAACTAATTAAGCTAGCTGCTGTTCTCCCATTTGTAGGAATCGAAATTCATTAGTAAATTGCTTAATCAATTTTAGATCATATTTTGTCTGCAGATTTTCATTCTTTGCAAAATTGGTAATATTTAAAAACCAACTTTAAAACATTGAAAACAGATAATCCCCGCTAATGATGTCTGTGTATGAGGACAATAATCCTAATATGTGCAAATATAAAACCTACCCTAACGAATGCTATCGAGTCCTGATATAACGGATAATAAACATGTCACAGACAACCCAATTAATGCTACTTATGTCTAGGAGATTTATCTTCAAAACGTTTATGTGTACAGCCAAACTCAGTTAGCATTACATATGCCTTAGAATAAAGAAAAAAATTCAGCACGAACAATGTCAAAACCCGAGACAACACGTGCTATCACACAACTAAGGACAAGGCAAATCATCACAAAACCAGACACAACACGTACACTAAGAACACCCGATAAAACAGCCTCTGCCTTATTACATATCTTGACAATCCGTTGATAAGTCCTGAACAAGGAAAAGACGTAACGGTTAATGGTTTGTTTGACAAATAAAACTCTTCACATGCAGATGACGAAAGTGCTATTACAAAACAAATATAAATGAAAAATAGAAAAATATAATTGTAATCGGAACAAAAATACCACCTTTATTTTATGCAGAACATCCAGTTCTCATAATAACACATTTGTTTACATAAAAGGTGAACATTATTGAATTGCTTGTGCCAAAGGGTGTTCCATTTTATTTAAGCATATTATCAACATGACACCTTTTCTTATAAATAGAAAATGGAAGGTCTTGGTTATGTCTATGATATTACTGCTGATGCGTAGACCTACCTAAAAAATCCAGCAAAAACAAAATCACTATTTTTTTATTTCGCTGTTTATCAAAGCATTTTTTCCAATTTTCTAAACATTTTAATTAATTCCGAATACTAATTACTATTGTGCTACATGTATTGTCACCATTATGAAGAAAGTCTGGACATCGAACAGGTAGTAGTGCCACACGCATCTATTTTCAGTATGGGATTACAGTTATTTTCTGATATTTATGTTAGCTAGCAACACATTTTGCGTCAATTATGTACCAAAGGCAACTTGCATTATATTTCTTTTATCAGAATGATATTTGAGGTTTAAGTTTGTTTCTATATTGTGGGTAATCGCCTTGAATCTCGGTTGATGGTAGCTGTTAATGTTAAAAAGGAAGTTACAAAACAAATGGACCCTGGTGGTTACGTACAAATTATCACATAGAAAGTTTTATGATCGCTATATATGTTCCATTTGCTATGGTCAGTATCACGTTTTTCTTCCTTTTCACGACTTTTTTCCGGGTTTTGAACAAGAATAACATGACAGATGCCACTAGTGAACTAGGGATTATTTTATTATCATGAAAAGAAAAATTAAGTATTGATGGTAAATAAAGTAGATATCTACTTTAGTGCGCACGACTCTGGAATAACCTTCATCAGATCTTCTTAAAGTCAAAATATTGTAAATATGTTGTCAATCAAGAACTCGAGCATTTTGATGATCTCTGTTTCAGAGTTATGTCCCTTGCTAGGACAAGGTATTTCCATCCAGGCTTGCCATTTTGTGCTTAGGAAACACAGTTGGACTACCCTCCTTTATTTATATTTCAGCTTCGAGTGGAGAATAGTTGTGTAGAGGGTAGGAAAGTCAATGTGTTAATGCTATTGTATGTACTCTAACAGATTTGTAGAGTTCTTCAGAATCCACATCTAATTAACACCACCCTTTGAATAGCTAGTGTCACAGTAACTCTGAAGCCCGGTTTTTACCGGTGATAGAGAATATATTTCAATAACATTAAAACGAGGTTTTCTGGAGGATTTGGCAGACCCAGCATTATAACGACGCTGTTTGTAAGGACACTTGTGTAATTTAGAAATTTAGTAGAGTGACGGTAGATACCGTTCTTCATATTTGCTTTAAATTCCAAAGGAACATAAAACAAACCTATGATTATCCACGATTTCCACTTTCGTGAGTATCGTCGTGGTATATGAAGGGTGCCAAGTGAATTGGCAATGCCAAATTCCTTTATCAACCAGTCTAGGTAACGTGACTTATGCACACAAACCAATATTGTTATGGGCCTTGTCTGTGGAGACAACAACATTTGGGTCTTTAAAGATTGATGTAGTGCGAGTGTTCATAGAACTATTGAGGTTTTTCTTAATTCTAATTTGTATCAACGACCTAACACTCTTCACCCATTCGGAAAGAGTATGTAAGTTCTCCTTTTCACGTTTTGTCCATTGTCTGGCATATTTCCAGAGAGCATCCATCAGAATATTCTCGCAGAGAGTTGCTGTTGACAATGTTAAGATCACCAGTAACAACGTGGCCACCCGGATTATATATGAGTGGTGAACTTCCACATGTCCAATCAGGAGGCTTAGACTTGGAATCGTCAATATTGAGATTGTGCAACACCGTCTTGTAGATAAATATTTTCGTTGCAATAGATGTGGTATAGGTATACGAAATTATAGGTACGAACTGATCCTTAAATTATTGAGGAATGTTAGATTCGACTGATTTATAATAAAGGATATTGCCAAATGTGTTGGCATTGATACCTTTGCCTGGAAACGGAAGTTTCAGAAAGAAAAGTTTGTCTATTTCATCTTTCTTAATGCCAACGACTATGAAGAGTATGTGACTGACAATATAATAATGACACACCAACTATAACCAATGCAAAATTCCTTTATCAACCAGTCTACGTGACTGGCAATATCCAAGACGATTGCTGTAAGTTTGTGTTTATTTGAATTCAGATTTTTCACATGGTTTACCAAGCATGAATTATACAAGGTATGTAGTTTTCGAAGGGTAGTGGAAATAGTTTCGTGTGATTGAGCGAATATAAAATAAAAAAAAATTACAAGACGAACCGAACGGGGAAATCAAAAAGAGAATCACAATACAAAACTGAATGATATAGATAATACGAACAAGATTTAAAACCAGTGACGAACGTTCTCGCTCATGGAAGGTAAGCTCATCCTGCTCCACTAGTAGCACCTGCCATGTCATCAGTGGTACCGATATTCCGTAACGGTTAGCAAAGTCATGATGGAACTTTGTGCCAATATTATTTCAACTCAGCCATCAGGAACACTTGGATCAGTTACTTCCATATGACAACAAACTCTCTATCAAAGAAATACAAGCTGTAATACCCTCAATCGTAACTACTCGGCCATTCTCGCTACCCTGTAAATAACCTCGTACGTACATAGTAGACATTCTTCTTAAATTGTTTGCCGGAAGTTAAGTTAAGTTAAGCCGCACAAAAATATAGTCCACGAAAATCCAATATGGAAGACATACTAAGTAAAATCTAATCATGCAAAACTAATTAAAACTTTAATTGAAATATAGAAAATTGCTTAAAATATAACTTTATCAAACGTTCATGTAACTGACATGTGAAAAGTAGTGCGATTTATACGCCTAATGCATACGAGGTTATTTGCAGGTTAGCCAGAATGGCCGAGTAGTTACGATTGCGAATACCCTATCAACCTGCAAAAGTTTACAAGATATCAAAGGGAGCTGTAAATCGACGGACAAACAAGGCGATGATAACAAACAAAAACAACAACAAAAACACACAACAAAACCCCAACACAATGGTAATAAAGAACTACCAACTACCTATGCCCATCGTGTGAGTCTGCCTAAAGTAGCAAAACAACTATGAGACACGAAATATATCCGTGGTCGCCATAAAATATATGTATTTCAGAACAAATTGATTAATGCGACTGTAAAGCTCTTGAAGTTTTTCCTACTAATGTTTTAAGAGTCTAATTTTACAATAGTTCTGATGATTCCACCATTCTTCCAACATGGTTGTTGTTACTATTAATAGGACACATGTGTAAAGCATACACATAAAGCAAATAAATCCATGGTATTCCATCAAATGAGTTCTTAATACGGGACGAAGCTGCTTTCCTCGTGTAATAAGAATAAGATTGTTCAACAGCTTTTAATGAGGATTAATGTGCTAAGAGTGTCCTGTTGTAAGGCTAAAACTTTATTTTCCATAACGTTTTTTTTTAATATATGAATGAAAACGTAGATATCTTACCGGTATGTAGTTAGTGGAATAATCAAAAGATGGTTGGGAGCAGGTATAATAAAGGCCATGATATCTGAAATCAGCTAATGTTACCTGTGTCTGAGGTAGGAGAACCTCACATTTCTTAAAATGCACATTACTAAAGAACTGTACATTTCAACAATATAGTGTTGTCATTGACTTGCGTCAGGTTAGTTGTTTTATTCGAGTACTCCGGTTTCCTCCACCAATAAAACTGACCGACACGACACGCCAAAGCTGAAATATTGCTGGAAGTGGCGTTATACACCATAACCATACCCCCTCACACCATAGCCCTACCCCCTCACACCATAACCCTACCCCCTCACACCATAGCCCTATCCCCTCAACAATATATATATTATAAACCATGTGAGTTCCAAAACCTAGACTATATTATACTATATTTATACTTATTATTACATATAATATCAAAATAATGACAGTTTCTCTACAATTAAAGGTAGTTATTTGCCAAGTAAGTGCTAACATATACCATGGGGACCTCTGGTTAATTATGGTAATATTTTTATTGCATATATAATTCATTTGTCACTACACGAAGTAGTTTACATGTACCACATGAATATACTGGGTTATTTTTCCTTGATAAATCATTTAATATTAACAGTGTTATCTAGAGAGTATTTATTTATTTACCAGATAGCTTCATCTTAGGCTAAAAAATAGGTCACCATGCAATTCAGAAAGAGAGGGGAGTGGACATACATGCTTCTTCTAGTTGTGATATTATTATTATTTACATAGGCTGCGCCATCGTACCTTTATCAGCGGTGATGTTTTGTTTCCATATTTTTTTTTATTTAACAGACATGACAATTATACACACATATAGTCTTTTGAAATTTAGAAAACAAAGCTTATGAAATGTACACTTATAATATACTCTGTAGGTGTACAAATAAGTAGTGTTACTACTTGGTTTGTTGGTTTATGGTGCTTAACGCCACTTTCAACAATATTTTAATTTTACCGTCGCAGTCAGTTTTATTGGTGGAGGATACCGCAGTACTCGGAGAAAACCTGTCGCATGTAACTGAAAAACTTTACCACATGATGTTGCATCGAGTACATCTCGCCATGAACGGGGTTCGAACTCACAGTTGTAGAAAAAATGATATATATACGATAGTTAGAACATGAATTATGACAATGTTCTGTCTTTACATAACAATCTCTAAAGTTTGCTTCCTAGTTTCGTATTTTCATAGATTAAATTACTCTCGGGTTAATTTCAATGTGATGCTAATAAAGATTGTCTCTTTGATAGCAATACCCGGGGGAGTATATATACAGAATAAAGGTAAACTCGATTCATACAGCACCAACACAGAAAACAACAGGAAATACAAATATAAAACACAAAAAGTAAACAAACAACAATGAAACATTCAAGTGATAAACTGGGATCTAAGAAGACTTTGAAAAAGACAGGATGTAATCAGAATCCGTAAATTGAAGAAAAGAAAGAATTGACAAAAGGAGAAACAAATATATACAAAAGACTTCAAAGAAAACAAAAGATGGAGTAACAAGAACACCAATACAAGCCTATTTCGGGGTGAACTCATGAAATCTATGGAAAAACACTTGTCATTACGTAATGCTAAAGGGACATAACTCATTGGACAAAATAAATAGTGTTGGGATCCCATTAGCAGATTTAACCCTGCCACAATTATATGTCGGATCCAAGCCAGGACCTGAATTTCCAGTGTAATATGTCATTATGTTTGTGCTCAGTGAAAAGGTGAGAGGGGATGGTTCGTCTTATTGATGAAATCGTTGACCATCACCTTTTACATTTTCTTTTTATAATGTACAACAGAACATAGCATTGAACAATACTCTGTGGATTATTTGTTGTAATACTAATAATATCATAAAACCTCCATACATTAAATGTTAAAGCATCATTAATATAAGTAGGAAACAAAACAGTCAATTACAGCTTACCTATTGTTAGAAACCATGGTAGGAAGTATATATAATGTAATATGACTTTTAACTTTGGTTAATGGGGGAGCTCCTATCGTTTTATGAGTTAGTGAGTGAGTGATTATTGTTTAACGCCTGATGAGCAATTTGACAGCGATGCCATGAATACGTTACATTTTAATGGTGATGAGCTCCATCTCTTTCTATTAAAAGCTTAAGCAGGGATATCAACATGGATAGTCTTAAAAAGCCATCTACATAGACACAAAACGAAAGACTTCCTCTCGTCAAATCAACCTCAAATCAGTGAACACATAAAATACATGGACATTATCAACTCTTTATATCCTAAAAGAGTGATGGTCAAAAATGCCATCAAAGTAGACACAACAAGAACAGCTACCTCTCATCAAATATACCTCAAATCAGTGAACAGATAAAAGACATGGACATTCTCAACTCTTTACGTCCTTAAACAGTGATGATAAACAATTCCATCTATATAGATTCAAAAATGAACAACTACCTCTCATGAAATCTCCCTTAAATCAGTGGACAGATACAATACTTAGACAAACCTCAACTCTTTACGTCCTTAAACAGTGATGATAGAAAATTTCATCTACTTAGATACAGAACAAACAACTACCTCTCACCTCAAATATACCTAAGATCAATGAACGCATAAAGCACATGGACATTCTCAACTCGTTAATTACTAAAACTTTGATGGTCAACAATTCCATAAATTTAGACACAACACGAACAACAATACTACCTCTTATCAAGTCAACCTCAAATCAGTGAACGCATAATAGACATGGACATAGTTCATTTCTATAAGACCTTAAGCAGTGAATGTCAAACATTACATCAATATAGACACAAATCAATAACTATCTCTCATCAAATATACCTCAAATCATTCAACACATAAAATACATGGACATATTTCAACTCTTTAAGTCATTAAACAGTGATTGTCAAAAATTCCATCAATATAGACACAAAGCGAACAACTACCTCTCATCAAATCTACCTCAAATCAGTGAACACACGAAAGACATCGACTCTTTAAGCCCTTGAACACATAACGGACATAGGCATAGCTTAACTCTTTCAATCCTTAAACAGTGATAGTAAAAATTCCATCAATAGAGTCACATAATGAACAAATATAACTACCTCTCATCAAATCTACCTCAAATCAGAGAACACATAAAAGACATGAACATAGTTCAACTCTTCAATTCTTTTACAGTACTGGTTTAAGATTCCATCAATATAGAAACAAAACGAACAACTACCTCTTATAGAAGCTACCTCAAATCAGTGAGCAGATAAAATACATGTTCAAACCTCAACTCTCTAAGTCCTTAAGCAGTGACGTTTCAAAATTCTATCAATATCGACACAAAACTAACAACTACCTCTCATAGAAGCTACATCAAATCAGTGAACAGATAGAATAGATGTTCAAACCTCAACTCTCTAAGACTTTAAACAGTGATGGTTCAAAATCAATACAGCCATAAAACGAACTAATACATCTCATCAAATCTACCTCAAATTAGTGAATACATAAAAATATGAACATAGTTCAACTCTTTAAGTCTTTAAGCAGTGATGATAAAAAAAACATTGTCAATATAGATACAAAACGAACATCTACCTCTCATCAAATCTACCTCAAATCAGTGAACACATAAAAGACATGGACATAGGTCAACTCTGTAAGTCCTTAAACAGAGATGGCAAAACATTCGATCAATACAGATATAAAACGACATCTACCTCTAATCACATCTACCTCATATCAGTCAACAGATAAAATACATGGACAAATCTCAACTTTTTAAGTCATTAAGCAGTGATGGTCAACAATTCCATTTATATAGACATAAAACGAACAACTACCTCTTATTAAATTTACCTCAAATCAGTGAACACATAAAAGACATGGACATAGTTTAACTATTTATGTCCTTAAGCAGTGATGCTTACAAATTCCATCAATATAGACACAAAGCAAATAACTACCCCTCATCAAATCTACCTCAAATCAAGAAACACATAAAAAACACGGACGTAGTTCAACTCTTTAAGTCCTTACACAGTGATGGCCAAACATTCTATCAATATAGACACAAAACGAATAACTACCTCTCATCAAATCTACCTCAAATCAAGAAACACATAAAAGACATGGATGTAGTTCAACTTTTTAAGTCCTTACACAGTGATGGCCAAACATTCCATCAATATAGACACAAAACGAACAACTACCTCTAATCAAATATACCTCAATTTCAGTGAACACATAAAAGACATGAACATAGTTCAACTCTTTAACACATAGAAGGACAATCAGAATCTAAGGCGGTTAATTAGATCCCAAATGTGGCATGCTGTCAAGCTTCCATCTGGCTTGTCCTTTTAATAGAACAATTTACAACTAATTCACCTAATAATAAGCATGCATTTATTTTTATCTAGATATATAATAGATTAACACATATTGGGTACTTTGTCTCATAATAACTCACATGTTAATGTTGACAATTATCAATTGATAAATCACGAGACTATTACGCCTCCATTTTGACAGTTTTCTGATTTGGTGACATTTCGTCAACAGTCATCATTTTTAGGTATTATAAGTTGTTGTTATGTAAAACGAGTTAATTCTCTAATATTCTATTAAATCTAAACTGATCAATCTTTACACGCAAGAGTGCGCAGCTTCAGTGAACTAAACTCACAACACCACACAAGATTATACAGCCTCAGTGAACGCACCTATAACACCACACAATATTCCACAGCTTCAGTGAACTCACACACCACACAAGATTCCACAACTTCAATGAACTGACTCACCCCACCACACAATAGTATGTAGCTTCAGTGAACTCACTCACAACACCATAGAAGATTCTGTAACTTCAGTGAATTCATTCACAACACCACACAATAGTATGTAGCTTCAGTGATCTCACTCACCACACCTCACAATATTCTGTAGCTTCCGTGAACTCACGCACAACACCACATAAGAATGTGCAGCTTCAGTAAACTTTCACACCACACCACACAATATTCTGTAGCTTCAGTGCACCAAGTTATCACACCACACAACAATCAATATGCTATAATATTTGCTATGTTTGGTGGACGTGTTTTTTCAAGAGACAGCCGGTATCACAATGGGGACAAACTGTGTTCCTCGTCTCGCTGACTTGTTCCTTTATTCGTATGAGGCATAGTTCACACAGGGGCTTCACATGAAAGACGAAAATATACTAGATCGAACTTTTAATTTCACGTTCCGCTATATAGATGATGTCCTTTCACTAAATAGTTCTTCGTTTGGTAATTTCGTTGATCACTTCTATCCCATTGAGTTGAAATAAAGGATACTACAGATACAAATAGGTCTCATTCATCCCTTGACCTATTCCTCGGAATTGATATTGGGGGTGGTTAAGAACAACATATTACGACAAAAGAGATTATTTCAATATTCCTATTGTGAACTTTTCATCTAGATGGAGCAACTTTCCAGCAATACCTGCCTGTATGCGATATTCCAGAGCTTGTGGTTGCTATCAGAAATTTCTTGACTAAGTTGAAGACATCGATGCAAAAGTCTTACGGTCGCCACCATGACTGGGCTGACCAATATGGCATATATGTGAGACAAATGACCACGGATATGCTCTACTTGTCGTAAACACCATATCAAAACAACACTGCAATGCTAATAGCGATGCTTGCAAACACCAGACAAAGCACCATTCTAATGACAACACCTGTTTCTTTAATAATTTTAACGAATTTGTAAACACACGACAACAGCCTCTTTTAAGGATTATAACGGTATTTGTTGACACACGACAACACTCTATTTTAATAATTATAACGATATTTGCTAAAGCATGACAACAGCCTCTTTTAATAATCATAACGGTATTTGTTAACACATGAAGACACTCTCTTGTTATAATATAACGGTATTTATTAATACAGGATAACACTCCGATTTACTAATGATAACGGTATTTGTCAACACTTGACAACACTCTCTATTAATAATAATAACCACGGTATTTGCTAAAACATGACAGCACCCTCTTTTAACAATCATAACGGTATTTATTAATACATGAAAACATCCTCTTTTAATAATTATAATAGTATTTGTATTCTCTACATCTTGCAAAAGAAAATGAATACTTTTTAAATTAAGAACGCCAAATTCGTTAGAAAACAATAAGGTGTATATATCATGTTGGAATAAGGTAGTATTA
Source organism: Bathymodiolus brooksi (assembly GCA_963680875.1). Taxonomy (NCBI): domain Eukaryota; kingdom Metazoa; phylum Mollusca; class Bivalvia; order Mytilida; family Modiolidae; genus Bathymodiolus; species Bathymodiolus brooksi. The sequence goes on from OY804586.1 coordinate 68,694,314, forward strand.
GTGAAGAAATATGTATGCATAATATTTACATTGCAATGCAAACCATATATTACAGAATATCAACATCATGGCCAGTTCTACACCTGTCTGTGGTATATGTGATTCCCGCCATATTTATAAAGCATCAGCAGTTTGGTGTCCAGAGTGTGACGAAGGACTTTGCATGGACTGCACACAGCACCATAGTTTATCGAAAGGTACGAAACATCATAATACTATACCAATATCTGACTACCAAAAGCTGCCATCATTCGTTTTAGACATAAGTCAACTTTGTCAAGAGCACAACGAAAGATATCGATTCTACTGTAGGAAAGATGAATGTCCGTGCTGTGAAATTTGCATGGTAGAAAATCACGAAGACTGTTAAAATGTAGACATTCTTAAAGCATTGGCTAAGAATGTAAGGACATCAGTTCAGTTTAAAGAAATCGAACAATTAATTGATGAACTGATGATAACTGTTAATAAAATTAAACAAAATAGAGAGAAGAACTCGGTAGATGTTACTGAACAGAAACGAATAGTTGAGAGCGAAATACGAGAACTGAGAACCAACATCAACAATCATCTTGACAAGTTACAGGACGAACTGATGAAGGAATTGACTGAAACAGAAACAAAAATAAGTGGGAAAACAAGTGCATTACTGTCTTCTTTAGATGAGACAGAGAAAAAACTGGCTGAATACCAGACAAACGTAATGAACATCAAACAGTATGCATCAGACCTACAAACATTTCTGGCCATGAAGAAAATAGAGAGTGGTATAGAAACACACGACACATCTTTACATGCACTAGTCAACAGCGACAGTCTGAATCAAACCAAACTCTCGTGTAAGATAGAGAAGAGGTTGAAGAATATAATCACCAGCATTGAAACGTTTGGAGAAGTAGTTGTTGAATCAAAGCCATGTGAGTTTTCCTTAGTTAGAAGAAAAGATAAACAAGCCCAGATGATGGTAGCTGAACTAGAGCCGATGTCAGTTAACAATATAAGACTGAATCTGAAGCAAAAAATAAGCATCAAGGGGGAAAACATCAGAGGATGTTCTTTACTTCCAGATGGTAGAATGGTATTGTCCTGCTGCATTACTAATACTGTCAACTTTATCAATAAAGATGGAGTAGAACTATTCCAGATAGGTACTGATAAAACAGGATCCTGTACTTATGATACAGTTTATATTAAAGATAACAATAGCGTTGCTGTATCATCTGGATGGGATCTTAATAATAGATGCATAACTATAATAAACATAGAAAATCAACAAATCATGACAACTATCTCCATGGATACGGAGGTTTATGGCATTGCTGTTAGAGGTAGAACAATATATTACTTTACAGAGGATGGACAAAAGATGCTAAACCTTAGTGATAAGTCTGTAAGTGATATTATCAGCAGAGATATGTCTTACGTTGGTTACGTAGTGACATCTGGAGGTAAACTTTACTACACAAACTATTACGCACCTACAGTAACATGTTGTGATTTACATGGTACAACACAATGGGAATTCAATGATGAACGTGTTCTACAGGCTCCACATGGCATCACTATAGACAATGATGGGAACGTGTATGTCGTCGGTTATTATTCTAACAATGTTGTGGTTATCTCCCCTGATGGACAATGTCATAGACAACTATTGTCTGACAAGGATGGTCTGAAGTACCCACGTGTTCTTGATTATGACAGATCTACCAATAGGTTATTAGTTGTAAATGAGGAAGGTACTGCTTTTCTTTTTGATGTTACAAAAGGACAGTAGAAGAAAAGTAAAACATAGACATCATTTGATAGAAGGATTGGTATCGTAGAGAACTAAATGTTATTTATCTAATCAATTCATCTTCTAATCCAGTTCATGCGGTTCATCTGTCATTCACTAAAATAAACAACATATATTCCAAAATTAACTTAAGTATAATAATACAGGTCAATTTTATTACACTAACATATACCTCCTAAATCTTATAAAACTGTGTATGGTTGTGGACACTTGAAATAAAAAAAACGTAAATTACAAATTTAATTTAAAAATAAAATAGAAATAAAATCAAATTTATTGGCCATATATTTATATCCTAAATCTTAAGAAACAACACGTTGAAAAATGCTTGTACACTTAAGGAGAGGTTAAATGTATTACTCAAATTTATTATCCCAATATTTATCTGTCATCCATTAAAACAAATGATATAGATTCTAATATTGATTGAAATAAAAATACGGTCAAATCTATTACCTACATATTTACATCCTAAATATAATAGAAATGTGTAGGTTATTTGTATACCTAATAAAGAGTTCATATTTATCGCATTAATATTTTCCTCATATATTTCCCTCCTCAATCTTATGAGACTCTGTAGGATATTTGTATATTTGATAAAGAGGCTAAAATGATTTATGTAAATTTTAATAAAAAAAACATTATTCTTATGATATATTAATGGGATTTTTTTTATTATCATGAAAAGAAAGTTTAAGTATTGACGGTAAAAATGTAGATATCTACTTTAGTGAGAACGACTTTTTTCTAGAATGACCTTCGTCAGGTCTCCTCCTCGGTGTCAAAGATTGTAAAATTAAAGGTCGTACAGCTATATCTCACCTGATATTATTTATTCCAGAAGAAACTTGTCGTCCATACTAAATTAGATATCTGCAAGTTTATCATTGAAGACAAGAAAAACTACATATGTCGATGGATATCTAAGTAATTAACTGAAATCGATCTTTAGCGCTCGTGATTGGCTCCCCGGTGGCAATACTAATAAATGAAAATAGAGAGAGAGAAAAAGAGAAACAAACTTAGCAGTGAAGCAAAAGAAAGTTTGTATTACATCTTGATCTATATTATTATATTATTACTATTAGCTCTGTTCTTGTCATTGTTCTACAAATGTATAATACGAAACAAAGATACGTTGTCCATCTGTTCTTGTCATTTTTCTACACATGTATAATACGAAACAAAGATACTATGTCTAGCGGTACCGAGTTATGTAGTTTATCATGGAAAAGATTGAGGATACCAAAATGTGTGATCCGACATCATGTCTACAGAATGATAACGGAACTGTAAAGGAAGCCATATTTCAGTTGTATACAATTAGTATCTCGTTATATTATTAACCAAGGAGAAAGACAATGCGATGATAAAGAAAACGTCAAAAAGACAAAAACTATGCATAGTACTAGAGAAAGAGCAACACGAATCCCACTAGTTATGTCTGTAAAGTTACACTCGTTAAATAGCAATATAACTACGACTATCGAAATATTTCCGTGGTCGCCATGAACACATGTATTCCTTAGCAAATTCATGATTGCGACTGTAAAGCTATTGAAGTTTGTCCTTATCATGTTTTAAATGTCTAATCTTAAAATTGCATCTGATGATCCCATAAACCTTCCAAAATGGTCCATGTTAATTAGTAATTCTAACATCACCTCCTTCTTTCGCTTTGGTAACAAACGAGCGAGCTATCCATTCGGTATGATTTCATTAGCACATGCACCGTGAATGTGATTGACTTTTCCATTGGCAGCATAAAATGTAACCCGAATAATGCCGATAGAGGGCGCAGTGTTATTCGAGTTACATAAATTGTGTGCAACATTTTCCGCAAGTGTAAATATAAATTACAGTCTTCCAATCAAAGTATACTACCGTATGTGTACTCTTAGACATATCAGAATCGAAATAAATCATGGAAGCCAGAATGTGTTTCGAGTTTTAACATGGATTGGCGGATATTAGTAAATTTCACACCTCGCTTCTGGCTAGGAATAAAATACTAATATCAGCCAATCCATGTTAAAACTCCCAACACATTCTGGTTTCCATGAACGATCTACAAAACATTACACATAGAACTAAAGATCGAGTAACGCGAACTCACTGAAAACCGGAGGTCTGAAACATTAAGCTGTTCCTGCTCCACTTGAGGCACCCGTGGTCTTACTCTAGTTACGAACCCAGTGATAAGTCATGAATGAGGAACATATCCATGGTCCCTTGTGACACAGATATTTCATTACGGTAAACAAAGTCATAGTGGCGACCGCAAAACTTTCGAAGTGATGCATTCAACTGAACAAGTATTAACCCTTGGTTCAGTAGCTTCCTTCTTTGCAGCAACCCTCTATCAAAGTAAGTCTAAAGCCGGTTTTGACCGCTGATAAAATATATGTTAATAATTTGAAAAGAATGTTAGTGGAACAATTGGCAGACCCAGAAATATAACGCTGTTTGTAAGGAAACTTTTACATTTTTAATATATTACATAATAGTCAACATTGACAAAGATGCCGTATGGCTGATGGAGATTGATCTTTGTTTCTAATGAAAAACATAATAGTCAATATTGACAAAGATCCCGTATGGCTGATGGAGACTGATATTAGATTTAATAAATTACATAATAGTCAACATTGACAAAGATGTTGCATGGCTCATGGAGACTAATCTTTGTTTAATAAATTACATAATAGTCAACATTGACAAAGTTGTCGTATAGCTGATGGAGACTGATCTTAGTTTTAATAAACTACATAATAGTCAACATTGACAAAGATGTCGTATTGCTGATAGAGAGTGATCTTAGTTTTAGTAAATTACATAATTGTCAACATTGACAAAGATGTCGTATGGCTGATGGAGAATGATTTTAGTTTTAATAAATTACATAATAGTCAACATTGACAAAGATGTCGTATGGCTGATGGAGACTTATCTTGGTTTTATTAAATTACATAATAGTCAACATTGACAAAGATGTCGTATGACTGATGGAGACTGAACTTAGTTTTATTAAATTACATAATAGTCAACATTGACAAAGATGTTGCATGGCTGATGGAGACTAATTTTTTTTTAATAAATTACATAATAGTCAACATTGACAAAGATGCCGTATGGCTGATGGAGATTGATCTTTGTTTCTAATGAAAAACATAATAGTCAATATTGACAAAGATCCCGTATGGCTGATGGAGACTGATATTAGATTTAATAAATTACATAATAGTCAACATTGACAAAGATGTTGCATGGCTGATGGAGACTAATCTTTGTTTAATAAATTACATAATAGTCAACATTGACAAAGATGTCGTATGGCTGATGCAGACTGATCTTAGTTTTAATAAACTACATAATAGTCAACATTGACAAAGATGTCGTATGGCTGATGGAGACTAATCTTTGTTTAATAAATTACATAATAGTCAACATTGACAAAGATGTCGTATGGCTGATGCAGACTGATCTTAGTTTTAATAAACTACATAATAGTCAACATTGACAAAGATGTCGTATGGCTGATGGAGACTGATCTTGGTTTTATTAAATTACATAATAGTCAACATTGACAAAGATGTCGTATGGCTGATGGAAACTGATTTTGGTTTTTATTAAATTACATAATAGTCAACAATGACAAAGACGTCGTATGGCTCATGGAGAATAATCTTAGTTTTAATAAATTACATAATAGTCAACATTGACAAAGATGTCGTATGGCTGATGGAGACTGATCTTAGTTTTAATAAATTACATAATAGTCAGCATTGACAAAGATGTCGTATGGCTGATGGAGACTGATCTTGGTTTTATTAAATTACATAATAGTCAACATTGACAAAGATGTCCTATGGCTGATGGAGACTGATTTTGGTTTTTATTAAATTACATAATAGTCAACAATGACAACGATGTCGTATGGCTGATGGAGACTGATCTTGGTTTTATTAAATTACATAATAGTCAACATTGACAAAGATGTCGTATGGTTGATGGAGACTGATCTTAGTTTTATTAAATTACATAATAGTCAACATTGACAAAGTTGTCGTATGGCTGATGGAAACTGATTTAGGTTTTTATTAAATTATATAATAGTCAACAATGACAAAGATGTCGTATGGCTGATGGAGAATGATCTTAGTTTTAATAAATTACATAATAGTCAACATTGACAAAGATGTCGTATGGCTGATGGAGACTGATCTTGGTTTTAGTAAATTACATATTTGTCAACATTGACAAAGATGTCGTATGACTGATGGAGAATGATCTTTATTTTAATAAATTACATAATAGTCTACATTGACAAAGATGTCGTATGGCTGATGGAGACTTATCTTGGTTTTATTAAATTACATAATAGTCAACATTGACAAAGATGTTGTATGGCTGATGGAGACTGATTTTGGTTTTTATTAAATTACATAATAGTCAAGAATGACAACGATGTCGTATGGCTGATGGAGACTGATCTTGGTTTTAATAAATTACATAATAGTCAACATTGACAAAGATGTCGTATGGTTGATGGAGACTGATCTTCTTAGTTTTAATCAATTGCATAACAGTCAGCATTAACAAAGATTTCGTATGACTGATGGAGACTGATCTTAGTTTTAATAAATTACATAATAGTCAACATTGACAAAGACGTCGTATGGCTGATGGAGACTGATCTTGTCTTTAATAAATTACATAATAGTCACCTTTGACAAAGATGTCGTATTGCTGATGGAGACTGATCTTAGTTTTAATAAGCTACATAATAGTCAACATTGACAAAGATGTCGTATGGCTGATGCAGAATGATCTTAGTTTTAATAAACTACATAATAGTCAATATTGACAAAGATGTCGTATGGCTGATGGAGATTTATCTTAGTTTTAATAAATTACATTATTAGGACACTTCATATATAATAGTTAAATACCTTTTATATAAATATGAAAAACAAATCAGATTAAATGTAAAACATATAAAGACAATTTGACATGATATGTAATATATTTGTTATCTTATTTCATCGGAGAGCACCATTATTGTGTGTTCACGTCACCTGAGGTTTACTAATGATTCAAACCTGTTGGTTATCTAGATATTTAAGTAATGTACGGCACGCTACCAGTTTTATTTACTGAACGTAACAAAAGACAAGTCACCTGATTATCTAACTTATTCTTTCCTGTGGTTGTCATAATGTTCTGATTTTGTTTATATTACGACAGGAGACGTTATTGTCAGGTATGTAAAGTAAATGTGTAAAAAGAACAATATTTTTTTTCTGTTTAAATTTGAACTAGTCAGTTGTACAGAAATATATTTCAGCTGTTCAAGAACTTTCAACTTAAATACACATTCTAATATCACAACACATAGATATATATTGCTATGTGGTAAGAAAGTGTACTGAAGCTGCGAAGCTCCTGCTCACTTTCCTGGCCTGGGATTGGTGGAGTTAGACTAGTGCATTGATCTAATTAGGAGAACGATATTAAAGGTAGTAATTTCCTTCTGTCGATGGCAGGTTCTTTTTTATGATATGTACTTAAAAAGCAGAGGTGATAATAACAATAAGGACAGACCAGAAATCATATTAATCTGACAGTAACTTACAGACCAGAAATCATATCAACCTGACAGTAATTTACAGACCACAAATCATATCAACCTGACAGTAATTTACAGACCAGAAATCATATCAACCTGACAGTAATTTACGGACCAGAAATCATATCAACCTGACAGTAATTTAATTTCATTCTGGATGCATTGATTTAGATTGGGAATGTTTTGTTTTGTGTTTCAAATTAAAACAAAATAGCAAAGCGTCCAACAAAATTATTTAATTTTAGAATCAGATTTGGTGTCTAATCACAAATTCACCAATCAGAGCTTAGAACATATACGAAAGTAGTCTCTTTTCAATAATAACGTTCCTTTCACTTTGTAGTATTGTGGAAACTAATGAATGGAATGGAATGGACTAATTAAAATTGATAATTGAAGTTAATAGGGTTTATCGCCTATATCGATAAACCAATTTAATTGATGGGAATTTTTATTTAATACATAATTATACTTTTCCGCATTGATTTCGTTCCGTCTGTCATTCAGTAAAATATTAATTGCTGTGTCGTCATTCCACTTCTTTTCATATTTACTGTACATGTGCCTTTCATGTCGATAGAATACCCGAGCAAAATTGAGAAGGAACTGAAGAGAAATAATTGCCATCCGAAGACATCGGAACAATGAAACCTCAGAAAAGGAGTCGTCAGGCCCCAAATAAGTATTTGCAGGCCACAGGATCGTCAAAAAGACAAACACAAATCATCGAATGGGAAGAACAAGAACCCCCTCACACATTATAAATTCTACTGATTGTACACAGACAAATTGTGCCATTGCCTCAACATCAAGGGCTAGTGTACATGTTATTGTCACGGAAGATGATGAATCTGCCCCAAGATTGCATATTTCCACACGACAACAAACTTTGACAATGGCAAACTTGACTGTTTCGCACGGCCTTATTATCAACATCGTTTCAGAAGCCATTCAGTGCCAAAGGTCACCAGTCGATCGGCACCAACGTTCACAAGTTGTTCCCAATCAACGACCTCCATCAACACTAGTGCAGGGAGTCCCGATGCCTGTGAATAAGTTCACAAACAATGACCCTTCTGTTGGAGTCCCGGCGGCCACCAGTAATAACTCAGGTTCTAAGAATATCTGGGTTTTTGGTTCGTCGATTGTGTATTGGGCACAGAGAAAGGCGTCTTCCAAGATTGGGGGTCAAAACCTTGGTCTTCATTACAGAGGAGTTGAAATAAGATGGTTTGGTAAACGAGGCATGTCATGGTATGATTCTGCGGCCACAGTCGAGAAGGAAATTAAATTGTTGCCTCCTCCCTCTTACTTAATCATTCAGCTAGATTCCAAGGATCTCGGAAAGGGTAAATCATGTGGCTTGATAATTGATATCAAAAGAGATATTGGGCGAACACGCCTTCTATTGCCAAACACTCGTATTATTTGGAGTGAAATATTAATGATGCGTTATTGGCATGTTGCCAAAGGCGACGAAAAATAATTGAAAAGATACGGAAAAGAGAAAATTGTGCTGTAAATAATTTTATCAAGAATGAAGGACATTATGTTATAAAGCACCCTAACATTCGAGCCAACGAAATAGAACTGTACCGATTTGATGGTACCCATTTATCTGACCTAGGAAATGACATATATTTGAACAATTTGCAAGGTGCCTTGGAAACATTTATTACATCGCCAAGTACGAAGATCTTCCCAGTTGCTAATATATAATATATTTGTTGACTAAAAAGGGGGGGTATAAAGTGAGTGTGTATAGACTCACTCATATGGCAGGAACTGGCAAGATAAGGGGTCCCGATCTTTTCCGGTATTCTACGTCGGATCATATCACTGCTTACTTTCCTGTGTTACCGCTGGAAGTTTGGTCAAGACCATCTCATGTCACCATGAGTGGCCGGTTCTGAACTGATACCAGTTTGAGCTTACCAGCTATGCTTCATGTATTTAATATTTGCTGCTTATAAATCGCTAAGCTGCTGCCCTTACCTGAATATAGTTTCACCATGGAGCGCTGGCATATGAGCCGTCGTATGGGGAAAGCGTGACCCTGTTCTCTCTTGACGGTCGCAACAAGAGGAATTGTATAGCTTCCATTGTTACCAATGGGGCGCAGACTTGCCCTTAAATTTTTCGGTAATCTGTTTATCTTGCCAGGTCTCGTCATCCATGTTCGACTGTGGCCGTTTATTCCACTTATTTACTGCAATCTTTCTTTCGCCGTAAACGAGTCATCAATTAATATATAGGGATTATTTTGAGCTCAAATTTGATGGACTTAGTTGTATTTTAAGACCTCTATGGAGGATTTGATGCATGACCTATCAATACTGAATTTCTTGGGGATGACCAAGCTATTATTGAGTAGGTGTTTTCCGTAGCCTGGCATTTCACTGCAAGCTATGAAACATGCCCTGATATTTTGACAGAACGTAGAGGAATCATGTACGTTTCAGAAAATATATTGTCTTCGAAAGGTTGAACTTAAGATAAAATGACCAGGTAGGCTCGAAAAAACACAAATGTAGTAGAAAACCATAAAGAAATTAATTAGTGGTTTCACACCTTTTCAGGTGGCCTTCAAAACCTATAAATAGTGACAATCGAGTGTATTTCGTAATACACCTGTTATCTTATTTTAAGACAGAGTTACATTTCTTTGCTTGCAGATAACAGTGTTTCAATAGAATAATATAGACCTAAATTTATCAAAAAATAATTTAGAACAAATTTACCAGGTAATAATTATGAATTAAATAGCTAGCTATATACCTTTAAATGGTTCATGTTACCAGTCGTGACAAAATCTAAATCATGAGACCATTTAACTTCCTCTTCTTGGTTGTAGAGATTTTGTGACTTGACGATATTTCGTCAAAAGACATTATTCTTAGGTATTTCAAATCGTTTTGTTTTATCAGAATTTCTAATGTCATTCAATATTTTACGTCAACGCAAAAATGAACAAATAACAATAAAAGTTAATTCATATTTACACAAGATGCTGCTTTCAAATATACATCATGAATACACTACTAATAATGTGCTGTAAAGGACTGGGAGCTATAAGGGCCAAATTCGGCCCCACCTCAGATGTCGATAAAATTTTCTCCACAATGTATTCACAATATGTGCTTTTCAAAAATAAATACAGTTAGTTAATATGTGTATCTAATTCATCACAGCGGATTGACAAAGTCAGGTAATGAAAAGCACTGAACGTCATTTTTTTCAGAATACAGAACGTACGTATCATTGTATTATAATGCATATCTTTAAAAAAAAAAAAAAAAAAAAAAAAAAAGCAAAGCATAATAAAATTCAATAAACAAAGGATAAATTTGACTTAATATGCAATGTGGATTGATTTCAGGAATAAAAACATGTTCCGAAGCTGTATTATGAAATTAAAGTGAACGAATAGTAATGTCGCAACGTCACCCATTTTCGACGGTCTCCTGTTTTCGACGGTTTGTTTCACGTGATAAAATCTCTTATTATTTTGATCGCTTCATTTGTGAGAGGTTATATTATGATGCTGAAATTGCATGAATGATCTCAAGAACTCTGATCTAAAAATGCCATCTTTAAATGTAAGAACTACGTACCACATCTATTATTTCACGTTCAAATTGTAGTTTTTCGTAATTCATTTTTTCGTCACCTTAACAAAGCTTTAATCATTTAAAAAATATATCTCATACAGACCAGTTTTGGTTTCATCGTCTGCTATGACATTGATGATGTACATATTGAGGTCATATCAATTCAGAAACTTATTAACATTGATCGTCGAAAACTGGTCGAAATTTTGGTATTAATCTTAAAAGAAGGAATAGATAGGTTTATTTGGACAATAGAACTTTGTCATATTTGAATTTTTTTAAAACACCTTTTTAACCGTACTTTATTCTTAGCGACAAGCAATGCGATGATATATTCCAGTACATTTTTACGGACCACCATCACAAATCTAAAAAAAAAGAAATGCCAAGGTGCGGGTTGAGAGAAGTCCAATATTTAAAGATCGCTTCTTTTTTATAACATGGAAATATGTTGGGAAATGGTGTGAAGCAAAATGTTTAATGTGTAACGATTTTAGCTAGGAACCTGTGAAAATTATTTTTGTTTTTTTGATAAACTGATAACAAGCCTTGGAATCAGATATCCCATAGAAAGTGGTTGTCGATAGATAATTGTTTTCCAATCAAGTATTTCATATATATTTATGATGAGAACAAGTTTACAACCATATGATTAATCGTGTAGGTAAAATGTGTGTCGCTGCCATGAGTCTATGTATGATTGTTTTGATTGTCACTAGAAAAAGAGGAGATGGTAGATATTATTTTGCTTTGTGACAAACCAACAACAACACTCCTAATAAACTGTTGCTATCAGAATCTGCTGTAAGTTGTCTTTTATGTGTAAGGAGTGTGTCCTTTACATCCCGCGCTAAGGGAAGTATTACATTTGTTCCTCATAGCTGTCTGGTGTCCCTTTCACATAAAGTCGGCGTTTTCCTAGAGGAAGCCATTTGTTATTTTATTTATGCCAAATTCGCAGTCATGTTAGGATTCTAATAATAATAGGTTATTATACATTATTATACAGCTATAATTTTAATCCAATCAAAAACACCCATTTAAGACATGTGACCGTACATTATTTTTCCCGTATTGTACAACCAGAAGCCGTATTTTTTCCGTATTGGACATCCAATACGTTATTTCTTCGTATTGTACATTATGTAAGGGAAGTAACTCTTTGGTTTTTGTCGTCTGCTAGTAAATTATTTTTAATTGTAATCTACAATCAAATTAACTTGCTCGATATTTAACAGTTTGAGGGAAAACAAAGTTGTTTAGAATAATTGTTGATCACTTATTTTGCTGTTTTTAATTCATTTTTAGAGTTTACGAGATCTGTATTGATACAGAACATTCTTTTTTTTTTTTAAATATTTCTGATCTAAATTTTCGCACAAATAAATAATTTTGTCAGACTTGGGAGAACAAAAATAATCTGACTAAGGAAAATCAAGCAGTATGATAGTTATGTAAAACTGGATATTGAATGGAACATTTCTGACTTCATATGCAAAGAAAAATAAATGATTCCAATTCTCCCATAACTTGTCTGTCCCAAATAAGAGAAATGTCTTAGAAAAATCTACTGTATACTAATTTAACCCCATCACTTTTTATTGAAGTACCTGAACTAAGCCAGGAGGGGTCATTTAGATGTAACCTTTGAACCGTAATGAGAGCGGGAGGTTTGCCGCTTTAAAATCTGATTCAACCCACCATTTCTTTAGAAATGCCTGTACCAAGTCAGGGTCATTACGGTTTTCACAATTTTTCGTTGTTGACTGATTTTGTCTGTTTATGAGTTTTGTCTGTTTATGAGTTTTGACTTTCCCTTTGTAAGATTGTTCGGAGTTCGGTAATTTTGTTATTACTCTTATTTATATGTGTGTTAGGGATATCGAATTTACATATCTCTACGATTTTTCTATTGAATGCTGGAACAGTTCCGACCGTGTGCTATATATTTGTTCATTTTATTATAGGTTATGAAGAAAACCCAGCTGAGTTGCAATTGTTAAAAAAAAATATGGTTGTGATCGTCTTCCGTAATTAAAATCGTCAAAATGAAATACAACCGAATTAATATCAAATGGTGACTTGTTTCAACCTCATTTAAAATATACCTTGACATTCTTTCAAACTTGTACATCACGCTCACGATCTTTTATTAGAACATTATTTCACTCAAGTGTACATTTTTTCCTGTTCTAGTTAAAGGACTTTATCAAACAGAATCATACAGTTTACATATAATGCAGTTAATACGCATTTAAGCCACAGAAGAATATTTCTATTTTCCACACCTTGTGGTGTGGGGTCGCTATTGTGCATGCGAAATATTAATTGCAAACCCCATTGACTGGCTATGTGCTGCCTGTCTAGAATATATTATTTTTTTCTCGATCGACAGTTCAGAAGCTAGAAAATAATATGATGAATATTGTCTGTCAATCATGCAAACAATAACTTATGCACATGACAGAACGCATTTTCAATGCACTACATAAACGAAATTTTGATCCATCATTTGTCCATTGGAGGTTGATTTAAGAGAATGGAACTGATAGAAGTTAAAAAGTTTAATTTGGGCGCAAAAGGGGAAACTTTATATAATTTATGATAATGTGTTGTGAATTTTAGGGATCCTCAGATTCAAATCCATGCATCTACTTTTATACATATTATACATATGTGTACCCGTTATTTCAAATGATAGCAATGCTATTTTAAAATATTTCCACTTTGTTTTACATGTCGTTTTCTTTTAAGAGCTCCAGTTTTATACTGCTTATGCTCAGCAACAGACCACCTTCGTCAATTGTTTTAGCTCATCGATGATCATGAGATTCACTAAGATAAATAGCACGGTCCGTGCAATATGTATTTATTTATTTATTTATGCTTTGGTGTCAGTGTTTCAACTGTTGACAGATTTTTAAATTCAACATGGGTAGACTTATAGAAGGTGTGTAATCGCAAAATTCAGTGGCCAACCATCCCAGTTTGGTGGCAAAAGAAAAGGTATCGTTCTAATATGCCTAACGTTGTGTCTGCAATTGACGGAACTTCACATGAGATACAAATTCCATCGAATGAACCCCAACAAGAAAAACATACTTTCAGCAAACCAATTCGTTTCATTGATTGATATGAAAAGAAAGTTTATAAACAGTGATAATCATAAATTTCATCAATATCAATAAAACAATTACCTTTCAGCTTAACTGAAATTGAGCTGTCGTGGTCGTATGGTAGTTGAATTTACAACTACCTGTGCAATCGTTGCCTCTCACCACTTAAATTGTGAGTTTGAACCGCATTCATGGCGAGGTGTACTCGATAAAACATTATGTGATAAAGTTTGTCAGTGACTTGCGACAGATCTGTGGGTTTCTCTGGCTACTCCAATTTCCGCCACAAAAGTAGTAACTGATATATTTTTGAAAGTGGTGTTAATCACCTAACCTCCAATGGACAAATGATGGATCAAAAGTAGTGCATAACATAAAACACCTTTGGGTCATAATGTGGGATATCTTTACAAGTACCAATAATACTACAGCAATATTGTTTCCCACACAATTATGGGAACTGTTATACACATATCATGTCATTAAACAATGTACTGAAAAAGAAACAACTTCACTTTCAAATTTGTTATTAACAATTAAATTAAATTATCTCCATGATCTCAAAATTATGTTTCAGTGTTTACTGCATCTTATCACATATTTTATTGAAATAATGCCGAATTTGCATGTGTAATAAAAGCATAATTTGCCTCCGGGGCAATAACATTTTACGAGGGCAATAGCATGTTATCTGCCCTGTTGTGGTTTTTATGGACCCTATACCATGGACAGGAATAATTACATAGAGATCCACCCAACCCAAGCACAAGTTGCAAAAATTTCATATCACCACCCATCAAAATATCTAAATCAAAATGTTTTCCCTCAACTTCTATACTTGCTTATTCGTATAATGTGTTTATTTTCTGAAAAATGGGTTTGCAAGCAAGTTTTAAATGAACATAAGCTTCTTTGCAGTTTACAATGCAAAAAACATTTTGATCTTTTGATGATAATGTCAAATCATCGGTAATTACAGAAAAGGACAACACGACAAAGTTTGAAATTCTACTATCTTTTGACCCGTCCTCCGAAATTTTAATTGTTATCTTGTCCGTTTCAGGATTTACATGATACTTGATGTACCGGATAATTTCGCTTTCTAGACTAACATATGCGCCAGGGATATTTCCCGGAATTCTGTCAAAATGATATAAACTGTTAATATCTTCCTGGCATTGATGAAACCAGATATGTTCGTGGGAGCCCATCACATAATACTGTCAGTTCCCAATAAGCGCTCTCGCTAACATTAAATTTTTCCAAAATAAATAACAAATCTTTAATTTTTTGTCTTTCTTCTTCAGGCAAATCATGGTATGAAGATTTGCTATGAAGATTTGCTGGACGACGGATTGAAATCGACTTTAACAGTCTGCCCATCAGTACTTTCTAATTTTAAGTACTGGGGTACAAGGCCATAGAACTCTACAAACCAAAGCGCAGTTTCAGCCTTCGATTTAAATTCTTTTATTTTCCTTGATTTGTTATTTTCGGTAATTTCGAAAACTCTTTTTCACTATTCGCGGTTCCAACTCTTTTATTTATTGAATTTACATAATCTATAAGGCGACTGTTCGTATCTTTCAGACTGTCAAGTTGATTTGACAGATTCTGTTTTTTTTGCTAGCAAAACCCCCTTAAGACATATTTCTTCCTGTAAACTATTATGTAAATCAGAATATTTTTTTTTCAAATTCTATGTTGTCGCTTTCAAACTTTTGTAAGCTAAAATTTAATTGTTTTACATTTTCTAACTCATCTGAGAATTTTGCGATCTTATGCACATTATTATCAAAAGCAATTCGCTTCCTCCCTGTCAATTTTCTATTTGATAACAAAACTTTAAGTTTTACTTGAAAGTCTATTTTCAAGTCTCTCTGAATTTTAACTGAAATGACTGTAATTGGGAATTTAAAATATCTATATACCCGGTATTTAAAATTGGGGTATATGTCCTTTGGTTTGGAGAGCACCTTGAAAAAGACGCTTGTAATTGAAAATGTGAGAGCTATCTGTTGGATTGTGCCCAAAAAATATCTACTCCTTTGGATCAAACTATTTTACTTCAATTTAGAAGTAGCATCGATAGATCATTAAACCTACCTCAGTATCCCGGTAGTAATAACTATTTCAGTACCCTGGAAGAAAATATATAATCAATAATTGATGGCTTATGAAAAAAAAACTATTTTGGATGAAGTGGTGTTTATTTTATTTTTATCTTACATTTGTATATAACTGCTACGTGCCGACATACCATCGTTTTTTACGGCAAAGATTGCTTCTCAAATATCAAAACGTCATTTAAACGCTTGGAATATTTGAACATTTTCCCGTCGTTTTTCAAGAAATTTAACACCTCGTGCACCAAAAAAATACTTTAACAGTATTTGTGTTTTATTTATTTTAATGATCTGGTAAAATATATTTCTGGTGCACGACTGCGGAGGTGCTTAATTTCTTCGAAAACCGTCGAAATATCGCTGGCAAAATTCCACGAAATACGGAAAACAAATAACGCTCATGACGTCACAATACGTATCGATTTTGTTGGAAACAAGTTTTAACATCAAAAGTATGATGTCGTCTATAATATAAAACACATCAAATTTTAATCAAGTATTTTCTAAGATAATGATTCATTAAATATGGGGTCATATATGGCACTTATAGTCCCCAGTTCTTTTTATGGCATTGACGCCGGATTGCATGCACTGAGTTTTTCTCCTGGTTTCAATGTAAACAAACTGCATTTAACATAAATACAATTATTTACAGAAACATAAGTTATTTATTGATAATTTCATTACTTGAAATGAATCATGAAATGTACAGAGATTGTGTATATAATGGTCTCATATATACAATCAGAAGAGTGAAAATATTGATTTTAAGGGTCTGGCTGAGGTTATAAATAAATTAATATTTAACAACCTCCACAATCCTCCACCAACAAAATATTTTCATATAATCATTAACCCTCTATACTCAAAACAACTGCTCAATTTAGTGTTGGTGGAAGACTGTGGAGCTATATAAAATGGCTAAAATGTACATTAAATATGTCATTTATAGTCCATTTTTAGCATTATCTGTCTAATAGTGATGTCATTATGACGTCATAGTGCACCCAATTTCACGGAAAGATATATTTTTTGAAAATTTGTTTATATAACAATTAAATTAGTAAATTGTTTTTATTCTATGTCAAACATTATTTTTTAATATAATGTGGGACCAATTTTGCACCTTAACGTCTGTCCCTCTTTTTCTGTTTTTCATGAGGCAACAACATTTTGAATATAATTCAGTTCTTTGTTTTAAGTAAAAACAAAATGTAAAAATAGTCCACACAACATGATGTGTATAGTGTAGATCAGGGACTCCCAGTATATAAAAAATATAAAAAAATTAAAATGTAGAAAATTTGAAAATGTATACCTCTGAACTTGGAAATATCGTTAATATTACGTAGACTTGGCAAGTTTTTCCGATAGCATTTTGAAGCATTAAAAGACAATTTATAATTATATAAACAGTTGGAGTTTCTACTTTTGATCATACACTCTTTGAATATTTCAATTGCAAATAAAGCAAAAATAACGATAATCCATCGAAAACCATGGTAATTCTGACGTAGGTGACTTTGGCGAATGGCTATTCTATACAAACCGTTTGATATTATCTTTTTTATTTTACTTCTATGCAGAGTAAAATATTTTGTATATGTGTTGTGTTTATACACTTTTTATTCGTTAAAAATATTGTTTCTTCTTTTATCAAATAGCAAGTCGAACACACCCTTTACAAATGATACAGTGAACCTTAAGCACTTGTTCTCTCATTACTTTGTCTTCGTCCTGTGCTTTGCATCTCAATGGTTTGAATTTCTTTTTGCTTGTGTTTATGTGCTTGGTTTTTTATACATTAAACGGAAATAACTTCTAAAATGTAATCTCAGAGGATCAATACACGACCGGTGTCCCATGCGAAACAGGAGCAGGTTACCACTCCGGAGCACCTGATTCCACCCCGGGTTGTTTTACATGTATGCATGGGACTCGTTTTTTTCATGCTGTCAAATTACATGCATTCATGTTTTTAGTTCCATGTTGGGACGTCCACTACGATTTCCACGTAAAAACGATGTTCGATTCATCTTAATTCCCATTTGTAGGGGGTCATGTTTTATTTATGACATTTGTATTTATTTACTGGTGTCCAACAGCATCTCCATATCAATTAACAGTATCTTGATGTCTGTAACTGGTGTAACTTCCGGACCACCTGAGTTCAATCCCGTTTTAGTAGGGTTCGTGTCTGATCATTAGTTTTATATTACAGGATATCAACATCATGGCCATTTCGTCACCTGTCTGTGGTATATGTCTTCAAACTTTTATTTCTAGCATAACAAATTGGACTACAATTAGAAAACAAAATGTTTTAACTTTAAATTTACAACTTAACATAAACCATAGATTACAGGATATCAACGCCATGGCCAGTTCTTCACCTGTATGTGGTATATGTGATTCCCGCCGTATTTATAATCCATCACAGGTTTGGTGTTCGGAGTGTGGCGAAGGACTTTGCATAAACTGCATTGAGCACCATAGTTTATCGAAAGGTACGAAACACCATAACAGTATAACAATGTCTGAATACCAAAAACTGCCCTCATTCGTTTTAGATATAAGTCAATTTTGCCAAGAACACAACGAAAGATATCAATTTTACTGTAGGAGAGATGAATGTCCGTGCTGTGATATTTGCATCGTAGAAAAACATAATGACTGTACAGATGTAGCTATTCTTAAAGACATAGCTAAGAATGTAAAGGCTTCAGTTCAGTTTAATGAAGTCGAACAATTAATCGACGAACTGAAGAAAACAGTTGATAAAATTAGAACAAATAGAGAAACAAACTTGGATGATGTTAGTGAACAGAAATAAATAGTAGAGAATGAAATACGGGAAGTGAGAACTAAAATCAACAATCATCTTGACAAGCTACAGGAAAATCCGATGAAGGAATTGACTGAAGAAGAAACAAGAATAACCAGGCAAACACGTGAATTACTGTCTTCTTTAGATGAGAAAAAGAAAGAACTGACTGAATACCAGACAAACGTAGTAAATACCAACCAGTATGGATCAGACCTACAAACATTTCTGTCCATGAAGCAAATGGAGAGTGGTATAGAAGCACATGACACATATTTACATGCACTTGTCAACAACGACAGTCTAAATAAAACCAAACTCTCGTGTAAGATAGACACAAGGTTGAAGAATATAGTCACTAACATTGAAAAGTTTGGAGAAGTAGTTGTTGAATCAAAGCCGTGTGAGTTGTCCTTTGCTAGAAGAAAAGATACACAAACCCAGTAGATGGTAGCTGACCTACAATCTATGTCAGTTGACATTATACAGTTAAATTTGAAACAAAAGATAAACGTTAAGGGTGAAGACATCAGAGGATGTTCTTTACTTTCTGATGGTAGAATGGTTATTTCTGAGTTTGGTACTGATACTGTAAGGATGGAGTAGAATTATTCCAAGTAGATAAATATAAAACAGGATCCTATTCCTATGATGCAGTTTATATTAAGGATAACAATACCGTTGCTGTATCATCTGGATGGGGAGATACTAGATGCATAACTATGATAAACATAGAAAGTCAGCAAGTCATGTCAACTATCTCCATGTATGCGTACATTTATGGCATGGCTGTTAGAGGTAGAACAATATATTACGGTACATGTGGACATGGACTAAAGATGTTAAACCTTAGTGATGAAAATGTAACTAATATCATCAACAGTGATATGTCTGGAGTTTGCTATGTAGCTACATATGGAGACAACCTTTATTACACAGACTGTATCACACATACCGTAACATGTTGTGATTTACATGGTACAACACAATGGAAATTCATTGATACACATGTTCCTCAGTATCCACTTGGTATCTCTGTAGACAATGATGGAAACGTGTATGTCGTCGGTTATGATACTTCCAACGTGGTGGTTATGTCCCCTGATGGACAACGTCATAGACAACTATTGTCTGACAAGGATGGCCTGAAAGACCCGACTGTACTTGATTATGACAGATCTACCAATAGGTTATTAGTTGCAAATGAGGAACGTGCCGTTTTTCTTTTTGATGTTACAAGAGGACAGTAATAAAAAAGTAAAACATAGACATCATTTGATAAAACGATTTTTATTGTAAAGAACTAAACGTTTCTTATTTATTTAATCAATCCATCCTCTAATCCAGTTCATCTTGTTCATCTGTCATTCACTAAAATAAACAACATAAATTCTAAAGTTAATCTAAACATAATAATACAGGTCAAATGTATTACCTTACTATTTACAGTTATATACATCTTATAATTTTGTATGCTTTTTGTACACTAATAAGGAGGTTAAATTAATGGCCCTCCTCAATCTGATAAAATGTATGATAGTTGTACACTTAATAAAGAGGTCAAATTTATTGCACTAATATTTCCCTCCTCAATTTAATCAAATATTGGATAATTGTACAGTTAATAAAGAGGTCAAATTCATTGCACTAATATTTCCTCTCAATCTGATAAAATGTATGATAGTCGTACACTTAATAAAGAGGTCCAATTTATTACACTAATATTTCCCTCCTCAATCTAATAAAATGTATGATAATTGTACACTTAATAAAGAGGTCAAATTTATTGCACTAATATTTCCCTCCTCACTCTAATAGAATGTAGGATAGTGGTACGCTTAAAAAAGATGTCAAATATATTACACTTATATTTTCGTCCTCAATTTAATCAAATGAAGAATAGTTGTACACCTAATAAAGAGGTCAAATTTATTGCACTAATATTTCACCTCAATCTAATAAAATGTAGAATAGTTGTACACTTAATAAAGAGGTCAAATTTATTGCACTAATATTTCACCTCAATCTAATAAAATGTAGAATAGTTGTACACTTAATAAAGAGGTCAAATTTATTGCACTAATATTTCACCTCAATCTAATCAAATGTATGATATTTCTACACTTAATAAAGAGGTCAAATTTATTGCACTAATATTTCCCTCCTCAATCTAATAAAATGTAGGATAGTGATACGCTTAAATAAGAGGTCAAATATATTACACTAATATTTTCGTCCACAATTTAATCAAATGTAGGATAGTTGTACATTTAATAAAGAGGTCAAATTTATTACACTAATATTTTCGGCCTCAATTTGTTAAAATGTAGGATGGTTGTACACACAATATAAAGAGGTCAAATGTATATTGTACTAATATTTCCCTCCTCACTCTAATGAAATGTAGGATATTTCTACACTTAATAAAGAGGTCAAATGTGTATTGCACTAATATTTCCCTCCTCACTCTAATGAAATGTAGGATATTTCTACACTTAATAAAGAGGTCAAATGTATATTGCACTAATATTTCCCTCCTCACTCTAATAGAATATAGGATAGTGGTACACCTAATAAAGAGGTCAAATATATTACATTAATATTTTCGTCCCCAATTTAATCAAATGTAGGATAGTCGTACATTTAAAAAAGAAGTCAAATTGTTTGCACTAATATCTCCCCTCCATCTAAAGAAATTAAGCTAGTTGTACACTTAATAAAGTGGTCAAATTTATTACACTAATATTTCCCCTCAATCTAATAAAATGTAGGATAGTTGTACACTTAATAAAGAGGTCAAATTTATTGCACTTGTATTTAACTCCCAAATCTAATAAACAATGTAGTAGAATATGTGCATACGTAATAATATGTCACTCCATATTTTAGAAACCTTTGGGGGATAGTTGTATGCTTCATAAATAGATAAAATTTAATACATTGCGAACTCCTTCTCAGAGGTTTCTCCCACAGTACTAAGCCGATTATTGGAATCCCAACCTCCCTTGAAAGTTGTTCACTGACGTGAAGCAGGTGAGAGGTTTCTCCCACAGTACTAAGCCGATTATTGGAATCCCAACCTCCCTTGAAAGTTGTTCACTGACGTGAAGCAGGTGAGAGGTTTCTCCCACAGTACTAAGCCGATTATTAGAATCCCAACCTCCCTTGAAAGTTGTTCACTGACGTGAAGCAGGTGAGAGGTTTCTCCCACAGTACTAAGCCGATTATTGGAATCCCAACCTCCCTTGAAAGTTATTCACTGACTTGAAGCAGGTGAGAGGTTTCTCCCACAGTACTAAGCCGATTATTGGAATCCCAACCTCCCTTAAAAGTTGTTCACTGACTTGAAGCAGGCGAGAGGTTTTTCCCACAGTACTAAGCCGATTATTGGAATCCCAACCTCCCTTGAAAGTTGTTCACTGACTTGAAGCAGGTGAGAGGTTTCTCCCACAGTACTAAGCCGATTATTGGAATCCCAACCTCCCTTGAAAGTTGTTCACTGACTTGAAGCAGGTGAGAGGTTTCTCCCACAGTACTAAGCCGATTATTGGAATCCCAACCTCCTTTGAAAGTTGTTCACTGACTTGAAGCAGGTGAGAGGTTTCTCCCACAGTACTAAGCCGATCATTGGAATCCCAACCTCCCTTGGAAGTTGTCCACTGACTTGAAGCAGGTGAGAGGTTTCTCCCACAGTACTAAGCCGATTATTGGAATCCCAACCTCCCTTGAAAGTTGTTCACTGACTTGAAGCAGGTGAGAGGTTTCTCCCACAGTACTAAGCCGATTATTGGAATCCCAACCTCCCTTGAAAGTTGTTCACTGATTTGAAGCAGGTGAGAGGTTTCTCCCACAGTACTAAGCCGATTATTGGAATCCCAACCTCCCTTGAAATTTATTCACTGACTTGAAGCTGGTGAGAGGTTTCTCCCACAGTACTAAGCCGATTATTGGAATCCCAACCTCCCTTGAAAGATGTTCACTGACTTGAAGCAGGTGAGAGGTTTCTCCCACAGTACTAAGCCGATTATTGGAATCCCAACCTCCCTTGAAAGTTATTCACTGACTTGAAGCAGGTGAGAGGTTTCTCCCACAGTACTAACCCGATTATTGGAATCCCAACCTCCCTTGAAAGTTGTTCACTGATTTGAAGCAGGTGAGAGGTTTCTCCCACAGTACTAAGCCGATCATTGGAATCCCAACCTCCCTTGAAAGTTGTTCACTGACGTGAAGCAGGTGAGAGGTTTCTCCCACAGTACTAAGCCCATTATTGGAATCCCAACCTCCCTTGAAAGTTGTTCACTGACGTGAAGCAGGTGAGAGGTTTCTCCCACAGTACTAAGCCGATTATTGGAATCCCAACCTCCCTTGAAAGTTGTTCACTGACGTGAAGCAGGTGAGAGGTTTCTCCCACAGTACTAAGCCGATTATTGGAATCCCAACCTCCCTTGAAAGTTATTCACTGACTTGAAGCAGGTGAGAGGTTTCTCCCACAGTACTAAGCCGATTATTGGAATCCCAACCTCCCTTAAAAGTTGTTCACTGACTTGAAGCAGGCGAGAGGTTTTCCCCACAGTACTAAGCCGATTATTGGAATCCCAACCTCCCTTGAAAGTTGTTCACTGACTTGAAGCAGGTGAGAGGTTTCTCCCACAGTACTAAGCCGATTATTGGAATCCCAACCACCCTTGAAAGTTGTTCACTGACTTGAAGCAGGCAAGAGGTTTCTCCCACAGTACTAAGCCGATTATTGGAATCCCAACCTCCCTTGAAAGTTGTTCACTGACGTGAAGCAGGTGAGAGATTTCTCCCACAGTACTAAGCCGATTATTGGAATCCCAACCTCCCTTGAAAGTTGTTCACTGACTTGAAGCAGGTGAGAGGTTTCTCCCACAGTACTAAGCCGATTATTGGAATCCCAACCTCCCTTGAAAGTTATTCACTGACTTGAAGCAGGTGAGAGGTTTCTCCCACAGTACTAAGCCGATTATTGGAATCCCAACCTCCCTTGAAAGTTGTTCACTGACTTGAAGCAGGTGAGAGGTTTCGCCCACAGTACTAAGACGATTATTGGAATCCCAACCTCCCTTGAAAGTTGTTCACTGACTTGAAGCAGGTGAGAGGTTTCTCCCGCAGTACTAAGCCGATTATTGGAATCCCAACCTCCCTTGAAAGTTATTCACCGACTTGAAGCAGGTGAGAGGTTTCTCCGAATGCTCCAGTTTCCTTAACCAATACAACTTAACGCGACGATATAGCTTAAATATATTTGAAAGTGGCGTTAAGCACCATAACCCTACTCCCTTCTTCATAACAGGATCTATGACAATACATATTTATATCAATAAACGATAAAAAAAAATCAGCACAGATTCACTTCCGCTGATTGATTGATTGATTGATTGATTGATTGATTGATTGATTGATTGATTGATTGATTGATTGATTGATTGATTGATTGATTGATTGATTGATTGATTGATTGATTGATTGATTGATTGATTGATTGATTGATTGATTGATTGATTGATTGATTGATTGATTGATTGATTGATTGATTGATTGATTGATTGATTGATTGATTGATTGATTGATTGATTGATTGATTGATTGATTGATTGATTGATTGATTGATTGATTGATTGATTGATTGATTGATTGATTGATTGATTGATTGATTGATTGATTGATTGATTGATTGATTGATTGATTGATTGATTGATTGATTGATTGATTGATTGATTGATTGATTGATTGATTGATTGATTGATTGATTGATTGATTGGTTTACGCCAACTTTAGCAATATTTCAGCTATATCGTGGCGTGCACTTCCGCTGACGAAGACCACAAACTATCACAAAAATGAATATCAACAAAACATGGAAAGGAAAGTGCCAATGAATGCTCGTAGTAAACTGACCCGGAAGGTAAACATTGATGGTGAACGATTGCCACAATAGCAGAAAATAGATTCATATATATTCCTCTCATTTTAAATAATTGAACACAAAACTACCACAGGTTATGAAAATCAAAATTCTGGTGTGGAACAGACACAATAATGTGGGGGCATTTATGTGATCAATTGCATTCCTACCATTCCATTGTTGATAATTAGCTCTCTGCTGGCAATTCAAATATAAAACAAAAAAAAGTAAAATAAATGTATACATTTTCACAAATCACAGACCACGTGGCCACTTTCAAGAAAAGTATGAAGATACCAAAAATGTAATCAGACGTCATTAATCTAAGATAGAGAGACACTACAATAGACAAAGGTAATCAGACGTCATTAATCTAATAGAGAGAGACACTACAATGGACAAAGGTAATCAGACGTCATTAATCTAAGAGAGAGAGACACTACATTGGACAAAGGTAATCAGACGTCATTAATCTAAGATAGAGATACACTACAATAGACAAAGGTAATCAAACGTCATTAATATAAGATGGAGAGATACTACATTAAACAAAGGTAATCAGACGTCATTAATCTAAGATAGAGAGAAACTACATTAGACAAATGTAATCAGACGTCATTAATCTAAGATAGAGATACACTACAATAGACAAAGGTAATCAGAAATCATTAATCTAAGATAGAGATACACTACAATAGACAAAGGTAATCAGACGTCATTAATCTAAGATAGAGATACACTACAATAGACACAGGTAATCATACGTCATTAATCTAAGATAGAGATACACTACAATAGACAAAGGTAATCAGACGTCATTAATAAAAGATGGAGAGACACTACAATAGACAAAGGTAATCAGACGTCATTAATATAATATAGAGATACACTACAATAGACAAAGGTAATCAGACGTCATTAATATAAGATAGAGATACACTACAATAGACAAAGGTAATCAGACGTCATTAATCTAAGATAGAGATACACTACAATAGACAAACGTAATCAGACGTCATTAATATCAGATGGAGAGACACTACAATAGACAGAGGTAATCAGACGTCATTAATCTAAGATAGAGATACACTACAATATACAAAGTTAATCAGACGTCATTAATATAAGACGTCATTAATCTAAGAGAGAGAGACACTACGATGGACAAAGGTAATAAGACGTCATTAATCTAAGAGAAAGAGACACTACAATGGACAAAGGTAATCAGACGTCATTAATCTAAGATAGAGATACACTATACTAGACAAAGGTAATCAGACGTCATTAATCTAAGATAGAGAGAAACTACATTAGACAAATGTAATCAGACGTCATTAATCTAAGATAGAGATACACTACAATAGACAAAGGTAATCAGAAATCATTAATCTAAGATAGAGATACACTACAATAGACAAAGGTAATCAGACGTCATTAATCTAAGATAGAGATACACTACAATAGACACAGGTAATCATACGTCATTAATCTAAGATAGAGATACACTACAATAGACAAAGGTAATCAGACGTCATTAATAAAAGATGGAGAGACACTACAATAGACAAAGGTAATCAGACGTCATTAATATAATATAGAGATACACTACAATAGACAAAGGTAATCAGACGTCATTAATATAAGATAGAGATACACTACAATAGACAAAGGTAATCAGACGTCATTAATCTAAGATAGAGATACACTACAATAGACAAACGTAATCAGACGTCATTAATATCAGATGGAGAGACACTACAATAGACAGAGGTAATCAGACGTCATTAATCTAAGATAGAGATACACTACAATATACAAAGTTAATCAGACGTCATTAATATAAGACGTCATTAATCTAAGAGAGAGAGACACTACCATGGACAAAGGTAATAAGACGTCATTAATCTAAGAGAAAGAGACACTACAATGGACAAAGGTAATCAGACGTCATTAATCTAAGATAGAGATACACTATACTAGACAAAGGTAATCAGACGTCATTAATCTAAGATAGAGAGAAACTACATTAGACAAATGTAATCAGACGTCATTAATCTAAGATAGAGATACACTACAATAGACAAAGGTAATCAGAAATCATTAATCTAAGATAGAGATACACTACAATAGACAAAGGTAATCAGACGTCATTAATCTAAGATAGAGATACACTACAATAGACACAGGTAATCATACGTCATTAATTTAAGATAGAGATACACTACAATAGACAAAGGTAATCAGACGTCATTAATAAAAGATGGAGAGACACTACAATAGACAAAGGTAATCAGACGTCATTAATATAATATAGAGATACACTACAATAGACAAAGGTAATCAGACGTCATTAATATAAGATAGAGATACACTACAATAGACAAACGTAATCAGACGTCATTAATCTAAGATAGAGATACACTACAATAGACAAACGTAATCAGACGTCATTAATATCAGATGGAGAGACACTACAATAGACAGAGGTAATCAGACGTCATTAATCTAAGATAGAGATACACTACAATATACAAAGTTAATCAGACGTCATTAATATAAGACGTCATTAATCTAAGAGAGAGAGACACTACCATGGACAAAGGTAATAAGACGTCATTAATCTAAGAGAAAGAGACACTACAATGGACAAAGGTAATCAGACGTCATTAATCTAAGATAGAGATACACTATGCTAGACAAAGGTAATCAGACGTCATTAATCTAAGATAGAGAGAAACTACATTAGACAAATGTAATCAGACGTCATTAATCTAAGATAGAGATACACTACAATAGACAAAGGTAATCAGAAATCATTAATCTAAGATAGAGATACACTACAATAGACAAAGGTAATCAGACGTCATTAATCTAAGATAGAGATACACTACAATAGACACAGGTAATCATACGTCATTAATCTAAGATAGAGATACACTACAATAGACAAAGGTAATCAGACGTCATTAATAAAAGATGGAGAGACACTACAATAGACAAAGGTAATCAGACGTCATTAATATAATATAGAGATACACTACAATAGACAAAGGTAATCAGACGTCATTAATATAAGATAGAGATACACTACAATAGACAAACGTAATCAGACGTCATTAATCTAAGATAGAGATACACTACAATAGACAAACGTAATCAGACGTCATTAATATCAGATGGAGAGACACTACAATAGACAGAGGTAATCGGACGTCATTAATCTAAGACGTCATTAATCTAAGAGAGAGAGACACTACCATGGACAAAGGTAATCAGACGTCATTAATCTAAGAGAAAGAGACACTACAATGGACAAAGGTAATCAGACGTCATTAATCTAAGATAGAGATACACTATACTAGACAAAGGTAATCAGACGTCATTAATCTAAGATAGAGAGAAACTACATTAGACAAAGGTAATCAGACGTCATTAATCTATGATAGATATACACTACAATAGACAAAGGTAATCAGAAATCATTAATCTAAGATAGAGATACACTACAATAGACAACGGTAATCAGACGTCATTAATCTAAGATAGAGATACACTACAATAGACACAGGTAATCATACGTCATTAATCTAAGATAGAGATACCCTACAATAGACAAAGGTAATCAGACGTCATTAATAAAAGATGGAGAGACACTACAGTAGACAAAGGTAATCAGACGTCATTAATATAAGATAGAGATACACTACAATAGGCAAAGGTAATCAGACGTCATTAATCTAAGATGGGGAGACATTACAATAGAGAAAGGTAATCAGACGTCATTAATATAAGATAGAGATTCACTACAATAGACAAAGGTAATCAGACGTCATTAATATAAGATAGAGATACACTACAATAGACAAACGTAATCAGACGTCATTAATATAAGATGGAGAGACACTACAATAGACAGAGGTAATCAGACGTCATTAATCTAAGATAGAGATACACTACAATATACAAAGTTAAATAGACGTCATTAATATAAGATAGAGATACACTACAATAGACAGAGATAATCAGACGTCATTAATCTAAGATGGAGGGACACTACAATAAACAAAGTTAATCAGACGTCATTAATCTAAGATGGAGAAACAGTACAATAGACAAAGGTAATCAGACGTCATTAATATAAGAGAGAGAGACACTACAATAGACAAAGGTAATCAGACGTCATTAATATAAGAGAGAGAGAGACACTACAATAGACAAAGGTAATCAGACGTCATTAATCTAAGATAGAGATACCCTACAATAGACAAAGGTAATCAGACGTCATTAATATAAGATAGAGAGACACTACATTAGACAAATGTAATCAGACGTCATTAACATAAGATAGAGATACACTACAATAGATAAAGGTAAACAGACGTCATTAATATAAGTTGGAGAAACACTACAATAGACAAAAGGTAATCAGACGTCATTAACATAAGTTGGAGAGACACTACAATAGACAAAGGTAATCAGACGTCATTAATATAAGATAGAGATACACTACAATAGACAAAGGTAATCAGACGTCATTAATATAAGATGGAGATACACTACAATAAACAGAGGTAATCAAACGTCATTAATCTAAGATAGAGATACACTTCAATATACAAAGTTAATCAGACGTCATTAATATAAGATAGAGATACACTACAATAGACAAAGATAATCAGACGTCATTAATCTAAGATGGAGTGAAACTACAATAGACAAAGTTAATCAGACGTCATTAATCTAAGATGGAGAGACACTACAATAGACAAAGGTAATCAGACGTCATTATTCTAAGATAGAGATACACTACAATAGACAAAGGTAATCAGACGTCATTAATATAAGATAGAGATACACTACAATAGACAAATGTAATCAGACGTCATTAACATAAGATAGAGATACACTACAATAGATAAAGGTAAACAGACGTCATTAATATAAGTTGGAGAAACACTACAATAGACAAAAGGTAATCAGACGTCATTAATATAAGTTGGAGAGACACTACAATAGACAATGGTAATCAGACGTCATAAATCTAAGATGGAGAGACACTACAATAGACACAGGTAATCAGACGTCATTAATATAAGATAGAGAAACACTACAATAGACAAAAGGTAAACAGACGTCATTAATATAAGATAGAGAAACACTACAATAGACAAAAGGTAATCAGACGTCATTAATCTAAGATGGAGAGACACTACAATAGACACAGGCAATCAGACGTCATTAATCTAAGATGGAGAGACACTACAATAAACAAAGGTAACCAGACGTCATAAATCTAAGAAAGAGATACACTACAATAGACAAAGGTAATCAGACGTCATTAATCTAAGATGGAGAGACACTACAATAGACACAGGTAATCAGACGTCATTAATATAAGATAGAGATACACTACAATAGATAAAGTTAAACAGACGTCATTAATATAAGTTGGAGAAACACTACAGTAGACAAAAGGTCACCAGACGTCATTGATATAAGCTGGAGAGACACTACAATAGACAAAGTTAATCAGGCGTCATTAATATAAGTTGGAGAGACACTACATTAGACAAAGGTTATCAGACGTCATTAATTTAAGATAGAGATACACTACAATAGACAAAGGTAATCAGACGTCATTAATATAAGATAGAGATACACTACAATAGACAAAGATAATCAGACGTCATTAATCTAATATGGAGTGACACTACAATAGACAAAGTTAATCAGACGTCATTAATATAAGAGAGAGAGACACTACTATAGACAATGGTAATCAGACGTCATTAATCTAAGATAGAGATACACTACAATAGACAACGGTAATCAGACGTCATTAATCTAAGATAGAGATACCCTACAATAGACAAAGGTAATCAGACGTCATTAATATAAGTTGGAAAAACACTACAATAGACAAAGGTAATCAGGCGTCATTAATATAGATTGGAGAGACACCACAATAGACAAAGGTAATCCGACGTCATTAATCTAATAGAGAGAGACACTACAATGGACAAAGGTAATCAGACGTCATTAATCTAAGAGAGAGAGACACTACAATGGACAAAGGTAATCAGACGTCATTAATCTAAGATAGAGATACACTACAATAGACAAAGGTAATCAAACGTCATTAATATAAGATGGAGATACACTACAATAGACAAAGGTAATCAGAAATCATTAATCTAAGATAGAGATACACTACAATAGACAAAGGTAATCAGACGTCATTAATCTAAGATAGAGATACACTACAATAGACACAGGTAATCATACGTCATTAATCTAAGATAGAGATACACTACAATAGACAAAGGTAATCAGACTTCATTAATAAAAGATGGAGAGACACTACAATAGACAAAGGTAATCAGACGTCATTAATATAATATAGAGATACACTACAATAGACAAAGGTAATCAGACGTCATTAATATAAGATAGAGATACACTACAATAGACAAACGTAATCAGACGTCATTAATCTAAGATAGAGATACACTACAATAGACAAACGTAATCAGACGTCATTAATATCAGATGGAGAGACACTACAATAGACAGAGGTAATCAGACGTCATTAATCTAAGATAGAGATACACTACAATATACAAAGTTAATCAGACGTCATTAATATAAGACGTCATTAATATAAGACGTCATTAATCTAAGAGAGAGAGACACTACCATGGACAAAGGTAATAAGACGTCATTAATCTAAGAGAAAGAGACACTACAATGGACAAAGGTAATCAGACGTCATTAATCTAAGATAGAGATACACTATACTAGACAAAGGTAATCAGACGTCATTAATCTAAGATAGAGAGAAACTACATTAGACAAATGTAATCAGACGTCATTAATCTAAGATAGAGATACACTACAATAGACAAAGGTAATCAGAAATCATTAATCTAAGATAGAGATACACTACAATAGACAAAAGTAATCAGACGTCATTAATCTAAGATAGAGATACACTACAATAGACACAGGTAATCATACGTCATTAATCTAAGATAGAGATACACTACAATAGACAAAGGTAATCAGACGTCATTAATAAAAGATGGAGAGACACTACAATAGACAAAGGTAATCAGACGTCATTAATATAATATAGAGATACACTACAATAGACAAAGGTAATCAGACGTCATTAATATAAGATAGAGATACACTACAATAGACAAACGTAATCAGACGTCATTAATCTAAGATAGAGATACACTACAATAGACAAACGTAATCAAACGTCATTAATATCAGATGGATAGACACTACAATAGACAGAGGTAATCAGACGTCATTAATCTAAGATAGAGATACACTACAATATACAAAGTTAATCAGACGTCATTAATATAAGACGTCATTAATCTAAGAGAGAGAGACACTACCATGGACAAAGGTAATCAGACGTCATTAATCTAAGAGAAAGAGACACTACAATGGACAAAGGTAATCAGACGTCATTAATCTAAGATAGAGATACACTATACTAGACAAAGGTAATCAGACGTCATTAATCTAAGATAGAGAGAAACTACATTAGACAAAGGTAATCAGACGTCATTAATCTATGATAGATATACACTACAATAGACAAAGGTAATCAGAAATCATTAATCTAAGATAGAGATACACTACAATAGACAAAGGTAATCAGACGTCATTAATCTAAGATAGAGATACACTACAATAGACACAGGTAATCATACGTCATTAATCTAAGATAGAGATACCCTACAATAGACAAAGGTAATCAGACGTCATTAATATAAGATAGAGATTCACTACAATAGACAAAGGTAATCAGACGTCATTAATATAAGATAGAGATACACTACAATAGACAAACGTAATCAGACGTCATTAATATAAGATGGAGAGACACTACAATAGACAGAGGTAATCAGACGTCATTAATCTAAGATAGAGATACACTACAATATACAAAGTTAATCAGACGTCATTAATATAAGATAGAGATACACTACAATAGACAGAGATAATCAGACGTCATTAATCTAAGATGGAGGGACACTACAATAAACAAAGTTAATCAGACGTCATTAATCTAAGATGGAGAAACACTACAATAGACAAAGGTAATCAGACGTCATTGATCTAAGATAGAGATACACTACAATAGACAAAGGTAATCAGACGTCATTAATATAAGAGAGAGAGACACTACAATAGACAAAGGTAATCAGACGTCATTAATATAAGAGAGAGAGAGACACTACAATAGACAAAGGTAATCAGACGTCATTAATCTAAGATAGAGATACCCTACAATAGACAAATGTAATCAGACGTCATTAACATAAGATAGAGATACACTACAATAGATAAAGGTAAACAGACGTCATTAATATAAGTTGGAGAAACACTACAATAGACAAAAGGTAATCAGACGTCATTAATATAAGTTGGAGAGACACTACAATAGACAATGGTAATCAGACATTATTAAACTAAGATAGAGATACACTACAATAGACAAAGGTAATCAGACGTCATTAATAAAAGATGGAGAGACACTACAATAGACAAAGGTAATCAGACGTCATTAATATAATATAGAGATACACTACAATAGACAAAGGTAATCAGACGTCATTAATATAAGATAGAGATACACTACAATAGACAAACGTAATCAGACGTCATTAATCTAAGATAGAGATACACTACAATAGACAAACGTAATCAAACGTCATTAATATCAGATGGAGAGACACTACAATAGACAGAGGTAATCAGACGTCATTAATCTAAGATAGAGATACACTACAATATACAAAGTTAATCAGACTTCATTAATATAAGACGTCATTAATCTAAGAGAGAGAGACACTACCATGGACAAAGGTAATCAGACGTCATTAATCTAAGAGAAAGAGACACTACAATGGACAAAGGTAATCAGACGTCATTAATCTAAGATAGAGATACACTATACTAGACAAAGGTAATCAGACGTCATTAATCTAAGATAGAGAGAAACTACATTAGACAAAGGTAATCAGACGTCATTAATCTATGATAGATATACACTACAATAGACAAAGGTAATCAGAAATCATTAATCTAAGATAGAGATACACTACAATAGACAAAGGTAATCAGACGTCATTAATCTAAGATAGAGATACACTACAATAGACACAGGTAATCATACGTCATTAATCTAAGATAGAGATACCCTACAATAGACAAAGGTAATCAGACGTCATTAATAAAAGATGGAGAGACACTACAGTAGACAAAGGTAATCAGATGTCATTAATATAAGATAGAGATACACTACAATAGGCAAAGGTAATCAGACGTCATTAATCTAAGATGGGGAGACATTACAATAGAGAAAGGTAATCAGACGTCATTAATATAAGATAGAGATTCACTACAATAGACAAAGGTAATCAGACGTCATTAATATAAGATAGAGATACACTACAATAGACAAACGTAATCAGACGTCATTAATATAAGATGGAGAGACACTACAATAGACAGAGGTAATCAGACGTCATTAATCTAAGATAGAGATACACTACAATATACAAAGTTAATCAGACGTCATTAATATAAGATAGAGATACACTACAATAGACAGAGATAATCAGACGTCATTAATCTAAGATGGAGGGACACTACAATAAACAAAGTTAATCAGACGTCATTAATCTAAGATGGAGAAACACTACAATAGACAAAGGTAATCAGACGTCATTGATCTAAGATAGAGATACACTACAATAGACAAAGGTAATCAGACGTCATTAATATAAGAGAGAGAGACACTACAATAGACAAAGGTAATCAGACGTCATTAATATAAGAGAGAGAGAGACACTACAATAGACAAAGGTAATCAGACGTCATTAATCTAAGATAGAGATACCCTACAATAGACAAATGTAATCAGACGTCATTAACATAAGATAGAGATACACTACAATAGATAAAGGTAAACAGACGTCATTAATATAAGTTGGAGAAACACTACAATAGACAAAAGGTAATCAGACGTCATTAATATAAGTTGGAGAGACACTACAATAGACAATGGTAATCAGACATTATTAATATAAGATAGAGATACACTACAATAGACAAAGGTAATCAGACGTCATTAATATAAGATAGAGATACACTACAATAGACAAAGGTAATCAGACGTCATTAATATAAGATGGAGATACACTACAATAAACAGAGGTAATCAAACGTCATTAATCTAAGATAGAGATACACTTCAATATACAAAGTTAATCAGACGTCATTAATATAAGATAGAGATACACTACAATAGACAAAGATAATCAGACGTCATTAATCTAAGATGGAGTGAAACTACAATAGACAAAGTTAATCAGACGTCATTAATCTAAGATGGAGAGACACTACAATAGACAAAGGTAATCAGACGTCATTATTCTAAGATAGAGATACACTACAATAGACAAAGGTAATCAGACGTCATTAATATAAGATAGAGATACACTACAATAGACAAATGTAATCAGACGTCATTAACATAAGATAGAGATACACTACAATAGATAAAGGTAAACAGACGTCATTAATATAAGTTGGAGAGACACTACAATAGACAATGGTAATCAGACGTCATAAATCTAAGATGGAGAGACACTACAATAGACACAGGTAATCAGACGTCATTAATATAAGATAGAGAAACACTACAATAGACAAAAGGTAAACAGACGTCATTAATATAAGATAGAGAAACACTACAATAGACAAAAGGTAATCAGACGTCATTAATCTAAGATGGAGAGACACTACAATAGACACAGGCAATCAGACGTCATTAATCTAAGATGGAGAGACACTACAATAAACAAAGGTAACCAGACGTCATAAATCTAAGAAAGAGATACACTACAATAGACAAAGGTAATCAGACGTCATTAATCTAAGATGGAGAGACACTACAATAGACACAGGTAATCAGACGTCATTAATATAAGATAGAGATACACTACAATAGATAAAGTTAAACAGACGTCATTAATATAAGTTGGAGAAACACTACAGTAGACAAAAGGTCACCAGACGTCATTGATATAAGCTGGAGAGACACTACAATAGACAAAGTTAATCAGGCGTCATTAATATAAGTTGGAGAGACACTACATTAGACAAAGGTTATCAGACGTCATTAATTTAAGATAGAGATACACTACAATAGACAAAGGTAATCAGACGTCATTAATATAAGATAGAGATACACTACAATAGACAAAGATAATCAGACGTCATTAATCTAATATGGAGTGACACTACAATAGACAAAGTTAATCAGACGTCATTAATATAAGAGAGAGAGACACTACAATAGACAATGGTAATCAGACGTCATTAATCTAAGATAGAGATACACTACAATAGACAACGGTAATCAGACGTCATTAATCTAAGATAGAGATACCCTACAATAGACAAAGGTAATCAGACGTCATTAATATAAGATAGAGATACACTACAATAGATAAAGGTAAACAGACGTCATTAATATAAGTTGGAAAAACACTACAATAGACAAAGGTAATCAGGCGTCATTAATATAGATTGGAGAGACACTACAATAGACAAAGGTAATCCGACGTCATTAATATAAGATAGAGATATACTACAATAGACAAAGGTAATCAGACCTCATAAATCTAAGATGGAGAGACACTACAATAGACAAAGGTAATCAGATGTCATTAATCTAAGATGGAGAGACACTACAATAGACGAAGGTATTCAGATGTCATTAATCTAAGATAGAGATACCCTACAATAGACAAGGGTAATCAGACGTCATTAATCTAAGATGGAGAGACACTACACTAGACAAAGGTAATCAGACGTCATAAATCTAAGATGGAGAGACATTACAATAGACAAATGTAATCAGACGTCATTAATCTAAGATGGAGAAACACTACAATAGACAAAGGTAATCAGACGTCATTAATCTAAGATGGAGAGACACTACAATAGACAAAGGTAATCAGACGTCATTATTCTAAGATAGAGAGACACTACAATAGACAAAGGTAATCAGACGTCATTAATATAAGATAGAGAGACACTACAATAGACAAAGGTAATCAGACGTCATTAAAATAAGATAAAGAGAAACTACAATAGACAAATGTAATCAGACGTCATTAATATAAGATACAGAGACATTACAATAGAAAAAGGTAATTAGACGTCATTGATCTAAAATAGAGATACACTACAATAGACAAAGGTAATCAGACGTCATTAATCTATGATAGAGATACACTACAATAGACAAAGGTAATCAGACGTCATTAATCTAAGTTGGAGAGACACTACAATAGACACAGATAATCAGACGTCATTAATCTAAGATAGAGATACACTACAATAGACAAAGGTAATCAGATGTCATTAATATAAGAGAGAGAGAGACACTACAATAGACAAAGGTAATCAGACGTCATTAATATAAGAGAGAGAGACACTACAATAGACAATGGTAATCAGACGTCATTAATCTAAGATAGAGATACACTACAATAGACAAATGTAATCAGACGTCATTAATATAAGATGGAGAGACACTACAATAGACACAGGTAATCAGACGTCATTAATCTAAGAAAGAGATACACTACAATAGACAAAGGTAATCAGACGTCATTAGTATAAGAGAGAAAGAGACACTACAATAGACAAAGGTAATCAGACGTCATTAATCTAAGATAGAGATACCCTACAATAGACAAAGGTAATCAGATGTCATTAATATAAGATAGAGAGACACTACATTAGACAAAGGTAATCAGACGTCATTAATATAAGATAGAGATACACTACAATAGATAAAGGTAAACAGACGTCATTAATATAAGTTGGAAAAACACTACAATAGACAAAGGTAATCAGGCGTCATTAATATAGATTGGAGAGACACTACAATAGACAAAGGTAATCCGACGTCATTAATATAAGATAGAGATATACTACAATAGACAAAGGTAATCAGACCTCATAAATCTAAGATGGAGAGACACTACAATAGACGAAGGTAATCAGACGTCATTAATCTAAGATAGAGAGACACTACAATAGACACAGATAATCAGACGTCATTAATCTAAGATGGAGAGACACTACAATAGACAAAGGTAATCAGACGTCATTAATCTAAGATGGAGAGACACTACAATAGACGAAGGTATTCAGATGTCATTAATCTAAGATAGAGATACCCTACAATAGACAAGGGTAATCAGACGTCATTAATCTAAAATGGATAGACACTACACTAGACAAAGGTAATCAGACGTCATAAATCTAAGATGGAGAGACATTACAATAAACAAATGTAATCAGATGTCCTTAATCTAAGATGGGGAGACACTATATTAGACAAAGGTAATCATAAATCATTAATCTAAGATGGACAGACACTACAATAGACAAAGGTAGTCAGACGTCATCAATCTAAGAGAGAGAGACATTACAATATACACAGGTATTCTGACATCATTAATCTAAGATGGAGAGACACTACAATAGACAAAGATAATCAGACGTCATTAATCTAAGATGGAGAGACACTACAATAGACAAAGTTAATCAGACGTCATTAATCTAAGATAGAGATACACTACAGTAGACAAAGGTAATCAGACGTCAGTAATCTAAGAGAGGGAGACACTACATTAGATAAATTTAATTAGACGTCATTAATCTAAGATGGAGATACACTACAATAGACAAAGGTTATCAGAGGTCATTATTCTAGGATGGAGAGACACTACAATAGACATAGGTAATCAGACATCATTAATCTCAGATGGAGAGACACTACAATAGACAAAAATAATCAGACGTCATTAATCTAAGATGGAGAGACACTACAATAGACAAAGGTAATCAGACGTCATTAATCTAAGATGGAAAGACACTACAATATACACAGGTATTCTGACATCATTAATCTAAGATGGAGAGACACTACAATAGACACAGATAATCAGGCGTCATTAATCTAAGATAGAGATACACTGCAATAGACAAAGGTAATCAGACGTCATTTATCTAAGATAGAGATACCCTACAATAGACAATGGTAATCAGATGTCATTAATCTAAGATGGAGAGACATCACAATAGACAAAGGGAAGAGATGTAATGGAAAGCAATGATTCACGAAACACTAATCAGAAAACTGCAGATTGAGCACCGCGAATCCCATCCCACTCAAAGGCGTGCCCTAAATAGAAAGACTGTCGGTCTATTGATACCATATAGGCGACTTGTTTCTTTATTAATTCGAAGTAGAATTGATACAGATGCTTCTAAAATTATTCGAAAAGAATCTATCCCTAACCTTTAATTTCACGTTCCAGTATGCAGATGATGTCCTTTCACTAAATAAGTTTAAGATTGGTGACTTTGTTGATCGCACCTAACCCATTGACTTCCCAATAAAAGTTAGAGAATACCGAAGAGGGCAGCACAAAATGAACAATCCAGACAAGCTGGCAACATATGGTACACAATACAAAGACAAACAAAATAAAAACACAACACAATATGTGACGGACACCACTATGCACAAACAAACACAAACAAGACATAGGCCCTCCTACAAACAACTGGATGTAAAGATGATCCGAACATCGTTATTTTCCAGATATTGTAACAGACATCACAACGCGGAACTCAGAACGTAAAGAGGCA
This sequence comes from Bathymodiolus brooksi, assembly GCA_963680875.1. Lineage (NCBI taxonomy): Eukaryota > Metazoa > Mollusca > Bivalvia > Mytilida > Modiolidae > Bathymodiolus > Bathymodiolus brooksi. The sequence goes on from OY804586.1 coordinate 68,734,113, forward strand.
TCCTTGGCAACAACAAAAAACTACAAAGATGAGTAAAACGGAATAAAGGATACCACAGATTGATATGCTTCATTCCTTGAACTGTAACTAGACATTTGATAAAAGAGATTATTTCAATCTTCCCATTGAGAACATTACGGTAACTCCTGCCGATAGATTATACATATCTTACTTGATACGGAATTATATAGCTTATGGTCCCTATCTTGATCAATGTTTGCTTCTAACATAGAATTAACTGAACCAAGGGAGTATATATGTCACATATGACAATATGCTCGACTTGTCGTATTCACGACCCGGTGTTTACCCTTCCGGAACACCTGTGTTCATTCCCGTTTTTAGTGATGTTCGAGTTCCTCAATCTTTAATTGTCTGCATAATATTATTTTGTAGATAGTTGTTTGTACTTTGTCCCTTTTCTTTTGGTCATTGTATTATATGTTCCTGTTCGATTAACGGCTTCTAATTACCCCTTTGGTGTCTTCAAATTTGTTTTCCCATTAGTGGCATCCGTAGTGATCCATGACAAATATGTCTCTGCCGACAAGGCCCAACACAATATTGCTTGTGTGTGTAAATCACATTACATAGAATGCTTGACATAGGAATTGGGTATTGACAATTCACTTGGAAACTATACATATATCCTGACGGCATTTACAAAAGAGGAACTATTTGACAATCATAGGTCTGTTTTATGTTCCTTTGGAATTTCAGGATCTAATATCACTCTACTGGATTCCTAAATTACACAAATGTCCTTTCAAACAGCGTTATATTGCTGGGTCTGCCAAATACTCCACGAAACCTCTTTCCAAATTATTAACATGTATTTTATCGGCGGTCAAAACCCGGCTTCACAGTTGCTATGACATTAGCTAGTCAAGGGTGGTGAGAATCAGACGTGGATTCAGAAGAACTCAAAAGATTTGTCAGCGTACATACAATCTAGGTCCTTCTCATCCTGTAATAGCATTAAAACATTTGCCTTCTCTACCTTTTACACGACTATTCCTAACTCTAAGCTGAAGGACAGATTAAGGGAGTTGGTCCAACTGTGTTTCATAAAACAGAATGGCCAACATAGATACAAATACCTTGTGCTAGGAAGAGACAGATCTTATTTGGTAATGAAAATCACTCTGATTCTATAAAAAGTTCTCTAAACAGATATCATCAACATACTCGAGTTTTTGATTGACAGCATATTTGCTATGTTTGGTGTACGTGTTTGTCAACAGACAGTCGGCATACCTATGGGTACAAACTGTGTTCCTCTTATCGCCGACTTGTTCCTTTACTCGTATGAGGCAGACTTCATATAGGGACTTCTCAAGAAAAACGAAGAGAAGCTATCCCTATCCTTTGATTTCGGCTATAAAGACGATGTCTTTTTACTAAATAAATCTAGGCTTGGTGATTTCGCTGATCGCATCTATCTCATTGAGCTTGAAATAAAGGATACCACAGACACAAATATGTCTGCTTCATACCTTGACTTACACCTCAACATTGACAGTGACCGGCGATTAAGAACGAAACTTTACGACAAAAGATATTATTTCAATTTTCTCATTGTGAACTTTCCATTTATATGTAGAAACATTCCAGAAGCAGCTGCATATGGAGTATATATCTCTAAGTTGATAGGATATTCCAGAGTTTGTGGTTCCTACCAGGATTTCCTTGATAGAGGGTTGCTGCTAACAAGGAAGCTACTGAACCAAGTGTTGCCTTTGGTAAAGTTAAAGTCATCACTTCGATTATGTTATCGTCGCCACCAAGATTTGGCTTATCGCTATGGAATGTCTGTGTCACAAAAGACCAGGGATATGTTCCACTTGTCGTAAATACTTCCCGGTCCTTTCCTCATTCACGACTTATCACCGAGTTTGTAATTAGATTAACACGACGGGTGCCACTAATGGGAGGGGTTTAGTTTTATGTGTATGTTTTGTAGATAGTTGTTGATACTTTTGTCCCTTTTCATTTTACCATTGTATTATACGTTCTTCTTCAACTAACGGTCTCTGAAGGCCACTTTGGTATCTTCAAACTTGTTTTCCTATTAGTGGCACCCTTCGTGATATTGTGAAGGAACAAGTTCATCAACTGATATAACCATGTTTGAGACCAGTAGACGTAAATACATTTTTGTAAATACAAAGAAAACAAACATAAAACAAGATCCTCTTATAAAACAAACGCCATTAAAGACGAATCGTGTATCGCTTTACGTAGAAATCAAAACGGATACCATAACACGAACCCAAAACGCCACCACAGTTTAAACTTCCACATTTATTGGTGGACGATGCAGTTCCTGTACCAAGTCAGAAAAGCAAACTTAACGTTCATGTATCTGTGTGTTAGGTGCAACGTTCATGTATGTGTGTGTTGGGTGTAACGTTGATGTATCTGTGTTAAGCGTAGCGTTCATGTATATGTGTGTTAGATGCAACGTTCATGTATGTGTGTGTTAGGTGTAACGTTCATGTATGTGTGTGTTAGGTGTAACATTCATGTATTTGTTTGTTAGGTGTAACGTTCATGTATCTGTGTGTGAGGTGTAGCGTTCATGTATTTGTGTGTGAGGTGTAACATTCATGTATCTGTGTGTTATGTGTAGCGTTCATGTATCTGTGTGTTAGGAGTAACGTTCATATATCTGTGTGTGAGGTGCAATGTTCATGTATTTGTGTGTTAGGTGTAACGTTCATGTATGTGTGTGTTAAGTGCAACGTTCATGTATCTGTGTGTTAAGTGTAAAGTTCATGTATGTGTGTGTGAGGTGTAACGTTCATGTATATGTGTGTTAGGTGTAGCGTTCATGTATCTGTGTGTTAGGTGTAACGTTCATGTATTTCTGTGTGAGGTGTAACGTTCATGTATCTGTGTGCTAGGTGTAACGTTCATGTATCTGTGTGTTTGGTGTAACGTTCATGTATCTCTGTGTTAGGTGTAACGTTCATGTATTTGTGTGTGAGGTGTAACGTTCATGTATCTGTGTGTTAGGTGTAACGTTCATGTATCAGTGTGTTAGGTGTAACGTTCATGTATTTGTGTGTGAGGTGTACCGTTCATACATCTGTGTGTTAGGTGTAACGTTCATGTATCTGTGTGTTAGGTGTAACGTTCATGTATATGTGTGTTAGGTGTAACGTTCATGTATCTGTGTGTTAGGTGTAACGTTCATGTATTTGTGTGTGAGGTGTAACGTTCATGTATCTGTGTGTTAGGTGTAACGTTCATGTATCAGTGTGTTAGGTGTAACGTTCATGTATTTGTGTGTGAGGTGTACCGTTCATACATCTGTGTGTTAGGTGTAACGTTCATGTATCTGTGTGTTAGGTGTAACGTTCATGTATATGTGTGTTAGGTGTAACGTTCATGTATCTGTGTGTTAGGTGTAACGTTCATGTATGTGTGTTAGGTGTACCGTTCATAAATCTGTGTATTAGGTGTAACGTTCATGTATCTGTGTGTTAGGTGTAACGTTCATGTATATGTGTGTTAGGTGTAACGTTCATGTATATGTGTGTTAGGTGTAACGTTCATGTATCTGTGTGTTAGGTGTAACGTTCATGTATGTGTGTTTGGTGTAGCGTTCATGCATCTGTGTGTTAGGTGTAACGTTCATGTATGTGTGTGTTAGGTGGAGCGTTCATATATCTTTGTTTTAGGTGTAACGTTCATGCATCTGTGTGTTAGGTGTAACGTTCATGTATCTGTGTGTTAGGTGTAACGTTCATATATCTGCCTGTTAGGTGTAGTGTTCATGTATCTGTGTGTTAGGTGCAAAGTTCATGTATCTGTGTGTTAGGTGTAACGTTCATGTATCTGTGTGTTAGGTGTAACGTTCATGTATCTGTGTGTTAGGTGTAACGTTCATGTATATGTGTGCTAGGTGTAACGTTCATGTATCTGTGTGTGAGGTGTAATGTTCATGTATATGTGTGTTAGGTGTAACGTTCATGTATCTGTGTGTGAGGTGTAACGTTCATGTATCTGTGTGTTAGGTGTAACGTTCAAGTATTTGTGTGTTAGGTATAACGTTCATGTATCTGTCTGTAAGGTGTAGCGTTCATGTATCTGTGTGTTAGGTGCAAGGTTCATGTATCTGTGTGTTAAGTGTATCGTTCATGTATCTGTGTGTTAGGTGTAACTTTCATGTATCTGTGTGCTAGGTGTAACGTTCATGTATCTGTGTGTTAGGTGTAATGTTTATGTATCTTTGTGTTAGGTGTAGCGTTCATGTATCTGTGTGTTATGTGTAACGTTCATGTATCTGTGTGTTATGTGTAACGTTCATGTATATGTCTGCTAGGTGTAACGTTCATGTTTCTGTGTGTTAGGTGTAATGTTCATGTATCTGTGTGTTAGGTGTAACGTTCATGTATCTGTGTGTTAGGTGTAACGTTCATGTATTTGTGTTTTATGTGTAACGTTCATGTATATGTGTGCTAGGTGTAACGTTCATGTATCTGTGTGTTAGGTGTAATGTTCATGCATCTGTGTGTTAGGTGTAACGTCCATGTATCTGTGTGTTAGGTGTAACGTTCATGTATCTGTCTGTTAGTTGTAGCGTTCATGCATATGTGTGTTAGGTGTAACGTTCATGTATTTGTGTGTTAGGTGTAAAGTTCATGTATGTGTGTTAGGTGTACCGTTCATAAATCTGTGTGTTAGGTGTAACGTTCATGTATCTGTGTGTTAGGTGTAACGTTCATGTATGTGTGTGTTAGGTGTAACGTTCATGTATATGTGTGTTAGGTGTAACGTTCATGTATGTGTGTTTGGTGTAGCGTTCATGCATCTGTGTGTTAGGTGTAACGTTCATGTATGTGTGTGTTAGGTGGAGCGTTCATATATCTTTGTTTTAGGTGTAACGTTCATGCATCTGTGTGTTAGGTGTAACGTTCATGTATGTGTGTGTTAGGTGAAGTGTTCATGTATTTGTGTGTTAGGTGTAACGTTCATGTATCTGTGTGTTAGGTGTAACGTTCATATATCTGCCTGTTAGGTGTAGTGTTCATGTATCTGTGTGTTAGGTGCAAAGTTCATGTATCTGTGTGTTAGGTGTAACGTTCATGTATCTGTGTGTTAGGTGTAACGTTCATGTATCTGTGTGTTAGGTGTAACGTTCATGTATATGTGTGCTAGGTGTAACGTTCATGTATCTGTGTGTGAGGTGTAATGTTCATGTATATGTGTGTTAGGTGTAACGTTCATGTATCTGTGTGTGAGGTGTAACGTTCATGTATCTGTGTGTTAGGTGTAACGTTCAAGTATTTGTGTGTTAGGTATAACGTTCATGTATCTGTCTGTAAGGTGTAGCGTTCATGTATCTGTGTGTTAGGTGCAAGGTTCATGTATCTGTGTGTTAAGTGTATCGTTCATGTATCTGTGTGTTAGGTGTAACTTTCATGTATCTGTGTGCTAGGTGTAACGTTCATGTATCTGTGTGTTAGGTGTAATGTTTATGTATCTTTGTGTTAGGTGTAGCGTTCATGTATCTGTGTGTTATGTGTAACGTTCATGTATCTGTGTGTTATGTGTAACGTTCATGTATATGTCTGCTAGGTGTAACGTTCATGTTTCTGTGTGTTAGGTGTAATGTTCATGTATCTGTGTGTTAGGTGTAACGTTCATGTATCTGTGTGTTAGGTGTAACGTTCATGTATTTGTGTTTTATGTGTAACGTTCATGTATATGTGTGCTAGGTGTAACGTTCATGTATCTGTGTGTTAGGTGTAATGTTCATGCATCTGTGTGTTAGGTGTAACGTCCATGTATCTGTGTGTTAGGTGTAACGTTCATGTATCTGTCTGTTAGTTGTAGCGTTCATGCATATGTGTGTTAGGTGTAACGTTCATGTATTTGTGTGTTAGGTGTAACGTTCATGTATGTGTGTTAGGTGTACCGTTCATAAATCTGTGTGTTAGGTGTAACGTTCATGTATCTGTGTGTTAGGTGTAACGTTCATGTATGTGTGTGTTAGGTGTAACGTTCATGTATATGTGTGTTAGGTGTAACGTTCATGTATGTGTGTTAGGTGTAGCGTTCATGCATCTGTGTGTTAGGTGTAACGTTCCTGTATGTTTGTGTTAGATGGAGCGTTCATGCATCTGTGTGTTAGGTGTAACGTTCATGTATGTGTGTGTTAGGTGGAGTGTTCATGTATTTGTGTGTTAGGTGTAACGTTCATGTATCTGTGTGTTAGGTGTAACGTTCATATATCTGCCTGTTAGGTGTAGTGTTCATGTATCTGTGTGTTAGGTGCAAAGTTCATGTATCTGTGTGTTAGGTGTAACATTCATGTATCTGTATGTTAGGTGTAACGTTCATGTATCTGTGTGTTAGGTGTAACGTTCATGTATATGTGTGCTAGGTGTAACGTTCATGTATCTGTGTGTGAGGTGTAATGTTCATGTATATGTGTGTTAGGTGTAACGTTCATGTATCTGTGTGTGAGGTGTAACGTTCATGTATCTGTGTGTTAGGTGTAACGTTCAAGTATTTGTGTGTTAGGTGTAACGTTCATGTATCTGTCTGTAAGGTGTAGCGTTCATGTATCTGTGTGTTAGGTGCACGGTTCATGTATCTGTGTGTTAGGTGTATCGTTCATGTATCTGTGTGTTAGGTGTAACTTTCATGTATCTGTGTGCTAGGTGTAACGTTCATGTATCTGTGTGTTAGGTGTAATGTTTATGTATCTTTGTGTTAGGTGTAGCGTTCATGTATCTGTGTGCTAGGTGTAACGTTCATGTATCTGTGTGTTAGGTGTAATGTTTATGTATCTTTGTGTTAGGTGTAGCGTTCATGTATCTGTGTGTTATGTGTAACGTTCATGTATCTGTGTGTTATGTGTAACGTTCATGTATATGTCTGCTAGGTGTAACGTTCATGTATCTGTGTGTTAGGTGTAATGTTCATGTATCTGTGTGTTAGGTGTAACGTTCATGTATCTGTGTGTTAGGTGTAACGTTCATGTATCTGTGTTTTATGTGTAACGTTCATGTATATGTGTGCTAGGTGTAACGTTCATGTATCTGTGTGTTAGGTGTAATGTTCATGCATCTGTGTGTTAGGTGTAACGTTCATGTATCTGTCTGTTAGTTGTAGTGTTCATGCATATGTGTGTTAGGTGTAACGTTCATGTATTTGTGTGTTAGGTGTAACGTTCATGTATGTGTGTTAGGTGTACCGTTCATAAATCTGTGTGTTAGGTGTAACGTTCATGTATCTGTGTGTTAGGTGTAACGTTCATGTATATGTGTGTTAGATGTAACGTTCATGTATATGTGTGTTAGGTGTAACGTTCATGTATGTGTGTTAGGTGTAGCGTTCATGCATCTGTGTGTTAGGTGTAACGTTCCTGTATGTGTGTGTTAGATGGAGCGTTCATGTATCTTTGTGTTAGGCGTAACGTTCATGCATCTGTGTGTTAGGTGTAACGTTCATGTATGTGTGTGTTAGGTGGAGTGTTCATGTATTTGTGTGTTAGGTGTAACGTTCATGTATCTGTGTGTTAGGTGTAACGTTCATATATCTGCCTGTTAGGTGTAGTTTTCATGTATCTGTGTGTTAGGTGCAAAGTTCATGTATCTGTGTGTTAGGTGTAACATTCATGTATCTGTGTGTTAGGTGTAACGTTCATGTATCTGTGTGTTAGGTGTAACGTTCATGTATATGTGTGCTAGGTGTAACGTTCATGTATCTGTGTGTGAGGTGTAATGTTCATGTATATGTGTGTTAGGTGTAACGTTCATGTATCTGTGTGTGAGGTGTAACGTTCATGTATCTGTGTGTTAGGTGTAACGTTCAAGTATTTGTGTGTTAGGTGTAACGTTCATGTATCTGTCTGTAAGGTGTAGCGTTCATGTATCTGTGTGTTAGGTGCAAGGTTCATGTATCTGTGTGTTAGGTGTATCTTTCATGTATCTGTGTGTTAGGTGTAACTTTCATGTATCTGTGTGCTAGGTGTAACGTTCATGTATCTGTGTGTTAGGTGTAATGTTTATGTATCTTTGTGTTAGGTGTAGCGTTCATGTATCTGTGTGTTATGTGTAACGTTCATGTATCTGTGTGTTATGTGTAACGTTCATGTATATGTCTGCTAGGTGTAACGTTCATGTATCTGTGTGTTAGGTGTAATGTTCATGTATCTGTGTGTTAGGTGTAACATTCATGTATCTGTGTGTTAGGTGTAACGTTCATGTATCTGTGTGTGAGGTGTAACGTTCATGTATCTGTGTGTTAGGTGTAACGTTCAAGTATTTGTGTGTTAGGTGTAACGTTCATGTATCTGTCTGTAAGGTGTAGCGTTCATGTATCTGTGTGTTAGGTGCACGGTTCATGTATCTGTGTGTTAGGTGTATCGTTCATGTATCTGTGTGTTAGGTGTAACTTTCATGTATCTGTGTGCTAGGTGTAACGTTCATGTATCTGTGTGTTAGGTGTAATGTTTATGTATCTTTGTGTTAGGTGTAGCGTTCATGTATCTGTGTGCTAGGTGTAACGTTCATGTATCTGTGTGTTAGGTGTAATGTTTATGTATCTTTGTGTTAGGTGTAGCGTTCATGTATCTGTGTGTTATGTGTAACGTTCATGTATCTGTGTGTTATGTGTAACGTTCATGTATATGTCTGCTAGGTGTAACGTTCATGTATCTGTGTGTTAGGTGTAATGTTCATGTATCTGTGTGTTAGGTGTAACGTTCATGTATCTGTGTGTTAGGTGTAACGTTCATGTATCTGTGTTTTATGTGTAACGTTCATGTATATGTGTGCTAGGTGTAACGTTCATGTATCTGTGTGTTAGGTGTAATGTTCATGCATCTGTGTGTTAGGTGTAACGTCCATGTATCTGTGTGTTAGGTGTAACGTTCATGTATCTGTCTGTTAGTTGTAGTGTTCATGCATATGTGTGTTAGGTGTAACGTTCATGTATTTGTGTGTTAGGTGTAACGTTCATGTATGTGTGTTAGGTGTACCGTTCATAAATCTGTGTGTTAGGTGTAACGTTCATGTATCTGTGTGTTAGGTGTAACGTTCATGTATATGTGTGTTAGGTGTAACGTTCATGTATATGTGTGTTAGGTGTAACGTTCATGTATGTGTGTTAGGTGTAGCGTTCATGCATCTGTGTGTTAGGTGTAACGTTCCTGTATGTGTGTGTTAGATGGAGCGTTCATGTATCTTTGTGTTAGGCGTAACGTTCATGCATCTGTGTGTTAGGTGTAACGTTCATGTATGTGTGTGTTTGGTGGAGTGTTCATGTATTTGTGTGTTAGGTGTAACGTTCATGTATCTGTGTGTTAGGTGTAACGTTCATATATCTGCCTGTTAGGTGTAGTGTTCATGTATCTGTGTGTTAGGTGCAAACTTCATGCATCTGTGTGTTAGGTGTAACATTAATGTATCTGTGTGTTAGGTGTAACGTTCATGTATCTGTGTGTTAGGTGTAACGTTCATGTATATGTGTGCTAGGTGTAACGTTCATGTATCTGTGTGTGAGGTGTAATGTTCATGTATATGTGTGTTAGGTGTAACGTTCATGTATCTGTGTGTGAGGTGTAACGTTCATGTATCTGTGTGTTAGGTGTAACGTTCAAGTATTTGTGTGTTAGGTGTAACGTTCATGTATCTGTCTGTAAGGTGTAGCGTTCATGTATCTGTGTGTTAGGTGCAAGGTTCATGTATCTGTGTGTTAGGTGTATCGTTCATGTATCTGTGTGTTAGGTGTAACTTTCATGTATCTGTGTGCTAGGTGTAACGTTCATGTATCTGTGTGTTAGGTGTAATGTTTATGTATCTTTGTGTTAGGTGTAGCGTTCATGTATCTGTGTGTTATGTGTAACGTTCATGTATCTGTGTGTTATGTGTAACGTTCATGTATATGTCTGCTAGGTGTAACGTTCATGTATCTGTGTGTTAGGTGTAATGTTCATGTATCTGTGTGTTAGGTGTAACGTTCATGTATCTGTGTGTTAGGTGTAACGTTCATGTATCTGTGTTTTATGTGTAACGTTCATGTATATGTGTGTTAGGTGTAACGTTCATGTAACTATGTGTTAGGTGTAATGTTCATGCATCTGTGTGTTAGGTGTAACGTCCATGTATCTGTGTGTTAGGTGTAACGTTCATGTATCTGTCTGTTAGTTGTAGCGTTCATGCATATGTGTGTTAGGTGTAACGTTCATGTATTTATGTGTTAGGTGTAACGTTCATGTATCTGTGTGTTAGGTGTAACGTTCATATATCTGCCTGTTAGGTGTAGTGTTCATGTATCTGTGTGTTAGGTGCAAAGTTCATGTATCTGTGTGTTAGGTGTAACATTCATGTATCTGTGTGTTAGGTGTAACGTTCATGTATCTGTGTGTTAGGTGTAACGCTCATGTATATGTGTGCTAGGTGTAACGTTCATGTATCTGTGTGTGAGGTGTAATGTTCATGTATATGTGTGTTAGGTGTAACGTTCATGTATCTGTGTGTGAGGTGTAACGTTCATGTATCTGTGTGTTAGGTGTAACGTTCAAGTATTTGTGTGTTAGGTGTAACGTTCATGTATCTGTCTGTAAGGTGTTGCGTTCATGTATCTGTGTGTTAGGTGCAAGGTTCATGTATCTGTGTGTTAGGTGTATCGTTCATGTATCTGTGTGTTAGGTGTAACTTTCATATATCTGTGTGCTAGGTGTAACGTTCATGTATCTGTGTGTTAGGTGTAATGTTTATGTATCTTTGTGTTAGGTGTAGCGTTCATGTATCTGTGTGTTATGTGTAACGTTCATGTATCTGTGTGTTATGTGTAACGTTCATGTATATGTCTGCTAGGTGTAACGTTCATGTATCTGTGTGTTAGGTGTAATGTTCATGTATCTGTGCGTTAGGTGTAACGTTCATGTATCTGTGTGTTAGGTGTAACGTTCATGTATCTGTGTTTTATGTGTAACGTTCATGTATATGTGTGCTAGGTGTAACGTTCATGTATCTGTGTGTTAGGTGTAATGTTCATGCATCTGTGTGTTAGGTGTAACGTCCATGTATCTGTGTGTTAGGTGTAACGTTCATGTATCTGTCTGTTAGTTGTAGCGTTCATGCATATGTGTGTTAGGTGTAACGTTCATGTATTTATGTGTTAGGTGTAACGTTCATGTATCTGTGTGTTAGGTGTAACGTTCATATATCTGCCTGTTAGGTGTAGTGTTCATGTATCTGTGTGTTAGGTGCAAAGTTCATGTATCTGTGTGCTAGGTGTAACATTCATGTATCTGTGTGTTAGGTGGAACGTTCATGTATCTGTGTGTTAGGTGTAACGTTCATGTATATGTGTGCTAGGTGTAACGTTCATGTATCTGTGTGTGAGGTGTAATGTTCATGTATATGTGTGTTAGGTGTAACGTTCATGTATCTGTGTGTGAGGTGTAACGTTCATGTATCTGTGTGTTAGGTGTAACGTTCAAGTATTTGTGTGTTAGGTGTAACGTTCATGTATCTGTCTGTAAGGTGTAGCGTTCATGTATCTGTGTGTTAGGTGCAAGGTTCATGTATCTGTGTGTTAGGTGTATCGTTCATGTATCTCTGTGTTAGGTGTAACTTTCAAGTATCTGTGTGCTAGGTGTAACGTGCATGTATCTGTGTGTTAGGTGTAATGTTTATGTATCTTTGTGTTAGGTGTAGCGTTCATGTATCTGTGTGTTATGTGTAACGTTCATGTATCTGTGTGTTATGTGTAACGTTCATGTATATGTCTGCTAGGTGTAACGTTCATGTATCTGTGTGTTAGGTGTAATGTTCATGTATCTGTGTGTTAGGTGTAACGTTCATGTATCTGTGTGTTAGGTGTAACGTTCATGTATCTGTGTTTTATGTGTAACGTTCATGTATATGTGTGCTAGGTGTAACGTTCATGTATCTGTGTGTTAGGTGTAATGTTCATGCATCTGTGTGTTAGGTGTAACGTCCATGTATCTGTGTGTTAGGTGTAACGTTCATGTATCTGTCTGTTAGTTGTAGCGTTCATGCATATGTGTGTTAGGTGTAACGTTCATGTATTTATGTGTTAGGTGTAACGTTCATGTATCTGTGTGTTAGGTGTAACGTTCATATATCTGCCTGTTAGGTGTAGTGTTCATGTATCTGTGTGTTAGGTGCAAAGTTCATGTATCTGTGTGCTAGGTGTAACATTCATGTATCTGTGTGTTAGGTGGAACGTTCATGTATCTGTGTGTTAGGTGTAACGTTCATGTATATGTGTGCTAGGTGTAACGTTCATGTATCTGTGTGTGAGGTGTAATGTTCATGTATATGTGTGTTAGGTGTAACGTTCATGTATCTGTGTGTGAGGTGTAACGTTCATGTATCTGTGTGTTAGGTGTAACGTTCAAGTATTTGTGTGTTAGGTGTAACGTTCATGTATCTGTCTGTAAGGTGTAGCGTTCATGTATCTGTGTGTTAGGTGCAAGGTTCATGTATCTGTGTGTTAGGTGTATCGTTCATGTATCTCTGTGTTAGGTGTAACTTTCATGTATCTGTGTGCTAGGTGTAACGTTCATGTATCTGTGTGTTAGGTGTAATGTTTATGTATCTTTGTGTTAGGTGTAGCGTTCATGTATCTGTGTGTTATTTGTAACGTTCATGTATCTGTGTGTTATGTGTAACGTTCATGTATATGTCTGCTAGGTGTAACGTTCATGTATCTGTGTGTTAGGTGTAATGTTCATGTATCTGTGTGTTAGGTGTAACGTTCATGTATCTGTGTGTTAGGTGTAACGTTCATGTATCTGTGTTTTATGTGTAACGTTCATGTATATGTCTGCTAGGTGTAACGTTCATGTATCTGTGTGTTAGGTGTAATGTTCATGCATCTGTGTGTTAGGTGTAACGTCCATGTATCTGTGTGTTAGGTGTAACGTTCATGTATCTGTCTGTTAGTTGTAGCGTTCATGCATATGTGTGTTAGGTGTAACGTTCATGTATATGTGTGTTAGGTGTAACGTTCATGTATGTGTGTTAGGTGTAGCGTTCATGCATCTGTGTTTTAGGTGTAACGTTCCTGTATGTGTCTGTTAGATGGAGCGTTCATGTATCTTTGTGTTAGGCGTAACGTTCATGCATCTGTGTGTTAGGTGTAACGTTCATGTATGTGTGTGTTAGGTGGAGTGTTCATGTATTTGTGTGTTAGGTGTAACGTTCATGTATCTGTGTGTTAGGTGTAACGTTCATATATCTGCCTGTTAGGTGTAGTGTTCATGTATCTGTGTGTTAGGTGCAAAGTTCATGTATCTATGTGTTAGGTGTAACATTCATGTATCTGTGTGTTAGGTGTAACGTTCATGTATCTGTGTGTTAGGTGTAACGTTCATGTATATGTGTGCTAGGTGTAACATTCATGTATCTGTGTGTGAGGTGTAATGTTCATGTATATGTGTGTTAGGTGTAACGTTCATGTATCTGTGTGTGAGGTGTAACGTTCATGTATCTGTGTGTTAGGTGTAACGTTCAAGTATTTGTGTGTTAGGTGTAACGTTCATGTATCTGTCTGTAAGGTGTAGCGTTCATGTATCTGGGTGTTAGGTGCAAGGTTCATGTATCTGTGTGTTAGGTGTATCGTTCATGTATCTGTGTGTTAGGTGTAACTTTCATGTATCTGTGTGCTAGGTGTAACGTTCATGTATCTGTGTGTTAGGTGTAATGTTTATGTATCTTTGTGTTAGGTGTAGCGTTCATGTATCTGTGTGTTATGTGTAACGTTCATGTATCTGTGTGTTATGTGTAACGTTCATGTATATGTCTGCTAGGTGTAACGTTCATGTATCTGTGTGTTAGGTGTAATGTTCATGTATCTGTGTGTTAGGTGTAACGTTCATGTATCTGTGTGTTATGTGTAACGTTCATGTATCTGTGTGTGAGGTGTAACGTTCATGTATCTGTGTGTTAGGTGTAACGTTCAAGTATTTGTGTGTTAGGTGTAACGTTCATGTATCTGTCTGTAAGGTGTAGCGTTCATGTATCTGTGTGTTAGGTGCACGGTTCATGTATCTGTGTGTTTGGTGTATCGTTCATGTATCTGTGTCTTAGGTGTAACTTTCATGTATCTGTGTGCTAGGTGTAACGTTCATGTATCTGTGTGTTAGGTGTAATGTTTATGTATCTTTGTGTTAGGTGTAGCGTTCATGTATCTGTGTGCTAGGTGTAACGTTCATGTATCTGTGTGTTAGGTGTAATGTTTACGTATCTTTGTGTTAGGTGTAGCGTTCATGTATCTGTGTGTTATGTGTAACGTTCATGTATCTGTGTGTTATGTGTAACGTTCATGTATATGTCTGCTAGGTGTAACGTTCATGTATCTGTGTGTTAGGTGTAATGTTCATGTATCTGTGTGTTAGGTGTAACGTTCATGTATCTGTGTGTTAGGTGTAACGTTCATGTATCTGTGTTTTATGTGTAACGTTCATGTATATGTGTGCTAGGTGTAACGTTCATGTATCTGTGTGTTAGGTGTAATGTTCATGCATCTGTGTGTTAGGTGTAACGTCCATGTATCTGTGTGTTAGGTGTAACGTTCATGTATCTGTCTGTTAGTTGTAGTGTTCATGCATATGTGTGTTAGGTGTAACGTTCATGTATTTGTGTGTTAGGTGTAACGTTCATGTATGTGTGTTAGGTGTACCGTTCATAAATCTGTGTGTTAGGTGTAACGTTCATGTATCTGTGTGTTAGGTGTAACGTTCATGTATATGTGTGTTAGGTGTAACGTTCATGTATATGTGTGTTAGGTGTAACGTTCATGTATGTGTGTTAGGTGTAGCGTTCATGCATCTGTGTGTTAGGTGTAACGTTCCTGTATGTGTGTGTTAGATGGAGCGTTCATGTATCTTTGTGTTAGGCGTAACGTTCATGCATCTGTGTGTTAGGTGTAACGTTCATGTATGTGTGTGTTAGGTGGAGTGTTCATATATTTGTGTGTTAGGTGTAACGTTCATGTATCTGTGTGTTAGGTGTAACGTTCATATATCTGCCTGTTAGGTGTAGTGTTCATGTATCTGTGTGTTAGGTGCAAAGTTCATGTATCTGTGTGTTAGGTGTAACATTCATGTATCTGTGTGTTAGGTGTAACGTTCATGTATCTGTGTGTTAGGTGTAACGTTCATGTATATGTGTGCTAGGTGTAACGTTCATGCATCTGTGTGTGAGGTGTAATGTTCATGTATATGTGTGTTATGTGTAACGTTCATGTATCTGTGTGTGAGGTGTAACGTTCATGTATCTGTGTGTTAGGTGTAACGTTCAAGTATTTGTGTGTTAGGTGTAACGTTCATGTATCTGTCTGTAAGGTGTAGCGTTCATGTATCTGTGTGTTAGGTGCAAGGTTCATGTATCTGTGTGTTAGGTGTATCGTTCATGTATCTGTGTGTTAGGTGTAACTTTCATGTATCTGTGTGCTAGGTGTAACGTTCATGTATCTGTGTGTTAGGTGTAATGTTTATGTATCTTTGTGTTAGGTGTAGCGTTCATGTATCTGTGTGTTATGTGTAACGTTCATGTATCTGTGTGTTATGTGTAACGTTCATGTATATGTCTGCTAGGTGTAACGTTCATGTATCTGTGTGTTAGGTGTAATGTTCATGTATCTGTGTGTTAGGTGTAACGTTCATGTATCTGTGTGTTAGGTGTAACGTTCATGTATCTGTGTTTTATGTGTAACGTTCATGTATATGTGTGCTAGGTTTAACGTTCATGTATCTGTGTGTTAGGTGTAATGTTCATGCATCTGTGTGTTAGGTGTAACGTCCATGTATCTGTGTGTTAGGTGTAACGTTCATGTATCTGTCTGTTTGTTGTAGCGTTCATGCATATGTGTGTTAGGTGTAACGTTCATGTAATTATTTGTTAGGTGTAACGTTCATGTATCTGTGTGTTAGGTGTAACGTTCATATATCTGCCTGTTAGGTGTAGTGTTCATGTATCTGTGTGTTAGGTGCAAAGTTCATGTATCTGTGTGTTAGGTGTAACATTCATGTATCTGTGTGTTAGGTGTAACGTTCATGTATCTGTGTGTTAGGTGTAACGCTCATGTATATGTGTGCTAGGTGTAACGTTCATGTATCTGTGTGTGAGGTGTAATGTTCATGTATATGTGTGTTAGGTGTAACGTTCATGTATCTGTGTGTGAGGTGTAACGTTCATGTATCTGTGTGTTAGGTGTAACGTTCAAGTATTTGTGTGTTAGGTGTAACGTTCATGTATCTGTCTGTAAGGTGTAGCGTTCATGTATCTGTGTGTTAGGTGCAAGGTTCATGTATCTGTGTGTTAGGTGTATCGTTCATGTATCTGTGTGTTAGGTGTAACTTTCATATATCTGTGTGCTAGGTGTAACGTTCATGTATCTGTGTGTTAGGTGTAATGTTTATGTATCTTTGTGTTAGGTGTAGCGTTCATGTATCTGTGTGTTATGTGTAACGTTCATGTATCTGTGTGTTATGTGTAACGTTCATGTATATGTCTGCTAGGTGTAACGTTCATGTATCTGTGTGTTAGGTGTAATGTTCATGTATCTGTGTGTTAGGTGTAACGTTCATGTATCTGTGTGTTAGGTGTAACGTTCATGTATCTGTGTTTTATGTGTAACGTTCATGTATATGTGTGCTAGGTGTAACGTTCATGTATCTGTGTGTTAGGTGTAATGTTCATGCATCTGTGTGTTAGGTGTAACGTCCATGTATCTGTGTGTTAGGTGTAACGTTCATGTATCTGTCTGTTAGTTGTAGCGTTCATGCATATGTGTGTTAGGTGTAACGTTCATGTATTTATGTGTTAGGTGTAACGTTCATGTATCTGTGTGTTAGGTGTAACGTTCATATATCTGCCTGTTAGGTGTAGTGTTCATGTATCTGTGTGTTAGGTGCAAAGTTCATGTATCTGTGTGCTAAGTGTAACATTCATGTATCTGTGTGTTAGGTGGAACGTTCATGTATCTGTGTGTTAGGTGTAACGTTCATGTATATGTGTGCTAGGTGTAACGTTCATGTATCTGTGTGTGAGGTGTAATGTTCATGTATATGTGTGTTAGGTGTAACGTTCATGTATCTGTGTGTGAGGTGTAACGTTCATGTATCTGTGTGTTAGGTGTAACGTTCAAGTATTTGTGTGTTAGGTGTAACGTTCATGTATCTGTCTGTAAGGTGTAGCGTTCATGTATCTGTCTGTTAGGTGCAAGGTTCATGTATCTGTGTGTTAGGTGTATCGTTCATGTATCTCTGTGTTAGGTGTAACTTTCATGTATCTGTGTGCTAGGTGTAACGTTCATGTATCTGTGTGTTAGGTGTAATGTTTATGTATCTTTGTGTTAGGTGTAGCGTTCATGTATCTGTGTGTTATTTGTAACGTTCATGTATCTGTGTGTTAGGTGTAACGTTCATGTATATGTCTGCTAGGTGTAACGTTCATGTATCTGTGTGTTAGGTGTAATGTTCATGTATCTGTGTGTTAGGTGTAACGTTCATGTATCTGTGTGTTAGGTGTAACGTTCATGTATCTGTGTTTTATGTGTAACGTTCATGTATATGTCTGCTAGGTGTAACGTTCATGTATCTGTGTGTTAGGTGTAATGTTCATGCATCTGTGTGTTAGGTGTAACGTCCATGTATCTGTGTGTTAGGTGTAACGTTCATGTATCTGTCTGTTAGTTGTAGCGTTCATGCATATGTGTGTTAGGTGTAACGTTCATGTATGTGTGTGTTAGGTGCAACGTTCATGTATGTGTGTGTCAAGCGTAGCGTACATGTATCTGTGTGTTAGGTGCAAAGTTCATGTATCTGTGTGTTTGGTGTAACGTTCATGTATCTGTGTTTTAGGTGAAACTTTCATGAATCTGTGTGCTAGGTGTAACGTTCATGTATCTGTGTATTAGGTGTAATGTTCATGTATCTGTGTGTTAGGTGTAACGTTCATGTATCTGTGTGTTAGGTGTAACGTTCATGTATCTGTCTGTTAGTTGTAGCGTTCATGCATATGTGTGTTAGGTGTAACGTTCATGTATTTGTGTGTTAGGTGTAACGTTCATGCATGTGTGTGTTAGGTGTAACGTTCATGTATGTGTGTGTCAGGTGTAACGTTCATGTATGTGTGTGTTAGGTGAAACGTTCATGTATCTGTGTGTTATGTGTAACGTTCATGTATCTGTGTGTTAGGTGTAACGTTCATGTATCTGTGTATTAGGTGAAACGTTCATGTATCAGTGTGTTAGGTGTAACGTTCATGTATCTGTGTGTTATGTGTAACGTTCATGTATCTGTGTGTTAGGTGCAACGTTCATGTATCTGTGTGTTAGGTGTAACGTTCATGTATCTTTGTGTTAGGTGTAACGTTCATGTATTTGTGTATGAGGTGTAACGTTCATGTATCTGTGTGTTAGGTGTAACGTTCATGTATATGTGTGTCAGGTGTACCGTTCATGTATTTGTGTGTGAGGTGTACCGTTCATACATCTGTGTGTTAGGTGTAACGTTCATGTATCTGTGTGTTAGGTGTAACGTTCATGTATCTGTGTGTTATGTGTAACGTTCATGTATATGTCTGCTAGGTGTAACGTTCATGTATCTGTGTGTTAGGTGTAATGTTCATGTATCTGTGTGTTAGGTGTAACGTTCATGTATCTGTGTGTTAGGTGTAACGTTCATGTATCTGTGTTTTATGTGTAACGTTCATGTATATGTGTGCTAGGTGTAACGTTCATGTATCTGTGTGTTAGGTGTAATGTTCATGCATCTGTGTGTTAGGTGTAACGTCCATGTATCTGTGTGTTAGGTGTAACGTTCATGTATCTGTCTGTTAGTTGTAGCGTTCATGCATATGTGTGTTAGGTGTAACGTTCATGTATTTATGTGTTAGGTGTAACGTTCATGTATCTGTGTGTTAGGTGTAACGTTCATATATCTGCCTGTTAGGTGTAGTGTTCATGTATCTGTGTGTTAGGTGCAAAGTTCATGTATCTGTGTGTTAGGTGTAACATTCATGTATCTGTGTGTTAGGTGTAACGTTCATGTATCTGTGTGTTAGGTGTAACGCTCATGTATATGTGTGCTAGGTGTAACGTTCATGTATCTGTGTGTGAGGTGTAATGTTCATGTATATGTGTGTTAGGTGCAACGTTCATGTATCTATGTGTGAGGTGTAACGTTCATGTATCTGTGTGTTAGGTGTAACGTTCAAGTATTTGTGTGTTAGGTTTAACGTTCATGTATCTGTCTGTAAGGTGTAGCGTTCATGTATCTGTGTGTTAGGTGCAAGGTTCATGTATCTGTGTGTTAGGTGTATCGTTCATGTATCTGTGTGTTAGGTGTAACTTTCATATATCTGTGTGCTAGGTGTAACGTTCATGTATCTGTGTGTTAGGTGTAATGTTTATGTATCTTTGTGTTAGGTGTAGCGTTCATGTATCTGTGTGTTATGTGTAACGTTTATGTATCTGTGTGTTATGTGTAACGTTAATGTATATGTCTGCTAGGTGTAACGTTCATGTATCTGTGTGTTAGGTGTAATGTTCATGTATATGTGTGCTAGGTGTAACGTTCATGTATCTGTGTGTGAGGTGTAATGTTCATGTATATGTGTGTTAGGTGTAACGTTCATGTATCTGTGTGTGAGGTGTAACGTTCATGTATCTGTGTGTTAGGTGTAACGTTCAAGTATTTGTGTGTTAGGTGTAACGTTCATGTATCTGTCTGTAAGGTGTAGCGTTCATGTATCTGTCTGTTAGGTGCAAGGTTCATGTATCTGTGTGTTAGGTGTATCGTTCATGTATCTCTGTGTTAGGTGTAACTTTCATGTATCTGTGTGCTAGGTGTAACGTTCATGTATCTGTGTGTTAGGTGTAATGTTTATGTATCTTTGTGTTAGGTGTAGCGTTCATGTATCTGTGTGTTATTTGTAACGTTCATGTATCTGTGTGTTAGGTGTAACGTTCATGTATCTGTCTGTTAGTTGTAGCGTTCATGCATATGTGTGTTAGGTGTAACGTTCATGTATTTGTGTGTTAGGTGTAACGTTCATGCATGTGTGTGTTAGGTGTAACGTTCATGTATCTGTGTTTTAGGTGAAACTTTCATGAATCTGTGTGCTAGGTGTAACGTTCATGTATCTGTGTATTAGGTGTAATGTTCATGTATCTGTGTGTTAGGTGTAACGTTCATGTATCTGTGTGTTAGGTGTAACGTTCATGTATCTGTCTGTTAGTTGTAGCGTTCATGCATATGTGTGTTAGGTGTAACGTTCATGTATTTGTGTGTTAGGTGTAACGTTCATGCATGTGTGTGTTAGGTGTAACGTTCATGTATGTGTGTGTCAGGTGTAACGTTCATGTATGTGTGTGTTAGGTGAAACGTTCATGTATCTGTGTGTTATGTGTAACGTTCATGTATCTGTGTGTTAGGTGTAACGTTCATGTATCTGTGTATTAGGTGAAACGTTCATGTATCAGTGTGTTAGGTGTAACGTTCATGTATCTGTGTGTTATGTGTAACGTTCATGTATCTGTGTGTTAGGTGCAACGTTCATGTATCTGTGTGTTAGGTGTAACGTTCATGTATCTTTGTGTTAGGTGTAACGTTCATGTATTTGTGTATGAGGTGTAACGTTCATGTATATGTGTGTTAGGTGTAACGTTCATGTATATGTGTGTCAGGTGTACCGTTCATGTATTTGTGTGTGAGGTGTACCGTTCATACATCTGTGTGTTAGGTGTAACGTTCATGTATCTGTGTGTTAGGTGTAACGTTCATGTATCTGTGTGTTATGTGTAACGTTCATGTATATGTCTGCTAGGTGTAACGTTCATGTATCTGTGTGTTAGGTGTAATGTTCATGTATCTGTGTGTTAGGTGTAACGTTCATGTATCTGTGTGTTAGGTGTAACGTTCATGTATCTGTGTTTTATGTGTAACGTTCATGTATATGTGTGCTAGGTGTAACGTTCATGTATCTGTGTGTTAGGTGTAATGTTCATGCATCTGTGTGTTAGGTGTAACGTCCATGTATCTGTGTGTTAGGTGTAACGTTCATGTATCTGTCTGTTAGTTGTAGCGTTCATGCATATGTGTGTTAGGTGTAACGTTCATGTATTTATGTGTTAGGTGTAACGTTCATGTATCTGTGTGTTAGGTGTAACGTTCATATATCTGCCTGTTAGGTGTAGTGTTCATGTATCTGTGTGTTAGGTGCAAAGTTCATGTATCTGTGTGTTAGGTGTAACATTCATGTATCTGTGTGTTAGGTGTAACGTTCATGTATCTGTGTGTTAGGTGTAACGCTCATGTATATGTGTGCTAGGTGTAACGTTCATGTATCTGTGTGTGAGGTGTAATGTTCATGTATATGTGTGTTAGGTGCAACGTTCATGTATCTATGTGTGAGGTGTAACGTTCATGTATCTGTGTGTTAGGTGTAACGTTCAAGTATTTGTGTGTTAGGTTTAACGTTCATGTATCTGTCTGTAAGGTGTAGCGTTCATGTATCTGTGTGTTAGGTGCAAGGTTCATGTATCTGTGTGTTAGGTGTATCGTTCATGTATCTGTGTGTTAGGTGTAACTTTCATATATCTGTGTGCTAGGTGTAACGTTCATGTATCTGTGTGTTAGGTGTAATGTTTATGTATCTTTGTGTTAGGTGTAGCGTTCATGTATCTGTGTGTTATGTGTAACGTTTATGTATCTGTGTGTTATGTGTAACGTTAATGTATATGTCTGCTAGGTGTAACGTTCATGTATCTGTGTGTTAGGTGTAATGTTCATGTATCTGTGTGTTAGGTGTAACGTTCATGTATCTGTGTGTTAGGTGTAACGTTCATGTATCTGTGTTTTATGTGTAACGTTCATGTATATGTGTGCTAGGTGTAACGTTCATGTATCTGTGTGTTAGGTGTAATGTTCATGCATCTGTGTGTTAGGTGTAACGTCCATGTATCTGTGTGTTAGGTGTAACGTTCATGTATCTGTCTGTTAGTTGTAGCGTTCATGCATATGTGTGTTAGGTGTAACGTTCATGTATTTATGTGTTAGGTGTAACGTTCATGTATCTGTGTGTTAGGTGTAACGTTCATATATCTGCCTGTTAGGTGTAGTGTTCATGTATCTGTGTGTTAGGTGCAAAGTTCATGTATCTGTGTGCTAGGTGTAACATTCATGTATCTGTGTGTTAGGTGTAACGTTCATGTATCTGTGTGTTAGGTGTAACGTTCATGTATATGTGTGCTAGGTGTAACGTTCATGTATCTGTGTGTGAGGTGTAATGTTCATGTATATGTGTGTTAGGTGTAACGTTCATGTATCTGTGTGTGAGGTGTAACGTTCATGTATCTGTGTGTTAGGTGTAACGTTCAAGTATTTGTGTGTTAGGTGTAACGTTCATGTATCTGTCTGTAAGGTGTAGCGTTCATGTATCTGTGTGTTAGGTGCAAGGTTCATGTATCTGTGTGTTAGGTGTATCGTTCATGTATCTGTGTGTTAGGTGTAACTTTCATGTATCTGTGTGCTAGGTGTAACGTTCATGTATCTGTGTGTTAGGTGTAATGTTTATGTATCTTTGTGTTAGGTGTAGCGTTCATGTATCTGTGTGTTATTTGTAACGTTCATGTATCTGTGTGTTATGTGTAACGTTCATGTATATGTCTGCTAGGTGTAACGTTCATGTATCTGTGTGTTAGGTGTAATGTTCATGTATCTGTGTGTTAGGTGTAACGTTCATGTATCTGTGTGTTAGGTGTAACGTTCATGTATCTGGGTTTTATGTGTAACGTTCATGTATATGTGTGCTAGGTGTAACGTTCATGTATCTGTGTGTTAGGTGTAATGTTCATGCATCTGTGTGTTAGGTGTAACGTCCATGTATCTGTGTGTTAGGTGTAACGTTCATGTATCTGTCTGTTAGTTGTAGCGTTCATGCATATGTGTGTTAGGTGTAACGTTCATGTATGTGTGTGTTAGGTGCAACGTTCATGTATGTGTGTGTCAAGCGTAGCGTTCATGTATCTGTGTGTTAGGTGCAAAGTTCATGTATCTGTGTGTTTGGTGTAACGTTCATGTATCTGGGTTTTAGGTGAAACTTTCATGAATCTGTGTGCTAGGTGTAACGTTCATGTATCTGTGTATTAGGTGTAATGTTCATGTATCTGTGTGTTAGGTGTAACGTTCATGTATCTGTGTGTTAGGTGTAACGTTCATGTATCTGTCTGTTAGTTGTAGCGTTCATGCATATGTGTGTTAGGTGTAACGTTCATGTATTTGTGTGTTAGGTGTAACGTTCATGTATGTGTGTTAGGTGTACCGTTCATAAATCTGTGTGTTAGGTGTAACGTTCATGTATCTGTGTGTTAGGTGTAACGTTCATGTATATGTGTGTTAGGTGTAACGTTCATGTATATGTGTGTTAGGTGTAACGTTCATGTATGTGTGTTAGGCGTAGCGTTCATGCATCTGTGTGTTAGGTGTAACGTTCCTGTATGTGTGTGTTAGATGGAGCGTTCATGTATTTTTGTGTTAGGTGTAACGTTCATGCATCTGTGTGTTAGGTGTAACGTTCATGTATGTGTGTGTTAGGTGGAGTGTTCATGTATTTGTGTGTTAGGTGTAACGTTCATGTATCTGTGTGTTAGGTGTAACGTTCATATATCTGCCTGTTAGGTGTAGTGTTCATGTATCTGTGTGTTAGGTGCAAAGTTCATGTATCTGTGTGTTAGGTGTAACATTCATGTATCTGTGTGTTAGGTGTAACGTTCATGTATCTGTGTGTTAGGTGTAACGTTCATGTATATGTGTGCTAGGTGTAACGTTGATGTATCTGTGTGTGAGGTGTAATGTTCATGTATATGTGTGTTAGGTGTAACGTTCATGTATCTGTGTGTGAGGTGTAACGTTCATGTATCTGTGTGTTAGGTGTAACGTTCAAGTATTTGTGTGTTAGGTGTAACGTTCATGTATCTGTCTGTAAGGTGTAGCGTTCATGTATCTGTGTGTTAGGTGCAAGGTTCATGTATCTGTGTGTTAGGTGTATCGTTCATGTATCTGTGTGTTAGGTGTAACTTTCATGTATCTGTGTGCTAGGTGTAACGTTCATGTATCAGTGTGTTAGGTGTAATGTTTATGTATCTTTGTGTTAGGTGTAGCGTTCATGTATCTGTGTGTTATGTGTAACGTTCATGTATCTGTGTGTTATGTGTAACGTTCATGTATATGTCTGCTAGGTGTAACGTTCATGTATCTGTGTGTTAGGTGTAATGTTCATGTATCTGTGTGTTAGGTGTAACGTTCATGTATCTGTGTGTTAGGTGTAACGTTCATGTATCTGTGTTTTATGTGTAGCGTTCATGTATATGTGTGCTAGGTGTAACGTTCATGTATCTGTGTGTTAGGTGTAATGTTCATGCATCTGTGTGTTAGGTGTAACGTCCATGTATCTGTGTGTTAGGTGTAACGTTCATGTATCTGTCTGTTAGTTGTAGCGTTCATGCATATGTGTGTTAGGTGTAACGTTCATGTCTTTATGTGTTAGGTGTAACGTTCATGTATCTGTGTGTTAGGTGTAACGTTCATATATCTGCCTGTTAGGTGTAGTGTTCATGTATCTGTGTGTTAGGTGCAAAGTTCATGTATCTGTGTGTTAGGTGTAACATTCATGTATCTGTGTGTTAGGTGTAACGTTCATGTATCTGTGTGTTAGGTGTAATGTTCATGCATCTGTGTGTTAGGTGTAACGTCCATGTATCTGTGTGTTAGGTGTAACGTTCATGTATCTGTCTGTTAGTTGTAGCGTTCATGCATATGTGTGTTAGGTGTAACGTTCATGTATGTGTGTGTTAGGTGCAACGTTCATGTATGTGTGTGTCAAGCGTAGCGTTCATGTATCTGTGTGTTAGGTGCAAAGTTCATGTATCTGTGTGTTTGGTGTAACGTTCATGTATCTGGGTTTTAGGTGAAACTTTCATGAATCTGTGTGCTAGGTGTAACGTTCATGTATCTGTGTATTAGGTGTAATGTTCATGTATCTGTGTGTTAGGTGTAACGTTCATGTATCTGTGTGTTAGGTGTAACGTTCATGTATCTGTCTGTTAGTTGTAGCGTTCATGCATATGTGTGTTAGGTGTAACGTTCATGTATTTGTGTGTTAGGTGTAACGTTCATGTATGTGTGTTAGGTGTACCGTTCATAAATCTGTGTGTTAGGTGTAACGTTCATGTATCTGTGTGTTAGGTGTAACGTTCATGTATATGTGTGTTAGGTGTAACGTTCATGTATATGTGTGTTAGGTGTAACGTTCATGTATGTGTGTTAGGTGTAGCGTTCATGCATCTGTGTGTTAGGTGTAACGTTCCTGTATGTGTGTGTTAGATGGAGCGTTCATGTATTTTTGTGTTAGGTGTAACGTTCATGCATCTGTGTGTTAGGTGTAACGTTCATGTATGTGTGTGTTAGGTGGAGTGTTCATGCATATGTGTGTTAGGTGTAACGTTCATGTATTTATGTGTTAGGTGTAACGTTCATGTATCTGTGTGTTAGGTGTAACGTTCATATATCTGCCTGTTAGGTGTAGTGTTCATGTATCTGTGTGTTAGGTGCAAAGTTCATGCATCTGTGTGTTAGGTGTAACATTCATGTATCTGTGTGTTAGGTGTAACGTTCATGTATCTGTGTGTTAGGTGTAACGTTCATGTATATGTGTGCTAGGTGTAACGTTCATGTATCTGTGTGTGAGGTGTAATGTTCATGTATATGTGTGTTAGGTGTAACGTTCATGTATCTGTGTGTGAGGTGTAACGTTCATGTATCTGTGTGTTAGGTGTAACGTTCAAGTATTTGTGTGTTAGGTGTAACGTTCATGTATCTGTCTGTAAGGTGTAGCGTTCATGTATCTGTGTGTTAGGTGCAAGGTTCATGTATCTGTGTGTTAGGTGTATCGTTCATGTATCTGTGTGTTAGGTGTAAATTTCATGTATCTGTGTGCTAGGTGTAACGTTCATGTATCTGTGTGTTAGGTGTAATGTTTATGTATCTTTGTGTTAGGTGTAGCGTTCATGTATCTGTGTATTATGTGTAACGTTCATGTATCTGTGTGTTATGTGTAACGTTCATGTATATGTCTGCTAGGTGTAACGTTCATGTATCTGTGTGTTAGGTGTAATGTTCATGTATCTGTGTGTTAGGTGTAACGTTCATGTATCTGTGTGTTAGGTGTAACGTTCATGTATCTGTGTTTTATGTGTAACGTTCATGTATATGTGTGCTAGGTGTAACGTTCATGTATCTGTGTGTTAGGTGTAATGTTCATGCATCTGTGTGTTAGGTGTAACGTCCATGTATCTGTGTGTTAGGTGTAGCGTTCATGTATCTGTCTGTTAGTTGTAGCGTTCATGCATATGTGTGTTAGGTGTAACGTTCATGTATTTATGTGTTAGGTGTAACGTTCATGTATCTGTGTGTTAGGTGTAACGTTCATATATCTGCCTGTTAGGTGTAGTGTTCATGTATCTGTGTGTTAGGTGCAAAGTTCATGTATCTGTGTGTTAGGTGTAACGTCCATGTATCTGTGTGTTAGGTGTAACGTTCATGTTTCTGTCTGTTAGTTGTAGCATTCATGCATATGTGTGTTAGGTGTAACGTTCATGTATGTGTGTGTTAGGTGCAACGTTCATGTATGTGTGTGTCAAGCGTAGCGTTCATGTATCTGTGTGTTTGGTGTAACGTTCATGTATCTGTGTTTTAGGTGAAACTTTCATGAATCTGTGTGCTAGGTGTAACGTTCATGTATCTGTGTATTAGGTGTAATGTTCATGTATCTGTGTGTTAGGTGTAACGTTCATGTATCTGTGTGTTAGGTGTAACGTTCATGTATCTGTGTGTTAGGTTTAACGTTCATGTATGTGTGTGTTAGGTGTAACGTTCATGTATGTGTGTGTTAGGTGTAACGTTCATGTATGTGTGTGTCAGGTGTAACATTCATGCATGTGTGTGTTAGGTGTAACGTTCATGTATCTGTGTGTTAGGTGTAACGTTCATGTATCTTTGTGTTAGGTGTAACGTTCATGTATCTGTGTGTTAGGTGTAACGCTCATGTATCTGTGTATTAGGTGTAATGTTCATGTATCTGTGTGTTAGGTGTAACGTTCATGTATGTGTGTGTCAAGCGTAGCGTTCATGTATCTGTGTGTTTGGTGTAACGTTCATGTATCTGTGTTTTAGGTGAAACTTTCATGAATCTGTGTGCTAGGTGTAACGTTCATGTATCTGTGTATTAGGTGTAATGTTCATGTATCTGTGTGTTAGGTGTAACGTTCATGTATCTGTGTGTTAGGTGTAACGTTCATGTATCTGTGTGTTAGGTTTAACGTTCATGTATGTGTGTGTTAGGTGTAACGTTCATGTATGTGTGTGTTAGGTGTAACGTTCATGTATTTGTGTGTGAGGTGTAACGTTCATGTATCTGTGTGCTAGGTGTAACGTTCATGCATCTGTGTCTTAGGTGTAACGTTCATGTATTTGTGTGTGAGGTGTACCGTTCATACATCTGTGTGTTAGGTGTAACGTTCATGTATCTGTGTGTTAGGTTTAACGTTCATGTATGTGTGTGTTAAGCGTAGCGTTCATGTATATGTGTGTTAGGTGCAAAGTTCATGTATCTGTGTGTTAGGTGTAACGTTCATGTATCTGTGTGTTAGGTGTAACGTTCATGTATCTGTGTGCTAGGTGTAACGTTCATGTATCTGTGTGTTAGGTGTAACGTTCATGTATGTGTGTGTTAGGTGTAACGTTCATGTATGTGTGTGTTAGGTGTAACGTTCATGTATGTGTGTGTCAGGTGTAACGTTCATGTATGTGTGTGTTAGGTGATACGTTCATGTATCTGTGTGTTAGGTGTAACGTTCATGTATCTGTGTGTTAGGTGTAACGTTCATGTATCTGTGTATTAGGTGAAACGTTCATGTATCAGTGTGTTAGGTGTAACGTTCATGTATCTGTGTGTTATGTGTAACGTTCATGTATCTGTGTGTTAGGTGCAACGTTCATGTATCTGTGTGTTAGGTGTAACGTTCATGTATCTTTGTGTTAGGTGTAACGTTCATGTATTTGTGTATGAGGTGTAACGTTCATGTATCTGTGTGTTAGGTGTAACGTTCATGTATATGTGTGTCAGGTGTAACGTTCATGTATTTGTGTGTCAGGTGTACCGTTCATACATCTGTGTGTTAGGTGTAACGTTCATGTATCTGTGTGTTAGGTGTAACGTTCATGTATCTGTGTGCTAGGTGTAACGTTCATGTATCTGTGTGTTAGGTGTAACGTTCATGTATGTGTGTGCTAGGTGTAACGTTCATGTATGTGTGTGTTAGGTGTAACGTTCATGTATGTGTGTGTCAGGTGTAACGTTCATGTATGTGTGTGTTAGGTGAAACGTTCATATATGTGTGTGTTAGGTGTAACGTTCATGTATCTGTGTGTTAGGTTAAACGTTCATGTATCTGTGTGTTAGGTGTAACGTTCATGTATCTGTGTGTTATGTGTAACGTTCATGTATCTGTGTGTTAGGTGTAACGTTCATGTATCTGTGTGTTATGTGTAACGTTCATGTATCTGTGTGTTAGGTGTAACGTTCATGTATCTGTGTGTCAGGTGTAACGTTCATGTATTTTTGTGTGAGGTGTACCGTTCATCCATCTGTGTGTTAGGTGTAACGTTCATGTATCTGTGTTTTAGGTGCAACGTTCATGTATCTGTGTGTTAGGTGTAACGTTCATGTATCTGTCTGTTATGTGTAACGTTCATGTATCTGTGTGTTAGGTGTAACGTTCATGTATGTGTGTTAGGTGTAGCGTTCATGCATCTGTGTGTTAGGTGTAACGTTCGTGTATGTGTGTGTTAGGTGGAGCGTTCATGTATCTTTGTGTTAGGTGTAACGTTCATGTATCTGTCTGTTAGGTGTAGTTTTCATGTATCTTTGTGTTAGGTGCAAAGTTCATGTATATGTGTGTTAGGTGTAACGTTCATGTATCTGTGTGTTAGGTGAACGTTCATGTATCTGTGTGTTAGGTGTAACGTTCATGTATCTGTCTGTTAGTTGTAGCGTTCATGCATATGTGTGTTAGGTGTAACGTTCATGTATTTATGTGTTAGGTGTAACGTTCATGTATCTGTGTGTTAGGTGTAACGTTCATATATCTGCCTGTTAGGTGTAGTGTTCATGTATCTGTGTGTTAGGTGCAAAGTTCATGTATCTGTGTGTTAGGTGTAACATTCAAGTATCTGTGTGTTAGGTATAACGTTCATGTATCTCTGTGTTAGGTGTAACGTTCATGTATATGTGTGCTAGGTGTAACGTTCATGTATCTGTGTGTGAGGTGTAATGTTCATGTATATGTGTGTTAGGTGTAACGTTCATGTATCTGTGTGTGAGGTGTAACGTTCATGTATCTGTGTGTTAGGTGTAACGTTCAAGTATTTGTGTGTTAGGTGTAACGTTCATGTATCTGTCTGTAAGGTGTAGCGTTCATGTATCTGTGTGTTAGGTGCAAGGTTCATGTATCTGTGTGTTAGGTGTATCGTTCATGTATCTGTGTGTTAGGTGTAACTTTCATGTATCTGTGTGCTAGGTGTAACGTTCATGTATCTGTGTGTTAGGTGTAATGTTTATGTATCTTTGTGTTAGGTGTAGCGTTCATGTATCTGTGTATTATGTGTAACGTTCATGTATCTGTGTGTTATGTGTAACGTTCATGTATATGTCTGCTAGGTGTAACGTTCATGTATCTGTGTGTTAGGTGTAATGTTCATGTATCTGTGTGTTAGGTGTAACGTTCATGTATCTGTGTGTTAGGTGTAACGTTCATGTATCTGTGTTTTATGTGTAACGTTCATGTATATGTGTGCTAGGTGTAACGTTCATGTATCTGTGTGTTAGGTGTAATGTTCATGCATCTGTGTGTTAGGTGTAACGTCCATGTATCTGTGTGTTAGGTGTAGCGTTCATGTATCTGTCTGTTAGTTGTAGCGTTCATGCATATGTGTGTTAGGTGTAACGTTCATGTATTTATGTGTTAGGTGTAACGTTCATGTATCTGTGTGTTAGGTGTAACGTTCATATATCTGCCTGTTAGGTGTAGTGTTCATGTATCTGTGTGTTAGGTGCAAAGTTCATGTATCTGTGTGTTAGGTGTAACATTCATGTATCTGTGTGTTAGGTGTAACGTTCATGTATCTGTGTGTTAGGTGTAACGTTCATGTATATGTGTGCTAGGTGTAACGTTCATGTATCTGTGTGTGAGGTGTAATGTTCATGTATATGTGTGTTAGGTGTAACGTTCATGTATCTGTGTGTTAGGTGTAACGTTCATGTATCTTTGTGTTAGGTGTAACGTTCATGTATCTGTGTGTTAGGTGTAACGCTCATGTATCTGTGTGTTAAGTGCAACGTTCATGTATCTGTGTGTTAGGTGTAACGTTCATGTATCTTTGTGTTAGGTGTAACGTTCATGTATTTGTGTGTGAGGTGTAACGTTCATGTATCTGTGTGCTAGGTGTAACGTTCATGCATCTGTGTCTTAGGTGTAACGTTCATGTATTTGTGTGTGAGGTGTACCGTTCATACATCTGTGTGTTAGGTGTAACGTTCATGTATCTGTGTGTTAGGTTTAACGTTCATGTATGTGTGTGTTAAGCGTAGCGTTCATGTATATGTGTGTTAGGTGCAAAGTTCATGTATCTGTGTGTTAGGTGTAACGTTCATGTATCTGTGTGTTTGGTGTAACGTTCATGTATCTGTGTGCTAGGTGTAACGTTCATGTATCTGTGTGTTAGGTGTAACGTTCATGTATGTGTGTGTTAGGTGTAACGTTCATGTATGTGTGTGTTAGGTGTAACGTTCATGTATGTGTGTGTCAGGTGTAACGTTCATGTATGTGTGTGTTAGGTGAAACGTTCATGTATCTGTGTGTTAGGTGTAACGTTCATGTATCTGTGTGTTAGGTGTAACGTTCATGTATCTGTGTATTAGGTGAAACGTTCATGTATCAGTGTGTTAGGTGTAACGTTCATGTATCTGTGTGTTATGTGTAACGTTCATGTATCTGTGTGTTAGGTGCAACGTTCATGTATCTGTGTGTTAGGTGTAACGTTCATGTATCTTTGTGTTAGGTGTAACGTTCATGTATTTGTGTATGAGGTGTAACGTTCATGTATCTGTGTGTTAGGTGTAACGTTCATGTATATGTGTGTCAGGTGTAACGTTCATGTATTTGTGTGTGAGGTGTACCGTTCATACATCTGTGTGTTAGGTGTAACGTTCATGTATCTGTGTGTTAGGTGTAACGTTCATGTATCTGTGTGCTAGGTGTAACGTTCATGTATCTGTGTGTTAGGTGTAACGTTCATGTATGTGTGTGTTAGGTGTAACGTTCATGTATGTGTGTGTTAGGTGTAACGTTCATGTATGTGTGTGTCAGGTGTAACGTTCATGTATGTGTGTGTTAGGTGAAACGTTCATATATGTGTGTGTTAGGTGTAACGTTCATGTATCTGTGTGTTAGGTTAAACGTTCATGTATCTGTGTGTTAGGTGTAACGTTCATGTATCTGTGTGTTATGTGTAACGTTCATGTATCTGTGTGTTAGGTGTAACGTTCATGTATCTGTGTGTTATGTGTAACGTTCATGTATCTGTGTGTTAGGTGTAACGTTCATGTATCTGTGTGTCAGGTGTAACGTTCATGTATTTTTGTGTGAGGTGTACCGTTCATCCATCTGTGTGTTAGGTGTAACGTTCATGTATCTGTGTTTTAGGTGCAACGTTCATGTATCTGTGTGTTAGGTGTAACGTTCATGTATCTGTCTGTTATGTGTAACGTTCATGTATCTGTGTGTTAGGTGTAACGTTCATGTATGTGTGTTAGGTGTAGCGTTCATGCATCTGTGTGTTAGGTGTAACGTTCGTGTATGTGTGTGTTAGGTGGAGCGTTCATGTATCTTTGTGTTAGGTGTAACGTTCATGTATCTGTCTGTTAGGTGTAGTTTTCATGTATCTTTGTGTTAGGTGCAAAGTTCATGTATATGTGTGTTAGGTGTAACGTTCATGTATCTGTGTGTTAGGTGAACGTTCATGTATCTGTGTGTTAGGTGTAACGTTCATGTATCTGTCTGTTAGTTGTAGCGTTCATGCATATGTGTGTTAGGTGTAACGTTCATGTATTTATGTGTTAGGTGTAACGTTCATGTATCTGTGTGTTAGGTGTAACGTTCATATATCTGCCTGTTAGGTGTAGTGTTCATGTATCTGTGTGTTAGGTGCAAAGTTCATGTATCTGTGTGTTAGGTGTAACATTCATGTATCTGTGTGTTAGGTGTAACGTTCATGTATCTGTGTGTTAGGTGTAACGTTCATGTATATGTGTGCTAGGTGTAACGTTCATGTATCTGTGTGTGAGGTGTAATGTTCATGTATATGTGTGTTAGGTGTAACGTTCATGTATCTGTGTGTGAGGTGTAACGTTCATGTATCTGTGTGTTAGGTGTAACGTTCAAGTATTTGTGTGTTAGGTGTAACGTTCATGTATCTGTCTGTAAGGTGTAGCGTTCATGTATCTGTGTGTTAGGTGCAAGGTTCATGTATCTGTGTGTTAGGTGTATCGTTCATGTATCTGTGTGTTAGGTGTAACTTTCATGTATCTGTGTGCTAGGTGTAACGTTCATGTATCTGTGTGTTAGGTGTAATGTTTATGTATCTTTGTGTTAGGTGTAGCGTTCATGTATCTGTGTATTATGTGTAACGTTCATGTATCTGTGTGTTATGTGTAACGTTCATGTATATGTCTGCTAGGTGTAACGTTCATGTATCTGTGTGTTAGGTGTAATGTTCATATATCTGTGTGTTAGGTGTAACGTTCATGTATCTGTGTGTTAGGTGTAACGTTCATGTATCTGTGTTTTATGTGTAACGTTCATGTATATGTGTGCTAGGTGTAACGTTCATGTATCTGTGTGTTAGGTGTAATGTTCATGCATCTGTGTGTTAGGTGTAACGTCCATGTATCTGTGTGTTAGGTGTAGCGTTCATGTATCTGTCTGTTAGTTGTAGCGTTCATGCATATGTGTGTTAGGTGTAACGTTCATGTATGTATGTGTTAGGTGTAACGTTCATGTATCTGTGTGTTAGGTGTAACGTTCATATATCTGCCTGTTAGGTGTAGTGTTCATGTATCTGTGTGTTAGGTGCAAAGTTCATGTATCTGTGTGTTAGGTGTAACATTCATGTATCTGTGTGTTAGGTGTAACGTTCATGTATCTGTGTGTTAGGTGTAACGTTCATGTATATGTGTGCTAGGTGTAACGTTCATGTATCTGTGTGTGAGGTGTAATGTTCATGTATATGTGTGTTAGGTGTAACGTTCATGTATCTGTGTGTGAGGTGTAACGTTCATGTATCTGTGTGTTAGGTGTAACGTTCAAGTATTTGTGTGTTAGGTGTAACGTTCATGTATCTGTCTGTAAGGTGTAGCGTTCATGTATCTGTGTGTTAGGTGCAAGGTTCATGTATCTGTGTGTTAGGTGTATCGTTCATGTATCTGTGTGTTAGGTGTAACTTTCATGTATCTGTGTGCTAGGTGTAACGTTCATGTATCTGTGTGTTAGGTGTAATGTTTATGTATCTTTGTGTTAGGTGTAGCGTTCATGTATCTGTGTGTTATGTGTAACGTTCATGTATCTGTGTGTTATGTGTAACGTTCATGTATATGTCTGCTAGGTGTAACGTTCATGTATCTGTGTGTTAGGTGTAATGTTCATGTATCTGTGTGTTAGGTGTAACGTTCATGTATCTGTGTGTTAGGTGTAACGTTCATGTATCTGTGTTTTATGTGTAACGTTCATGTATCTGTGTGTTAGGTGTAATGTTCATGCATCTGTGTGTTAGGTGTAACGTCCATGTATCTGTGTGTTAGGTGTAACGTTCATGTATCTGTCTGTTAGTTGTAGCATTCATGCATATGTGTGTTAGGTGTAACGTTCATGTATGTGTGTGTTAGGTGCAACGTTCATGTATGTGTGTGTCAAGCGTAGCGTTCATGTATCTGTGTGTTTGGTGTAACGTTCATGTATCTGTGTTTTAGGTGAAACTTTCATGAATCTGTGTGCTAGGTGTAACGTTCATGTATCTGTGTATTAGGTGTAATGTTCATGTATCTGTGTGTTAGGTGTAACGTTCATGTATCTGTGTGTTAGGTGTAACGTTCACGTATCTGTGTGTTAGGTTTAACGTTCATGTATGTGTGTGTTAGGTGTAACGTTCATGTATGTGTGTGTTAGGTGTAACGTTCATGTATGTGTGTGTCAGGTGTAACATTCATGCATGTGTGTGTTAGGTGTAACGTTCATGTATCTGTGTGTTAGGTGTAACGTTCATGTATCTTTGTGTTAGGTGTAACGTTCATGTATCTGTGTGTTAGGTGTAACGCTCATGTATCTGTGTGTTAAGTGCAACGTTCATGTATCTGTGTGTTAGGTGTAACGTTCATGTATCTTTGTGTTAGGTGTAACGTTCATGTATTTGTGTGTGAGGTGTAACGTTCATGTATCTGTGTGCTAGGTGTAACGTTCATGCATCTGTGTCTTAGGTGTAACGTTCATGTATTTGTGTGTGAGGTGTACCGTTCATACATCTGTGTGTTAGGTGTAACGTTCATGTATCTGTGTGTTAGGTTTAACGTTCATGTATGTGTGTGTTAAGCGTAGCGTTCATGTATATGTGTGTTAGGTGCAAAGTTCATGTATCTGTGTGTTAGGTGTAACGTTCATGTATCTGTGTGTTAGGTGTAACGTTCATGTATCTGTGTGCTAGGTGTAACGTTCATGTATCTGTGTGTTAGGTGTAACGTTCATGTATGTGTGTGTTAGGTGTAACGTTCATGTATGTGTGTGTTAGGTGTAACGTTCATGTATGTGTGCGTCAGGTGTAACGTTCATGTATGTGTGTGTTAGGTGAAACGTTCATGTATCTGTGTGTTAGGTGTAACGTTCATGTATCTGTGTGTTAGGTGTAACGTTCATGTATCTGTGTATTAGGTGAAACGTTCATGTATCAGTGTGTTAGGTGTAACGTTCATGTATCTGTGTGTTATGTGTAACGTTCATGTATCTGTGTGTTAGGTGCAACGTTCATGTATCTGTGTGTTAGGTGTAACGTTCATGTATCTTTGTGTTAGGTGTAACGTTCATGTATTTGTGTATGAGGTGTAACGTTCATGTATCTGTGTGTTAGGTGTAACGTTCATGTATATGTGTGTCAGGTGTAACGTTCATGTATTTGTGTGTGAGGTGTACCGTTCATACATCTGTGTGTTAGGTGTAACGTTCATGTATCTGTGTGTTAGGTGTAACGTTCATGTATCTGTGTGCTAGGTGTAACGTTCATGTATCTGTGTGTTAGGTGTAACGTTCATGTATGTGTGTGTTAGGTGTAACGTTCATGTATGTGTGTGTTAGGTGTAACGTTCATGTATGTGTGTGTCAGGTGTAACGTTCATGTATGTGTGTGTTAGGTGAAACGTTCATATATGTGTGTGTTAGGTGTAACGTTCATGTATCTGTGTGTTAGGTTAAACGTTCATGCATCTGTGTGTTAGGTGTAACGTTCATGTATCTGTGTGTTATGTGTAACGTTCATGTATCTGTGTGTTAGGTGTAACGTTCATGTATCTGTGTGTTATGTGTAACGTTCATGTATCTGTGTGTTAGGTGTAACGTTCATGTATCTGTGTGTCAGGTGTAACGTTCATGTATTTTTGTGTGAGGTGTACCGTTCATCCATCTGTGTGTTAGGTGTAACGTTCATGTATCTGTGTTTTAGGTGCAACGTTCATGTATCTGTGTGTTAGGTGTAACGTTCATGTATCTGTCTGTTATGTGTAACGTTCATGTATCTGTGTGTTAGGTGTAACGTTCATGTATGTGTGTTAGGTGTAGCGTTCATGCATCTGTGTGTTAGGTGTAACGTTCGTGTATGTGTGTGTTAGGTGGAGCGTTCATGTATCTTTGTGTTAGGTGTAACGTTCATGTATCTGTCTGTTAGGTGTAGTTTTCATGTATCTTTGTGTTAGGTGCAAAGTTCATGTATATGTGTGTTAGGTGTAACGTTCATGTATCTGTGTGTTAGGTGAACGTTCATGTATCTGTGTGTTAGGTGTAACGTTCATGTATCTGTGTGTTAGGTGTAACGTTCATGTATCTTTGTGTTAAGTGTAACGTTTATGTATTTGTGTGTGAGGTGTAACGTTCATGTATCTGTGTGTTAGGTGTAACGTTCATGTATATGTGTGTTAGGTGTAACGTTCATGTATTTGTGTGTGAGGTGTACCGTTCATACATCTGTGTGTTAGTTGTAACGTTCATGTATCTGTGTGTTAGGTGTAACGTTCATGTATATGTGTGTTAGGTGTAACGTTCATGTATTTGTGTGTTAGGTGTAACGTTCATTTATGTGTGTTAGGTGTAGCGTTCATGTATCTGTGTGTTAGGTGTAACGTTCATGTATGTGTGTGTTAGGTGGGGCGTTCATGTATCTTTGTGTTAGGTGTAACGTTCATGCATCTGTGTGTTAGGTGTAGCGTTCATGTATGTGTGTGTTAGGTGGAGCGTTCATGTATCTTTGTGTTAGGTGTAGTGTTCATGGATCTGTGTGTTAGGTGCAAAGTTCATGTATCTGTGTGTTAGGTGTAACGTTCATGTATCTGTGTGTTAGATGTAACGTTCATGTATCTGTGTGCTAGGTGTAACGTTCATGTATCTGTGTGTTAGGTGTAATGTTCATGTATCTGTGTGTTAGGTGTAACGTTCATGTATCTGTGTGTTAGGTGTAACGTTCATGTATCTGTGTGTTAGGTGTAACGTTCATGTATATGTGTGCTAGGTGTAACGTTCATGTATCTGTGTGTTAGGTGTAATGTTCATGTATATGTGTGTTAGGTGTAACGTTCATGTATCTGTGTGTTAGGTGTAACGTTCATGTATCTGTCTGTTAGGTGTAGCGTTCATGTATCTGTGTGTTAGGTGCAATGTTCATGTATCTGTGTGTTAGGTGTATCGTTCATGTATCTGTGTGTTAGGTGTAACTTTCATGTATCTGTGTGCTAGGTGTAACGTTCATGTATCTGTGTGTTAGGTGTAATGTTCATTTATCTGTGTGTTAGGTGTAACGTTCATGTATATGTGTGTTATGTGTAACGTTCATGTATCTGTGTGTTATGTGGAACGTTCATGTATATGTGTGCTAGGTGTAACGTTCATGTATCTGTGTGTTAGGTGTAATGTTCATGTATCTGTGTGTTAGGTGTAACGTTCATGTATCTGTGTGTTAGGTGTAACGTTCATGTATCTGTGTGTTAGGTGTAACGTTCATGTATCTGTGTGTTAGGTGTAACGTTCATGTATATGTGTGTTAGGTGTAGCGTTCATGTATTTGTGTGTTAAGTGTAATGTTCATGTATATGTGTGTTATGTGTAACGTTAATGTATATGTGTGTTAGGTGTAATGTTCATGTATGATAGCTGTATCAATTTTGCCTCTTTCAACAATTTTGCGATTGGATTTTGAACAGTGTGGTATTTGAACTGTATTAACAGTATTATATTTGAACAGTATTAACAGTGTGATATTTGAACTGTATTAACAGTGTGGTATTTGAATTGCATTACCAGTGTGGTATTTGAACTGCTTTAACAGTGTGATATTTGAACTTTATTAACAGTGTGATATGTTGTGTTTTTCATTGATATTATGTGAATAAAACATATAATGTTACTTAAATTAACTGAGGTTGTGTAAACAACACACGTTTCTAAAATTTGATGTGAATTTTAAAGAATAAAAACATAAATGATACAATTAAATGCCATCAGAGGAAGCGATATTTTTATTGAAGAGAAAACTAGTAATAACAAAACTTTCAAAACAAAAACACAAGAATGATACATCAATACATGAATGACATATATCAACAGAGGAATGACACATTTCATTACATGAGTGACAACATATCAACATATTAGTATGAAAATGTATCAATACATGAATGGCATAGATCAACATACTAACGACGCATATCAACACGTGAATGACATATATCAATATATGAGTGACATATAACAGCACATTTGTATGACACATATCAACCCATGAGTGACATATATCAACACATGAGTCACATATATCAACACATGAGTCACATATATCAAGCTGACATTGGTACAGAAACATGTCGATCAAATAAACAGAATATATTGAATATTTTTTTATAATTTATGTTGTTTAAAATGATGTAATTATTAAAGCCACATTAAGCCGCAGTTCTAACACATATTTTGCATGAAGCATTAAAACAAAATACACGTCTATTATTTCAGTGTAATACACAAGCATTCGATAATATCGTATGTCATTTTCACGATTTTGCGTGCGATAATCGTCTTTCTTGGACACGAACAAAAGCTTTACAAAACTTACCCACATGTATGACAAACAAGAAATTAAAATCATCTTGTCAGACCAGCAATCAGTCAATAATTAGTCAGAGCCTTTAAAAACCAAATTGATGTAAAGTTTTATTTATTTGGACCAAAATATGATTTACTTATACAAGAGGCATATACAGTACTAACTATGTTCCTATTTTAATATCTTCAATTTCATGCGAATTCGTATATACTCAAAACAGTTTACTATCATATTGTCTTCACGGATTTACCATTGTCAATATAAAAATTACTTATTTATTAGAAATCTGACTAGGGCATTTTATATCCTTTTCGGAAAACGAAGCCAAATAAATCAAATATATAATTACATCATGACTACAAATGTAATGGTTAAAAGTAGTTCTATTTAATGAGTTAATGAGAACACCAAATAATCAAACATTTATTTCTTTTTGCTTGGAGCTTCACTCCCCTCTGATTCAAGTGGTTTCTTCCTCCAAGAACCCGTATTTCCGGTTCCGCCAATAAGTGATGATGACTGTTGATATGGTGAATATGGTCGATAAGGGTATCTTGATTGTTGCTGGTTTCGGTTAAATGTTGGCCACTGGTACCCTAAATTTATATAAAAAAGGGATAAAGAATGAGTAAAAATAAGAATGTGGTACAATACAATACACATGTTAATGTGGTACAATACAATGCAAATGTTAATGTGGTACAATACAATACAAATGTTAATGTGGTACAATACAATACAAATGTTAATGTGGTACAATACAATATAAATATTAATGTGGTACAATACAATACAAATGTTAATATGGTACAATACAATACAAATGTTAATGTGGTAAAATACAATGCAAATGTTAATGTGGTACAATACAATACAAATGTTAATGTGGTACAATACAATACAAATGTTAATGTGGTACAATACAATATAAATATGAATGTGGTACAATACAATACAAATGTTAATATGGTACAATACAATACAAATGTTAATGTGGTACAATGCAATACAAATGTTAATGTGGTACAATACAATACAAATGTTAATGTGGTAAAATACAATGTAAATGTTAATGTGGTACAATACAATACAAATGTTAATGTGGTAAAATACAATGTAAATGTTAATGTGGTAAAATACAATGTAAATGTTAATGTGGTACAATACAATACAAATGTTAATGTGGTACAA
Source organism: Bathymodiolus brooksi (assembly GCA_963680875.1). NCBI lineage: Eukaryota > Metazoa > Mollusca > Bivalvia > Mytilida > Modiolidae > Bathymodiolus > Bathymodiolus brooksi. Next base: position 68,773,825 of record OY804586.1, read on the forward strand.
TACAATACAAATGTTAATGTGGTACAATACAATGTAAATGTTAATGTGGTACAATACAATACAAATGTTAATGTGGTACAATACAATGCAAATGTTAATGTGGTACAATACAATACAAATGTTAATGTGGTACAATACAATGTAAATGTTAATGTGGTACAATACAATACAAATGTTAATGTGGTACAATACAATACAAATGTTAATGTGGTAAAATACAATGTAAATGTTAATGTGGTACAATACAATACAAATGTTAATGTGGTACAATACAATACAAATGTTAATGTGGTACAATACAATGTAAATGTTAATGTGGTACAATACAATACAAATGTTAATGTGGTACAATACAATGCAAATGTTAATGTGGTACAATACAATATACATGTTAATATGGTACAATATAATACAAATGTCAATGTGGTACAATACAATACACATGTTAATGTGGTACAATACAATATACATGTTAATGTGGTACAATACAATACAAATGTTAATATGGTACAATACAATACAAATGTTAATGTGGTACAATACAATGCAAATGTTAATGTGGTACAATACAATATACATGTTAATGTGGTACAATGCAATACAAATGTTAATGTGGTACAATACAATACAAATGTTAAGGTGGTACAATACAATATAAATGTTAATGTGGTACAATAAAATGCAAATGTTAATGTGGTACATTATAATACACATGTTAATATGGTACAATATAATACAAATGTTAATGTGGTACAATACAATATAAATATTAATGTGGTACATTATAATACAAATATTAATGTGCTACAATACAATGCAAATGTTAATTTGGTACAATACTATACAAATGTTAATGTGGTACAATACAATATAAATGTTAATGTGGTACAATACAATACAAATGTTAATGTGGTACAATATAATACAAATGTTAATGTGGTACAATACAATATACATGTTAATGCATTACAATACAATACAAATGTTAATATGGTACAATACAATGCAAATGTTAAGGTGGTACAATACAATACAAATTTTAATGTGGTACAATACAATACAAATGTTAATGTGGTACAATACAATACAAAGGTCAATGTGGTACAATACAAAATAAATGTTAGTATGATATAATACAATACAAATGTTAAGGTGGTACAATACAATACAAATGTTAATGTGGTACAATACAATACAAATGTTAATGTGGTACAATTCAATACAAATGTTAATATGTTACAATACAATACAAATGTTAATGTGGTACAATACAATACAAATGTCAATATGGTACAATACAATGCAAATGTTAAGGTGGTACAATACAATACAAATTTTAATGTGGTACAATACAATGCAAATGTTAATATGGTACAATACAATACAAATGTTAATGTGGTACAATACAATACAAATGTTAATGTGGTACAACAGAAATGTTAATGTGGTACAATACACATGTTAATGTGGTACAATAGAATACAAATGTTAATGTGGTACAATACAATGCAAATGTGGTACAATACAATATAAATATTAGTGTGGTACAATACAATATAGATGTTAATGTGGTACAATACAATATAAATGTTAATGTGGTACAATAAAATACAAATGTTAATGTGGTACAATACAATATAAATGTTAATGTGGTACAATACAATACAAATGTTAATGTGGTACAATACAATACAAATGTCAATGTTGTACAATACAATACAAATGTTAATGTGGTACAATACAATACAAATATTAATGTGGTACAATACAATACAAATGTTAATGTACAATACAAATATTAATGTGGTATAATATAATACAAATGTTAATATGGTACAATACAATACAATTGTTAATGTGGTACAATACAATACAAATGTTAATGTGGTACAATACAATACAAATATTAATGTGGTACAATGCAATATAAATGTTAATGTCGTACAATACAATACAAATGTTAATGTGGTACAATAAATTACATATGTTAATGTGATACAATACAATATAAATATTAATGAAGTACAATACAAATGTTAATGTTGTACAATACACTACAAATGTTAATGTGGTACAATACAATACAAATGTTGATGTGGTACAATACAATACAAATGTTAATATGGTACAATACAATACAACTGTTAATGTGTTACAATACAATATACATGTTAGTGTGGTACAATACAATGCAAATGTTAATGTGGTACAATACAAATGTTAATGTGGTACAATACACTACAAATGTTAATGTTGTACAATACAATACAAATGTTAATGTGATACAATACAATGCAAATGTTAATGTGGTACAATACAATATAAATGTTAGTGTGGTACAATACAATATAAATGTTAATGTGGCACAATACAATACAAATGTTAATGTGGTACAATACAATACAAATGTTAATGTGGTACAATACAATACAACTGTTAATGTGGTACAAAACAATACAATGTTAATGATGTACAATACAATACAAATGTTAATGTGGTACACTACAATACAAATGTTAATGTGGTACAATACAATACAAATGTTAATGTGGTACAATACAATACAAAAGTTAATGTGAAACAATACAATACAAATGTTAATGTGGTACAACAGAAATGTTAATGTGGTACAATACACATGTTAATGTGGTACAATACACATGTTAATGTGGTACAATACACATGTTAATGTGGTACAATAGAATACAAATGTTAATGTGGTGCAATACAATACAAAAGTTAATGTGATACAATACAATACAAATATTAATGTGTTACAATAGAATACAAATGTTAATGTGGTACAATACAATAGAAATGTTAATGTGGTACAATACAATACAAATGTTAATACACCTTTAGTTTTTTGCACATTATTAAAAAGTTGATTTCATCTTCAACTTCTTAATTTCATAGATCACATAGAGTTCATCCCCGGTTTTAGGTTCTTGTTACTCGATCTTTTGTTTTATGTATGTTGTGTGTATATGGTTGTTTGTCCTTTTTCCCTTTGATTTAGCCATTGTGTTGTCTGTCCGTCGATCTAAGGATTCTGATTACCCTTTTTGTATCTTCAAACTCTTTTTACAAATTATTTTATTTGATTTAAGATTGTTCCTTCAACAAAATATATTATGAAAAGAAAAAGATTAGCATGTATATTCCAAGTTTAATAGTAGTAGACCAGATGGTCCCCTTCAACTGTTTTCAAATAGAGCAGGACAAATTCAAACCTCCAGTCTCCGTACAAGGTACCCATTTTGGCAAGCATTACAATCAAAGCAACTCTTGAAGGGAACCACCGTGGTTCATGAGCATTTAATTTAATGTATATACCTAAGAGAATTTAATCGATATCAGCAAGACGACGTCTTTGAAATGTTGGTGGAACTATTTGTTTTGCCGTTGAATGGGCACCTTGAGGAGGACCTGGTTTAAGAACACCTGGAGGTGGACGCTTGGCACGAGGAGGAGGAAGTGGTTTTGATCCAGGCCGTCTATATGGTGACCAAGGAGGTCGAAGTCTATGTTTTCTCGCACCTGGTGGAGGACGGCCATGTGATGGTCTGTTCGGGCGTGGAGACAGATAAGGTGACGGTGGTCTGTATGTCTTTGGCGGTGGTCCTATCGGTGATCTCATCGGGCCAGTCGGTGGTCCAAGTGACATTAGTCCAGGACAACCACAACTTCCGGGTTGTCCAGGGGTACCAGTTTGCCCCGGGGAACCAGGTGGACCAGATAATCCTGCAGAACCTGGCATACCTAGAAAGATATGGTAATAGCTATTTCAATTATATAATGAAGTTGACAAGTTTTTTTTTAATTTTCTTAGACATTGCAAAGAAGCATATAGCTCAAATCCAAACATTATTACATTATAAACACTAAACGACTAAAGAACAATTTGTATTTCTTTTTTAGTGGATAGCCAACTATTTCAGCCTAGCTCAACTTTCAGGATAAATATACAAATATTTATGAACATGGTTATATATTTGTTTGTTTTCATGATATATTTGGTTGATAATTTTCCGATGTTAAATTTATACCTTATAATTTTACAAATGACTTTGGAATTAAAATTTAAGCAGTAAATGAAGCACACGACCAATCTACAACGCCCACTTCCGGTAATTATTATCGAATGTTATGTAAACTAATAATTAGTACTAGTAACTAGTAACTAAGTAAAATATGGAATATTAAAATAAATAATGGCAATTTTAATTGTATTTAACAATATACAAAGTAATTATAAGTGTTTCTAACCAAATATACTCCGGTCAATGCTTTTACACGCCAAAATAATACATTCTATTCTTTAAAAAATGTTTTTTTTTAAATATTTGTGTTAATGTATTGCAAAGGGATATAATAAAACAATTTTTTTGAAATAGAGCATAGAGTTATCGTTCTTTCTCCTGTTTATATACCATTAACATTAACAAAACCGAAATGTGTTATCATACTATTTGGGTACAAACATGAATTAGTCTGACCGCGCCACTCACACGTGAGCTATCGTGTTTATGTGTTAGTTAGAGATACCGAGTGTGCATGTTTCTACGAACTTCCTATTAAATTCTGGAACTGTCCTTTAATTAGCTTTTTTCCTTATTCTATATTAGAAAGACTAAATGCACGCGTTTCGAAACAAATGTATTATAATCAGTTAATTATCTTACCAAGATCTCCCTCCAAACCTTGTCTACCCTGCAGACCTTAAACAATACAAAACAATATCAATATTCAAGAAAACCAACGTTGCAGTCATGAATTGACAATCGAGAGACACAAGCAACACTGGGTACAACACAAGAGACAGAACGAAGACAAAACAAAACCACAATACAGAAAACACAACACAGAAAACACACACTATAGCAATAACACGTGGTAGGATGTTAGTGTGTGGTATATCAAAATGTATGTCTTCAACTTATATATGTAGTTTTAGCATAGACAGAGTGGCTAAGGGTCTGAAATCAATGTCTTAGGCTTGTCCGCTAATACCCAGCCCAAGTGTGTTACTTGAAGCATTGTAGATATATTTAACATACTACTGACGACCACGATGTAGCTGACACATTGTTGACGGTCACGATGTAGCCGACAAATTGCTGACGACCACAATGTAGGTGACACATTCCGGACGGCCACGATGTATCTCATACATTGCTGACGATCACGATTTAGTTGACACATTAATGACGACCACAAAGTAGCTGACACATTACTGACGGCCAGGATGTAGCTGACACACTACCGACGACCACGATGTAGCTGACACATCACTGACGACCACAATGCAGCTGACACATTACTGACGGCCAGGATGTAGCTGGCACATTACTGACGGCCATAATGTATCTGATACAGAGCTGACGATCACGATGTAGCTGACACATTTCTGATGGCGACAATATACCTGACACATTCCTGACGGCCACAATATAGCTGACACATTGCTGACGACCACAATGTAACTGACACATTACTGACAGCCACAATGTAGCTGACACACTACTGATGATCACGATGTAGCTGACACATTAGTGACGGTCAATATGTACCTGACACATTGCTGATGCTACGATATAGCTGGCGTATTGCTGATTATCACAATGTAGTTGACACATTTTGGATGGACACGATGTAGCTGACACATTGCTGACGAGCCACTGTAGCTGACACATTACTGACACCCACGATGTATCTGCCACATGGCTGACGGCCACAAAATAGCTGAAACATTACCGACCATGATGTAGCTGACACATTTCTGACGACCACGATGTAGCTGACACATTACTGAGCCCACGATGTTGTTGAAACATTGCTGACTACCACAATGTAGCTGACATATTGCGGACGATTGACCTGACACATATTGCTGAATCATAAACATTGCTGATGGTCACGATATAGCTGACACATTACTGACGGCCACGATGTAGCTTGCACATTGCTGACACCAATGAACCAATATATATATATATATATATATATATATAGAGATTATGAAAAGAAGGTTTAAACAGTGAGGTTCAACAATTCCACAAATATCAGCAAAACGAATAATCACTCCTAAGCAGTGATGGTCAACAATTTCACCAATATCAAAAAACAAACAATCACCTCTAAACTGTGTTTGTCAACAATTTCGCCTCAAATCATTGAACTGTAAAAATATCACGACCTATGACGTTTAATATTCGGTTCCTGGATTGGAACGGTCAATGAAAGGTGGCGGGTTAATTTTATCATGAGAAATAGCGAATAACAGAAAGAAACTATCATACATCTATTCAGTTGTCTCAGTCCGGAATAAGTGCCGGAAAAGCAATTCATGTTTAAGAATTAGCAGGCATTGCCCACCCTTATTTTTAAACTTGAAGTGGGCTTCCATTTCATTCATTCTATGAAGAGTTACTATGACAAGTGAGGTTTTGTTTGGGGTTATGGTGCTTAACGCCACTTTCAACAATATTTCAGCTATATCGTGGCGGTCAGTTTTATTGGTGGAGGAAACCAGAGTACACGGAAAAAACACTCACCTGTCGCAAGTCACTGACAAACTTTATCACATAATGTCGTATCGAGTATACCTCGCCATGAACAGGGTTGGAACTTACACACAACTTTAGTGGTGATAGGCACTGATTGCATGGCTAGTTGTAAATCCAACTACCATATGATCACGACCACGACTGTCCCTGACTAGTGAAACCCGTCGTGTTAATCTAGCTACAAACCCGGTGATAAGTAATGAACGAGGAAAGGACCGGAAACTATTTACGACAAGTGGAACATATCCGTAGTCATTTGTGTAGTATTGTATGTCGTCTGTGATTCCATGAAGATTAACAACAGATCTATCTGAAATGTTTGTTTTATGGCAACAAAGATGTATTGTATGGTTATAGCAGAAGAAATATGAGTGGGAATCTGCTCTATAAGTTACTTGTCATAAAGTATGAAGATACCAAAGGGTGATCAGACGCCTGACAGACAGCATACTGACCAACAGAAAAATGGAACAACAGACAAATAATGATATACAAAACACTTCACCGGAAACAAAAGCTTGAGCAACAAGAACACCACAAACAAAACTAAGGTGTTCCGGAAGGGTAAACAATTCAAACATCGTCTGTCACTTTCCTTACAACTGTTTCTCGTTGGATACAGAGCTAAATATAGCCCCATTAATATGTATATTACAGCATAAAAAAGTAATGAAAATGTAGATACATAATTAAGTGCGCACGACGCGTTTCCCGAACACGTGTTTCTCATCAAGTAAGCTCATAATCAAAACATCGGACAACCAAATAATTTTAAAAAAAAACAAAGGATGTAAACAATATAGTCACAAATCGGTTAAGGTCACCTATGTCTAATGGAAGAGAAATCGAACCTTAGTTTTCTTAATAATTACATTATTTAGGAACTGTAAATTTCAGTAATAAATATGTCTAATAAGAAAAGATTGAAGATATCAAACGGGTAATCAGAATCCGTCTATCGAAGAAGAACGGACAACACAATGGCCAAAAGAAAAAGTACAAAAGGACAAACAACGATCTACAAAACATACATATAAAGCAAAAGATTCAGTAACAAGAACCGCACTAAAAACCGGGGATGAACTCAGGTCAATCACTGTCAACACTGACACACTGATTACTATACAGGTGATAATTATAATTGTGTATTGGATTGTTTTGAGAGGCAAACAAAGATACATTAGATTTATCTGTTGTTTATTAAAACAAAATACACTTTTGTTTAAGCTTCAATTTCCGTTTCTTCTGCCGCGGCTGCAGGGGTGGTTGTTGCTATATAGGGTGTGATAGGACTGTAGGGGGGTATGGTACGGAAATTCCGTCCATAATAAGGTTTCTTGTGGTAGGGAACAAATCCTCGCCAGTAATTAGTCCGTCTATTTTGAATTGGTGGTTTCAATAGACGCCTTTTTATTGGTGTAGGTTTGCTATATAAATGTGCATATTGATACTTTTTCTCTTTTATTTGAGTATGTGCTTGTTGTCCTGAAAAATTTGTGATAGAAGGCGATCTAACATATTGTAAATCTTTTCTGTTTGAACGGTCGCCATTATTATCATATTTTACAAATGGCGCTGTAGTAACCGGTGGTATATAAGGTCTATACTCAGGGTTGAATATGTCTGTCGTCTGATTGTCCTTCTTTGATCCCAGTGCTCCAGTGTCAAAGTATACTTTGGCCAAGCTATTAAAGTTCGTGAGAAGGTTGAATGGTGATTTTGGCTTTCTTGTTGCTTCGATTCTTTTCTTGTTGGTTAGTTGTGGATTCATCCGATTTGCATCATGATAGGCTGTTTGTTGATTCTGTAACGCATCGCTGCCAATCACCACTTCCGTTGTAGGTGTCGCTCCACAGCATGCACCTGCCGGAAGTGATTAATATATCAGCAAAACGTATAGAATAAGCAAACAAACCTTGTTTTTCTAAATATGATCGATTGGGCATAAACATAATTGCATGGTGGATACAAATTGTTATGGTTCTTTTTTTGTTTGTTTGGTTTTTTGGTGGCGTTTTTGTTGTGTTTTTTGCTTTATTTTTTTTTTATTTTTTTTTTTTTTTGCTTTATTAATCTATCATTTGTCTATTTTAACAAATTGAATAATTTTCTTAGATTTTGTGAGATTATTTTTTTTTCAGATATAGCATGCTTTTTCTTAAATTTATTTACCCACAATAATAATTCCGAAACTACACATAGCAACGCTTAGGCTTAATGACACCCATTCGTAGTCATCGGCTTCGACAATCCTTGTTGAATTAATACACATTGATGATTCATCCTTAAATTTGAGTTTTCGATATATAGATGATGTCTTGTCATATAACTACACCCCCAAATTCATGTACATGTCATATCTCTTATATTCCCGTAAGCGCCACCCCAAATTCATGACCTTGCATTTCTCTAGTCAGCTAGTTTTATCAGCCTTGGGCTTCCCTCCATAATTAGACTGGGAATCACAATATAAATAATAAATGGCTCAAAGTTATGATAAATACCAATAACCCAACAAATATTATAATTTTCTTTTTCCCATTTTATATTATTTCACTCTATCCTCGATGTAAGCAGTCCGCTTGCTATAATTACAATCACTATATGTGGTAGATCGTGTTGTGTAGGTCTTTATAATAGAGCGGCTTTTGTCGCGTGTTGTGATACTTGCTGTTGTCTAACATTTTGTGATAGTACGTGTTGTCTCGGGTTTGGTGAACGATCGTGTTGTCTCGTGCTCGTCTTGTGATAGTTCATCCTGTCTTTTGAGATTTGTGATTGTATGTGTTTTCTTGACCTTTATGATAGATCGTGTTCTCTCTGCTTTTGTGATAGTTCGCGTTCTCTCTGGTTTCATGATATATCTATTTGTCTAGTTTTTTTGTGATCGATCGTATTGTCGCGGGTTTTGTGACAGTTTGTGTTGTCTCAGGTTTTGTGATAGTTCGTCTTGTCTCGGGTTGTATTATAGAACGTGTCGTACAATGTCCTTTATATTAAGCTTTTGTTTTTAATTTTATTTTCCATCGGTGCGGTTTGTTCATTCAGATTGTAATTAGCTTTGCCCTGTTGTTCCAAATCGCTATTTCAGATTTCTCTTCAACACATAAATACATGCTTACTTTCAATCAAACATTATATTGACACTGCAGTTGAAAAAATAAAGGCTCATCGTTCCTGGTTGCACTATGCATCTTATATTTCAATATTTATATAATTCCAAACAAAGACAAAATACAGAAGATTAAGATACAAGGTAATTCGATCAAGCAGTCAATCTAGTCACAAAAGCAGTGCAAACTTAAAGATAAAACGAAACATGGTATCGAACACCTCGACTTCCCAAAAAATGGAAGTGAGACCTGGACTGTGTTTAAGATCGTAGAATCTTAAAGATAGTTTTTGAAGATGGTCTATGTTAAGATAAGAACAATTGTGTTTGCTAAATTCAAATTTAAAAACAAATGAAAAAAAAAAAAAAAAAAAAAATAATAAAAAAATAAAAAATAAAAATTTAAAGTAAATATTTAATTGAGAGATATTCGTTCAGCTTAAGAAACCTGCGAATACGCTACCTAATTCTACAATCCTGAAAGCACCCCAATTGTCTCCTGAGATCATTAAGAAAACAGATATCCTATTGTGACCTTGTCTACAAAAAACTAAAGTACTAAGGATACATATGGATCAACTAACCAATGAAACCTAACACCAGTTTGAAGGTACCAGATGGGTAGTCAAAATCCGTAAATTGAAGACGGACAAACAACACAATAGCCAATATATAAAGAGCAAAGAGACAAAAATGATGTACACAACACGACATAGACAACTACAGATTGAGCAACATGAACCCCACTGAAAACGGTGTTGAACTGAGGTTCTTCTTAAAGATTGAGCAACATGAACCCCACTGAAAACGGTGTTGAACTGAGGTTCTTCTTAACGATTGAGCAACACGAACTCCGCTGAAAACGGTGTTGAACTGAGGTTCTTGTTATGGAAAGAGCAACATGAACCCCACTGAAAACGGTGTTGAACTGAGGTTCTTCTTAAAGAATGAGCAGTTCCTCCTCCAATAGTGACAACCTTAACTTGACTGAGTAATCTGCTCGATCATAAATTCCCCAAGAGGATAACAGGGTCATAAGTGGTAAGAAATCATATGCTAACACGACGGGTGTCACTAGTGGAGCAGGAACTACTTATCCTTCCGGAGCACCTGAGTTCACCCCCCGTTTTTAGTGGGGTTCGTGTTACTCGATCTTTAGTTTTCTATGTAGTGTTTTGTAGATCACTGTTTGTCCTTTTGTACTTTTTCTTTTGGTCATTGTGTTGTCTGTTCTTCTTCGATATACGGATTGTGATTGCCTCCCTTTGGTATCTTCAAACTCTTCTTAATTCAATGTTGATATTGTTAGTGTAGATTATAACAAGTAATTATAAAAAAAGTTATTAATATTTACCTGGAGCACCATGTCTTCCTGAAAATAAAGATGTATCTGTTTATCGTAAAGAGTTAATATACATTTGAACGGATGTTATTGTAGATAGTGAAATATGAATATAATTACAGTACTTAAACATTGCACTATGTAGAATATGTTTGTTGCTTGTTTGTGTTTTGTGTTTGTATCCTTTTGTTTTTATATTTTTTTTATTTTTATTTTTGTGCACGTAATGTTTGATACAAGTGTCACAAACAACCACGGAAGTGTTCCACTGATCGTAAGCTCTTCCCAGTCCTTTCCTCATTCATGGATTATCACCAGCTATGTAACTAGAATAGCATGACGGGTTTCAATGGTGAAGCAGGAACTGCTTACCCTTCAGGAGCATATGAGTTCACTTCAAGTTTTTAGTGGTAGATTGTTATTTATCCTTTTTCGTTTGCTCATTGTGGTGTTCTTTTTCGATTTACGATTATGATTACCAATTTTGGATCATCAAATTCTTCCTAAACTTTTAAGAAACTAACCTGGAGGTCCAATTGGTCCCATTCTGCCTGGTAGACCTTGCATTCCGACTAAGCCCTTTGGACCTAAATAAAACAACAGTTATAGCTTGCAGTGATATTTAAAAGAACCAAAAGTACAATGTTCGTGTCGTTTACCAGTTACACGACTGGTGCGAGCTAAGGAGCAGGAACTGATTACCATCATAAGGTCATCTGCGGGCTGTCCTTAGTCCTCTATGTAGTGTTTGTAGATCGTTATGTGTCCGATTCCTCCTCTTTTTCCTTTGACCATTGCATTGTTTGCTCTTCTTCGACTTACCGATTATGATTACCCCTTTGGTATCTTCAAACTTTCTTATGAATTTGAAAATGAAATTAATACTCTTAAGACGCGCAAAACATTGAATATCACAACATATCGAAGTTAGACTTTACGTTACAGGTTTTGGGTCAAATCCTGCTCGTTAATATCATCTACTTTTTTGTCGTCAAAAGTACAGAAGTTTCATTGCTCTTTTTATTTTTATTCTTTATCAAGATCAAGTGTCGTTGTAAATGACAATATCACGATGCGTACCACTTATGAAGCAGGAAACGATTTCCTTTGTGATGTACTTGATCTCATTGTCTTAGCCGTTTTATGGAGTTTGTGTGGGTATGTGTGTGTGGTTTTTTTTTTTGGTTTTTTTTCCTTTTATTATTAAACCCAAATGTCCTACAATGTTGCAAATAAACGTCAGAGAACACCGAAGTGGACAATCAAAATGGACAATCCAGAGAAACCGGCAATATAGGTTACACCAGACAAAGAAACAACATACACAAGTTCTAAGCATGTCGGTATGCTTTAATATATAAACAATGCTTACCCATTACTCCTGGCTTTCCTTGGTAACCTGGTCTGCCTACAAATCAACAATGATAAGGAAATTACAATAGGTATGCAGTTATTGTAGAAACATTAGACGAAAGAGTGCGCGATCTAGTATGACGAGTGCGCGTTCCAGTATATGTTTTAGGAAAACTCATAAAACCTCTGTTTCTACGATGTTACGATTTTTCTATTATATTTTTAAACTGCTTTCATTGGCCTTTTTTCTCGTTCTACTGTAAAAGAACATAAACTTGATTTCTTCGTCAGTAATCAATTAGTAGGGTTAGGGTTAGGGAGTATGGTGCTTATCTCCACTTTCAACAACATTTCAGTCATATCCTGGCGGTCAGTTTTATTGGTGGAGGAAACTGGAATACCCGGAGAAAACAACCGACCGGCCGCAAGTCACTGACAAACTTTATTACATAATGTTGTATCGAGCACACCTCGCCTGAGCAGGATTCAAACTCACACCTTAAGTGGTGATAGGCACCGATTGCATATGTAGTTATAAATCCAACTCCCATAAGATCACGACCACGACCGGCCCAATCAATTAGTAAGAATGATTTCGAAGTAAATGGCCATGAGAGACACTTAGACACAATTCTGCTATTGCTGCTCTACATTTTCCGGTCACAGTAGAGTCTTCAATAACTCGTACCAGTAGTTTCAAATGAAAAGAACACCAGTGAAAACTAAGACAGTCACGACAAATAGCCACATCTCGTTGTCTCGTCATCGTAGATAGCATTCGATATATCAGTTCAGATAACTACGAAATCATTATATTAAATATATGTAGATGAAATAGATATGGAATTATGACATCATTGTCCTTTACATGCATTAATGACCAATAAACTATTCTTTTTTGCTACCGACTTTGATTCTAATATTTTAGAATTTTAGTTATTTCTCTTTCATGCACATTTCGATAAAAATAACATTAATATTTTTACATAAATGGTTCAAAATTGTAATTTTGTAAAACGTTATACATTTTTTATTTGCTATAAAATTATCATGCGATTTTGACAAGGTTCAAATATCTACAAACTATGAGAAATTCTAACATGACATGCTACTTTCGCTTTGAAAACAATAGAGGGCGCTAAATAGTACAGAACACTCTAAGCACATGCGCAGAAGGCATATCTAATCGACAGCGTATTTTGCATATTTGTACTTTATGTGTGTTAAATTAAAAGAATAAAAATAATAAATATTTAAAATGAACATAACACATGACATGGGAGAATTATTTCGATTATAATAGGGCATTTACAGTAATTTTGCAAATCAATGCGGCCTTATGGATACCGAAGGATTTGGCTGTTCCGATTACCTCCCCGAATGACAATTTCGCATTCTACGATGAATTACAGAAAAGTAATGACTAAATTAAACGAAAATAATGTTACCTATGTTATACAAACTATATCTTCCATGAATTATTTCGATTCTAGTAGGACAAATCTATCTTATATTTTGAATGCAAGTCAATAATAATGGAAATGCATATCATAACAAAATTCACTAACCTTCATGTTTACAGTAGTTTTCCTACATTGATAACTAGACGGTGATGTAATTAAGTTACTGATATTTTCCAATTTGATGGCATTTTGCATTTAGCTATTTAAACAAGTAAAAAGGTTCGCAAAATCGTAAAATAAATCAGTAACCAGCTTGTGTCAATGTCACCACCAACTACGTCACCGGATGAAGACAAATTACAAACGTCAAAGTCGATGTTGCTTTGATAGCTTACAACCCATTAGATATACCGACGATGGTGGACATTGCAGTAGATTTCGGTAAACGTGAAGGATACCAACTACAACCTGCTAAAAGTGTTATTCTTCCAGTCAAATCCAAAATTAAGACAAATGAAACAAATGAAGGTTTCTGGAAAATAGATAATAAAATAATGCCAGTAGTAGATAAAGCCACCCATATTGGAATTACTCGATCTGATGCCAACTCAGCGCGAACTACCGTTAATGAAAACATTATTAAAGTCAGAAGAGCTACATACAGTCTAATGGGTACTGGATTGCAAGGCGAAAATGGCCTGGATCATGAAACGTCAATATCACTGCTAAAAACCTATATCTTACCAATATTAACCTATGGACTAGAAATCGTAATACCAAAAGGAAATATATTAGATGACATACAAAATTATTACAAGAAACTTTTAAAGCAAGTGTTGTCCCTGACTGTAAATGTAGCAGATCCTGCTGTATATATGATATCAGGAGTATTACCTTTGGAAGCAGAGAAACATATCAAGGTTTTGGCAATGTTCGGCAATATCACAAGAGCGCATAAAAACTCCACTGAATGGAAGTTGGCAGAAATACAATTACACATCAAAAGTCTTGACAGTAACAGCTGGTTCATGGAAATAAAAAAGCTATGTATAAAATACGAACTAGAGGATCCAATACATTATGTCCAAAACCAGTTATCTAAAGCAAAATGGAAGAGTTTGATTACAACAGCAATATATAAGGGACCAACCATTTAACTTGAAAGGGGGGGGGGGGTTAAGGTTTTTTGTTTTGTTCAGAAAATTTTATTTGGACAACACAAGAGTTAGAATATTTATTTTTTTTGTCGCGCCAAGCGCGAATTTTTTTTCCAGAATTTAACATTAGGTTATATGACAAAAACTGAATCAGATTATTTTTTTTTCTCCACCAAAATCAGAATATTTTTTTCAGCAACATTGGGAATCAGAATATTTTCTTAGAAAAAAACCATACCCCCCCCCCCCCTTTTCAAGTTAAATGGTCGTTCCCTAAGTATTGGAGTGACAGAATTAATGAGGAAATAAAATATTATTCTACCCTGAAATACCTCTCACCAACATATGAAATTGGAAAAATCCATCCACTAGCCAAAACAAAAGCTGTTAACCAGAAAGATATCAATAGAATTCCAACCAGGCTTAAACTTGCAACTGGGAATTACATGCTACAAACTATGAGGGCAGCTTATAATCAAAACTCTATTGATCCAACCTGCAAACTGTGTAACCAGGCAGAAGAAACCGTATCACACTTTTTAATATGCTGCAAAACCCTAGAATATCTCCGAGCACCAACGGTAAATAACATTATTGAGGAAAGTAGTAAACTGTTTGCTTTACACTGTACTAACCCGCAGCTAGATATTATACAATTGATTATTAATCCATTTCACTATGCTGTGAATAATAGCTTAGAAGCAAATATATGCACCAGCATTGAGCCACTGTGTAGACAATTAATATACAAAATGCACTGTAAAAGATATGAACTGCTTGCGATGAATGACCTGTTGAGATGTAAGAGAAAGATGAACATTTCTGTGTAGTCGATAACTCTTGTGTGTATGCAGATCGCCTAGATATATATTGTTTTAGAGTAGATAAGTTTTACCTTTTAAACGAATACTTAATATGAATTATATGAACTATGTAAATAACATGTGACGTGTAAATACATTGGTGTTGGATTGTGTTGACAATTGGGATATAGTAACATTGTGTTTTATTACTCCAATCAAGGGGGTGTGCCTTAATTGGCAGAATTTCATTGGATACAGATACAGATAGATGGTTGTCTTAAGTATTTTTTCCGGAAAAAGTTATATGTCAAGAAACAATTCTCGAATTTTTATGTTTGTATTCACCATGGTCATACAATGAGCATGAAGCATGACATTAGATAATTATTTCTTTAATCAGATGAAACTAATTTTTCATCGTTATCAATTTGTATAACGCTTATTTATATGTAAATAATAGCGGGAGGTAATTGGAACAGCGCTTGAAAATAACCTCTGTCTAGGTACGCTTGAATGCATAAAATTACCATAAATGTTCTTTTGAAATCGAAATAATTCTCGGATGCCAGGATTTATGCTTATTTTAACATGGGTAGGCATTATATTTGTCAAGATTTTACACCTCGCTTACGCTCGGTGTAAATTAATGACAAATATAATGCCTACTCATGTTAAAATAATCATAGAGCTCGGCATTCGAGAATTATTTGTTAAAATATGCTCAGATTTATTGTCATTTCCACTGCTCTTGCTACAACGGGTGCCATTTTTCCCGTGGCATTAACAATTCATCAACAGGTATAATTTTAGAATCAAATCGGGAACTAGAAAAAGATCTATTTAATCACTTAATAGGGTATTTATCGTTATAATTGCTACATCCAAGAGAGAAGCAATCTAGTTTAAAATAAATCAATGTTCACCTTGCATTCCTGGGTCTCCTTTATCACCTGAAATGACAAAATGTATAAATTTATAAATGTAATTAAAGACAAAAAATACAACACTATCGGAAAAGTTCAAAAATCCAATCGCAAAACTGGAAAAAATAGAGGCAAAGTCGATACCTATGACACACATATATACATGACGGCTTTCAAAGCGGGACCCGGGTGGCTCAATGAGTTAGGTAGTTGGATTACATAAAAACTCGTACAAGCCTATCACCAATACGGCGTAGGTTCGCGCCCTGCTTTGTAATTTACAAAAAAAAAAGATGCACTCGACTCGCATCCGCAAGTGATAAAGATAACCAGTTGCTTGTCCATGGTCGGTTGTTCTCTCCGGGTACTCCGGCTTCTTCCACCACTAAAACTGGTCGCCATGATACAGCTGAAATATTCCTGAAAGTGGCGTTAACACAATAAATCAATCAAGCTTTCAAAGTGCTCTGACGATGGAGTACCTTTTTTCTACTTTGCCATACAATAAATGAGTTATTGATTGTTGTTTAATGCCATGGTTTCATCTATATTCTGGCAAGAACGTATGATTATTTTTTTATTTGATGATGTTTATCTTGTACTATGACAAAGCAATGGACTGGACTATTACTGTGCTATCTTTGTGAAAGCAACAGACCATAGACAGACATTTAGCTCGACTATAACGCGCTAAGCTATATACAAAGCAAACTGTCTTTTTTACCTATTCCTTATTTCCTCGTGCCTAACAGAGAAACGACAATAACAATTTTATAGTATTTGCTTTGACCCGACCCTTGATCGAACCCATTATCTACTATGTTCAATTCTAGCACGCATTCCAATACACCACTACAGTGGTCAATTGTTTCCTCATCTCCCCTAAATAACAACCTGATGTCAACAATGACAACTCTTCAAATAGTTATATTCCTTTTAACAATGAAATTCTGCATATTTTTTCAGAATACAAATTTGAAGTATAAAGACAAATTTTATACGGCTTCTGATTACCCCTTTAGTATCTTCAAATTCTTCTTAAATCGATCATCAATATTGAGAGAGTGATTGACGTTTAACATGAAGTGAGCAATTTGGTCAGCTATAGCATTCCATGAATGAAGCTACGATTTTTACGCTAATAGGTGGCGCATGTGTTCCATCAGTTATTACTTTCGGAACTCCTCGGCTAGCATCAATAACTTGTTAGATGAGATTAGATGCTTTGTAAAACGCCATCACACCAAGTTGGATTACATAGTCCACAGATAAACAATGTGGCTCAAGTCAAACCTATTATCCAGACTCCGAGTAACCAGTCTTCATTTGTTCCTGCTCTTTAATGCTGCGATGATAGCAGAGAAGCAACATATAATAAATTTCATTGTCTTTGCTTTGACCCTACCGGAGATCGATCCCACGATCTCCCACTCTCGAGGAGGCCAGCATGTTATCTAATACGTAATGGGTCTTGACATTTGAAAGTGCCTCAATATATTTTACTTTTCACATCTTTACTGCATATATGTACTGTGTTCGTTTTCAGATCCGGTTTTTCCCAATGACATTCTTTTATTATAATACTATGATATACCTACCTTTCAAACCTGCTAGTCCTGAAATTAAACACGGATATTATTGTAAGCTGTTTTGTTATATTGACTATTAACATCTACATGTATAACGTTTCCTATTATAAATTTACTGGAAATTCTAGTCAGTGGTTATTATAGGTGCTGTCTTAACGCATGGGGACGCTGGACAGTTGATCGGGGGTCCAACGAGCATAGGGGTCCATGTATGTTGTGTACAGCATGTTTTTTAATGTTTAAACACTGGTTTTGTTGGAAGTATCAATACAATAGATATAAATTTAACTTGATCGACCATTTACATTTTTATTCCTGTGAGTGGTTGTATAGGAAGGTAAGCACACTTCTTTGATCGGGGGCCTATAATACTGTTAAAAACGGCTCTGGTGAGCATGATTATGCTGCATTGTAGATCTCGAATTTGTTTATGAAAAATAAATCGATCTAACTTTTTTTTTTTAATTTGAATATATTTCATATAATTTACATAATTGTATGGGCTTTTTGTTTATTTCTTTCAGATAAATTGAACCTTATTGAAACAAAATGTTAAAGTGACAGTGTCTACGATTTTTCATATTTTCTAAGTTTGACAACAACTTGAAATTCAGATAGATAAATCAATAAAATGACCAAATAACCATCTCAGATCAACAGAGATGTGTTTAATTAGATGTAATTAAACAAATTACTTCTGATCGTCTGCTGGCCAAGCTCATTAATTATTCATCACCCAGTTTGATAACACAGAACGAATTGACCCAGATTTATCAAAACAAAGACATGGGTGATTAGGTAAGCAGTTTATTTAACCTATCTTTAGACTAAAATGTATAATTCATGCATGTTTAATGATAAATTACACATATTTATCTATAAGAACACAATTTATCAATCAAAACTCAAATTATTAGCCATTGTCGGTCAAATTCGGTTTTCTTCCACAGTTAGATTTTCCGACAGAAAACATGTTCATCAACAAACCGATTCCGTGCGTGCGCATTTCATCATACAGAGGCGGAGTTATCTTGATTGACTTGAATTAGAGTAGCCCAGACACAAATTGCTGGCGAACACGTTTTCCCCGAAATATTTCGTGAAAACCACTTTTCAGTGTTCTGGCTGTTTTAGATGATTTTTTACTCACATCTGTTCAAGTTTGGGAGAAAAATACCGATTTAAAAAATCTGACAAAATTGCAGACATTGTCCGTTTAATACAAGTGAGAGATGGAGTCTCTAATCGTGTTACTCTTGGTACAAACTAATGACAAGTCATGAATGAGGAACGATTTTCTAAATGTCAACATTATTCATTATACATTGGCCTACATATACGAGGTTATTGGTGAGCGAATTAATACGCAGGAACCTTACTTGTGTGATTTGGTTTGTGGTTGGATTATGATGTTTAACACCACCTTCAACAATATTTCAGCTATATCGTGGCGGTCAGTTTTATTGGTGGAGGAAACCAGAGTGCATGGAGAAAACCACCGACCTGTCGCAAGTCACTGGCAAGGTTGTATTTAGTAAATCTCGACATGAATGGGGTTCGAACTCACAACTTTAGTTGTGAAAGGCACTAATATGTTGCACAGGTAGTTGTAGATCCAACTACCATACGATGACGATCATGGTTAAATGTTAAATATACATAACTGGACGTTTTATCAAATTTACAAATTATTTGGCTTTCAATTCGTTCGCTCTTGAGCATACCTGCTGGGAGTTATTCCAGAAACGCGTCGTGCGCACTAAATTGGATATCTACAGTTTGATGGGATTCATAATCTTTCGATTTTGAGCATACTTGATTAAAATTATTCTAAGAACTTATTGTGCCCACTAAATTACATAATCTACTTTTTCACTTTATCCAATTGTAGATGTTTGCATTAAGTTAGAGATCAAATTAAAAATTAACTAAGCTTACCTGTAATTCCAGGTGTCCCGGGTGGGCCTGGTGGTCCAGAGGCACCTGTAAACATTATGAAGACACAAGTTAGTATATTTAAATTTCAATGGAGCCACTAGTTATGCTCATTAAGCCTAGTTATGCACATCGACGGAATCATTCCCAATATTTTGATCCTGCATTGTCCATGTTTGTTTGTTTGGTTTTGTTTCTTTTTTTTCTTTTTTGTTATTCATTTTTCAGATGATATGCGGTCTTTTTGAGTGGAAGGGAAGCTGTGCAGGTTTTTTAAACGTTTGTTTATATATGTACATCCATTTATCAAGACGTAGAAGCCTGGGATTCCATCTACAATTCCACCATCATCAACAAAACGAACAATCATCTCTCATCTTAACTCACTAAACACAAGAAGGTGACCACGACGTTGGACATCCAGCTTTTGGTTAGTAAAATGTATGTTATGTGTTCTAAAGTAATATTTATGTCTTAGCATCTCCATTTAATCTTCTAAAGACTGTTAATGAAACATTTTTGCTATAACTTAAAAACAAAATAGAATACGCTTAAAACGAGAGTTTTGAGGAATATTATGGCAGCATGGTGTGATATTGTGTGCCGAAATGCATTCTAAATATAAACGAAAAGAATGATGGTTCTATCAATAGAAAAATGACAATTTTGAAGGTGGAGACAGACATTATCACTAGTATCCATGAGAGCCCCATAGGACGAGCTGTGATACTAGTGATAATGTATGCCGAAACCTTCAAGACTGGCGTTATTGCTTTTATCAGTTATACAGACATCACAATGTGTTCGAGGTCACTTACTGACAGGATAATTTCCAGCATCAGAATCTGTTCGTTAATACTAAAAATATTACTCGATGAAATCAAAGGAGAAATGTCAAAATTACTGATGAAAATAAATATAATTACCCTGTACCATATCCTGTGGTGCAGATGACTTTGATGCTGAACCTTGTTTCATGAAATAAAAAGACAGAAACAATAATGAAACAACACAAAAATCAATCATTTAACATTATCATTAAAACTCAAAAATACCATATTCACGGCATGTAGCAAATTTACTTTCATGTTCAGGTGCTAGTTTTGTTTAAATATAAATGTAAAGCAAAATTGAGTATACCAGGTGATTTGATTGGATGCCGTCCGAATTGAACATTTTATACAAAAGTTGATTTGATTGGAAAACGTCGGAATTGAACATTTTGATATAACAATTGATTTGATTGGATGAAGTCCGAATTGAGCTGTACGTTTAATTTACAGTTGCAAAGTCTTACAAAGCTATTTACAAGTGTGCGGTATTTACAACAAATTTAATACAAAGAAATATGAAAGACGCTTTAAATGTTTGCATTAAATAGGTACAGCCAATTGTTTTTCTATTTGATCATTTACAATTTAACAACGTCAATCTACTAATTTACTTTCGCATTTTGTTTTCACACACAAAATCATCAGATGGACATGAAATGTAAGTTTTCTTCAAGTGCTCCCTTAAATACCTGTTGAAAATCTGTTAATTTATTTCATGTCAGCTTAATTAAAAAACGTACCCCGCCAATAAAATTAAATGGTCGTTCCCTAACAACAATACAATTATTGTCAACTTAAGATTGATTTCATTTCTCCTTATTAAAGATCACGTATCATGGCAGTGTAAGATTAATACTTTGATAGTCAACTTACCGGGTTTTCCTGCTGGGCCCTGCGGCCCGATCTGACCTGTAAGTATAGAGCAAACTTTCTTTAAGGATTCACTTAGCGTTGTACTAGATTTAACCGGTCTTGACCAGTACTTTAAAAATTCACTAAGCGTTGTAGCAGATTAAACCGGTCTTGACCAGTACTTTAAGGATTCACTAAGCTTTATACTAGATTAAACCGGTCTTGACCAGTACTTTATTTTGCACAGATTAGAAAGCCGATAGAATGATAGCAGCGAAGTTCCGATCAACGCATAAGCTATATATGTATTATAATCCGCAACCTTTCTTTCATAATATTATAATGCGCATGCGTATCTGTGGAACATTTGTTAGTGATGTTTGAGTTTCCAGATAACTTTGTGAGTTACTTTAAATGTAGAATTGGGGTTAGAGTTGGGTTATGGTGTTTAAGGCCACTTTCATCAATATTTCAGCTATATTGTGGAGCTCAGTTTTATTGTTGGAGGGAAACCGGAGTACCCGGTGAAAACCACCGACCTGTCGCAAGTCACTAACAAACTTTATCACATAATGTTGTATCGAGTAAACCTTCCATTAGCTGGATTCGAACACACAGTGTTGATAGGCACTGAGTGAATATGTAGTTATAAATCCAACTACCATGCGATCACGACCACGACAGGTCCCTATAGAATGGATGTAGGCATGGACACCGGGAAATATACGTGACGGATATTTCACTGCATTTCAGTAGCATCATGAGCTACCGTTAGGTGTTCAACATGGCGGACATGCCATGTTGTAAATATCAACTGTTTCCATTACTATGGAGACAATGCTGATGTGAGGCAGATTGTTCAACCAGTCAGTCAAGGTTGATTCCTAAATTAACACCATCTGTCGATAACTAATGATGATACCTTCAGATCGGAAGTCACCGCTCAAAACGCCACGGATAGAAAAAAGCCCCTCCCTATAAACCGCAAAGGCTTCATAATGAATTGATTTGTAGTAAGATCATTTATCTCCACCTAATCAATCTGAAAACGAAGCATTGGCCTCCGAGTAGAATGTACATTACTAAAGCATTGAACATGCAATTATCTTGGATATTCTACAATACATATGTACTTTATCCTTTGTTCAATGCAATGTTTTTAACATCCGTTACACGTAGAACGATCCTATAACATCAATCACGGAGTATTCTTTATATATAATGTACTTCTTTATATAAGACACGTTGTATTTAAAACATCTCAAAATGAATATTCAACATCTGTAAGATAAAGAGCAATGGCCGATAGTATAACAACCAATGAAATCCAATGTGTTGATACATTGCTTTTTGGCAAAATAAGTTACAATAAGTCAAAAGTACTACACACTTTCTTTATTATGCGATGAACAACTTATACAAGAGAATAATATAATAAAATTAAATCATTTTGAGCTTATTGGTGGATTGATTGATTTTTGGTGATTAACGCCACTTTTAGCAATATTTCAGCTATGTCATGACGATTGATCTTATTGACCATCTCGTTTGGCTTTCAATATTGAGATAGCTTTTCTCAAAGCTAACGGGTTATTTTTCAGTTTTTTCAACTTTGACAGAAACAATTTCTTTCGTATAAGTCTGATTGCAGCAATTTTCGTTAATTTTAGTGACGACTTGGTTGGTCGTTTTGGTTTAATGTTATCTATCATTTTATCATTTGTTTCCAATTTTAATTCTGGTTTGTATTTCTCTTTGTGTGATATACTATCATCCATTAAAATTTCCCGCCTTTTTTCCGGAACTGGTTTAATCTTAGGTAAAGGAACAGTAACTATATGTTTCCGGTTTGAAATATATCTTGTCTTTGTAGAGGAAAATGAATCCAGTCTGCCATTTGATGAGTATTTAGAAATTAACTCAGTTCGTCGCTGTGTCTGTAATGGAGTGGCTATTATTCGTTTCCCGAAGCCATTTATTTTCTGCAATCTAGTCCCTGAGTTCTCTACATTTTGATAAGAAAACGGAATGCCCGGCCTCCATTTTGGTTTGTACCTTGGAACCGGTGTAGTTGTTGTTTTTAAACTCTCAGTGAAAAAGTGTGTGTTATATCTGCCATATGTGCCACGTTGTTCTGTCTGATCAAATGTTGTGTAAGGTGCCATGTCATTTTTATATTGATTTATATTCTGCTCGGGATAGTTTTTCGGTTGTTGTGCATAATATGTATCGAAACGGTCAGCTCGATTGGTCGTTGATGACTCAGTCATCGGTGACGATCCCATTGATTGGTTTGCTGTTGTATGCGGAGTTTCGTCGTAGCCTTGATCTATTACATTGTACCAATCATTGTCAGAACTCATACGATTAGAATCTGAACTGATCACCGAGTTAACATTTGCATACGTTATTCTCGCGTCTCTAGGATAAACTGGAGTTGGATGGTCAATATAGGGATATTTAGTGACGTCATTGAGGTTTCTGTACGGTTTCACTTTTAATGAACCGCCATATTGGATAGGGGGAAGGGAGACATCATGGTATGTGTTATCATCTTTGCGATAAACGTCATCCAGAGTAACCATGCGATCAGCATTCGCAGTTGCAGTTGCTTCAAACGATGTATCTGTAGTAGTTGCATCGTATATTGCATCAGGCATATGAGCAGGCGTCCTATCTGACGTCATATATGACGTCGTAGCTAACGTAAAAGCAGACGGGGTTAATGACGTCGTAGCTGACGTAGAGCCAGACGTTGAAGTATTCGTCGTAGCTGACGTAGAAGCCGACGTAGATGATGTCGTCGTAGCTGACATAGATGATGACCGCGTAGCTGGCGTGTAATCAGACGTCGTAGATGACGTAAAAGCAGACGTAGATGATAACGTAGTAGACGAAGTAGTAGTAGATGTCGTAGGCGGAGAAGTCATAGGCGTAGAGGCAGACTTTGTAACCGACGTAGGTGCAGGTGTGGTGTCAATGTTTTTCTTTCCTGTTGACGCATGGTTATTTAAACTCACTGTAGAAGATGGTAAATGTTCTGATTGATCTTCGAAATGAACTTCTTTAGGTTTCTCTGAAATTGTATCAATATCATTTATGATTACTGGGTAATTGTTTCTCGTAATTAATGTTTGTTTATTTGTAGTGTCATCATTATAGGAAAAGCCTTTAATTGAATTGAAAATACTCTGTTGAAATTTGACTCTTGACATCATCCGCTGAATTCTTTCGGTAATAGATACGTTGCGTGTGTTTTCTGTTGTGATCGATGAGGGCGTATGTATACTTGTTTCGACAAACGGAAATGACGTCACAGCCAAATCGTGGTCACTGTGCTTTTTTGTTGAAATGCCATCTGTTATATATAGTTTGCGTTTCCTATGATCATATTCAGAATTGCTCTTTAAATCGGTATTTACATTTACTGACATTGGATGACGTTCAACAGGAATCTCTAACTGTGGAATAATTTCATTATTGTTGATTGTTTTAAAATCGGTAACAACATGTTTCTTCAAGGTTAACTCTTTAATTATTCCGTCTTTAGACAATGAAGAATTATCTGTAAATAATAAACAAAACGTAATTCCCACAACAAATGTACTAAACAACTTAAAATAATAATAAAAAAAATAAAAAAAAGTATAATTCGTACGAACAATATAATAGACAAGTATAAAATGCTTAACAGAACATTATTTACATAAAAATGCACTAATTTGTTTTTCTTAGATACTTCAAATAAGAAAATGATAATACTCACATGGATAACACATTTTTTTCAATAGGCTAGGTATAATCCCACAAACATTTCATATAATAAACATAACATTTTTGCAATAAAAAATGAAGTGATTATTTTAATATAATAAACAGAAAATATTTACCATTAAAAATGCAGTAACTATTTTATTACATATTAAGCAAAACATAATTCTAATAAAAACTGCAGTAATTGCTATTAATCTAAAGCAAATTATATTTCACACATCTGTTTGTATTCGAATGACACAGTCTACTGTCCAGCATGAGCTGTTTATAATTTTTGATTGCTTTGAAAGTTGAGACAAAGACGTAAGTAATGAATTTAATCAATCACTAGCATTTATTATTTACTTAATACATGTAAAATGAAAAATCAATAAACAGAATAGCACAAAATCCGACATTTCCAAAAATCGAATTGCCAAAGTGGAGAAAAAGAAGCATGACCTCCCACTGTACTGGCGTGAAACAGACTTTTCAATAACAAGTGGCGGTATTAAACTAGTTTTATGTGCTCAAACTTCCTTCTTACTGCACTTCAATGATAGGTGGCGGTATTAAACTAGTTGTATGTGCTCACACTTCCTTCTTACTGCACTTCAATGATAGGTGGCGGTATTAAACTAGTTTTATGTGCTCAAACTTCCTTCTTACTGCACTTCAATGATAGGTGGCGGTATTAAACTAGTTTTATGTGCTCAAACTTCCTTCTTACTGCACTTCAATGATAGGTGGCGGTATTAAACTAGTTTTATGTGCTCACACTTCCTTCTTACTGCACTTCAATGATAGGTGGCGGTATTAAACTAGTTTCAGGGACACATACTTCCACACTTTGTACAATACAAACCCTCAGCACAGTATAAACACAAGTACTACATATTGTGTGACACATTAAACCCACTTCATGGATATACTATGTATAATGTTCAAGATTATAGCGTTATGCTCCTTTGGTTTTCTATGACGTTTATTATTTATGATAACGCTGTTCGCACGGAGTGTGGTATTGCTTTTTATTTTTCATTTTATACATAGTACC
Organism: Bathymodiolus brooksi; assembly: GCA_963680875.1. NCBI lineage: Eukaryota > Metazoa > Mollusca > Bivalvia > Mytilida > Modiolidae > Bathymodiolus > Bathymodiolus brooksi. Next base: position 68,800,506 of record OY804586.1, read on the forward strand.
TTCCATATCATATAAAAGTTCAAAATCGTGATACATCAGAATTAATGGTATTACAATGCAATAGCACAAGTTCAAAGCTAATGTTTAATTGTTACAGCCTATATTAAACAAGCCTACACAGTAATATATAAACATGCTAGATGCAGCCATTAATACTGAGACACAATGTCATAACATGTTAACGTAATCACATACATCGTCATAAAATGTATGCATAATTTTACACATTGTCATAAAATGAATACACAATTATAAATAATTTCGTTTATGCTTTAATTGTTTAGTTTAAGGGGGTAGACCTTGGTTACCCTAAAAATTTCCCATTATTCAATATTTTTTTTAAATTAGCATCATGGAATAGCTATGTCTAAATACATTATCTGCCAAAGTTTCAAAAAATTTCACCGTGCCGTTTTCTCCATAGCACATCCTAAATATAGCAATTTTAGGAGTATTTTTGACGCCAAATGGTAATACTAGTTTCGGAAGATTTTAATAGTTATGCACATTTATTTCTGATTGAAAGGGAATATTTTGGCTTTAATACACTTGAGAGTGTTGTTGTTGTTGAATAAATATGAAATATCTAGCATATCTGAATATCCTGTTTGGAGATAATCACGTGCAAAATAGTGGAAACTGCAAAAAAAGGGGGATGCCCTGAGGACCACCTTGGTATTAAAAATCGGTTTAAAAAAATTCCAGTCAATTAATTTCCACCAAAAAATGTCGCACTTAAAAATAGACATATAGACATCATTGCACCAAATTTTGCAAACTTTTACTGTCAGATTTTTAAAATATTTAAATTTATGTTTTTCATGGAAGGTACCCAGAAAAAAATGAAATTGTCGAGGAAAGTTATCACACACCCATCCTTTGCTAGTTTCTTTGTTTGTGAGATAAAAGATAACTAGTTACCAATAACAAAAAGCTTTTGAATTCTTATAATTGACAAAGTGGATGTCCAAATTACCAAATTATTGCATTTGTCTTTTTTATTTTCAAGTCGGCTGGGGAGGGGGAAAGGTGGTTTGAGGGTGACTCTACTTGATTAATTCATTACCAAAAAAAACACAAAAAACACAGACAGCCACCCAGCTGTATTGTTAAATTCCTTCAAATTCTGTGCTCCAGTTGTATTCGTTTGATTCTAGTTATTCTTTAGTTGTCTTAGAAGAAGGGGGCGGCGGTATAAGAGAGGATCAGATATTACAATTTTTGTCCCAAACATAGCTTTCTATCTTTGCTAATATCTTGTTTATATCTTTCATATTTAACATTAAATTCATGTTTTGTATTTGTTTTATTATTATTATTATTGATCTTATATTCATTGATTTTAGATTTATTCATTTTTGCCTTGAAATCTGTCAATGACATCTAAATGTTCGTTTCCTTCCCCCGATTTCCTACGTCCCCATGATCGCCGTGTTTAAAACTTAGACATGTTGATTGTTTAGCTTTTAAAAAGCTACAAATAACTTAAGTTTTGTGAAAATAATTAGAATATAACACAATTCAACGGCCAATTTGGTAAAGGAAGCGTCTGTTTGTATATTTTAAGATTTGGGATTTAATATTCACCTGGAATTTCGTCAGTACAAATTTGCAGATGCTTGCCGTGATACTTTTGTATCAACAAATTAAACCTTCTTTATTGCTTAAATAAAACCTGTTCCTCTTATTCTTATGTATCTTCCCATTGATTATAATTGTTTTACCATGAAACGAAGATTATTTGCAACAAAAGAGTGACTTGCAAAAAGAAACAAGGCGACTTTAATTTCGCTTTGTAGTCGAGGGAGAGCGACTTCAGCCGATATAGGGCGAGAATTTCGCCCACTTCGCCTGGTTTGGTGAGCCCTGCAAGTAGCACAGCTATGGAAAGGTAAAAAGAAAAGGAGTCTTTTTTTTTTAACTGGCCATATCCAATGTAAACAATCTTTGTCACCAAGAAGCTTGGAATTGAGGGGGAATTTTCAAACGCACAGATGATCATATATTTGAGAAGACACTGAAAATAGAGTTATCTCTTATACCCCAGGCCTACCCCCTTAAGTGCTATTTGAAACAATTCGTTTTAATTTGCATTCATCTTGCTGGATTTTAAAGCAATTCTTTGACCGTTAGCGTAAATCAGAGTGCTGTTAAAATCTATTGATAAGGTTTCTCTCTATTTTCTTTAAATTCTGTACTTTTATTAAATGCAGCAATTAGAAACATTAATAGTTATCGTAATAATACTTAAGTCTATTCTGTTAGTATGGTGGGAAAATATCTCAGTTGGCTACAAATCAAATGTAAAATAGGAATTAGAGGCTGCAATTAATATCTACTTTTTTTTTCAAAACAAGTCATAATCTTAATAACACCATAAAATATAAAAATAGGTTAAACAAACGATCTGTTTTATTGTGATATTTTCTTATTTTAAAAAAAAAATAATAATAAATCATAATAAGAAATAAAATTGATAGAAAAAAACTATTCGAGCACACCCAAGAATCTAAGTTTAGAACGATCACCAATTACGATGAGAAGCGAAAATGGGTTGTTTCTCAGCCGTTTTCGTGTCAATTCTCGTCTAAAAGCTTCAGAGAGTGTTGCATACAAAACTAGAATAAAGTATTATTATGGCCAAAGCATACATTATATATAAACGTTAGAGAATATCGAAGAGGCAATCAACAATGGACAGTCCAGAGAAATTGGAATATATAATCCACATCTTCAAAAAACATCTTAATGTTAAAATATTGATGCACAAACGTATTGTATATCACCTTGTAACTTTGGTGTTAAAATAGCAACAATAACATACTAAAATTCTAAGAAAATTAATTAAAATTCAAGATAACATTTTATTATTGAAAAACAAGATTAAAATGTTCTGTTCAATATCAAGACATTGTTCATACATAAATTTATATTGCAGCTTGATCTAAAGGTCTAGAAGAAAAGACCAGACAAATTTGTGATGCACCATAGATTTCAAACTTTAATTGAAAAAAAAACATATATATACTGGATAATATATACAACACAATACATTGCTTAGGAAGTATGTACACTGCAATCGATGACGTCATGTAATATTGAGTAGAAAGCTTAAGTACACACTACAAATCGTGATGTCATGTATCAATGAGTAGAATGTATAAACACATCAATTGATGACGTCATTGTGTAAAAGGTCCAAGCACTACAATCAATGACATTATATAACATTTAAAAGAAAGTATAAGCACTGCAATTTGCTACGTCATGAAACATTTTGCACACAACAATTCATGACGTAGCGTAAATGTTATGGAGAATTTGTTCATCGTAGAATTTTAAACTTTTTTCTCGTTGAACCAAATACTTGAACCTCTTTCTTTTTAGAAAATGTTCCTGTGATTATATTTTGTTTATTAGAAATCTCAATGTGACACTACATACACCCATGACCGTCAATGACGGATAAATGAAAAAAACACAAAGTATTTCACGAAATCAAAATATCCGTCGCGACACAACATACAGAGAAATCAACAAAAATAATTAGGATTAAATATGTCCTATTATCCCTAGTATCATCACTTGATTAATAATTTGACGATTTTACCACAAACATTTCATAAAACGCGAGTGTTACTATCTATCGCCGGAAATGTAGCTGAAGGACTTCACCTGTAAATGGAAAATGTTTGTCTAGGAATAAAATGGAAAAACAAAAAATACCACATTGTCTGAACTGCTCGAAAATTAAGTATCAAGTTAGACCCAAAGAAAGGCAGCATCGATACCCCTAATACACTAATACATGAAATATTTCACTCAATTCTAAATGTCACTGAAAAGGAGTGTAAAATAGTATATTCCATCGTAAATGGAGCTAGGAGTGTAAAATAATATATTCTATCGTAAGGGGAGCTAGGAGTGTAAAATAATATGTTACATCGTAAGTAGAGCTAGGATTAAAAAAATTATATATTTCATTGTAAATGGGCCTTTCCCCATTGGAATTTTCCCATGGAACACACTTGCACCAATTGTTTTCTTCTATAAGATAAGATAAGAACACTATGTCAGGAGGGTTGATAAATTGACGATATTTTTCTTCGATAAATGTAAGCTAGTAAAATGATATATTCCTCCGTAAATTGAGCTTCTCCTTGGAGATTAGCTAACAAAAGACACATACACTTGAGACTGTCTTCTAAAGGGACTGTAGTCCAATGAAATGATGGAATTATGAAAACGTCATAAGTAAAACTAAGTCGGATATTGCATTGATTAACCAGAATTTATTTAAATGATATCATTTTTCAACTATTTAGGGAGATATAGGTTCCTCAATTTCGCAAAAATAAAAAGAACGATAATTCCGTCATTTTGTATTACATCATTGTTAACTTTCTTGTACGAAACTAAAAGATTGTTTATCTTTCTTGTACGAAACTAAATATATAAACAAGAAAATGCAATGACAAATATTTTAAAGTAAAATGCTCAAAAAAGAAAGGGAAATACAAATTGCGTGACAACAAATATAAAATACAAATTGAACAGGAACAAAATGATATACAAAATAAATAACACACTGTCGGAACAAAGTCGATTAAAAAATCATTGAAAGAAGCCAAATCGATAACCCTAACACATAAATGCATGGACAAGAACACTATTGTCGACCCTGGATTTAATTGTCGAAAATATGTCTCAGAACCTTTAAACGAAATTTTTTTTCTGTGATTGGTTAAAAATGAAGTTTTATGACCATTGCAAGGTTGGCTACGAACATTATCTGCCTTTGATTCTAACAGCTTTATAATACTATACAAGATAAAAATCGATTATATTCTAACGCACAAATAAAAAAATGACCAAATATGGAGAGTCAAAGACACAGCGAGGAACAAGAGCATAGTCCATTTCCTTTGTAATAGATTCACGACTTTATATTTAGATATACTTAATAACATAACCGAAATTTTTAGTAAGCCGCGTTTGACATAACAAGATTCAACTTATATTAAAATAGCAGATCAAGATGAACATAAACATGTGTTTTTCATATAGATTCAGATTGATTGTGAAAGAGTTTTTTCTGATATTTCAAAAATGTCAACATCAGTCTCACAGTACAAATGGCGGACTTATTTCACCTAAGCAGAAGTGATGTAAACACGTACAAAATAATACGTCGCATTAATGTTTTTAATAATTACAATACACAGTAACATTTCAAGCGTTTATTCAACAAAGATGTTCATCAAGTTTTTTAACCAATATCAGCGTATCTATAATGGTGATTGTAATTATAATTGGGATTCTGTGGAGGGTAATATGGGCCCTTTGAGGTGGCAACATACTGTGGTGCAGGGACATATGTTGGTGGTGTAGGAGGTGGTGGTGGAGCCTGTGTTTGATAAGGAGAAGGAGGAGCGCCATAACTTGGATCTTGATAGTACTGGTTTTGGTACACAGCTGCAGGCTGTGGATCTGGAGGTGATGGATACGGTTCGCCAGGAATATAGCCCGGATGTTGACCTTGTGGAGGTGGATTATACTGATATTGTTGATCGTATTGATTGGCTGGAGGCTGTGGCTGGTATCCTGCTCCCAGAGGCTGTGGAGTAGGCTGGTTATATTGATAAGGGGCATCGGTTTGCGTTCTTTGGTAAGGTTGTACTGCGTTTGCAGGAGGATGAACGTATGTTTCAGGATTAGGTGGGGGTGGTATATATTGACCTGCTGGTTGTTGGGGTGGCGGGTTCACGTATTGATCCAATATCTGCTTTGGTGGTTGAGGAGCATACTGTTCCCGCGCTCGAATCGGTGGATTCTGAACATATTGGTCTCCCGGATAACTTGGAGGTGGAGGAACATATGGTCCTGGTGTCTGGGTAGGCGGCTGTTGTTGTTGAATCACGCCTTGTAACTGACCAGGAGGATGAGAATCGTATTGTATGGGTACTTGATTTGGAGGCTGATGTGTGTATGTTTGAAGTGGAGATGATGGGTTATATACGTTTTGTGGTTTCTGGTAAAACTCTCGGGTTTTAACATAAGGATCAGCAACACTTTTTACATCATTATTGCCTGGCTGTTGATAGGATGGGGGAAAATACACGACACCTGTATTGGGTGGGTTGTGGGCTGCAATTTCTGCCTGTTGGGCATCATACGATGACGTTGTCGATTGTGTAGTTTGTGGATCTATATTTATATTATTATACTCCTCCCGGCCACTCTGTTCGTAAGGGAGACCCTTAGGGTACCCCCCAAGGAGTGAGTCTGGAGTTTCATTATTATTGTTATTATGGTACTTTTCTGTAAAATTCTGTCCTGTATTTAATATATTGTTGCTATCTTTATCAGTTGGTGATTTCCCAGGAGACAGCAATGTCTCCAAAACGTTTAAACCTTCGTCTATACTTTTTATCTGGTCAGGTGACAAATTATTGTCCTTTGATGCATCACAACATGTACCTGGTTGACCTGGAACGCCTGGTTGACCATTATCCCCCGGCTGACCTTCACTTCCTGGTGTACCTGGTGGTCCCAATGGGCCCGGCTCCCCTGTTAAAATAATTACACACAAATATTAAAATACAACACATTTTGATGAAGTGATCTTAGCTGCAGATAAGACGATTCGGCTTCTTTCGGTCAAATTCCGGAATGATACGAGGTTTGCTGATTGAAGATAAGACATGCTTGGCTTGGCTATTGTTGTGATCTTTTCTGGTTACACCGCACGTGTAATAAGAGTAACACAACGGGTACCATATGTGGAGCAGGACCTGTGTAGTGTTTTGCAGATCGTTGTTTGTTCTTATGTTCTCTTTTTGTTGGCCATTCTATTGTCTCTCTGTCTTCGATTTACGGCTTCTGTCTATCCCTTTGGTATTTTCAACTTTTCTTAAGACAATCCTGATATTAAACAGTCGTAACATTGGGCAATCGTTCCTTCTATTCTTTATTTGTTCTAATTTAGCAAGGAAAAGATAAATCACCGCTACAAATAACTGTTGCGAGCACGATACAGAAATGAATAACAAATAAAATGAACAGTTTATTCTACTTTTAGATATGGGGTTAGTTTTATTTATATCAAATTGTACAATCCAGGGAGGAACGTCATTAATTTTTTGGGTTATTTTTACGATCATGATTGAATTTTATAGCATTAGCATTTTACGTTTTATACATTTGGAAAAAAAAGGAAAACGAAAGAAGATTGGTACCGTGCCAAGACACACCTATACGATATCAAATTATTACCTGGATGTCCTCTAGGTCCTATAATACCGTCTGCTCCTGGAATTCCGTCTTTACCTGGCTGACCAGGTGCGCCAGGTAAACCAGGTGACCCTGGAGGACCTAAAGCAGTAATTCTTAAACATTAAATATTTTAAATGGTTGGTTAGTGACGTTGCTCGATCTTTTGTTTTATGTGCAGTGTTTTGTAGATCATTGTTTGTCCTTTTTCGCTTTGTATTGTCTGGTCCTTCTGATTACTCCTTTGGTATCTTCAAATATTTCTTAAAGAGTAGAGTAGATAATGGTGATAATCGTATTCTTAAACAAAATATCTTCTTGCGGGAAATATGCAAGAATAATGTAATTTGGGGAGTGGTGTTTAATGCCATTTTCAAACATGCTTCAGTTATATCGCGGCGGTCAGTTTTATTGGTAGGAGAAATTGGAGTACCAGGAGAAAACCACCGACCTGCTGCAAGTTACTGACAAGCTTTATCACATACAGTTGTATCAAGTAGACCTCGCCATGAACAGGGTTGTGAACTCACAACTTTATGCGATGATAGGCACTGATTGCATTGGTAGTCTTAAATCAAGCTACCATACAATCATGACCACGACGACCCCTTATAGCACAACTGCTTAAGGATTAGTGCTAACACTATGGTTAATGAAAACGTTGATATAAAATTCAGGGTTATCGATATGTAACCTTCATCAGGTACGCTCAAAGCAAAAATATTTGAAAGCCAAATGATTTAAAAGTTTTCGGTAGCAAGAAAACCTAAGGGGCTAAACAGCAGTGCCAACATCGGCTATGGTCACACATTATTTGATTTTGATTGTGCTTAACGCCACTTTCAGCAATATTTAAGCTACATCATGGCGAACAAGTTTAGTGGTGGAAGAAGCCGGAGTACCCGGAGAGAACCACCGACCACAGGCAAATAACTGGTAAACTTTATCACTTGCATATGTGAGTCGAGTGCACCCTTTTTGTAATTTACAAAGCTGGGCGCGAACCCACGCCATATTGGTGATAGGCTTATATAAGTTGCTAGGTAATCCAACTGCCTAACTCATTGAGCCACCCGGGCCCTAGTCACCTATGTCTGAGGGAGTAGAACCTTAGTTTTAATAATTATTACGTTATTTAGGAACTGTAAATTTCGATATAAAATATCGAATTAACCATGTCTCTATAATGTCAAAAATATTTTTGTTATCAATGTGTGACGTAAAATTGTTTTTGACATTTACTTCACTGAATTTGGTACTGCTTTGACAACTAGTTTACCTATTTTGTTCCAGTATTGTTATAAATACTGTTATAGTGACAGCCGGAACCTTTGAGCCGTAGTGAAAGCGGGAGGTTTGGCGCTTTAAAATCTGATTCAACCCACCATTTCTTTAGAAATGCCAGTACCAAGTCAGGGTCATTACGTTTTCACAGTTTTCCGGTTGCTGACTGATTTTGTCTGTTTATATACTTACGATGTGTTTTGACTTTCCCTTTGTAAGATTGTTCGGAGTTCGGTAATTGTGTTATTACCCTTATTTTGGAAAGAGGAACTTCCTATCCTCTGTGTATTTTTGGGGGGTTTTTTTGCTGAATGTTGTGTCTTGTTCCCAGTACATTGTCTATACTTGATTACCTTCCGTTTTTCTAACTTACAACATTTATTTTAAGTCTTCACTGAATTTAATCGATTCATTGGTTCTTATTAACAGAAAAATATATTGAGCTTTTAACTGTCTAAAACCAGGAGCTGGATTTTCCAACAACATATGTCCTGGTACGTTTTTGCTGTCGGTGATTTGAGATAAGAGTTGGTCGTTCGTTTAAACTTTCCTTAAAAAAAATTGAAGCTGTCAATTTAAATGTAATTCATAGCACCGTACATATAGGTGTCGCTTTTGAAACAACGTATGATACAACAGTAAATCCGCAAGAACACTAATTTGTTCGGAGTGAAATGTAAATTTTCAATATAAATTATAATTCCGCAGAATATAGACCCTTCACCGTTTCTTCATTAATTATCTTACCTTGAACGAAAGTGCTGGTTAGGTTAGTACCGCTTCCTAAAGATATAAATAAGTCATTAATGTTTATTCAAGTACAGTCCAATCTGCCTTAAGGGCACTCCTATATAACAAATCACTGTCTATAAAGGGCAGCTGCGTTTTCCCCATTAATGTATAGTGCACATGATTTTAACCTGTATAATAAAAAGAGCAACTGCTCCAAAAGGGCAACTTTTCTTATTTCCACCAGTACCCATTATATACATGTTTGATTTTACTAAAAATATACAATTAACTATGATAGAAAATCGTTACTTTGTGAAGATAGAAGCGAAACTGTGCTATGGATAACAATATTTAATATGTACAATTACTGTCTATACTAAGCTGGATGCGTATTTCTTATCATAAAATTTGATTGACTTCCGAATACAGAATAATGATACTTTAACTGTGCATAAAATATGAAATACTGCCATGACGAATCTTGATAATAGTAAGGTATGAAATTAGTGCATGACAGCATAATTTAAAATCATTGAAGCTGGTCAAACCTCTGTTATTTGGGTAAATTCGATATATTTTTAAAGCGACTTAGATCAGATATATATTTTATATGGTTAGAGGGGATTCTTATTTTTTTCATATCACTGAGTAAAATTGTGAAGCGTCTCTCTCTTTAATTTTAAGGAACAACTATTTACAAATTTTCAAATATTTTAATCTCTTGGATTAGGATTTTATTCACAATATAATTACGCCCACGCTCCTCTGAAGAACAATATCTTGTGTTATTTTATTTCTATTACATACACCAAAGGTCAGAGATCAAATTTAATAATAGAACGTTGTAGTTTATTCCTACCTTGAGATCCTGTAGGACCTGGTAGGCCACGATTTCCGGGTGGTCCTGGATAGCCCATTTGTCCCGGATGACCCATTGGTCCAGCAGGACCCATCTTTCCCTGAGGACCAGTTGCTCCCGGTGGCCCTTTTGGTCCAGAATCTCCTTTCAATCCCGCTGGTCCTTGTAATCCTGGTGTACCGGCTGATCCAGTTTCTCCCTTAAGACCAAATGCGCCCTGTGGGCCTGGGATACCGGTCGACCCGGGAGCACCTTCAGGGCCCATCGGTCCTCTGGTGCCTTGGGGCCCGGGAGGTCCTGGTGGTCCTTTATTTTAAATGAAATATAAGAAATATATGATTGATTGATTGATTGATTGATTGATTGATTGATTGATTGATTGATTGATTGATTGATTGATTGATTGATTGATTGATTGATTGATTGATTGATTGATTGATTGATTGATTGATTGATTGATTGATTGATTGATTGATTGATTGATTGATTGATAAACAACTGTGAAATTATTGACAATGGTTGATTTTTAAAACAATATCTAAGTCAATGAAACAATATAGGAACACGTGTTTTAAACATTGTACCAGCTAATATTTATTTCTCATTGCTAAGAGTATGTGTGCCTCTTGTTACGATTTTTCTATTAGATTTTGGCAGTGTTTGCTTTTCTTTTTATGAATGGAAGCAACATATCATCCTTGTCAACCGCTGATCTCCACGTCGATTTATTGTATTTTATTGGTGGGGGGGGTTGTCAGATCATTGAGGCATTTGTTTGCCCTTTATTGTTATGTTTCACTCGTTTTCGTTTGTCAGTCCTATTCAGCTTTCCATACAGTTTCGCACTATTTGATATCTTAGGCTTCACTCATCCTATTTTGCAAATATTGAACATATGAAATTGGATATTCATTAAATACATTCAAATATCTCTTTGTACTTACCTCGTACCTGCTTACCACTTCCGGCAGTACCACCGACACCTGAAAAGTCAAGATGAATATACATCAAACAGAAACTGTTTATTAACTTGATCTTATTTAACCATGGAATTGAAATAAAAATGAATGCTAAGTAGCCACGATATTTAACTCACATAAGCAACCATAAGACTATCAAATATCCTTACATATAATGTTTTACAGATCAAATCACTACCAACATTTGTCAATACGCCGATATTACTGCCATTCCACGAACATTTCACCAATACACTTGACAATATTTTTATACTGTTATGAAAATGCCACGCCTCTACGACAAAAAACAATGAACACACCAAAGGGATAATGAGAAATGCTCAATTGAAAAAGAACAGACAAAAACACCGGCACAAAAAGACGATCGGACAAACAATTATCCATAAAATACTACACAAAAAAACACCATAAATCAAACAGCAAACCCGGGATAAACCCTGGTTGTAGGGGCGAGTAGCTCTTGCACAAAATTAGCATTCACTTAGTACTAGGATTATATATATATCATGTCTGTGGATTCTGTTTGCTAATTATTGGTTTTAATTTTGCTTTAAGTTCCCAAACAGAGCCTCTAAACGGTGTTGCTAAAGATTATTTCGAAGTTATATCTAATATGTACACTTTTATATATCAACATGTCAAGATGTATGTTAACATAATATTACCTGGTGAACCTCTTGGACCAACAGGACCTATTAAGCCCTGTGGACCTTCTGGTCCCATTGGCCCACGACCTCCCTTTTGTCCTGGTAGACCATGAGATCCCTGTGGCCCAGGTTCCCCTTTGCTTCCTGGTTTTCCATTTATTCCAGGTGCTCCGGGAAGAGCAGCATTTCCTTTCGGTCCTATTGCACCGTTTGCTCCAGGCGGCCCTGGTAGACCCGGATTTCCTTTAGATCCAACAGCACCATTAAATCCCGGTTTCCCATCACGACCTGGAGGACCAATAGGTCCGATTGGTCCCAATGCTCCATGTTTTCCTGGAGGTCCAATAGTTCCGATTAGTCCCGGTGTTCCATCTTTTCCTGGTGGTCCAATAGCACCGTTTGATCCCGGTATTCCATCTTTTCCTGGACTTCCAACACCTGGTTCACCTATTTTTTTGTATTATATTCCATTAGTATAATATGCTAATAATGATATAATGCTGTATAATTATTTGCCGAGAGTTTAGTGTAACCCCGCCTCATAATTGTGGTTGTCACAAACCAATACTTCTTACAGCCTTTTGTTGTGAATCGAATATGTGCAGGCTACCATTTTGTTTGATTATGTTTGATGTTGGTGCTTGTGTTCATCAGAGAGTACATTAACCAGTTTAACACTCTCACATATCATATGCCTTTCCTCGACCAGAACCTAGATTCATTTTGTTTTACTGTCTGTGTTTAAAAGCTTGGGGTTTTGGCGAATTAATGGTTTATATTACTTTTGTTGTTTTTTTACCAAAGACCTAACGTTGTTCAAGAGTTATTATATACTACATGTGCATATCATGTTTTTCAACCTTCTACATATAGCACGATTTCCTTTGTTACCACTAAAACCGACTTTGTTAATGATGACTCTACAAGGGATGTCAGTCTGAGAGCAAACGAAGCTAACACCGGGTGAAGAACCTGTTATCATTGTAGCTTCAGTAGAGATGTCAGTCTGAGAGCAAACGAAGCTAACACTGGGTGAAGAACCTGTTATCATTGTAGCTTCAGTAGGGATGTCAGTCTGAGAGCAAACAAAGCTAACACTGGGTGAAGAACCTGTTATCATTGTAGCTTCAGTAGAGATGTCAGTCTGAGAGCAAACAAAGCTAACACTGGGTGAAGAACCTGTTATTATTGCAAATTCAGTTGAGATGTCAGTCTGAGAGCAAACAAAGCTAACACTGGGTGAAGAACCTGTTATCATTGTAGCTTCAGTAGAGATGTCAGCCTGAGAGCAAACAAAGCTAACACTGGGTGAAGAACCTGTTATCATTGTAGCTTCAGTAGAGATGTCAGTCTGAGAGCAAACAAAGCTAACACTGGGTGAAGAACCTGTTATCATTGTAACTTCAGTAGAGATGTCAGTCTGAGAGCAAACAATTTAACACCGGGTGAAGAACCTGTTATCATTGTAGCTTCAGTAGAGATGTCAGTCTGAGAGCAAACAAAGCTAACACTGGGTGAAGAACCTGTTATCATTGTAGCTTCAGTAGAGATGTCAGTCTGCGAGCAAACAAAGCTAACACTGGGTGAAGAACCTGTTATCATTGCAGCTTCAGTAGAGATGTCAGTCTGAGAGCAAACAAAGCTAACACTGGGTGAAGAACCTGTTATTATTGCAGCTTCAGTAGAGATGTCAGTCTGAGAGCAAACAAAGCTAACACTGGGTGAAGAACCTGTTATTATTGCAGCTTCAGTAGAGATGTCAGTCTGAGGGCAAACAATGCTAACACTGGGTGAATAACCTGTTATCATTGTAGCTTCAGTAGAGATGTCAGTCTGAGAGCAAACAAAGCTAACACTGGGTGAAGAACCTGTTATCATTGTAGCTTCAGTAGAGATGTCAGTCTGAGAGCAAACAAAGCTAGAACTGGGTGAAGAACCTGTTATTATTGTAGCTTCAGTAGAGATGTCAGTCTGAGAGCAAACAAAGCTAACGCTGGGTGAAGAACCTGTTATCATTGTAGCTTCAGTAGAGATGTCAGTCTGAGAGCAAACAAAGCTAACACTGGGTGAAGAACCTGTTATCATTGTAGCTTCCGTAGAGATGTCAGTCTGATAGCAAACAAAGCTAACACTGGGTGAAGAACCTGTTATCATTGTAGCTTCAGTAGAGATGTCAGTCTGAGAGCAAACAAAGCTAACACTGGGTGAAGAACCTGTTATCATTGTAGCTTCATTTGTATGAATTGTTTTATCCAATCTTTTTATGTTATCCAATCTTTTTATGCTATTTCATCATGGTCGTGAGTGTCTGGTAGTTGGGTTTACAGCTACCTGTGCAATCAGTGAATATCACCACTAAAGTTGTCAGTTCAAATCTCACTCATGGTGAGGTTCACTCGATACAATATTTTCTGATAACATTTGTCAATGACTTGTGGCAGGTCGGTGGGTTTCTCTGGGTACTCTGGTTTCCTCCATCAATAAAACTGACCACCACGATTTAACTGAAATATTGTTGAAAGTGGTGTTAAGCATACATTTCTACTTACCTTTAAAACCTCTCCAACCTGAAAAACAAAATAGTAAGAAAAAGATGAACGTACCAAAGGGAGATAATCAGAGGACGTAAAAGTTTTATCTTTTACATTTACATGTTCAATAGATAAACCTATCACATAAGTCGTATTCGTATGCATATGACCGTTGTGGCTGCGATCGCACAGTAGCTTCCGTATATATAGTAAGAAGAGTTTGAAGATACCAAAGTGGTAATCAGAATCCGTATATCGATGAGGAACAGACAACACAATGGCCAAAAGTAAAAGGACAAAAGGACAAACAGCGATCCACAAAACATACACATAAAACTAAAAAACAATTAGTGTCTATCAAAATCCAATTAAAACCGGTGTGAATGCAAGTGCTCCGGAAGGGTTATATAATCATGTTCCACTAGTGACACCCTTTTCCTTCTATTATACAAGATAATTAGATGGAACCGTTAAAAGCTACTCAGACAAGGCTACGTTGCATCTAGCTTGAAGTCATCGCTACCAAATTTCTACGATCGTCATCACGAACTGGTTGACGTTACAAAACTTTCGTTTCTCAAATGCAGATGGATCTTTTCCCATTTATGTATATTGCTCTTCCCTCCATCACCAACAAAACGTTTCTTTAATATATAGGCAACTAGGTGGGCGAGCACCTGGGTTCACCGTCGGTCTGTGTTGTCCATTCTTGATTCCCCTTCGGTTTTCTCAAACGTTCATTAAACAAATTTTGCAATTTCTGTTCGATTTTAAATTACAGGATCTGTTGTATTCACGAATTAGGGTCTAACTTCTTAATATATAAGTCCAATATATTTATGATTAGCTGAGTAATAGAATTTTTCGAGTTCTCGATAATGAGTTTTGGAAATAAATATGTTCATGTTATCATTGTGACCAATAAGAATCCGTAAATCGAAGAAGGACAGACAACACAATGGTCAAATGAAAAATGGCAAAAGGAAAAACAACGATCTACAAAACATACACATAAAACTAAAGATCCAGTAACACGAACCCCACTAAAAACCGGGGGTGAACTCATGTGCTCCGGAAGGGTAATCAGTTCCTGCTCCACTAAATGTACCCGTCGTGTTAATCAAGTTACAAATCCGCCTTTTAACAAGCGATATTAAAATCAATTTCAGCTCGATTTTCATTCATGTCCATTAACCTACAGTTTTGTCTCTTTTCTTTATTTATTTGTTAAATCTGTGATTAATCTAAGACATACCTCTCCACCCTCTTTCGCCTATTTTTCCAGTAGGTCCAGGTTTCCCATTTTTGCCGGCGACTCCTGGTCTTCCTAGCAATAGTAAAAATGAAAACAAAAATTCCATTAAATTGGGAAACCTTCATCTGGTATGTTCGAAAGACTAGAAAACCAAATATTTGTAAAATCCTTGGGAACAATAAAACCAAAGGACCTAAACAGGACAGCCAAAATCATCTAAGGTCCCCTATGCCTGTGGGAGGAGAACCTTAGTTTTATCAATAATTATTACATTATTTAGGCTGATATGATTGATTTTTGGTGTTTAACGCCACTTTCAGCAATATTCCAGCTATACCATGGCGACACATTATTTAGGAACTGCAAATGTCAATATTAAATATATCTAATAAACATTGCCATTCTAATATAATTTGTGTTCCTCATAAAGTTATATTTCTGCGGAATTATATATTCTAAGCTCAAACCAAAATCTCCCTTACAAATTAAAACGACTGCCTCCTTACCTGTTAAGCCTCTTAAACCTGGTCTACCTGTAAACAAGAAAAAATTAATTAATCAGAAAAATTAAATTCACAAATATATTTAGAGATTAGACACCTAAAACACAGTTTAACTTTTTAACAAAAATATAAAATATGACATGAAAAAAGTTTTCAAATATGTTTTCAAATAAGCATTATAGATGAAATTGAAGCGAATTTAATAAACCTTAAATTTTAATTTATTAAGTGGTGCATACAGTCTTTAATCATTTAGAATAATGAAGATATTCACCGTTCTGTCCCTTTTCTCCTTGAGGTCATAAAAATAGATACAAAACATTCCAAAGTTCATTTTTATAGGATTTAAAATAGAACGATTTCAGCATCAATTGACATTAAATAAATCCTTTTATCATTCTATCCTGTAATAATAATAATTTGTTGCTCTCAAATACAAATGCCACGAATATGACAAACGCAGAGTATACATGTCCGAAAGAATATTTCAGCAGGGATTTATTTTCCTTCTGGTGCCACATTACATGTGTACTTTAACCTCGGTTACTGCTCAATTTTCAATTTTCAGTGTAATGTTTTGTAGATCGTTGTTTGTCCTTTTGTCCTTTTTCTTTGGTCCATTGTGTTGTCTGTCCTTCTTCGATTTCTGGATTCTAATTACCCCGTTGGTATCTCCAAGCCTCTGGTTATTGTCTTGTTTGTCCTTTTTGTCCTTTCTTTTGGGTCCATTGTGTTGTCTGTCCTTCTTCGATTTCCGGATTCTAATTACCCCGTTGATATCTTCAAGCCTCTGGTTATTGTCTTGTTTGTCATTTTGCGATTAACGGCTTCGGATTACTCCTTTGGTACGTTCAAACCTTTCTGGTGTAAAGTGATGACCTGTGTACAAATTCTAAACAACAGTTCAAACTGACACAATGACAAATGTAAACCAAAAGCTGAGAAAAAAGCCGGAAGTAATAACAGATGTTTCGGAGGGTTAGTTTGTTTCATACGAAAAGTCTGAAGATACCTAACTGGAGCCATACATGCAAGGACAGAAAATACAATGGCCAAAAATATTAGGACAAAAAGACAAACACCGATCTACCAAACATTACCTAGAAACTAAAAGTTGAGCAACACGAAACCCACTAAAAACCGGAGTTCCTTTTCCACATGTGGCACTCATCGTTCTTCCAGGAGTTCATATATAGTTCAAATGTTTTTGAATAATTCAAATAATGCATGAATACCACCCACTGTTTAATATACTATGATATATCTACTTGGTTAATAGTTACATTAGAAAAAAAGACACAAACTATTTTATTTGTTTTTTAATTTTACCTACCAGCTACTCCTGGTCTGCCTGTAAAGAAAAAAGACACAAACTATTTTATTTGTTTTTTAATTTTACCTACCAGCTACTCCTGGTCTGCCTGTAAAGAAAAAAGACACAAACTATTTTATTTGTTTTTTAATTTTACCTACCAGCTACTCCTGGTCTGCCTGTAAAGAAAAAAGACACAAACTATTTTATTTGTTTTTTAATTTTACCTACCAGCTACTCCTGGTCTGCCTGTAAAGAAAAAAGAAACAATTATTATGTATGTTGCTTTTTGGGTTTTTTTTTGCATCCTTTCAGAAAATATTTCTTGTATCTCTGATATCTACGTTTTTATTACTATCACTTGGTCGATACCTCTGCTGGTGGAATGTTAATCCCCACGGTAATACCGCCCAGTAGTCAATGATTCGACATGGTTTATTAGATAAATATTTGTTCATCAAATTTGCGGTTCCTAAATTATGTAATTATTTTTAAAACTAAGATTCTCCTACCCCAGGCATAGGTGATTTTGGCTATACTGTTTAGACCCTTTGGCTTTATTGCTCCTAGATACTTTAATTATTTGACATTCAAATATTTTACCTTTGGGCGCACTAAATTTGATATCTGCATGTTTATTTCTATTTATTTGTACACCCTTTTATTCATACATAAGACTTCTGATGACTGATTGATATCTACATTGTGTGCACTGTTCATGTAACTATTCTACAAAGATTGATTAAGAAATAAATCATGGAAGCCAGAATGTGCTGGGAGTTTTAACATGGATTGGCGGATATTAGTATTTCATCCCGAGCAAGAACTGAGGGATAAAATTTACTAATATCCGCCAACCCATGTTAAAGCTCAAAACACATTCTTGCTTCCATGATTTATTTCGAATCTGATATGTCTAAGAGTACAAATTAAGACGGTAGTATACTTTGAGTGGAAGACGGTAATTTATATTAACGCTTGCGGAAAATGTCGCACACAATTTAACTCGAATAATACTGCGCCCTCTATCGGCATTATTCGGGTTACAATTTATGCTGCCAATGGAAAAGTCAGTCACATTCACCGACGCATGTGCTAATGAGATTATACCGAATGGATAACTCGCTCGTTTGTTAACAAAGCGAAAGAAGGAGGTGATGTTAGAATTAAGAAATAATTGATGAAAGGGGTAAGTTTGTTGGGGATTTTAATATGAGTAACATTATCTGCGTAACAATTTTACCCCGAGCGATAGCGAGAGGTAAAATTTGCGCAGATAATGTTACCAATATTAAAATCTCCAACAAACTTACCCCTTCCATACATTATTTCTATTCTAATAGGACATATACAGTAAATTTTTAATCCACATTCCTTTATAGTGTACCCATATTAACATTTCCAACAAACTTACTCCTTCCGTAAATTATGTCTATGACGTGCTGTTTTGGCTTTGTAAATAAAAGGGTATAATAGAACAGCCAATTACGTCATGATCATGAGCGCATGTAAGTCATAATAAATCGGGGATTGTTATACCCTTTTGTTTACAAAGCCAAAACAGCACGTCATATTAGAATAGATCACAAAACACGCAGTGCTAAACCGTACTGACGTGTGGTTCATTTACATTACATTTGCGCTGTACTGTGCTTACCAGTTAGTCCACGCATACCAGGTCGTCCTGTGAAAGAAAACAGATTTTAAGCGAATACGGTTGAAAGCAATTTTATTGCAATCTTATTTTGATAGATACGATATTGTCACCATTTGCATAGGATTTAGTTTTTGATGTTGTGTTCATGATTATTGATTGATGTACAGTGATATGCCATTTACAACAATATAGCAGATAATTGTTGTATCACGAACAGTTGTATCATGTTCACCTCATCATGTGAATCCAAGTTCTTCGACATAGAAAGGTAGCTATGCAACCAAAAGCAGCAACAGTCCAAAGGTGAAACAAAGAACGAAACCTTAGGATAAAGATATTCTCAAAAAAACATTTGAAAACAAACATGTGTTCAGAGTTCATTCCCAAAGAAATGCTATATACGTAAATGAGCATGTGGGACTATCCAGCATTGAACTTAGACACAGAATCAAGTATAGCAACGACATTTATATGGCACGCATTGTTCATTGACAACATGGTCATTCATTTTATGTTGTGTCCAGCTTATTATTACTTCAGTAAAGTTATCATGAGAAGCTTAGTGCTACAAAAAATTATCCTTTTTTATTGCTGTAATTGTTAATTATAAATGTTTAAGCTTATCATTCAAACCTGGAGGTCCGACATCTCCGGCAGGTCCGGCTGGACCGACAGCTCCGGCAGGTCCAGGAGGTCCGGGTTGTCCAGCTACATTAGCTCCTTGAGATGCATCTCCGGGTGCCCCTTGAACATAAATCATTTTATATTTAAATAAACAGTTGTAGTGTGTTCTGTATAATAGTATACACTTATTGCCTTTATATGGGGTGAAATTAGAAAGTTGTCAACGTGAGTCTGTGATTTAATATCAGTAATTCATTTCGTTTTCCTTTTAATGCAAGATGATATCTGCTGATCCTGTACATAAAAGAGATCTTACCCTAAAAAATATTTTTTTCCCATTTTCTGCATTAATTAGTATGCGAAGATAATCGTTATTTTAATTGTTGTTTATAGATACATGTACCCTGAGCTAACGTTGTGGGCTCAAATCCTGCTCAAGCGAGGTGTACTCGAGACAACAATATGTGATAAAGTTTGTCAGTGACTTGTGATAGGTCGGTGGTTTTCTCCGGGTACTTTGGTTTTCTCCATCAATAAAACTGACCGCAACGATATAACTGAAATATTATTGAAACACCACAGCCCTAATCATAACCAACCATGTACCATGAATGGGTAATGGATGTTTAATGCCACTTTCAACTGTATTTTAGCTTTATTGGCCTAGGGAAACCGTGACAGATCCACAGTCATAGTTGTAAATTGTGCCATTGTCAAAATAGATAATAAATAAGGGTAATAACAACATTACCGAACTCCGAACAATCTTACAAAGGGAAAATCAAAACTCATAAGTATATAAACAGACAAAATCAGTCAACAACCGGAAAACTGAGAAAACCGTAATGACCCTGACTTGGTACGTCAGAGACAACCAATGGGGCAATCAAGAATGGTAAGCTTTATTTAGAGAATATGATGATTCGGCACTGTGATTTACTAGACTACAATTCTGAGCAGCATTGTTATAGTGATAGTTTTATACATACACATGTGGGTCATCTACGACCTATTATTATGTCTTCAAGGCAACTAGTGAGTTCGAACCCCGTTCATGGCGAGGTGTACTCGATACAACATTATGTGATAACGTTTTTCAGTAACTTCTTTCTCCTGATACTCCGGTTTCCTCCACTAACTGACCACCACGATATAACTGAACTATTGTTGAAAGTGGCGTTAAACACCATAAACCAACCAACCATCAAGGCAACTAGTTGTTGTTCTTAGTGATGTGTGCTTGGTGTAGAAACACCGGTGCTTGAACTCATGATCTACGCAATCGAAGTGAGCGCACTATTATATCACCCTTCTATAAATAGAAATGTGGCTACACTTGGTTACCATGACTTCTGTCGTTGATTTTACTTCTTAGTTCTTGGTGGAGAAGCAGGAAATACCATTTATTGTCAAATTGTGCTTGACTGACATGGAATGAGGATCGAATCCACATTCTGTTGTACTCTTGTGGAATACGTGAATCATTACACTGCTGAGGCGTTTTGAATTACATTGAAAAATATATACATACATCAATATTAAGTGAACCATCACATTACCGAGGCGTTTTCAATAACATTGAAAAATAGATAAATACATCAATATTCAGTGAACCATCACATTACCGAGGCGTTTTCAGCGACATTGAATAATAGATTCACCCATTAGCTATAGAACACCATGACATTAGTATAACAAATATAGTTAACGTCTTAAATGATTAAACCTTCAGCAAGTAACTAAGATATAATGGCTATTATGGAAGCGTAAACAGGCTTATTATATATATACAGACATGCATGAATCACAAACAAAGCAAAACATTTTTATCTTTCTTTCTTTCTTTCTTTCTTTCTTTTTTATGTGTAAGAAAATGAGTATTATCCTGTTAAGACTGAATTACTATAATGAACAGCTTTATCTCAAGACCTAGACATTCTTTGCTATACCAAAATTACAGTTTCAAGACAAAAATACTATATTGAACATATCTATTTTAATATTTAAATAGTCTTTATTATATCAAACCAGATAGACATTAGAGTATAATACCCTGTTGCCACAAATCTTCAGAGCAGGATATCTAATCTTTTAAATATAGTAATTGAAATTGTCAAAATGTATGACTACGCGGGTAAACATGTATTGACCAGGCAGAACTATGAAACGCCCTTATTTATATTTTTAATATACTGTTGACCTTGTTCTCGTCCATCATATGTTTCAAATATTTGCCAATGGACTTGAAGAAACACACAAACAATCAATATAGTGATTAGTATGAAATAATTAAAAATATTTAGTATACACTCAAAATATATCATGTTTATTAAAGTGTTAATTTAGGATGCAGCACAAAGCATAACAAACGATATATTCTGCCTTTCATAATAATAATAATGATAATTATAGCTATATACAGTCAAATATGTATTAAGAGGTCATCTTTGGGACAAAGACAAAGTGGCCTGATAAGATATGTGACCTCTTAAAAGAGGTTCAATTCAAATGAAATTTTATATGACTGGACAAGGAAAAGGGGACCTTTTAATACAGGTGACTGCTTAATAGAAGTGACTGCATGAGCATGTTTGACTGCCTATATAGCATATAAAAGGGACCGACCATTTAACTTGAAGGGGGGGGGGGGGGT
The DNA here is from genome assembly GCA_963680875.1 of Bathymodiolus brooksi. NCBI lineage: Eukaryota > Metazoa > Mollusca > Bivalvia > Mytilida > Modiolidae > Bathymodiolus > Bathymodiolus brooksi. Next base: position 68,822,815 of record OY804586.1, read on the forward strand.
TATGGTTTTTTGTTTCGTTCAGAAAAATTTTTTTTGGACAACACGATAGTTAGATTATTTTTATTTTTGTCGCAAATTTTTTTTCCAGAATATAACATTAGCTTATATGACAAAAACTCTGAATCAGATTTTGTTTTTCCTCCACCAAAACAGAATATTTTTTTCAGCAACATTGGGAATCAGAATATTTGTTTAGAAAAAAACCATACCCCCCCCCCCTTTCAAGTTAAATGGTCGTTCCCTAATGTGACTGTTTTTGGCATACCTGGTTTACCTGGTCGTCCTACAAAATAACACCATTTCATGTACATGTCTGAGCTTACAGCCTATGTATACGCTCCCGAAGTTCGGGAGCGTTAATGGTAGAAGTGTGAATAGGTACTATGGCACTTCAAAATCTTCAACAATATGGCTGCCAAACCGGAAATAAATTAAAAGAAAAATCACGTGACCTAAACCGGAACTCTAGTCGAAATAAAAATGAAACAATGTTCGGTAGCGGATACGAAAACTGTCCGGAGTTTGGAGTTTTAGGTGGTGTTATTATTAAGCTTGATATTTTGTAAACAGGAAGACAAATTACTGTTCTTCGGGAGCGTTTCGGGTTGCACCTGCCTCATATTAGAATGTTATTAAAGAAAAGGTTGTGTGCACTAAATTAAATATCTTCGTTTTTGTTAATACTAACATACTTATAAAAAAATGTATACAAGTGGGAAAAATCAATGTGTGTGGTTTTATTTCCGGAAGATAAAGGCAATATACTCCATATACTGTCTTTAGTATATGTTTTCTTTAATGTTTTGAATTGCTATGAATTTGCATTTCTGGTAATTTAGCTTTAAAGCAGTACAAATCGTACAAATGTTTTCTACGCATAGATGGCAATTATAAAGATTAAATATATTATGCATAAAGATTAAGATTAGGACTCGATGTTCTTTGCTCAACCAGCTCTATGCGTGTGCTGATATTTTACTCACATGCGGAGAACATCAGCAAGACCGCATCATCTCACTGAGAAGGAGATGGACCCCATAAAAATAGTCTAAACATGCCATTTTTTTTATTAAAGTAGCTATGTCAAGATTGGGAAGTGAGTGGTCATGTGCTAGGGTTGTCCACTTTGCCCATGTTTCTATGATTTTGCGATTATAATTTAGAGCTGCTCCGACAGTGTGCACTGCTATGTTTTGTTTTTTATTTCATCTCATCTACCAGCAATTAAGTATATCCTTGAAGATATATTGTAAGAATCTTACTAATTAAATTCTTAAATGTTAAATAGAAAAAAAATAGAGTCGACAAGTCAATGTCATTAAAATTTTCAACAAACATAAATTCAATAGTTAACGACACACAAGATCATCTTAATTTTAAACATTAACAGCATATGATGACAGTTAGTAGGTACACGGTTTTTTTTGACAATGTATTCATACATTTAAATGAAATGTTTGTCATTTATGTTCTAAAAACAAGACAGAGCACAAAGGCTGAGCTGGTTTATCTGTTAAAATGGCTTTTTGTTTTCTTATCAGAATCCGTGATTACGTCGTGGTCGTGGTCGCGACCGTAAGTTAGTTGGATTTGCAACTATCTATGCAATCAGAGCATATCACCCCTAACGTCTCGAGTTCAAATCCCGCTCAGGCGAGGTGTACTCGATACAACATTATGTGATAAAGTTTGTCAGTGACTTGCAGCAGATCGGTGGTTTTCTCCGCGTACTCTGGTTTCCTCCACCAATAAAACTGACCGCCACGATATAACTGAAATATTGTTGAAAGTGGCGTTAAACACAATAACACTAACCCTCGAAGGATTACAGATGATATAAATAATAAGAGTTAGTTTCATTGAATTTTGCATAAAGAGGGATCCTTTGGCAGCATTAACGATTTGGGGTTAGTGTTATCTTGTTTAACGCCACTTTCAATAATATTTCAGTTATATTGAGGAGATCATTTTTTTGGCGAAGGAAACAGGAGTACCCGAGAAAATCTGCAGCAAGTCGCTGACAAACTTTATCACATAATGTTGTATCGAGTACACCTCGACATGAGCAGGGTCGAACTCACAACATTAGTGGGATATGTACTTATTGCACAGGTAGTTGTAAATCCAACTACCATGCGATCACGATCACGACGGACCCTGTCAACATTGAAGGGGAATAACTTCTGTACAAGCGTGAAGAAAACTAATAATTTTAGAATCAAAGTTTGAAATATGAAAATGGTCTGGTTATTCGTCACTTCGTTGTTTTTCCTTAAATATTTCATGTAAAAAACATTTTTATTTTCAAAAAAAAATATACAGATGTCATTTAATGACCAACTTTGTGAAATAATATAATAAATATATAAAATATGGTACTAAAACATTTGATTAATAATTTGAAGAAAAAATTATTTGTGTCAATTGCAATACACAAATGTACATGCGCATAGTTATAATTAATTAATTAATTAATTAATTCAATCTGAAAAGAGGAAATTATCTGCTTTACCTAGGATGTTAATCAATCTACCTGCCACAGGTAAAAACTATAACAAGGTGTTACAGATTAAATGTGTTTATTTTGATTTCCATTTTATACTGAATGTCTTCAATACATGACAATGACTTTGTTACACACTGTATTCTAGTTAAGCCTGAATGTCATCAATACATGACAATGACTTTGTTACACACTGTATTCTAGTTAAGCCTGAATGTCATCAATACATGACAATGACATTGTTACACACCGTATGCTAGCTAAGCTTACATGTTTGTTGTATCTTTTCAAATAAGTGGTTGGGGTCATTTCAGGGTTCATATCGTCAACAGACCAATCAACATTAAACCTACTTGTTATTTACGTTATGTGTGTTTGTTTGCGAATAGTGGTGTCCAACACATATTGTCTTGTGTTTTTGCTTTGTTTTTCTTCGTCTCGTGTACCCGAAGATGTCAGTGTCCCTGGATTTTACATTTTTGATCGCCTCTTCAGTATTCTTAAACGAATATCTTATAACCGAGTACGTATCAAGAGCTGTTGTCCGATTGGTCATACGTTCCGATAGTCAATGAAAGATTACCTGACATGAGTCAAATGGGATGTCTTTAGATGGTTAGTGTATCGCAAAAAAATCAATAAAAAAGGTGCAAGAAATAATTGCAGACACCAAAGAATGAATCAGAAGCTGTAAATCGAAAGACAGACAATATAATGGCCAAATAAACATCCAATTCGAATTAAATTTTAAACTTAATTAAATCTACAATCAATATCGATTTTATAATTGTCAATAATCTTGGGACATAAATACAACAAGTAAAATGTTTGTTACATACCTGTTAATCCTCTCATTCCAGGCCTACCTGTTAATGACAAAACAAGATACCACGTGTTATGTTCTTTAATAACCAAGGATTAACATTAAGATTTATTGGTTACTAGTGTTTAACACCAGTTTCGACAACGTTTCAGTTATATCGTATTGATTAGGTTTAGGGTTCTGGTGAATGGTTCAAGTGTGCAAGCAAACAAAGTTGCCCATCGCGTACTCGGGTGGCAGTAAAGGGTACCCTCTCGATAGTGGGTTGTTAGGCTATAATACGGAAAGTCTGGACGTGGATCACAATGGTCAACATGCATGGAGAAGCCACGCTCCAAGCAGGTTAAATACCTCCTTTGTATATTTCGAACAAGTGTAGGGTTGTGGCCGCTACAATTTACTTAATGCTTCGTCCTTACGAAACTCTCCATACTTTCCCAGTTTCCATGGTGGAGCAAATCCCCTTCTTGATTCCATATTATTTGTTCTTGTCCTGCATATTGCTGAAATACTGCTAGCTGGACGTTAAGAAGTCATTAATACTGCTAGCTGGACGTTAAGAAGTCATTAATACTGTTAGCTGGACGTTAATAAGTCATTAATACTGCTAGCTGGACGTTAAGAAGTCATTAATACCGCTAACTGGACGTTAAGAAGTCAGTAATACTGCTAGCTGGACGTTAAGAAGTCATTAATACTGGTAGCTGGACGTTAAGAAGACATTAATACTGTTAGCTGGACGTTAATAAGTCATTAATACTGCTAGCTGGACGTTAAGAAGTCATTAATCAATCGAACATATTAGGAAAATACAGAACCCTAATAAAACCATCGATATCTAGTACTCGTCACCAGTGGTGATAATCAATGATTCTTGATCTAGATGTAGCTCCAAATAAATATATACCATACAATCGTTGCTCCTCCCCCCCCCCCCCCGCCCCCCCCCCCCCCCCCCCCCCACCCCACCCCGGATTCATTTAAAGAAACATGCAATTATCAAAAGGAAATGAATCCCTGTAACCGGTTTATAGCGCCACAATTTGGTGGTTGTCCAAAGCCAGGATCTGGATTTCTAGCCCCATGAGTAATGGTATGTTTATGTTCACTGATTTGTTGTTCGTTTTGTTAATACTGGTGGAATCGTTTACCATCGCTGTTTAAAATTTCTTTTTATAATTGCATTTAGTTAAGCTAGACGACATAACGTATGCATGTACCGAATATGCTTTAGATGTTGAACTTCGTCAGTTTTGGAGGCACAAATTAAAATATTCTACATGTAAATGCTAGATTGATTGTTCACTAGGTATAGCTTCACTATGTATTGAAATACTGACTATTTATGGTTACAATACATGGGCAATTAAGAAGAAAACATATAGAACTGACCATTAGCTCCAGCGGGTCCTGCAGGGCCATCTTTCCCAGGATCACCTACAAATTATCAAAGAGCATGCAAAAGTCTAATGAATATAGAATAAACAGTAACGTAATTGACCTATATTAAAACTCTCAGTAACTCAATGGAGTGTTTTAAGAACATAGAGTAACTCAAAGACACCTATTCTAAAAACCTTAAGTAACTCATTGGAGAATATTAAAGACATGTATTTCATATCAGTTCTAAATTCGCCTTTTTCATTGGCGTAGACATGGTCATGTGTCATGCATTAATCTGCGTTAAAGGAATCAACCAGTCATTATCATGTTAATGACCGCTCGAGGTCTTAGAGTTGCGTCCCTTTTTTAAAACGCAACAGAGATCGTGCAGTTGTCAATGTAAACCAACATGGTACTAAAATGAGCGAAATTATTTAGAAAGTCTTATTTCCTTCAATGAAATAAAAATATAATAGTTACTTATGCATAGGGCAGTATCGTGATATATAGACTGCCCTTGGGACATTCTATTAATCACGATAATGCCCTTGGGACAGTCTATTAATCAGGATAATACCCTTGGGACAGTCTATTAATCAGGATAATGCCCTTGGGACAGTCTATTAATCAGGATAATGCCCGTGGGACAGTCTATTAATCAGGATAATACCCTTGGGACAGTCTATTAATCACAATAATGCCCTTGGGACAGTCTATTAATCAGGATAATACCATTGGGACAGTCTATTAATCAGGATAATGCCCTATGCATAATAATGTCCATCGATGGCCATTACAGATACATTGACTTTAATGAAAATCTCAATCTACAAACACAATACCTGAAAGTCCTGGTTTTCCTGGTCGTCCTAAAAATAAATAAATAAATAAATAAATAAATAAATAAATAAATAAATAAATAAATAAATAAATAAATAAATAAATAAATAAATAAATAAATAAATAAATAAATAAATATTTTAACATGTTAATGCCATTGAAATATTATCAATTCCAGAACAATTAGCATACAAATTCCAACGAAAAAACGTAGAAACGGAAGTAACATACAATGATTCTTCTAGTATACAAAATAATAAACAAGACCCCTCACTCTTCTGGCTTGGTACAGGCACTTCAATATTTGTAAAATCTTTAATATTATCAGTATAACAATTGACCATTTATTAGCAGATTAATTGTTTTGTGTATTTATTAATTTATTTTTATGCCATTCGGACTACAGCATTTTACATTCGGATTGTGATCTGTTTAAAGATACTAAAGCTGTAATCAGAGGCCGTAAATTCAAGACAGAAAGACAATGCAATAACCAAACGAAAACACAACCACAAAAAAAAAACATGTATTCAAAATCACTACACAGAAAACTAAACATTAAACAACATGAACAACCTAAAGGGGTACAGAAGGGTTAAACATTAAACAACATGAACACCTAAAGGGGTACAGAAGGGTAAAACATTAAACAACATGAACACCCTAAAGGGGTACAGAAGGGTAAAACTATTAAACAACATGAACACCCTAAAGGGATACGGAAGGGAAAAACATTAAACAACATGAACAACCTAAAGGGGTACAGAAGGGTAAAACATTAAACAACATGAACAACCTAAAGGGGTACAGAAGGGTAAAAGATTAAACAACATGAACAACCTAAAGGGGTACAGAAGGGTAAAACTATTAAGCAACATGAACACCCTAAAGGGATACGGAAGGGTAAAACATTAAACAACATGAACACCCTAAAGGGGTACAGAAGGGTAAAACATTAAACGACATGAACAACCTAAAGGGGTACAGAAGGATAAAACATTAAACAACATGAACACCCTAAAGGGGTACAGAAGGGTAAAACATTAAACAACATGAACACCCTAAAGGGATACGGAAGGGTAAACAATAAGCAACATGAACACCCTAAAGGGATACAGAAGGGTAAACATTAAGCAACATGAACACCCTAAAGGGGTACAGAAGGGTAAAACTTTAAGTAACATGAACACCCTAGAGGGGTACGGAAGGGTAAACAATAAGCAACATGAACACCCTAAAGGAGTACAGAAGGGTAAAACATTAAACAACATGAACACCCTAAAGGGGTACAGAAGGGTAAAACTATTAAACAACATGAACACCCTAAAGGGATACGGATGGGTAAAACATTAAACAACATGAACACCCTAAAGGGTTATAGAATGGTAAAACATTAAACAACATGAACACCCTAAAGGGGTACGGAAGGGTAAACATTAAGCAACATGAACATCCTAAAGGGATACAGAACGGTAAATTATTAAACATCATGAACACCCTAAAGGGGTACAGAAGGGGAAAAAATTAAACAACATGAACACCCTAAAGGGATACGGAAGGGTAAAACATTAAACAACATGAACACCCTAAAGGGGTACAGAAGGGTAAAACATTAAACAACATGAACACCCTAAAGGGATACGGAAGGGAAAAACATTAAACAACATGAACATCCTAAAGGGGTACAGAAGGGTAAAACATTAAACAACATGAACACTCTAAAGGGATACGGAAGGGAAAAACATTAAACAACATGAACACCCTAAAGGGATATGGAAGTGTAAAACATTAACCAACATGAACACCCTAAAGGGATACGGAAGCATAAAACATTAAACAACATGAACACCATAAAGGGATACGGAAGGGTAAAACATTAAACAACATGAACACCCTAAAGGGATACGGAAGCGTAAAACATTAAACAACATGAACACCCTAAAGGGATACGGAAGCGTAAAACATTAAACAACATGAACAACCTAAAGGGGTACAGAAGGGTAAAACATTAAACAACATGAACACCCTAAAGGGGTACAGAAGGGTAAAACATTAAACAACATGAACACCCTAAAGGGATACGGAAGGGAAAAACATTAAACAACATGAACACCTAAAGGGGTACAGAAGGGTAAAACATTAAACAACATGAACACTCTAAAGGGATACGGAAGGGAAAAACATTAAACAACATGAACACCCTAAAGGGATATGGAAGTGTAAAACATTAACCAACATGAACACCCTAAAGGGATACGGAAGCGTAAAACATTAAACAACATGAACACCCTAAAGGGATACGGAAGGGTAAAACATTAAACAACATGAACACCCTAAAGGGATACGGAAGCGTAAAACATTAAACAACATGAACACCCTAAAGGGATACGGAAGCGTAAAACATTAAACAACATGAACAACCTAAAGGGGTACAGAAGGGTAAAACATTAAACAACATGAACACCCTAAAGGGATACGGAAGGGTAAAACATTAAGCAACATGAACACCCTCAAGTGATACAGAAGGGTAAACATTAAACAACATGAACACCCTAAAGGGGTACAGAAGGGTAAAACATTAAACAACATGAACACCCTAAAGGGATACGAAGGGTAAAACATTAAACAACATGAACACCCTAAAGGGGTACAGAAGGGTAAAACATTAAACAACATGAACACCCTAAAGGGATACGGAAGGGAAAAACATTAAACAACATGAACATCCTAAAGGGGTACAGAAGGGTAAAACATTAAACAACATGAACACCCTAAAGGGATACGGAAGGGTAAAACATTAAACAACATGAACACCCTAAAGGGGTACAGAAGGGTAAAACATTAAACAACATGAACACCCTAAAGGGATACGGAAGCGTAAAACATTAAACAACATGAACACCCTAAAGGGGTACAGAAGGGTAAAACATTAAACAACATGAACACCCTAAAGGGATACGAAGCGTAAAACATTAAACAACATGAACACCCTAAAGGGGAATAGAATGGTAAAACATTAAACAACATGATCACCCTAAAGGGGTATAGAAGGGTAAAACATTAAACAACATGAACACCCTAAAGGGGTACAGAAGGGTAAATTGTTCCTGCTTATCCAGTCACTAAAGTGACGAGGGAGGGTAGGGAGTTCCTGCTTCTCTTATGAAGCTCGTCGTATTACTGATGTCAAAAACCATCCAGTGATATGTAATATTCGGTGACAAGCTATGAACAAGGAGAGAAGGAGGAAATTGTGTCTACGACAAACGGAAGAAATGGTTGAAGATACCAAAGTGGTAATCGAAGTACAATGACCATAGAACAATGAACAAAAAGACAAGCAATGATTTACAAAACACTATGCAGAAACAGAAAAGACAGAACAACAAGAAACTCACTAAAGTGTTCAGTAAGGGTAAGTAGTTCCTCCTTCACTAGTGACACTCGTCGTATTGCATATCTTAGCAATCAGGAGATATCTATATCACATGGTGTTCGTATCCTTTAACAGTAACACAACGGATGTCACTAGTGGAGCAGGAGAGTTGGCGGGGGTTTATTGGGGTTCGTATTGCTCGATCTTTAGTTTTGTGTCGTGGTTTGTATTTTATTGTTTGTCCTTTTTCCTTTGGTTATTGTATTGTCTGTCCTTCTTCTTTTGGTTATTGTATTGTCTGTCCTTCTTCTTTTGGTTATTGTATTGTCTGTCCTTCTTCTTTTGGTTATTGTATTGGCTGTCCTTCTTCTTTTGGTTATTGTATTGTCTGTCCTTCTTCTTTTGGTTATTGTATTGTCTGTCATTCTTCTTTTGGTTATTGTATTGTCTGTCCTTCTTTTGGTTATTGCATTGTCTGCCCTTCTTCTTTTGGTTATTGCATTGTCTGTCCTTCTTCTTTTGGTTATTGCATTGTCTGCCCTTCTTCTTTTGGTTATTGTATTGTCTGTCATTCTTCTTTTGGTTATTGCATTGTCTGCCCTTCTTCTTTTGGTAATTGTATTGTCTGTCCTTCTTCTTTTGGTTATTGTGTTGTCTGTCATTCTTCTTTTGGTTATTGTATTGTCTGTCCTTCTTCTTTTGGTTATTGTATTGTCTGTCATTCTTCTTTTGGTTATTGTATTGTCTGTCCTTCTTTTGGTTATTGCATTGTCTGCCCTTCTTCTTTTGGTTATTGCATTGTCTGTCCTTCTTCTTTTGGTTATTGCATTGTCTGCCCTTCTTCTTTTGGTTATTGTATTGTCTGTCATTCTTCTTTTGGTTATTGCATTGTCTGCCCTTCTTCTTTTGGTTATTGTATTGTCTGTCCTTCTTCTTTTGGTTATTGTGTTGTCTGTCATTCTTCTTTTGGTTATTGTATTGTCTGTCATTCTTCTTTTGGTTATTGTATTGTCTGTCATTCTTCTTTTGGTTATTGTATTGTCTGTCCTTCTTCTTTTGGTTATTGCATTGTCTGTCCTTTTTCTTTTGGTTATTGTATTGTCTGTCCTTCTTCTTTTGGTTATTGTATTGTCTGTCCTTCTTCTTTTGGTTATTGTATTGTCTGTCCTTCTTCTTTTGGTTATTGTATTGTCTGTCCTTCTTCTTTTGGTTATTGTATTGGCTGTTCTTCTTCTTTTGGTTATTGTATTGTCTGTCCTTCTTCTTTTGGTTATTGTATTGTCTGTCCTTCTTCTTTTGGTTATTGTATTGTCTGTCCTTCTTCTTTTGGTTATTGTATTGTCTGTCCTTCTTCTTTTGGTTATTGTATTGTCTGTCCTTCTTCTTTTGGTTATTGTATTGGCTGTTCTTCTTCTTTTGGTTATTGTATTGTCTGTCCTTCTTCTTTTGGTTATTGTATTGTCTGTCCTTCTTCTTTTGGTTATTGTATTGTCTGTCCTTCTTCTTTTGGTTATTGTATTGTCTGTCCTTCTTCTTTTGGTTATTGTATTGTCTGTCCTTCTTCTTTTGGTTATTGTATTGGCTGTTCTTCTTTTGGTTATTGTATTGTCTGTCCTTCTTTTGGTTATTGTATTGTCTGTTCTTTTTTTGGTTATTGTGTTGTCTGTCATTCTTTTTTTGGTTATTGTATTGTCTGTCCTTCTTCTTTTGGTTATTGTATTGTCTGTCCTTCTTTTGGTTATTGTATTTTCTGTCCTTTTTTTGGTTATTGTGTTGTCTGTCCTTCTTCTTTTGGTTATTGTATTATCTGTCCTTCTTCCTTTGGTTATTGTATTGTCTGTCCTTTTTCTTTCGGTTATTGTATTGTCTGTCCTTCTTCTTTTGGTTATTGTATTGTCTGCCCTTCTTCGATTTACGGCTTTGATATCTTCACACTTTTTTAATCTATCCCTCTTTATGGCGTTAAAATCCACAAAAACAAAACAAAGTATGCTATGTTTACCTGACGCATATTGAGACCGCATCCACTTTTTAAGAGTATTGTTGCACTTACCTGTAAGGCCTTTCATCCCAGGTCTTCCTACAAAATAAAATTGTAAAAAATATCATCATTTATATCATGGTTTGGAGCAAGGATTACTATTATTGAAGGGTGATGTTGTCTGCTTTGTACTAGACCAGCAATCTTGGCTGAGCTGTTCTTTTTTATACTGCTAGATCACTAAAACAGCAGTCCAAAGGTAGATATGTTGCTCCTCGGACACATTAGCTAAGCCCCAAGCCAATCAACCGTTGTTCCTACCATTTCATGTTGCGGGCGTCGCAGAGAAGTATTCGATTAGGGCGGTGGCCGAGCCCATATTCACCAGCACCTATCTCGGGCAAACTAATACTTCCTCCACTAACGTTCTCAGTACAAATTCCGGAAATAACATTGCACAATATACATGTATATTAAACTAGTTTTGTCTAGCACTGCTGTTTAACAAATTTTCAAAAAGGTTAAAAATATACCTTTGGGCCCCATTAACTGGTCTAATCCTGCTACATTGTTCTACCTGTCCTAAGCCATGACCTGGATGCTACATTGTTCTGCCTGTCCTAAGCCATGACCTGGATGCTACATTGTTCTGCCTGTCCTAAGCCATGACCTGGATGCTACATTGTTCTGCCTGTCCTAAGCCATGACCTGGATGCTACATTGTTCTGCCTGTCCTAAGCCATGACCTGGATGCTACATTGTTCTGCCTGTCCTAAGCCATGACCTGGATGCTACATTGTTCTGCCTGTCCTAAGCCATGACCTGGATGCTACATTTTTCTGCCTGTCCTAAGCCATGACCTGGATGCTACATTGTTCTGCCTGTCCTAAGCCATGACCTGGATGCTACATTGTTCTGCCTGTCCTAAGCCATGACCTGAATGCTACATTGTTCTGCCTGTCCTAAGCCATGACCTGGATGCTACATTGTTCTGCCTGTCCTAAGACATGACCTGGATGCTACATTGTTCTGCCTGTCCTAAGCCATGACCTGGATGCTACATTGTTCTACCTGTCCTAAGCCATGACCTGGATGCTATATTGTTCTGCCTGTCCTAAGCCATGACCTGGATTTCCAACGTTTTCTGTCATAGTCTTTGTTTGTTTTCATTGGAAATTAAAATTCGAGGTGAAAAACACTACACCAATTTTATATAGCAAAATGTGAGACCAAGAGGTCAGCTAAACGTATTCTTTTTTTATTGTTAGTGAAGAAACTAACATACCTGTAAGTCCTCTCATACCTGGTCTACCTGAAAAATATACACTTATGTCAATAAAATGAAAAATAAACAAAAAAATACCACACCATCAGAACAGACCTAAGCCGTGGGGAGGGGATATGTAACATCTATAGCCCTGGTCCTTACTTGGGGGAGGCGATATATAACATATATAGCCCTGGTCCTTACTCGGGGGTAGGGGATATGCAACATCTATAGCCCTGTTCCTTACTCGGGGGAGGGGATATGCAACATCTATAGCCCTGGTCCTTACTCGGGGGAGAGGATATGTAACATCTATAGCCCTGGTCCTTACTCGGGGGAGGGGATATGCAACATCTATAGCCCTGTTCCTTACTAGGGGGTAGGGGATATGTAACATATATAGCCCTGGTCCTTACTCGGGGGAGGGGATATGTAACATATATAGCCCTGGTCCTTACTCGGGGGAGGGGATATGTAACATCTATAGCCCTGGTCCTTACTCGGGGGGACGGGATATGTAACATCTATAGCCCTGGTCCTTACTCGGGGGTAGAGGATATGTAACATCTAGAGCCCTGGTCTTTACTCGGGGGAGGGGATATGTAACATCTATAGCCCTGGTCCTTACGCATATACAAATATACATGATCACTCGCCTTCTAGGAATGGTACAGGCGATTCAATAACAAGCATCAGGGTAAAGCTAGTATTATTGGTCCAAACCTCAGAATGATAATTGCATGATCGTACGTGTGTTTTGTAATAAACGAGTATCATTCTTTTCAAGAAATGACTGATTTGTGTCTGTTTACTATACATTTAATGAAAAACGAATCTACTAAAAACTTATAAAAGAATTCCAAATTACATTTTCTTATATCAAAAATAACATATGATAAATTCCATTTACCTGCTGCTCCCTGTGGACCTGCGGAACCTATTGGTCCAGATGGACCAGGAGATCCATTTTTCCCATCAATACCTGCTTTACCTAGAATAAATGTGAAACATTACACAGAGTAAATGTGAACATAGTACAAAATAGATTTGAAACATAGCACAAAATAAATGTGAAGCATAGCACAAAATAAATGTGAAACATAACACAAATTAAATGTGAAACATAGCAAAAAATAAATGTGAAGCATAACATAACACAAATTATTTGAAAAATACTAACATATGCTACGCCTCTTTATGCTTCTATTGATAACAAATATCAAAATTGGAGATGAATTCACTTCAGGATAATTTGTGGACAAAAAATGTAGCTTTGTGTGAAAAAAATTGGGAAAATCAAAAACCTCTGCATACTTTATTCTACTGTTTGTATTTTACTTCGCAAATACGTGTTATGGCACAAATTAACGACCTCATTGCTGAGTAATTTCATGTATTAATACAAGATATTGATACAAACACAGAGTAAAATGTTAGCTTTGTTTTTTTTTGCTTTTTTTTTTTACAAATTTGTATCTGCAAATTAATTTATCTTCTGGAAAAATGTTAAAGATAACAATTTATCGACACTGACTATTGAACATGGTAGTCTTTTGATAACGTAGTTTTCGAGGAACGCAGATGAAACTGACCCATTTCTATGATACATTAACTGATTTGTATTAGCATTTTGCTCGTTCATGCTGCTAAAATCTATATACAGCTCGAATTGAGATACGAAAAAAATAATACTCCAGACATGACCGTTAGTGGATTTTTGTTTGCATTTCCACATGCGTCTGAAATTAGATCCACTGAGTTATGCATAATGTCAAATCACTACGCCATGGCAATAAACATATTCACATATGTTGTCTATAAGAATCGATATATTTCATGGAAGCCAGTTTGTATGATATGTTAACATTGGAAACACTTTATCCGTTCGCTGTCACTCGGGCTAAAATTTCTGCGAAAATAATGTTGCATGTAACCATGTTTAAATCTCCAGCAAACTATGGCTTCCATGAATTATTCCTTAGATAAATATTTAGCGCCCTGTATACATATATTTATATCAAAACATTGCATTGCTAAATAAATATGGAGCGCCATAACTGTTACATCTATAACAAGATAATTCATTATAAAATAAATATGGAGCGCCATACTTGTTACATCTATTACAAGATAATTCATTATAAAATAAATATGGAGCGCCATACCTGTTACATCTATAACAAGATAATTCATTATAAAATAAATATGGAGCGCCATACCTGTTACATCTATAACAAGATAATTCATTGTAAAATAAATATGGAGCGCCATACCTGTTACATCTATAACAAGATAATTCATTATAAAATAAATATGGAGCGCCATACCTGTTACATCTATAACAAGATAATTCACTATAAAATAAATATGGAGCGCCATACCTGTTACATCTATAACAAGATAATTCATTATACAATAAATATGGAGCGCCATACCTGTTACATCTATAACAAGATAATTCATTATACAATAAATATGGAGCGCCATACCTGTTACATCTATAACAAGCCAATCCATCATCAAATACCTATGGAGCGCCATGTGTACATGCATATATATCTAACCATTGCATTATTAAATAAATATGGAGCGCCATGTGTACATGCATATATATCTAACCATTGCATTATTAAATAAATATGGAGCGCAATGTGTACATGCATATATATCTAACCATTGCATTATTAAATAAATATGGAGCGCCATGTGTACATGCATATATATCTAACCATTGCATTATTAAATAAATATGGAGCGCCATGTGTACATGCATATATATCTAACCATTGCATTATTAAATAAATATGGAGCGCCATGTGTACATGCATATATATCTAACCATTGCATTATTAAATAAATATGGAGCGCCATGTGTACATGCATATATATCTAACCATTGCATTATTAAATAAATATGGAGCGCCATGTGTACATGCATATATATCTAACCATTGCATTATTAAATAAATATGGAGCGCCATGTGTACATGCATATACATCTAACCATTGCATTATTAAATAAATATGGAGCGCCATGTGTACATGCATATATATCTAACCATTGCATTATTAAGTAAATATGGAGCGCCATGTGTACATTTATATGTATATCATAGCAATGACTTTATAATCTAATATAATAAGTATGTTCAAGCAACAAGTGTTGAATAAATATTGACCGCAACCTGAATATACATATTCTTTCGTTCGGACATACAAACTTTTGATTATTGGATGAAGTGAAATTAACAGATATTCTCGTGATTTTATATCTATTTCAATAGACATTATCACATATTTATAAGTAATAACGTCAATTTTGTCCATACGTAAACACCGGAAGTGTCACAGCGATATCAGCCCATGGGCAGATATCGCGGCAAAAATCTGATAACACGATATTTCTCATATCCATATAAGTTTGGTGTCTGTGTGGGAAGTCATTTTTTTCTTTTTAATTCAATGTTGAAATATGTGATAAATAGATTAATGCATGCCTTTTTCCATTTCAGGGCTGTTATCATCCCTCGACCGATATCGACCATCGGGCTAAAGCCCTCTGGCCGATATCGGTCTCTCGGAATGATAACAGTCCTGATATGGAAAAGGCATGCATTAATCTATAAATATAACACCCCTAAAAAATCAGGAAAATATGAAACCACTTCACAAAAAACAGAGAAATGTGAAAACACTTCACAAAATCAGAGAAATGTGAAAACACTTCACAAAAACCAGAGAAGAGTAAACACTTCACAAAAACCAGAGAAATGTGAAAACACTTCACAAAAACCAAAGAAAAGTGAAAACACTTCACAAAAACTAGAGAAATGTGAAAACACTTCACAAAAACCAGAAAAAAGTGAAAACACTTCACAAAAACCAGCGAAAAGTGAAAACACTTCACAAAAACCAGATAAATGTGAAAACACTTCACAAAAACCAGCGAAAAGTGAAAACACTTCACAAAAAAACAGAAAAAATGTGAAAACACTTCACCAAAACCAGAGAAAAGTGAAAACATTTCACATAAACCAGATAAATGTGAAAACACTTCACAAAAACCAGATAAATGTGAAAACACTTCACAAAAACCAGATAAATGTGAAAACACTTCACAAAAACCAGCGAAAAGTGAAAACACTTCACAAAAAAGCAGAAAAAATGTGAAAACACTTCACAAAAACCAGAGAAAAGTGAAAACACTTCACAAAAAACAAAGAAAAGTGAAAATACTTTATAAAAACCAGAGAAAAGTGAAAACACTTCACAAAAACCAGAGAAAAGTGAAAACACTTCACAAAAACCAGAGAAATCTGAAAACACTTCACAAAAAACAGAGAAAAGTGGAATCACTTCACAAAAACCAGAGAAATGTGAAAACACTTCACAAAAACCAGAGAAGAGTAAACACTTCACAAAAACCAGAAAAAGTGAAAACACTTCACAAAAACCAGAGAAGAGTAAACACTTCGCAAAAACTAGAGAAATGTGAAAACACTTCACAAAAACCAAAGAAAAGTGAAAACACTTCACCAAAACTAGAGAAATGTGAAAACACTTCACAAAAACCAGCGAAAAGTGAAAACACTTCACATAAAAACAGAAAAAATGTGAAAACACTTCACCAAAACCAGAGAAAAGTGAAAACATTTCACAAAAAAGCAGACAAAATGTGAAAACACTTCACACAAACCAGAGAAAAGTGAAAACACTTCACAATAACCAGATAAATGTGAAAACACTTCACAAAAACCAGATAAATGTGAAAACACTTCACAAAAACCAGATAAATGTGAAAACACTTCACCAAAACCAGATAAATGTGAAAACACTTCACAAAAACCAGAGAAAAGTGAAAACACTTCACAAAAAAGCAGACAAAATGTGAAAACACTTCACACAAACCAGAGAAAAGTGAAAACACTTCACAAAAACCAAAAAAAAGTGAAAATACTTCATAAAAACCAGAGAAAAGTGAAAACACTTCACAAAATAAAGGTAATAACAAAATTACCGAACTCCGAACAATCTTACAAAGGGAAAGTCAAAACTCATAATTATATAAACAGACAAAATCAGTCAACAACCGGAAAACTGTGAAAACCGTAATGACCCTGACTTGGTACAGGCATTTCTAAAGAAATGGTGGGTTGAATCAGATTTTAAGGCGCCAAACCTCCCGCTCTCATTACGGTTCAAAGGTTCCGGCTGTCACTGTAACAGTATTTAAATACAGGAACAAAATAGGTAAAATAGTTGTCAAAGCAGTACCATATTCGGTGACGTAAATGTCAAAAATACTTTTACGTTTGCGACTTCTTTATCTTTATACATTTTCACTATATGAAAATGCATCGCTTATAATTTTTTCTGCAGAGACGGAATATATTTCGACAAGATATTGGTATCGGAATATAAACTTTTTAAGAGATCGAATAAGGCGAATCTTTTTATAGCCCTGGTCCAGTAGCCTGTTTCTCAGATGAAGATGACGTTTCAGGAAATCAGAATAATTGCTACTGGCCCTTGCATAGCGAATCAATTGCGAGATGTAAACACCATATGCAGGAGAAGCTGGTATATTGCTGCACATATTTGGAAAATTTATGATTTTAAAATTGAAGTCGTCCCGCTTATCATAAATTTTAGTACTGAGTTGACCACTGTCGTCAAATTCGAGGTATAAGTCCAAAAATGATGCGGACGAAGCTGTATCGGTGGTCTCTTTAACTTCCAGCTCTGGAGGATATATCAATGGAAGAAATTCTGCAAATCTAGAATTATTGATAGATAAAACGTCATCAATATACCTGTATGTGAAATTAAAGGCTCTAGCCTCATGAATCTTCTTATCTTTTACAAGCTTTTGAAGAAACTCCGACTCATATGAGTATAAAAATAAATCGGCTAGAAGAGGGGCACAATTCGTACCCATTGGTATGCCGACGACCTGCTGAAACAGTG
This sequence comes from Bathymodiolus brooksi, assembly GCA_963680875.1. Lineage (NCBI taxonomy): Eukaryota > Metazoa > Mollusca > Bivalvia > Mytilida > Modiolidae > Bathymodiolus > Bathymodiolus brooksi. The sequence continues at coordinate 68,840,955 of OY804586.1, forward strand.
TCCCTCCATAGGAGACAAATATGTTATCGATGAGGAACTCCAGCATACTGATCACTTGTTCCTCGGAGTAGCATGTTTTACCTTTATGAATTTTGTTTGAAAAATATGTGGAATTGTAGCCTAACACAACAAATTTTTTTAATTTGTCATGCGGTAGGGTGGTATATAGAGTTGAAAAATCAAATGTTTTGATGGAGGATACCTGAGAGAAAGATCTTGATTTCAGGTTATCCAAAAGATCTTTAGAGTTTTTCAAAATCCACATGTGATTTATGCCACTACGCGAGTAAACAGTTTCACAATATTTCTGTTGTCCCTCTTTTACTGCAGACAGAATCTTTGTCAGGTGAATAGACAATTCTTTCGTCGAACAAGTTGATGATCCCGCTATGTACCTTTCTTTGTATGGTGTCTTGTGGAGTTTAGGTATCCAATATAAGTAGGGTAAATCCTCAGACTCTTTACCAGAGGGAATGTTTAAAGAGGTCATGAATGATCTGTGGTTAGCTAGGATTTCATCTTTGTCGAACGAAGTTGGTTTGTATGTGATATTACTAGAGGTGTTGCTATTTATGCCTAATTCCTTGATTAGGCATTCGAAGTAATATGATTTACATACAAACACGATATTGTTGGAAGCCTTGTCAGCAGGAACGATAACATATTTGTCATGAAGAGAGGAAAGACACTTAACAGCTTCTTGGTCTTTAAATACAGACTTAGGTCGACTATTAACACAATTTTTGAGTTTGTGTATCCGACCTTGTACTAGAGACCTAATTGTTCTAACCCAGTCTGACAAGGACTCTAACTCAGGATCTTGGTCTACTTCTCTCTTTATCCACCTTCTGGCATAATCTTCAACAGCATCCATAATTATCTTGAAATTATGTTTCAAAACCAGAGAAAAGTGAAAACACTTCACACAAACCAGAGAAATCTGAAAACACTTCACAAAAACCAGAGAAAAGTGAAAACACTTCACACAAACTAGAGAAATGTGAAAACACTTCACAAAAACCAGAGAAAGGTGAAAACACTTCACAAAAACAAGAAAAAAGGGAAAACACTTCACAAAGCCAAAGAAATGAGAAAACACTTCATAAAAACCACAATAATAAGGTAAATGCGATATTTGATATCTGCAATTTTATGAAAACACCCTCCAATAAAACCCAGGTAAAATGAAGAATAATGGCGTTAAAATTGCTGGTTTTCATATCAAGGTGACTGTATATTATTACTATATCACAAATGATAATTCAGAAGTTATTCTGATTCAGATTTGACTATGGTTATATTGCTATACAAGTACATCAATACCATATACAAGACAACAATATATGTAATAGGTAAGTGCTATACCTGTATTACCTGATTTACCTGGTCTTCCTAAAATAAAGGTGGAAGATACCAAGACGTAATAAAAAAAATATCATAATTCGATATATAAGCATACACACACACACGTGATTGAATAATAAAAAAATATACAAAGACGAACTAAAGCAATGTGAACAAACACGGAAATCTAATAATGAGCAACACGGTCTCCATCCCCAGGTTGGGAACTAAATGCTTGTTCTATTTTGCCTTTTCGTTCATTTCTTTTTCTCTTTTTCATTTTCCGCCATTTCGGTTTTTTTTTTTTTTTTTTTTTTTTTTTTTTTTTCACTTTTCGCCATTTCGCTTTATGATTTTTAAACTCTTTTACATTTTTCTTCTTTTCACTTTTTTGTCGACTTTTCGATCCGGAAGTTAATTTCACAATTCTGAAAATTCTGTGTGTTACTAAATGCAACATGTCGACATAAATTATACATGATTAGAATGCAGAAATATCAATATATTGCAAAATAGACAAATTTCTTATTTTCACGGACAAAATTTCATATTATAAGGAAAGTTTGTTGATGCCTAAGAGGCAATCAGAAGCCATCAATCGAAGGACAGACAGACAACACAATGAACAAAAGAAAAAGTACAGAAGGACAATAATCTACAAAACACCACACAGAAAACCACAGATTGAGCAACATGAATCTTATTAAAATTCAGAAGGTGAACTCGGGTGTTCCGGAAGGGTCCCGATTTCCTGTTCCATATTCCTGCTCCATATGTTTTCTAAATTATTGGAAAAAAAATTCTTTCTAAAAGTCGAAATAGCCGCATCTGGCTTCCAATGCAATATAAATAAAATTAGATTGAATAAAATTGACACTAAACGTGTTCTTAATTTAGCATTTGTCAATTAAAACATTATCAAAATGACACTTCTGTTATCGTGGCGGGGGTGTCTCCTGACGTCACGTTATTAATTACAATATCAATCAGCTTGTAGTGTAACATTTATAGTATGACCTTCAACCCTTAGAAACTCATAAAAAAAGGAATACATTCTGGCACTTTAATCTATACCTATCGTTTTAGATTTGAAAAAAAATACAATATAGAAAAAGTTTGAGCTTACCCGTGAGTCCTCTCATTCCTATCCTTCCTAATAAAAAATAAAATGTATTTCATTATGCTAAGTAATATTACTGGTTATTATTTTGGACAGCTAATTGAGAAAAGTCAACAAGACATGTTCCAATGTACAAGCTTGCATGGCCGGCGTTAAGCCAATTGGACCAAATGATCCCAATTGGGCCCCGTACTGGAGTGATCTACTCTTGGCTGTTCAAGTACAGACAACAATACACTGAAGGTTTCACAGAGAACAATAGGTTCCCGTACCTCCTAAGTCCGACCCTGCAAGTATTGCATCATATCACTACTTAACGACGGGTATCGTGAATGACAGACCCCATCATGAATGGAACAGGAAGTGTTCACTGATTTGGAACATCTGACTTCACTTCCGGATTCGTGATAGTTTTGAAATTCCTTGTTTTTATATTTGTATTGTTTTGTATTCAGGTCATAGGTCATATATTTTCAACGAAACGCTACGTTTTTCAGTATATATATGTAACAGTACAAATTGGAATCCAGTAGGATCCAGAATCCTACTAGTACAAATTGGAATTCCAATTTATACTAGTAGAAATTGGAATTCTGATTTGTACTGGATTTAAACCAGTATAAATCAGAATTCCAATATCTACTAGGACAAATCAGGATATCAAGATTTGTACTAGGAGGATCCAGGATCCTACTGAAATAAAAAATTGAAAAAAGGAGAAACATGAAAAAATAAATATGAACACTTTTTTAATACAAATCTTCTGTTTTATGTCCCTTAGGTAAAATCAGTAAAAGCTAAATAAATATACTTGTATGATCAATAATCACTGATCTTTAATGAATGCTTAATCCCCCCTAAAGGCTGTCCTGACAGGACAGTCACATAACTTTTTAACTTGCCTCATGAATTGTACTCATTTCTAAATTCATTGTAAGTGAAAGTGAAATGGAAGACCACAAGGAATTATTTTATATGAAACTTCTGGAATATGAAGAGAATCTTCCAAAGCATTATGACAAAGAAAAGTTTGTTCTCTCTGGACTTAGATATGAAGCTATTTTAAACTGCCTTGACAAAGAGAAGGGACGTAAAACAGAAGAGGGGGCAAAATTTAAACACTGGGCCAAAAACAATTTCAGGAAGACTACTGAAAGCTTAACTGGTATGTAAACAGTTTGATAATCCTTTATATATTAAACACCACGGTCAACTTGTCTTATACATTTTACAATTTATTGGCATTTACAACTTTTTAAATGAAAAACAAAGAGATATGGAATAAATGTTCGTGAGACCAGAATCAACCACAACATAAAATATTATAAACATCTATGATAAAATGACAGTTATTTTTGTAAGAATAAAATGAAAGGATATGGGGTAAATGTACACGAGACAAAGTCCCAAACAATACAGGGTTAAACATAGTATAATAGCAAAGGAACAACGCTTTTATTGTTGTTCTTCATCTTGAAGTCACCATGAGGCCAGAAAAACAGGACAGTAAATGAAACTGCTAATCTGGTATCCACATGTAACTGTGCTGGAAAATGTAATACAATGCGATGTTCATGCTGCAAATATAAGATACCTTGCTCAAGCAAATGCCACAAACAAACTTTGGCCAAATGTTGTAATAAATAGGAAACTTAATCGAAAATTGTATTAAAATGTATTTTTCTCACTATTTGTAATTAAATTATCGCACAAGACTTATTTTATATTTCACAAATTTTACATATGTTTATGTTTTTCAATTCAGTAATATCCAGAATCGTACCAAGCTTTAAATTCAGTAATATTCTGAATCCTACTGAAAGTTTAGTAGGATCCAGGATCCTCCTAGTACAAATCTGGATATCCTGATTTGTCCTAGTAGATATTGGAATTCTGATTTATACTGGTTTAAATCCAGTACAAATCAGAATTCCAATTTCTACTAGTAGGATTCCGGATCCTACTGGATTCCAATTTGTACTGTAACATATATATGTACTTAATGGTGAACTGCATGTCAGGAAGGGTCTTCATACAAGTGATCACATGGTAGTTAGATTTACAACTATCTGTGCAATCCGTGCCTATCACCACTAACGTTAACATTCGAATCCCGCTCATGGCTAGGTGTACTCAATACAACTTTATATGATAAAGTTTGTCAGTGACTTGTGGTATGTCAGTGGGGTTTACCGGTTCCCTCCACCCATAATACTGACCGCCACGATATAACTGAAATCTTGTTGAAAGTGGGGTTAAACATCATAGCCCTAATCCAACCTGCATGTCGGGAATTTGTATATTGAACAATACCACAATACTTCCACTGTATGAACACTTGTTTTTATGTGAAAACAAAGGACATTATATACCTGATGCTCCCGGTGTACCTGGAGGTCCAATTGGTCCGGCTGGACCAGGAGGTCCGATCGTCCCATTAATTCCAGGTTTACCTGGAAAAAGACCATACTCTCTATTAAACATGTGCAGTAAACAAATGAATGTGGAAAGAGGAATGCATTATTCGGGAGCTAAAGTAGATATTATATATATACAGATTAAAATGCTTTTGTTTTATTTTACTCAGAGGTACTCAAATGCTTCGAGTATTTTCAAACATTTCTTAAAGAACCAACAACTCGATAATATAATAGCCACTGTTAAATCACCCGTCGTGTTAAATAGCAATATTACTACTTAAATATTCAAACAAGCTACCCCCCCCCCCCTGTTTAATGGAAATAAAGTAAGAATTACTGTGTAATACTACCATTAATGCCTTGTGTACCAGGTTGTCCGTCCTTTCCTTGTTTTCCTGGTACACCTATGGATAAGAAACAAGTTAATTAACTACAGTGCAAGTACTTTTATTCGTTGGCACCAAATTTCGCGATTTCCACAAAATGCATATATCCGTGGGTTCTTGAATTCGTGGTTTTAAACATTACAGGCAATAACCAGTGGGTAAATTGTATTTCGTTGGAATTTTAGTGAACCACGAAATCCACGAAAATTATAACCCCATGATATATAATGATTTCCAACAGCATTGATATATCCTGATCACTATAAGCCAATCAAATTAATTCTAATATATGGATATAATTTAGTTGCATAAATTCATAACAGATTTTAAGCTCATATCTTTCAGCGGCGGATCAGGAGATAATAGCGTTATCTTATTCTCGGCATTTTAGAGCTCTTGTTTTCAGGACTTTAGCTTAGTTTAACATTATGATATATAAATGTATTTTTTTTATTTTTGGCATTTATTAGTTTTCGTTCGTTAGATTTGTTTTTGTTTTCTTTTTTTGTTTTTTGTTTTTTTTTTTGTATTCATCCCGTCATTAATACGCTCTCGAAGTGAGCGTTAATGATAGAAGTATGAACATACTAATGCACTTCAAAATGTTCAACAACATGGCTGCCAACCGGAAATAAATTAAAAGACAAATCACGTGACCTAAGCTATGGCTGCCAACCGGAAATAAATTAAAAGAAAAATCACGTGACCTAAACTATCTCCAATATAAACAATACGCGAGTAGCAAATAAAGTGATTGATGCAACGAGAAAAAAGAAGAAATACAGAACAATACACCTCTAGTCGATTTTTTTTTCAAATAAAAATGAAACAATGAAACGGAAAATCCCGAATTCAAAGCGAATAACACCGAATCTTTAATCTTTTGCCACTGCGCATTCTCATTCATTGTGATCGTCTGCTGCAAGAAATAAAAAGTTTTCAGCTGTAGAGTTTTAGGTAGTGTTATTTCTAAGCTTGATATTTTGTAAACAGGAAGAAAAATTACTGTTCTTCGGGAGCGTTTCAGGTTGCACCTCCCACATATTAATAAAAAAACATATATATTGGTATATTTATGTTACTAAGGTAAACTGTATAAATAAGTAATTTAACATTTCCTATAGAACTACATTTGTAGAAGTTAACATCCAAACTTGCTACTGAAATTTCAATACCTTTTCTTGAATATTGAATAATTTCAAACCAATTTAGACCTAATTATGGCGTTCAGTTTATTTTCAACGAGGTCTTTTATAATAATCAGCTTGTAAGGGAGATAATAGACCATTTGTACACTTACGAGTTTGATTCTATAATTGTATATGTTGTTCAGGAGTTATTTCCCTTCATGGCGGGAAAAGTTCAATGAAATTAGCCTCATAAAATTTCCCCATATTCTGTTCAACTTGTGATTTTTTATTTGATAAATAATTATCCTCTGATTTTTTGCAAGATTAAAATTATGAGAAAATTCGTTTTTTTTGCTCTACCGGGTAATATGTTTCACGTAGTAAGGGAAATAACCCGTATAAAAAAGAGTATTAAAAATGTATGATATTAAAATTCAATTGAGAATGTGCACAAGGTCTATTGTAAATATACATGTGTAAATGAAAATTTGCTAGTATATAAATATAAATTAATTCTTACCCGGATCTCCTTTAGGACCAGGGGTAGTTGCACCAGTACCTACAAATAATCACAAAATTGTCTTCATAATATATTTAACTTGATTTCGTACATTTTGATGAATCTCAATCTGGTGTTTAGATTGAAGAATTTTGGAGAACTGCTAAATATAATTTTTCTAATATTGAGATTTTGTAAGAGGGTTCAATTTAATGCCCTGATTGGATGATTTTTAAATACAACTTAATGAAGTGCTTTGATTGGATGAAGTACGACATAATGCAGTGTTTGATTGGAGGATTTTGAAGTACCGTCAAATGAAGTTTTCTGCTTGGAGAATTTTGAAGTACGACTAAATGAAGTGTTCTGGTTGAATAATTTTGAAGTACAACTAAATGAAGTGTTCTGGTTGAATAATTATGAAAAACGACTTAATGGTTTTGGATTACGAATGTTATATATCAGTACCTGATATTTTTATGACAGTAACATAATAAAATGTATTCTGAACTTACCTGGTTTTCCAGGTGGACCCGCTGGACCATCTGGACCCTTCGGTCCTGTAAAATATTAAAAGTAAAGGTAAAAACATTTGAAAGAAAAGTTTGAAGATGTTAGAGAGGTCATCAGTCTTTAAATCGACGACGAACACACAACACGATGGCCAAAAGAAAACTTTGAAGATGCTAAAGAGGTCATCAGTCATTAAATCGACGACGAACAGACAACACGATGGCCAAAAGAAAAAGGACAAAATGATAAACAATGATATGCCAAGCATTACACAGATAACTAAAGATAGAGAAACACGAATCCCACTAAAAGTGCCCGTGGTGACCTCGGGTGCTCTGGAGGGGTTAGAAGTTCCTGCTCCACATGTGACACCCGTCGTGTTGCTAGGCCCTTATTCTACATACAACATGCTACATACATCTGCCAGGATTTATTATTGAAAAATAAAATTATCATTAATACCTCGTCATGTTGAGTGTGTTATCGTGTACTTGGAATCATCTCTCTTAAAATAATGTGATTGTTGATTAAAAAGACAGACAACATCCTTAATTGTAAGTTATTTATTACAAGCTCAAATGTATAGCATCGTTATGAGTTATTACTGCATAATTTATTAAAATATTGTAATGTTATGCAAATTAGACAGATATTAATTAAATGGTTATAAACAAATAATTAATATATGCTAGTTTTGGGCGAGAAAAAATGATATGTTTCAGTTTCAATGATGGCAAATTTGCTTAGGCATATATTTAAAGATGTCTGCTAACCCGGAAGTGATTCCGGAAAATCATGATAAAATGGGAAGACCGAACACCAATGTATATTTTCGACCAAAGTTACGGCCTGGACACAAAAACAGCTTAATTAAATTATAGACCAGAAAAGGAAAAAATATTCTAAGAAATTGTCACAAAAATAACTGAAATATTTTGATTTCGTATTAAAAATCAGGGAAAGTCAATCAAATGAATATAAAATCAGTTAAGTACAAATACATTGGGAAGGTACCTTATCAGGAGATGATCTGATTGGCTGATAACATTACAAGGAAGTACTGTCATAAGAGGTTGAAGGGTATCAATTATTACATAACAGTACGACGAATTCTTTGTACAACACTAAATAAGAAAATGTAGGTGTTAGAGACATTGTCTTCATTTTAGCGGAATATGTACTAATATTCTAAACACCAATGTCATTTAGGGTCATATATGCAGGGGTTTTGAAGCCGAGGGAGCACGCCGGCAAATCCCCCCCCCCCCCCCCCCCCCGACACACACACCTTCTTGTGCAAATATTTAGAAAAAGCCAAACATTTTCAATAAATCGAGAGGTACAGTGTTTTGTTTGTAACCAATTAACCTTTATTTTACTCGTCAGTTTTTAGAGCATAGCCCTTCACCTTTCCCACGGATATACAGCCAGTGAAGACCAATGAGAACCATATGAACCACGGATTTTAAAAAAGGCTTAGAAAATGTTGAAGATATCAAAGGGGTAATCAAAAGCCGTAAATTGAATGACAGACAATACAACGACCAAGACAAAAAGGGCAAGAGGCAAAAGGACAAACAAATAAAGGAGACAGATAAACCCAACTAAAAACTGGATAAAACTCAGATGTTCCGGAAGGGTAAGTAGTTCCTGTTCCACTATTGGAGCCCGTCGTATTACACTTGTTGAAACTCCGGTGATAAGCCATTAAAGAGGAAACAAATTAAGGATTTTCTTTGCTCTATGAAGAGGTAAAAAAATATAATACGCCATGATATAGCTGAAATATTGCTGAAAGTGGCGTTACACACCGAAAAATCCAAATCAATCAATCAAAATATAATGCATGCCTTAATTGTAAGTATCTATTGTAACAATTATTGTTGCTTAAATAACTGGCTGGTGTCTGAATGTCGTAGAAGGCTGTCACCGCGAATACGTATGACAGTTGGATTTTTAATAACCAGTGCTCATCACCACTAAGTTGGTGTGTTCGATTCGCTCTCTTCGTAAGCAAAGCGTAAGCAGTTCCGGCCTCTTATGAGAAATCCGCTATGTTAATCATATAAATTATACATATTCATACGTATTAATGAATCATTTTCCTTACGACTTACAAAATGGTACCTGTTATAGTAAGAGCAAGAAAATGGACTGACAAATAAGATGTTTTGAGTAACACTAAAACCACAAAAAGTCCAGAGTTAACGCAGGTGCTCTGATATTATTTAGTAGAACCTCTTTATCTCCAGCTTAGACAAGTTGTCTCAGCCGATATTTGTACGAATCTATTGGCAATTACAATATAAAGTCACTATTCTATCACCAACTTGATAATCAATGCTCTTTGAGTTAATTAGTTAATTGACTTACCAGGTAAACACATTTTTGACGTGCAGTAAGTATGGATTACATCGGCCTACAAATATAAATACATTTTTGTATTTTGATATAAAAACATGTGCATACTTGATAATGATAGAAACAAAACTAAGATACTGTATATTGTCTTAAATAAATCAGTATGACACATAGTCAGAAAATGAAACACTGTTTGGTCTAGTACAAATCAAGACTATCGATTTTGTCTCTATTTTTCCGAGTTTTCGATAGGTTTATTGATTATGAAATTACCTGTTCAGACAGTGTTTTTCTTTCATTTTATTGACAACGACATGTACATATGCAATCATTGCCTATCAACACTAAAATTCAGAATTCGAATCCCCACTCATGGCGAAGCATATTCGATACAACATTATGTGATAAAGTTTGTCAGTGACTTACGGCAGGTCGGTGGTTTTCTCCGTGTACTCTGGTTTCCTCCACCCACAAAACTGACCGCCACGATATAGATGAATTATTGTTGAAGGTCGCATTAAACACCATAACTCTAACCCCAACCTGCATATACATGACCGCTCCCTTTTCCAGCTTGGTACAGGCACTTCTCTCAAAAGTGGCGGGGTTACATTAGTTTTATTGGTCTAAACATTTTAGGAACAGTTGTGATGAATAACAGATTCCTCAGTATATATTTCTTGTGTTATTAATTTCATTTCAAATAACGCCCCATTGGTGTAATGATTATATTTGCAGCCGCCTCACAGTAGAGACAAGTTAATGACCAAAAATAGAATTTACTGCTTCTTGGCTAAACATGTAGCATTAAAACCTAATTACCAATCCCTTGGTTTACTATTTGTTTCTGGTCATTGATGATTGGATGACTTATCTATTCTACGGCAGACGAATCCTGTCCATCTACATATATATGATCTCATTTTTATTCTGAATGGAGTACTTATCAGTTTTATATGGTCATAGATGATTGCTTGAATTATCTAATGTTTAGGTTCGGGGTTGGTCACTGATGACTACCTGCATTATCCATTCTACGACAGACCAAGCCTGTCCACCAGCAGATATATGATTGTATTGTCAATTCTAAATTAATTACTTGTTTGTTCTTACATGGGAATATGTGAATGCTTGTCCATTCTGACATTAACCAACGTGACTGTGAATATTTTTTATTGCTTTTGTTCTTGTTTTTGTTTTTGTCTTTTTAATTCTCCGTGAATTATCCATTACTTGCTTCTGACACGTGCGATTATTGACCGACCGGATCTTAGCTACAGAATAGACATAATACATACTAATTGTCTGATTCTAGTAGGTTCTTACCTGTTCAACCATGACTACCTGGATTGTACATTTTGATTTTGACAGACCGTCTTTTACTCAACTATCTTTTTTATTTTTGTCTTTATTTTCAATTTTTCACATATTATGATCCTTTGGGTTATTCTTGAATTGTCCATTTCAAGTCCCCAATATTCACTGATTAATAGGGGACTTTAAATGCACAATTCAAGAATAACCCAAGGATCATATGTGAAAAATTGAAGAAAAAAAAAAAAAAAAAAACAAAGATCTAAATCCCCTGAGAGAGAAAATCGTGTCTTACATGAGCATCGATGATCGCCTGGATTGCCCATTCTAAGTCGCCTGAGTAAGAAAATTGTGTCTTACCTGAGCATCGATGATCGCCTGGATTGCCCATTCTAAGTCGCCTGAGTAAGAAAATTGTGTCTTACCTTAGCATCGATGATCGCCTGGATTGCCCATTCTAAGTCGCCTGAGTAAGAAAATTGTGTCTTACCTGAGCATCGATGATCGCCTGGATTGCCCATTATAAGTCACCTGAGTAAGAAAATTGTGTCTTACCTGAGCATCGATGATCGCCTGGATTGCCCATTCTAAGTCGCCTGAGTAAGAAAATTGTGTATTCCCTGAGTATCGATGATCGCCTGGATTGCCCATTATAAGTCACTTGAGTAAGAAAATTGTGTCTTACCTGAGCATCGATGATCGCCTGGATTGCCCATTATAAGTCACCTGAGTAAGAAAATTGTGTCTTACCTGAGCATCGATGATCGCCTGGATTGCCCATTCTAAGTCGCCTGAGTAAGAAAATTGTGTCTTCCCTGAGTATCGATGAGCGCCTGGATTGCCCATTATAAGTCACCTGAGTAAGAAAATTGTGTCTTACCTGAGCATCGATGATCGCCTGGATTGCCCATTATAAGTCACCTGAGTAAGAAAATTGTGTCTTACCTGAGCATCGATGATCGCCTGGATTGCCCATTCTAAGTCGCCTGAGTAAGAACATTGTGTCTTACCTGAGCATCGATGATCGCCTGGATTGCCCATTCTAAGTCGCCTGAGTAAGAAAATTGTGTCTTCCCTGAGTATCGATGAGCGCCTGGATTGCCCATTATAAGTCACCTGAGTAAGAAAATTGTGTCTTACCTGAGCATCGATGATCGCATGGATTGCCCATTATAAGTCACCTGAGTAAGAAAATTGTGTCTTACCTGAGCATCGATGATCGCCTGGATTGCCCATTCTAAGTCGCCTGAGTAAGAAAATTGTGTCTTACCTGAGCATCGATGATCGCCTGGATTGCCCATTCTAAGTCGCCTGAGTAAGAAAATTGTGTCTTCCCTGAGTATCGATGAGCGCCTGGATTGCCCATTATAAGTCACCTGAGTAAGAAAAATGTGTCTTACCTGAGCATCGATGATCGCCTGGATTGCCCATTCTAAGTCGCCTGAGTAAGAAAATTGTGTCTTACCTGAGCATCGATGATCGTCTGGATTGCCCATTATAAGTCACCTGAGTAAGAAAATCGTGTCTTACCTGAGCATCGATGATCGTCTGGATTGCCCATTCTAAGTCGCCTGAGTAAGAAAATTGTGTCTTACCTGAGCATCGATGATCGTCTGGATTGTCCATTCTAAGTGGCCTGAGTAAGAATATTGTGTCTTACCTGAGCATCGATGATCGCCTGGATTGCCCATTCTAAGTCGCCTGAGCAAGAAAATTGTGTCTTACCTGAGCATCGATGATCGCCTGGATTGCCCATTCTAAGTCTCCTGAGTGAGAAAATCGTGTCTTAGCTGAGCATCGATGATCGCCTGGATTGCCCTTTCTAAGTCGCCTGGGTGAGAAAATTGTGTCTTACCTGAGCATCTATGATCGCCTGTATTGCCCATTCTAAGTCACCTGGGTCAGTAGACCGTTTTTTCACTTCATGTAACTTTTCTTTTAACTTGGTAACGTTAGATATATAAAAGGCAAGTTCTTGTGATGAAAGTTTTACATCAAATTTTGATTCTGGAATGGATCTCTGAAATATAAAGAAAACAACAGCTTAATAGATTTTAATCTAGAATATATCTCAGAAATGTAGAGAAAACAGCTTAATAGATTTTAATCTAGAATAGATTTCTGAAATATTAAGAAAACAGCAGTTTAATAGATTTTAATCCAGAATATATCCCAGAAATGTAGATAATAACATGTCAATAGATTTGAATCTGGAATTATACTCTAAACTATAAAACAACAGTTTCTAGATTTTAATCTGGAAATGGGTTTTGAAATGCTAAAAACAACAGTTTACTAGATTTTGAAAAGAAATACATCTCTCAAATGCTTAAAACAATAACATCAGTTTATCAGATTTGAACCAGAAATTGTCGTAAACACGTCCCGGTCCTTTCCCCATTCACGACGTATTACCGGGTCTGTAACTAGATTAACACGACGGTTGCCACTAGTGAAGCAGGAACTGCTTACCCTTCCGGAGCACTTGAGTTCACCCTCGGTTTTTAGTGGGGTTCGTGTTACTCGATCTTTAGTTTTATATGTATGTTTTGTAGATTGTTATTTGTCCTTTTGTACTTTTTCTTTTGGCCATTGTGTTGTCTGTTCTTCTTCAATATACGGATTCTGATTGTCGCTTTGGTATCTTCAAACTGTTCATATATAATGTCAGAAAAAAATACCAGCATTTTTTATGGATTTCCTTGATAATATTAATCCTCGAAACATAAAATTCAACTAATATTCATCACAATATGTAACAACAAAAAATCATACTATGCATTGATAAAGAAAAGAATTTACTGTGAATATCCTTTTTTTCTTTACATATGTAATCCACGAATTTATGCATTTACAAAAATGAAGTTATTCCTAAATCCACGAATACTGGTATCCACGAATGTAAGCGAATCGACAGTATGCTATCATGCGTCAAACAGATATATCAAAGGGGTAGCCAGAAGCCGAAAGTCCAAGATGGACAGACAACACAGTGGCCAAAAGAAGAAGGGCAACTACAAAACACTACACAGAAAACTAATGATACAGCAACACGAACACCAACAATAACAGAGGGTGAACTTCGGTACTCCGGAAGGGTAGGCAGTTCCTGATTCACTAGTGTCATCGGTAGTATAGCACTTGTTGGAAACCCGCTGATAAGTCACGAATTTGGAAAGGATAGTGATTACGACGAACGGAACATATCCGTATTCATTTATAACATAGATACTCCGTAACGCATAACTAAGTCATGGTGGCGACCGCAAAACTTAACAAATAGAAAACCTTGGTTCAGTATCTTCATTGTAAGCAGCAACGCTCTATCCAGGAATTCATTATATGAATCACAAACTATGAAAAAACAGTATATTGTTAGAGTTTATCACCATAGTGGCAAACGAAAATATTGAGAGATGGTAGTTTACATTACATTGTCAGAGACCGAAATGGGGTCAAAGAAGTCAAGGTTGTAATAGAATCTATTCATGTACACTAGATTTGATATTCACGTTTTTCTACTAAACCAGTATCATTCTGTAAACTAGGAAAATAAAATAAACGTTAGAGAATACCGAGGGGAGTGGGGGGGGGGGGGGGAGCAATCAAAATATAAAGTAAACGTTAGAGAATACCGAGGGGAGTGGGGGAGCAATCAAAAAAATAAAATAAACGTTAGAGAATACCGAGGGGAGTGGGGGGAGCAATCAAAAAAATAAAATAAACATTAGAGAATACCGAGGGGAGTGGGGGGGAGCAATCAAAAAAATAAAATAAACGTTAGAGAATACCGAGGGGAGTGGGGGGAGCAATCAAAAAAATAAAATAAACGTTAGAGAATACCGATGAGAGAGGGGGGAGCAATCAAAAAAATAAAATAAACGTTAGAGAATACCGAGGGGAGTGGGGGAGGGCAATCAAAAAAATAAAATAAACGTTAGAGAATACCGAGGGGAGTGGGGGGAGCAATCAAAAAAATAAAATAAACGTTAGAGAATACCGATGAGAGAGGGGGGAGCAATCAAAAAAATAAAATAAACGTTAGAGAATACCGAGGGGAGTGGGGGGGGGGCAATCAAAAAAATAAAATAAACATTAGAGAATACCGAGGGGAGTGGGGGCGGAGCAATCAAAAAATAAAATAAACGTTAGAGAATACCGAGGGGAGTGGGGGAGCAATCAAAAAAATAAAATAAACGTTAGAGAATACCGATGAGAGAGCGGGGAGCAATCAAAAAAATAAAATAAACGTTAGAGAATACCGATGAGAGAGGGGGAGCAATCAAAAAAATAAAATAAACGCTAGAGAATACCGATGAGAGAGGGGGAAGCAATCAAAAAAATTAAATA
The DNA here is from genome assembly GCA_963680875.1 of Bathymodiolus brooksi. Lineage (NCBI taxonomy): Eukaryota > Metazoa > Mollusca > Bivalvia > Mytilida > Modiolidae > Bathymodiolus > Bathymodiolus brooksi. The sequence goes on from OY804586.1 coordinate 68,856,392, forward strand.
AACGCTAGAGAATACCGATGAGAGAGGGGGGAGCAATCAAAAAAATAAAATAAACGTTAGAGAATACCGAGGAGAGAGGGGGGAGCAATCAAAAAAATAAAATAAACGTTAGAGAATACCGAGGAGAAAGAGGGGGGAGCAATCAAAAAAATAAAATAAACATTAGAGAATACCGAGGGGAGTGGGGGGGGGCAATCAAAAAAATAAAATAAACATTAGAGAATACCGAGGGGAGTGGGGGGGAGCAATCAAAAAAATAAAATAAACATTAGAGAATACCGAGGGGAGTGGGGGGGGGGCAATCAAAAAAATAAAATAAACGTTAGAGAATACCGAGGGGAGTGGGGGGGGAGCAATCAAAAAAATAAAATAAACGTTAGAGAATACCGAGGGGATTGGGGGGAGCAATCAAAAAAATAAAATAAACATTAGAGAATACCGAGGGGAGTGGGGGGAGCAATCAAAAAAATAAAATAAACGTTAGAGAATACCGAGGGGAGTGGGGGGAGCAATCAAAAAAATAAAATAAACATTAGAGAATACCGAGGGGAGTGGGGGGGAGCAATCAAAAAAATAAAATAAACATTAGAGAATACCGAGGGGAGTGGGGGGGAGCAATCAAAAAAATAAAATAAACGTTAGAGAATACCGAGGGGAGTGGGGGGAAGCAATCAAAAAAATAAAATAAACATTAGAGAATACCGAGGGGAGTGGGGGGGAGCAATCAAAAAAATAAAATAAACGTTAGAGAATACCGATGAGAGAGCGGGGAGCAATCAAAAAAATAAAATAAACGTTAGAGAATACCGAGGGGAGTGGGGGGGCAATCAAAAAAATAAAATAAACATTAGAGAATACCGAGGGGAGTGGGGGGGAGCAATCAAAAAATAAAATAAACGTTAGAGAATACCGAGGGGAGTGGGGGGAGCAATCAAAAAAATAAAATAAACGTTAGAGAATACCGAGGGGAGTGGGGGGGCAATCAAAAAAATAAAATAAACATTAGAGAATACCGAGGGGAGTGGGGGGGGAGCAATCAAAAAATAAAATAAACGTTAGAGAATACCGAGGGGAGTGGGGGGAGCAATCAAAAAAATAAAATAAACGTTAGAGAATACCGAGGAGAGAGGGGGGGGGCAATCAAAAAAATAAAATAAACGTTAGAGAATACCGATGAGAGAGGGGGAGCAATCAAAAAAATAAAATAAACATTAGAGAATACCGAGGAGAGAGGGGGAAGCAATCAAAAAAATAAAATAAACGTTAGAGAATACCGAGGAGAGAGGGGGAGCAATCAAAAAAATAAAATAAACGTTAGAGAATACCGAGGAGAGAGGGGGAAGCAATCAAAAAAATAAAATAAACGTTAGAGAATACCGAGGAGAGAGGGGGGGGGGGGCAATCAAAAAATAAAATAAACGTTAGAGAATACCGAGGGGAGTGGGGGGAGCAATCAAAAAAATAAAATAAACGTTAGAGAATACCGAGGAGAGAGGGGGGGGAGCAATCAAAAAAATAAAATAAACGTTAGAGAATACCGATGAGAGAGGGGGGGGGGAGGGGGGGGGGCAATCAAAAAAATAAAATAAACGTTAGAGAATACCGATGAGAGAGGGGGAGCAATCAAAAAAGTAAAATAAACATTAGAGAATACCGAGGAGAGAGGGGGAGCAATCAAAAAAATAAAATAAACGTTAGAGAATACCGAGGAGAGAGGGGGAAGCAATCAAAAAAATAAAATAAACGTTAGAGAATACCGAGGAGAGAGGGGGGGGGGGGCAATCAAAAAATAAAATAAACGTTAGAGAATACCGAGGTGAGTGGGGGGAGCAATCAAAAAAATAAAATAAACGTTAGAGAATACCGAGGAGAGAGGGGGGGGAGCAATCAAAAAAATAAAATAAATGTTAGAGAATACCGATGAGAGAGGGGGAGCAATCAAAAAAATAAAATAAACGCTAGAGAATACCGATGAGAGAGGGGGAGCAATCAAAAAAATAAAATAAACATTAGAGAATACCGAGGAGAGAGGGGGAAGCAATCAAAAAAATAAAATAAACGTTAGAGAATACCGAGGAGAGAGGGGGAAGCAATCAAAAAAATAAAATAAACGTTAGAGAATACCGAGGAGAGAGGGGGGAGCAATCAAAAAAATAAAATAAACGTTAGAGAATACCGAGGAGAGAGGGGGGGCAATCAAAAAATAAAATAAACGTTAGAGAATACCGAGGGGAGTGGGGGGAGCAATCAAAAAAATAAAATAAACGTTAGAGAATACCGAGGAGAGAGGGGGAAGCAATCAAAAAAATAAAATAAACGTTAGAGAATACCGAGGAGAGAGGGGGGGGGCAATCAAAAAATAAAATAAACGTTAGAGAATACCGAGGGGAGTGGGGGGAGCAATCAAAAAAATAAAATAAACGTTAGAGAATACCGAGGAGAGAGGGGGGGGAGCAATCAAAAAAATAAAATAAACATTAGAGAATACCGATGAGAGAGGGGGAGCAATCAAAAAAATAAAATAAACGCTAGAGAATACCGAGGAGAGAGGGGGGGGGGGCAATCAAAAAATAAAATAAACGTTAGAGAATACCGAGGAGAGAGGGGGGGGCAATCAAAAAATAAAATAAACGTTAGAGAATACCGAGGGGAGTGGGGGGAGCAATCAAAAAAATAAAATAAACGTTAGAGAATACCGAGGAGAGAGGGGGAAGCAATCAAAAAAATAAAATAAACGTTAGAGAATACCGAGGGGAGTGGGGGGAGCAATCAAAAAAATAAAATAAACGTTAGAGAATACCGAGGAGAGAGGGGGGAGCAATCAAAAAAATAAAATAAACGTTAGAGAATACCGAGGAGAGAGAGGGGGGGAGGGGTAATAAAAAAAAAGACAATCCTGAGAAACTGGCAAAATAGGATGAAGATGAAGAAAAACAAACCAAAAACACAACACGATATTTTCCCAGTTTTCCTGATTTTGTCTGTTTATATATTTATGAGTTTTGACTTTCCCTTTGGAAGATTGTTCGGAGTTCGGTAATTTTGTTATTACCCTTATTGGAAACCACTATGCGCTAACAAACACAAATAACGTAAATAAGACATGGTCCCTCCTACAAACAACTGGTGGTAAAGACGAAACAAACAAACACAAATAACGTAAATAAGACATGATCTCTCCTACAAACAACTGGTGGTAAAGACGAAACAAACAAACACAAATAACATAAATAAGACATGATCCCCCCTATAAACAACTTGAGGTAAAGACGAACTAAACATGGATTTTATACGGAAATGGTAAGTTAGTTGTAATAGTTATTTTGTCTACTGAATCGATTCTTGAGCACTGCATTTGATATCTACGGTTTTTATTGTAATAAACCAGTGTCATTCTATTGCCTAGGAAACGTATTGTAATCTCTGTTTCAGAGCATGTCCGAAAACGTACGGTCGAGATATGGAAAATAGCGTATATAATCCTGATTCGGAGCCAACCAGTCTTTGCTCTTTCTCCTTAATGCTGCGTGCTTAGCGGAGAAGCAACTAATACCAATTTCATAGTCTGTGGCTTGGCGCGATCGGGACTCGAACCCACAATCTACCGCACTCTAGGTGAACACGCTAACCATTACACCACCGATGCAGCTTTTCAAGACATGGAAAATACCGTACAGAAATAATGTGGTTTTGAATAATATACTCCAGTAAATGTAAAATAAATTACAGTTGTATATTATTGTAGATTTTACAGTTATATAGATATCTTCTCATTTGTCATTCCTGAAATATATATAGGGGTAATGTCAAAGTTGTCCTTGAAGGCAAAACACATAACAATGATTACTTAACGTTCCGCTGTTAAAATAGTCCAAGGAGAAATATTATTAATATTAGGGTTAAAACGTTCACCTTTGGTCTATGACTTTTGTGTTAGTTTAACAAATTACTTCGTGACATGCATAACAAAGGGGCTTGTTTATTTTGTAAATGAATTACGTTTTCCTGCAACAGGGCGTAGTAAAATATTTTTTTTCCTTCTTATGTATGAATGATTAACGATTTTTGTAGTTCTACTTAATTAAGCAACATATATTTCAATCTCGAGATGCCACCCACTAGCTTCAAGTCATAAATATATTTTACAACAGGATAAATTCCAAAAATTGTGTGACTGTTGTTCATCAACAAATTCAGAATGAAATGCAAATAACTGATTTCTACAGCAATTACTGTTACGAAGTGTTTGAGGATACCAAAAGGGTAATCATAATCCGTAAATCGAAGAAGGACAGACAACACAATGGCCAAAGGAAAAAGGACAAAAGAACAAACAACGATCTACAAACATACACATAAAACTAAAGATCGAGTAACACGAACCACACTAAAAAAAGAGGGATGAACTCACGTGCCAAGGAGGAGTAAGCAGTTCCTGCTCAACTAGTGACACCCATCGTGTTGATCTAGTTACAAACCCGATGATAACTCAAGGATGGGGAAAGGACCGGAAAGTATTTACGACAAGTGGAACATATCCGTGGTCGCGTCCGCAAACTTTCGAAGTGAGGACTTCAACTTAATCAATAGGAACCCTTGGTTCAGTAACTTCCTTGTTAGCAGCAGCCCTCTATCAATGAATTCCTGATAGGAACCACAAGCTCTGGAATAACGTATCAACTGAGAGATATATACTCCATATGCAGGTCCTGATGGAATGTTGCTAGATATAAATGGAAAGTTCACAATGGGATAATTAAAATCATCTCTTTTTTCTTAAAGTTTTGTTCTTAACCGCCCCGCACTGTCAATTTCGAGGTGTAGAATAAAATATTCGAACCAAATATATATCGTTGCAAACCATACATTTTCCAAATTCTCCATTTTATATAGACTTTTTCATTTCTCTATCACTGACATGACTTTTGCCGAACTGGACTATGACTATGACCAACACGACTGGTATTTTATAAGAAACAGGAACTGTTTTCCGTTCGCAAACCCCTATATTAATCCACCGGATTTTTTTGTGGGATCTTCGTGCCCAATGTTGCATGTGCTTCTGAATGTCCCTTCGATTATCTTAAGACGTGTGTTTATACTAAGCAATACCAGATTATACCAACACGTATTAAATAAATGCAAATTATAATAAATTAAAAAGAGAATCACAACAAAGTGAATCGGTATGTACCCAATGATAAGCTGCTTTACTTTTCAATGTCAGTTTTAAAAAATTGTACTGAGCTCCAAAGATATAATTTAATGGGAACGACACGCTTCTGAAATGTCCTTGATCACAGACTGCCAGACGCTCATATCCTTGATCACAGAGTGCCAGATGCTCATTTCCTTGATCACAGACTGCCAGACGCCCATGGCCTTGATCACAGACTGTCAGACGCTCATGCCCAAAATATTGGAAAACCAAATAATGCAGTCTTTGATTTGATTTGATTTGATTTTTGGTATTTAACGCCACTTTCAACAATATTTCAGCTATATCATGGGGACCAGTTTTAGTGGTGGAGGAAGCCGGAGTACCCGAAGAGAACCACCGACCCTCGGCAAGTAACTGGTAAACTTTATCACTTGCGGTTGCGAGTCGAGTGCACTCTTTTTTGTAATTTACAAACCTTGGCGCAAACCCACGCCGTATTGGTGATAGGCTTGTATGAGCTGTTAGATCCAACGACCTAATTCATTGAGCCACTCGGGCCCTACAACGACCTAGCTCATTGAGCCACCCGGACCCTATAACGACCTAACTAATTGAGCCACCCGGGCCCTACAACGACCTAGCTCATTGAGCCACCCGGGCCCTACAACGACCTAACTCATTGAGCCACCCTGCAAAGTCTTTGGGAGCTAGTAAACAAAAGTACATACGGATAATTAATACCAGCTAAGTTCACCTATGCCTGAGGGAAAAGAACTCTAGTTTTAATGATAATTCCATTAGTTAGAAACTGTAGATTACAGTAATAAATATATCTAGGAAACTTTGTCATTGTCGAAACACTGGCTACTGGGCTAAGGATACCATCGAGGACTAACAGTAAACCAGCAGGCATAGTCATAAACGGCTATGGTTACCTATTCCTGACTAAGTTTAAGTAATAATTACATTATTGAGGAACTGTAATTTACAAAATTATTTTAGAAACGTAGAGCGGTCAGTGGTTAACGAACTTTATTTGAGGTTTTACCTCAATTTAGTGATTTCGTATTCTAATATGACGTCCTTCAAACGCTTTGAGTCCAAACCCGTGGTAAAAATAATATTAATCTATGACCGATTAAATTTATGACGTCATCGACAATTTATAACAATATTTTACCAATTTTTACATATTAGAATCGAAATAATTCATGGGAGCCATATGTATATATTGTTTTTACCACGGGTAGGCCTTTATGTCAGCTTTTTAACTTCGTGACATAAAGGCTTACCCGTGGTAAAAACAATATATACATATGGCTTCCATGAATTATTTCTTAATTTTCGGAGTTCTTCAGAGAAGATTTATGTCGAGCATTTTTGTTTGTATTAATTCTCCAATACCCTACAGTCCTTTTAATAACCCACCTTACACACGGCACGTTACATGAACTAACCGCATCACTACTCGTCGCTACCGCCACTCGTAGTGATACTGGTTCACACAACAGACTCGACCTGATACAAACTCTTGTACCACCATACAATGTATGTAATGGGTATATATCTAAGAAACAAAATCACTGGCAAAGCATTGACTTCTGAATATATTATACCCTCGGGATATAATATTCCACCAGCACAGGTATGGATGAAATCAATTCTTTTATATTAAATTTGGCGAATAAGTAGTGCTGGTTTATATGTGAATAGCAGGAAAGCGATTACAAAAGCTGGTCAGACCAGTTTGAATATACATGAATATACTAAATAAATACCAGCGTATACCACCTACAATAGGGACCGTCGTGGTCGTGATCGTATGGTAGTTGGATTTGCAACTACCTATGTAATCAGTGCCTATCACTACTAACGTTGTGAGTTCGAATCTCGCTCGGGCGAGGTGTACTCGATACAACATTATGTGATAAAGTTTGTCAGTGACTTGTGGCAGGATGGTGGTTTCCTACGGGTACTCCGGTTTCCTCCACCAAACAAATTAATAAACAAACAATAAACAAAATAAACAATCAGAAAAAAGTGATTCCGTGTGTTTTCCATGGATAAGCATTTATACTTTTCAATGCAAAACACAAATTAGATAAATGACAAAAGTAATATCTATCGAAGGAACTGTCAGACGGCCGGGTTACAATTTCGTTGCCCCTTAACTACAGATACTGTGAAGGTCCAGTGATAATAAGCTGAAGCACGAATTTCGCCTTCTTGAAATCAGTTTAATCAGGATTGTCAGTGCCTACGAGTTGGAATAATCTGCCAGAACAAACATCCAGTATATTGTACCATATATTACTTTAACCATGATTAGCAAACAAATAGTTTCATTCTGTATTTACAAATGAAGTAACTTCTCACAGTAAATTAATTTCACTTAATATATGGAGGCCTTCGGCTTGGGTTGCAGCACATGACGTCCATGTCTTACTACATTACTGGGAACTGTAACCAAGTCAGCTATTCAACACACATCAACATCATTAGTTTCAACCATACAATTCATCGTACTTTAATAATCAAGATAAATCAAATCTGATTAAATTTACATCTCCCACTTGCCACCCTTACTGGCGTGTCGCGGAGCAAAATATTTGAAGAAACCACATTACTTGACTATCACGACGAATGCCACTAGTAGAGCAGGAACTGTTAACCCTTCCGGAGCACCTGAGTTCACCCCTGGGTTTTAAGTGGAGTTCGTGTTACTCGATCTTTAGTTTTATGTGTATGTTTTGTAGATTGTTGTTTGTCCTTTTGTCTTTTTGTTCTTTTTCTTTTGTTGTCTGTTCTTCTTCGATTTACGGATTCTCATTGGTATCTTCAAGCTCTTATTGCAGGTCAGATGTGTATCGGGTTGCGACCTTTGTCGAACAATCGGAATCCTAGTAGTACGCAAAGCAGCTTGATTTAAATAATAACGTTTACATAGTCCTAAATGTAAAGGTCTTGAGAAACGCTTGAAGATACCTAAGGAGTAATCAGAAGCCGTGTGTCGGAAAAGGACAGACAATTCAATGCAATGCTCAAAAGGAAAAAGGACGAAAGAACCAACAACGGTCTACAAAGCATACCCATAAAACTAAAGATGGAATAACACGAACCCCACTACATCCGGGGATGGACACAGGTGCTCTGGAATGGTAAACAGTTCCTGCTTCATATGTGGCAACCGTCGTGTTATGCTTGAAATAGGTCTAAATATGGTACCCGTTATGTATTTAATTGTGAATTTACTTGCATAGATAATATACAATAGGTCGTTGAACTTAGGAGTGTTCAGTGAAAAGACATTATCTGATATAGCAAATGGTGTACCACTATTGTCTTTGGAATGAAAGACATTAACCATAGCTCATAGTTTATCCTGCAATCAGTACATTTGCTGTACAAATATGCTATACGAATACATTTTTGTGTTACTCGTACTAGACGAATAAACTTTTCGTACTATACGAATAAACTTTTCAGCCTACGAATAAACTTTCCTGGTACCCTGTAGCTATGTACAGCGGAGGGCGCAGACAAGTATGAAACTGGTACTAATGTAACGCGGACCACGAAGAAGACATCCTTGACAAAATTTATGAAAGGCGAGGAATGACGCTTGTTTCTGTCCTTTCTGTTTAAATCTGACAAGTTTTCGGACTTGTTTGACATTGCAGGATAAACACAATATACGTACATTTTCGTTAAATATAAAATTCATTTGTACTCGCTGCAAAACAGGCCTGAAAAGCTCGCCGAAGACTCGCTATTCTGCCTGTTTATAAAGCTCGTACAAATAAATTTTATATTTACCGACAATGTACGTATATTATATATATAGCTGACAGCATACCTACATCTAGCACAAATTTAAAATATACAGCATGTGCTCCTTCACGTCTAGAGGATGAGCAATGATTTCTCCCTCAGGGTCAATAGTTCACATATTTAAGCTAATTGTTTAATACACAATACACATTAGGACCCGTAGTGTATTAATCTTGTCATATTGTTGTATAAACCAAGATAAAGGCTCGTTAATATTAACAACATTTCCTTAAACCGTGACAATAAAGATTAGTAATAATAGAATGATGTATTAACTATCTATGAATCATATGAATAGAGTGCACATTACAGTTTACCTCCATCAATAGGAAGTAACTTCGAAAGTTTTACGGTCGCTACCATTACTTGGTTGACCATTATGGAATATCTCTGTCACAAATAAACACGGATATGTTCCACTTGCCGTACACACTTCCCGGTCATTTCCTCAGTCATGACTTATCACCGGGTTGTAACTAGATGAACACGACGGGTGCCACTAGTGGGGCGGGAACTGCTTGCCTATCCGGAGCACCTGAGTTCATCCCCGGATTTTAGGGGGGTTCGTGTTACTCAATCTTTAGTTTTATGTGCATATTTTGTAGATCGTTGTTTGTCATTTTGTCTCTTTTCTTTTGGCTATTGTTTTGTATCCCCTTCTACGATGTACGGATTCTGATTATCTCCCTTTGACCTCTTCAAACTAGTCTTAGTGTATCAGGATGCTCCCATTACTAACTAAGCGATTACTCCTTCGGTTTTGCTTAACGTTTATTTACTACATAAGGTTACAAAGAGTACATCTCGTCGCGGTCGGGAATTGAACTCACGAATTTCTTGATTAAACCAACTGATTGCATATCTAAGCATATTGCGGTAAGGGATCTGCCAATATAATAGTAAATCCTTAAACTGTCACCAATTTTGAATATTTGGTAGTAAGCGGCAGTGATTACATAATTATTCTGCAATAACTACATTTGAGGTACAATTCAGATATTGGAATATTTGTGGTTATTCGTCTAGTATTCAAATACAATCTCCTTATGCTACCACTGGGTCGATACCTCTACTGATGGACTATTAATCCCCGAGGGTATCATCCGCCCAGTTGTCAGTGCTCAAGCAGATATATCTGTTATTGACATTTTACAGTTCCTAAATAATGTAAGAAGAGATTGAAGATACCAAAGGGAGGTAATCAGAATCATTATATCGAATAAGAACAGACAACACAAAGGCCAAACGAAAAAAGACAACATGACAAACAACGATCTACAAAACATACACATAAAACTAAAGATCGAGTAACACGAACCCCACAAACAACCGGGGGGTTAACACAGATGCTCCGGAAGGATAGCTGTTCCTGCTTCGCTAGTGGCACCCTTCGTGTTCATCTAGTTACAAACCCGGTGATACGTCATGAATGAGGAAAGGACCGGGAAGTGCTTACGACAAGTGGAACATATCCGTGTTCATTTGTGACACAGATGTTCCATAGCTGTCAAACATGTCCTGGTGGCGAACGTAAAACTTTCGAAGTGATGACTTCAACTTAACCAATAGGAACCCTTGGTTCAGTAGCTTCCTTGTTAGCAGCAAGCCTCTATCAAGGAAATCTATGGTTATCCTCCTTCAGGGGACCTTAGCTGATTTTGGCTATCCTTTTTAGACCCTTTGGTTTTGTTGCTCCTCAATACTATTAATTTATTTGGCTTCCCAATCGTGCCTGATGGAGGTTATTCCAGAAACGTGTCGTGCGCACTAATTTAGATATCTACGTTTTGTTTACTATCACTGTGTCGATATCTCTGCTGCTGGACTATTAGTCCCGGGTCCTCGAAATAGGCAAGAAAAGTTCGCCTTTGCTGCCTGTTTTTAAAGCTCATGCAAATATTTTATATTGTTCGACAATGAACATGTATATTGTATACGAAGATGTCAAGTAAAAATGAATAGGACTAGGGCAACACGAGTGACTCATTTAATTTTTCTTAATTTCACACAAAAACTGAAAGTGACTATACCAAATGACAACACGGACGGTTACATAGACGAGATGTCCTCCATAAAAACTTATTGCAAAATGTAAACCTAGAATGAACGAGGGAAACTTTACGACAGAGTGAATCCAATATATGTTATACTGAGAAGCCCTATGTATACAGACAATGGGAAATATTGTATTAGAATAAACCGAACACATTTTGCTATTCAAACCAGCCGGTTACTATCTTTAAATATAATGAGCGAGCGATTATTTTTATATTGCCAAATTAGCAATTGTTTAGCTATATCATGGCGAGAACAAGTAACATTTCAATGAGAGGCTGATGGTGTCCGCTTTGTATTAGGCTAACACGGTTTATTGAATTGTTTCCCGTGTTAGCTTACTGAAATAGCAGTCTGTGGGTAGACATGTCTTTCCACTAGGACACTACATTCTGATCCGAGCCAACCAGTTTCTGCCCTTACTCATTAATGCTGCGTGCTTAGCGGAGAAGTAACAAATTCCAATTGCATAGTCGCTCGTTTGACCCGACCTCGGCCCGAACCCACGATCTACCGCACGTGAGTCCATCACGTTAACCGTTACACCACCGATGCTGTTTAAACATGATAAATAATGGACAACATGTGTGATCTGCATAATAGTTTACTAGAAACATATTTTGTGTAGCTTAAGTCACGTAAATTAAATTTTAGGTAAAATACATTGAAATTCCCTGTAACAAATATTAACATTAGCGTGTTGACCTTTATACAACATATTGTCAACCTCTGCACGTGGTGTCATGATGACATGGACATGTAAAGTGAATGACCCCGATCTTGTAAAACATTAAAATTACTGATATTTAATAATAAAAACATTAATTGAAAAATGTTAATTAGCGATTTGTTATCTTATAATATAAACATTGTGTAGAGATTTATGTATTTATATTCATTATGTGTTTTAACTACTTAAGTTTGAAGTGAAGTTTTTAATTATAAAAGCACTAATTGAAATATGCTAATTAGTGATTTGTTAATTTTTTAAAGTTGTGCAGAAATTTATGTTTTAGCTATTTATATACATTTTTGAAGTGAATATAATAGTCACAATGACAATGATGACCAATTTGTCTGGTAGCTATAGATATAAATGTCTACCTTTGATATTTCTTAATTAATGTTCAAAGGTGTGAGCTTAATGACTGACATTCCTGTCATATCGTTAGGTCAGTGACTGTCGTATGTCTAAATTTTATTACGTGTATAAATGTCAGCAGGCCAACCCAGTGATGCATAAACAACACCCATGTACTGGCTTTGGACAGGCGTCAAAATGTGGTGGGGTTAAGCCGGCTTAAAGAAGTATATATATATATCTTCAACCGACAAAAAGATATAAACAGAATATTTAAAAATCTGCAAAATATTCCTGTCTGTATTAAAATCAAAAATCAAAAAATACCACACCTTCAGACCCTCATCGTCGGTAACTCATTGTTGAACATGCTCCGAGTACTCTTTCTCTCATCACTGGTGAGCCAACTAAAAGATCAGCTATGCGTTACCGACGATGTCAGTGTCTGTGGTATTGTAACATATCAACTGTGTGTTACCGACGATGTCAGTGTCTGTGATATTGTAACAGATCAGCTGTGGGTTACCGACAATGTCAGTGTCTGTGATATTGTAACAGATCAGCTGTGCGTTACCGACGATGTCAGTGTCTGTGATATTGTGCTGTTTTTAATTCCAAGTTAGTATAATAAACGTTAGAGAACATCGAAGGGCAATAGAAAAAATCCAGAGAAACTGGTAACGTAGACGAAGAAAAACACAACACAGTATGTGTTGGACAGCACTAATCGCAAACAAACACAAATATCGTAGGTATTTAAGCATGATATGACAACATTATGTTTAAGCTGTCTAATATGAAATATTTGCTTTGCCTTTAAAATTGAACACTAAAGGATGCTTAAAAGGTTTTTATTAAATAAAATAAAACCTGTCTAAGCCGAACCCCTTTGGGACTGGAAAATTTGTTCAGTTTAGACAGGTGTTTGGTTTACACAGGTTTACATAGACATTTAGTAGATGGGACTATAAAATCTGTCTGCTTTAGGCAGGTTTTCGGTTTACTCAAGTCTTATTGTACACAGTAGTATTTGAGATGTCCTATAACAAATACACAATATGTGTGTTGTGTCTTAAAGTCTAACGTTTATTTGTATGGTGCTTATAAGCTCAGTCAAAGCGAGGTTTACATCAAATTTGTATTTTAAGACACTGCAGTAAGATTATATTTGGCATACAAGCAATATATAATAAAAACATAAAAATCAAATGTAGTGTGCATGACGCGTTTCTGTAATAACCTTCATCAGGTACACGGAAAGCCAAAAGATGGAAAAGTCAAATAATACTTAAATATTTGGGAGTAATAAAACCAGGTTAGCCAAAGTCTCCTGAGGTCACCTATGTCTGAGGTCACCTATGCCTGAGGGAGGCGAACTTTGTTTTAATAATGATTACATGATTTATGAACTACTAATTACCATAAAAATATATATAATAAACTATGTCAGCAATAAAAATAAAGGCCTATCTAGGATCGCCAAAATAGCAAAATTTTACAATTATTTCTGAATTGCAGTTTTATATATTCTGTCAACAAGAAGTGACAAAGTGATTGCGAACTAGAATACGAAATGTCAACAAGCAGAATATGTGGAAGGGGTAACAGAAAGATACACTATAAGATCAGTGTCTTAAGATACAAAGTGTATGTGTATGAGTCTTAAAAACTGGGATAAAGGGTAGGTTTCCCCAGTTTTTATCTCTTTTAGAATAAGTGATAATAGCTTCGTTGTATACCAGTGAATTTCACAGTTACCTCAGTGGTATTCGTGGAAGGATAGAGGTAAGGGTATGATGTTTAACGCCATATTTTACAATATTTAAATAAGGGTAATAACAAAATTACCGAACTCCGAACAATCTAACAAAGGGAAAGTCAAAACTCATAATTATATAAACAGACAAAATCAGTCAAAAAACTGTGAAAACCGTAATGACCCTGACTTGGTACAGGCATTTCTAAAGAAATGGTGGGTTGAATCAGATTTTAAAGCGCCAAACCTCTCGCTCTCATTACGGTTCAAAGGTTCCGGTTGTCACTAAAACAGTATTTAAATACAGGAACAAAATAGGTAGAATAGTTGTCTGTTATATCGCCACATATAGAGGGAACCAGCGTACAAGGAGAAAATAACCGACTTGCCATAAGCAGGGGCGGATTCAGAGGGGGGCGCCGGGTACCCCCCCCCCCCTCCCTAAAATTGGAAAAAATATGATTTATTGGCGTAAAATCGTGATTTTTCACACGAAATACCCCAAATATTTTCGCGCCTCCCTCCGCAATTGGAAAAAATAAGAATTTTTGGTGTAAAATCGTGATTTTTCACACGAAATACCCCAAAAATGTTCGCGCCTCCTTCCGCTCGGCGCAATTTTTTTAAGTGCGTGCCCCCCCCCCCTAATTTGAAATCCTGGATCCGCCCCTGATAAGTCACAGACAAATTTTATTACATGATGTTGTATCGAGTACACCTCGACATGAGCGGGATTAGAACTCATAACGTTAATGGTGATCTGCACTGATTGCGTAAATAGTTATAAATCCAACTACCAAACAATCACAATCATGACGACCTCTTCTTGGTACGGGCACAATCATGATATCAAAATATTGATAGCGGCGAGACCGAATAAGATGTAAATCATGAAATACCACATCGTCATTAGAATTATTCACGACTTATCACAGGGTTTGTAACTAGATTAACACGACGGGTGCCACTAGTGGAGCAGAAACTGCTTGCCCTTACGGAGTACTTCAGTTCACCCCCGGTTTTTAGTGGGATTCATGTTTCTTGATATTTAGTTTTATGTGTATGTTTTGTAGATCGGTGTTTGTCCTTTTGTACTTTTTCTTTTGGTCATTGTGTTGTCTGTTCTTCTGCGATATACGGATTCTGATTACCTCCCTTTGGTATCTTCAAACTCTTCTCATTCCCAAACATAGTAATGCACTTGAATATTAGGATGTTCTTAATAACAATGTGGGTTAATTCTATAGATGTAAAATATTATAATATTCCAAGTTAAGCGCATGAAAATATATTTTAGTTTTCGAGAATATGATGAAATGTTCATTACCGTAATTTCTATGTTTTTAAAGGGTTGGAATATTGACGTTCATGACAAACTCCACAATATATCGCAGAATTAGAATAAAAACGTGGATATTGCATTTACTGCGCACGACGCGTTTGTTGAATAAAGTTCTTCAGACACGATCATAGTCGAAAGATTGCAAAGCCAAATAATTTCAATCCAAAGGACCCGGTAAAGTAAATCTGGATAGCAAAAAGCAAAACTCGGTTAAGGTCATCTATGCCTGAGGGGTGAAGAACATTATTTTTTATTAATAATTACATTAATTAGGAACTGTAAATTTCAATGATAAATATATCTAGTAAACCATGTCAGTGTCGACAGCAATGACTACTAAAAAAACTATTAATTGGAAAACAACCTAATATACAGTATAGGTTTATGCATAGGTGACTTTAGCAGATTTTGGCTATCCTGTTTAGACCCCTTGGTTTTATTGCGCACAAAGTTTTAAATTATTTGGCTTTCCAATCGGTCGATTTTGAGCGTACATGATGAAGGTTTGACGTACCCGATGAAGGTTATTTCAGAAACGCGTCGTGCGCACCAAATTAGATATTTATTTTGTCTATTGCATTTGTATTGGTCTTATTTTATATTAGCAATAAACACAATATGTTATGCAGATGCCAGATACCAAAGGGGTAATCAGAGATCGTCTAATTGACAAATGACAGACAATGTAATGGGCAAACGTTATTTAAGGAATATTTGAAATTGTTGAACAGGTTATACGATATAACCTGGTATGGGTCAGTTTACGCTTAATAAAAAGCGAAGCGTGTTTATGAAAAGCGTAAACTGTCCCAAACCAGGTTATGCAAGTATAACCTGTTCAACAATTTCAAATATTCCTTATTATAATTTAATCTTCACAACAAAATGTAATGATTCCTCAATTTTAATTACGATTATTTCATGTGACTATTTTGAATTTGTCGTTGGCGGATGAACACGTTGGTGACGTCACAATATCAATCCAGGTTATCGAGTATAACCAAGATTTTCTCCAGGCTGATTAGCCAATCAGATTGAAATATTCAAATCAAATTAAATTATAAAATGATAAAAAAAAAATGACAAAATTCAACCGTAAAACATTTCATTTCTTCAGTCATAATCATAATTCCACATTACGATATAAATGTAGCTATCTTATTTTCTGGAATAAACTTCATCAGATCTACCCATAGTCAAAAAGCTAGAAAATCGAATAATTTAAAAAAAAGAGTCTTTGGGAAGCATAAAACTAAACACGATTTCCAAAATTAGGAAAAAAAACAGGGTCGCCAAAACGTGACCTGCAAAATTAAAATGTTGGAAATTCATCTAATTTAAAATTCTTTGGGAGCAGGAAAACTAAATAGGAAAACATTGTCTAAGTCAAAAGGTTAAAAAGTCGTATAATAAATTTGTAATGTGATTGGGAGCAAGAAACCCTAACATGGTACCTAAAATCGGTTCAGCCTGTCTATGCCTGTGAGAGATAATCATAATTTTGATAACACTCATCAAAAACTGTAAAATACAATAATGAATATGTACATACAGTCAAACCTGCCTTAAATGCCACCTCTTTATAACAAATCACTGTCTATAAAGGCCACCTCTATATACCAAATCACTGTCTATAAAGGGCACCTCTATATAACAAATTACTATCTATAAAGGCCACCTCTATATAACAAATCACTGTCTATAAAGGGTACCTCTATATAACAAATCACTGTCTATAAAGGGGACCTCTATGTAACAAATCACTGTCTATAAAGGGCACCTCTATGAAACAAAGCACTGTCTGTAAAGGGCATCTCTATATAACAAATCACTGTCTATAAAGGGCACCTCTATGAAACAAAACACTGTCAATAAAGGGCACCTCTATATAACAAATCACTGTCTATAAAGGGCACCTCTATGAAACAAAGCACTGTCTATAAAGGGCACCTCTATATAACAAATCACTGTCTATCAAGGGCACCTCTATGAAGCAAAGCACTGTCTATAAAGGGCACCTCTATATACCAAATCACTGTCTATAAAGGGCACCTCTATGAAACAAAGCACTATCTATAAAGGGCACCTCTATATAACAAATCACTGTCTATAAAGGGCACCTCTATGTAGCAAAGCACTGACCATAAAGGGCACCTCTACGTATCAAAGCACTGTCTATAAAGGGCACCTCTGTATAACAAATCACTGTTTATAAAGGGCACCTCAATATAACAAATTCCTGTCTATAAAGGGCACCTCTATATAACAAATTACTGTCTATAAAGTGCACCTCTATGAAACAAAGCACTGTCTATAAAGGGCACCTATATATAACAAATCACTGTCTATAAAGGGCACCTATATATAACAAATCACTGTCTATAAAGTGCACCTCTATGTAGCAAAGCACTGTCCATAAAGGGCACCTCTATATAACAAATCACTGTCTATAAAGGGCACCTCTATGTAACAAAGCACTGTCTATAAAGGGCAGAGATATCGACCCAGCAATAGAAAACCTAAATATCTAATTTAATACACAATTAATCAATAACCTATATTGCAATATTTAAACGTTACTGAAAATGGAAGGCACCATCAGGAATGGAAAATCCAAAGACATCGGCAATTGGGCATGCAAAATACAGAACGAAGACAAACAATACCTACAGAAAAACACAACACAAAAAACAAAGAGGATGAGCAACACGTACCGGGGGTGAAACAAGGTATTCGTATCAACACGGACCGGGGGTGAAACAAGGTACTCGTATCAACACGGACCAAGGGTGAACCAAGGTACTCGTATTAACACGGACCAGAGGTGAACCAAGGTACTCGTATTAACACGGACCGGAGGTGAATCAAGGTACTCGTATCAACACGGACCGGGGGTGAATCAAGGTATACGTATCAACACGGACCGGGGGTGAATCAAGGCACTCATATCAACACGGACCGGAGGTGAACCAAGGTACTCGTATCAACACGGACCGGGGGTAAAACCAAGGTACTCGTATCAGATAACCATTGTTATTCATATTGTCAAAACTTGTAAAAGTCTTGGCGGTGATAGAGGAAAGAAAACATCTAAGTAAAGGGGAAAAGATTCATTGCCATTTGAGAAATGGATATTTCTTAACGGTCAACTCGATTGTGATGACGACCGTAGAATGCTTGCAGCGATGACTTCAATTAAAGGCAGATAGATATCAAATTTACTGTGCGCGAGGAGTTTCTAAAATACCCTTCATCAGGTGCGCTCAAAGTCGGAAGGTTGGAAAGCCAAATAATTTTGAAAGTGTGTGGGAACAGTTAAACATAAAGGGTCTAAACGCCCAATTCTGTTATGGTCACATATGTCTGAGGGAAGTGAACCTTAGTTGTAGTAATAACCTAGGAGTAACGTAGTTTTGCTTGAGTAGCTTTTGTGTCAGCAACTGAGTTCTGTTCAAAGCAGGATAATATTCAAAGGGATGACCGACGATTGATGATGTGATTAGTCTCCTGTAAAAGGGAAAATATTCATTGCCATTTAAGATATGGATATTTCGTAACGGTCAACAACCAGTTCGTGATGAAAACCGTAATATTTTGTAGCATTGACGTCAACCTAGGAGTAATAAAAACGTAGATAGCCAATGTCGTACGTACGACGTGTTTCTAGAATAATCCTCATCATGTACGCTCAAAATCTGAGCCTTGTTTGAGTAGAACCCGTGTCCGCAGCTGAGCTCTGTCCAAAGTAAGATAATTTTTAAAGGAATGACTTACCGGAGATCGATGGTGTGACGTACGAGACGAACCAGGCGGCAGACATGTTTCTTCAAGTATCCTGACCCGATGCTTCAATATCGATACGTCGTGAAACTGGATAAAAACAGTTATTCCGAATGAAATCACAATAAGAAATAATGTAGCGGATCCGGCAAAAATCACAGAACGGATCCCTCCGTCCTTGATGTCTCCAGATTGGTGCATTTATAACTGTCTATCCCATTGAGTATCAATAAATCTAAGACATTGAACTGGGTAAAAAATACATATGGCGAAAAATACTTTAAATGGAAGGATATGGCGAGTGATAATTAAAATTCAAGACACGTGGTGTAGGCATCAAGATAATTAATTAATGACCGACTCATTAGCATTTAGCTTCGTGTCGTGTCGCGTTGTCATTATTTTACAGATTTTATATACTGTGGTATACAAGTCAGTCTGAGTATTTTATTATCAACATGTCGTTACCTACCTTTTGGAAGTTGTGTATACATGTAGATATAAAACTTTAAAAAAAAAAAATTTTAAATAATAAAAAAGGGATGGGTTGGGGTAGGGCTGTGGTGTTTTAACGCCACTTTCAACAATATTTTAGCTATATCGTGGCGGTCAGTTTTATTGGGAGAAAACCACTCACCTTCCGCAAAGTCACTGACATACATAATATTGTATCGAGTACTCACAACGTTATTGGTGGTAGGCACTGATTGCATAGGTAGTTGTAAATAAAATTAAAAAAAAACATGTTTCTAGTACATATGATGGGTATCTCTGTACTTAGCTTAGCCTCTCAAGGGATGATCAAACCTGTAAAATAGTATGTACCAAATAAATGCAGGAACAGACACAATAAATTCAAGATTAAGCTAATCTCAGCAGAGGGCATATATATCTAACAGAAATGCATATTAACGTTAATATTACAAAATCAAACGTGCACAATAATTTACGCACAAAGTCAAATGATTGAAAAGCCAAATAATTTAAAGTATTTGAGAAGGAAGAAACCAACCAAAGAGCCCTAAACATGACAGCCAAAGCTGGCTAAGATCAGCAAAAGGCCCTAAACATGACAGCCAAAGCTGGCTAAGATCAGCTATACCTGCGGGAGGAGAACAATATAAACATGACAGCCAAAGCTGGCTAAGATCAGCTATGCCTGAGGGAGGAGAACAATATAAACATGACAGCCAAAGCTGGCTAAGATCAGCTATGCCTGAGGGAGGAGAACAATATAAACATGACAGCCAAAGCTGGCTAAGATCAGCTATGCCTGAGGGAGGAGAACAATATAAACATGACAGCCAAAGCTGGCTAAGATCAGCTATGCCTGAGGGAGGAGAACAATATAAACATGACAGCCAAAGCTGGCTAAGATCAGCAAAAGGCCCTAAACATGACAGCCAAAGCTGGCTAAGATCAGCTATGCCTGAGGGAGGAGAACAATATAAACATGACAGCCAAAGCTGGATAAGATCAGCTATGCCTGAGGGAGGAGAACAATATAAACATGACAGCCAAAGCTGGCTAAGATCAGCTATGCCTGAGGGAGGAGAACAATATAAACATGACAGCCAAAGCTGGCAAAGATCAGCAAAAGGCCCTAAACATGACAGCCAAAGCTGGCTAAGATCAGCTATGCCTGAGGGAGGAGAACAATATAAACTTGACAGCCAAAGCTGGCTAAGATCAGATATGCCTGCGTGAGGAGAACAATAGTTTTAATTAAGTTAAAATACATTATGTGTTTACTGTAAATAACTACAATCTATCAGTTAACATCACTCTCATCTTTGACACGGACATTTAATTGTGGCGTTGGTCTAAAAATAGACACTACATATTTCTTTTTTTCCCCCATAATTACATCATGTTAATTAATACCATACGACAACATCATTCTTCCCTCTCTGACAGGCTGTAATGGTTTAAAATTATATGGGCTGTTTTTTTTAGATTATTGTTGTGCTTAATTGATTGACGTGTGCAAATTTGCATCAGTTAATTGATTAATATACGACGTATTTTTATGATTGGCAAGTTTCCATGTTTGTAGTTAAATTAATAACATGCTATATTTGTCTACTTATATAGAAATTATTTCTTAAAGTTAAGGGTGCCGTCGCGGCCATGATCGTATGATAGATGGATTTACAACTACCATTGCAATCAGTGCACTGATGTTGTGAGATCGAATCTCGATCACGGCGAGGTGTACAACATTATGTGATAAAGTTTGTCAGTGACTTGCGACAGGTCGGTGGTTTTCTCCGGTTTCCTCCACCAATAAAACTGACCGCCACGATATAACTGAAATGTTGTTGAAAGTTGCGTTAAACACCATGAAATACATTTCATTGTGCAGACAAGTTAAAATTGTATTAATTCAATGACGTAGATGTAGAACAAAAGTTCCTTGTCTCGAAATATTACATTTATGGAGTTTATCGCGTCCAGCAATATTTTTTTTAAAGAAAATAGTTTCACCCGTCTGAAAACTACAAACAAATAAACGTTAGAGAATACCAAAGAGGCAATCAAAAAGGACAATCCATCGAAACTGGCAACATAGGATACACAAGACACAAGACGAAGAAAAACAATCCATCGAAACTGGCAAAATAGAATACACAAGACGAAGAAAAACAATCCAGAGAAACTGGCAACATAGGATACACAAGACGAAGAAAACCAAAGCAGAGAAACTGGCAACATAAGGTACACAAGACGAAGAAAAACAATCCAGAGAAACTGGCAACATAGAATACACAAGACGAAGAAAAACAATCCAGAGAAACTGGCAACATAGAATACACAAGACTAAGAAAAACAATCCAGAGAAACTGGCAACATAGGATACACAAGACGAAGAAAAACAAAGCAGAGAAACTGGCAACATAAGGTACACAGACGAAGAAAAACAATCCAGAGAAACTGGCAACATAGAATACATAAGACGAAGAAAAACAATCCAGAGAAACTGGCAACATAGGGTACACAAGACGAAGAAAAACACAGAGAAACTGGCAACATAGGATACACAAGACGAAGAAAAACAATCCACAGAAACTGGCAACATAGAATACACAAGACGAAGAAAAACAATCCAGAGAAACTGGCAACATAGGATACACAAGACGAAGAAAAACAATCCACAGAAACTGGCAACATAGGATACACAAGACGAAGAAAAACAATCCAGAGAAACTGGCAACATAGGATATACAAGACGAAGAAAAACAATCCAGAGAAACTGGCAACATAGGGTACACAAAACGAAGAAAAACACAGAGAAACTGGCAACATAGGATACACAAGACGAAGAAAAACAATCCACAGAAACTGGCAACATAGGATACACAAGACGAAGAAAAACAATCCAGAGAAACTGGCAACATAGGATACACAAGACGAAGAAAAGCAATCCACAGAAACTGGCAACATAGGATACACAAGACGAAGAAAAACAATCCAGAGAAACTGGCAACATAGGATACACAAGACGAAGAAAAACAATCCAGAGAAACTGGCAACATAGGATACACAAGACGAAGAAAAACAATCCAGAGAAACTGGCACCATAGGATACACAAGACGAAGAAAAACAATCCAGAGAAACTGGCAACATAGGGTACACAAGACGAAGAAAAACAATCCAGAGAAACTGGCAACATAGGATATACAAGACGAAGAAAAACAATCCACAGAAACTGGCAACATAGGATACACAAGACGAAGAAAAACAATCCAGAGAAACTGGCAACATAGGTTACACAAGACGAAGAAAAACAATCCAGATAAACTGGCAACATAGGATACACAAGACGAAGAAAAACAATCCAGATAAACTGGCAACATAGGATACACAAGACGAAGAAAAACAATCCAGAGAAACTCGCAACATAGAATACACAAGACGAAGAAAAACAATCCACAGAAACTGGCAACATAGGATACACAAGACGAAGAAAAACAATCCAGAGAAACTGGCAACATAGGATACACAAGACGAAGAAAAACAATCCAGAGAAACTGGCAACATAGGATACACAAGACGAAGAAAAACAATCCAGAGAAACTGGCAACATAGGATACACAAGACGAAGAAAAACAATCTAGATAAACTGGCAACATAGGATACACAAGACGAAGAAAAACAATCCACAGAAACTGGCAGCATAGAATACACAAGACGAAGAAAAACAATCCAGAGAAACTGGCAACATAGGATACACAAGACGAAGAAAAACAATCCAGAGAAACTGGCAACACAGGGTACACAAGACGAAGAAAAACAATCCACAGAAACTGGCAACATAGGATACACTAGACGAAGAAAAACAATCCACAGAAACTGGCAACATAGGATACACAAGACGAAGAAAAACAATCCAGAGAAACTGGCAACATAGGTAACACAAGACGAAGAAAAACAATCCAGAGAAACTGGCAACATAGGGTACACAAGACGAAGAAAAACAATCCACAGAAACTGGCAACATAGGATACACAAGACGAAGAAAAACAATCCAGAGAAACTGGCAGCATAGGATACAAAAGACGAAGAAAAACAATCCAGAGAATCTCGCAACATAGAATACACAAGACGAAGAAAAACAATCCACAGAAACTGGCAACATAGGATACACAAGACGAAGAAAAACAATCCAGAGAAACTGGCAACATAGGATATACAAGACGAAGAAAAACAATCCACAGAAACTGGCAACATAGGATACACAAGACGAAGAAAAACAATCCAGAGAAACTGGCAACATAGGGTACACAAGACGAAGAAAAACAATCCAGAGAAGCTGGCAACATAGGATACACAAGACGAAGAAAAACAATCCACAGAAACTGGCAACATAGAATACACAAGACGAAGAAAAACAATCCAGAGAAACTGGCAACATAGGATACACAAGACGAAGAAAAACAATCTAGATAAACTGGCAACATAGGATACACAAGACGAAGAAAAACAATCCACAGAAACTGGCAACATAGGGTACACAAGACGAAGAAAAACAATCCAGAGAAACTGGCAACATAGGATATACAAGACGAAGAAAAACAATCCAGAGAAACTGGCAACATAGGGTACACAAGACGAAGAAAAACAATCCAGAGAAACTGGCAACATAGGATACACTAGACGAAGAAAAACAATCCAGAGAAACTGGCAACATAGAATACACAAGACGAAGAAAAACAATCCAGAGAAACTGGCAACATAGGGTACACAAGACGAAGAAAAACAATCCACAGAAACTGGCAACATAGAATACACAAGACGAAGAAAAACAATCCAGAGAAACTGGCAACATAGGGTACACAAGACGAAGAAAAACAATCCAGAGAAACTGGCAACATAGGATACACAAGACGAAGAAAAACAATCCACAGAAACTGGCAACATAGGATACACAAGACGAAGAAAAACAATCCAGAGAAACTGGCAACATAGAATACACAAGACGAAGAAAAACAATCCAGAGAAACTGGCAACATAGGGTACACAAGACGAAGAAAAACAATCCAGAGAAACTGGCAACATAGGATACACAAGACGAAGAAAAACAATCTAGATAAACTGGCAACATAGGATACACAAGACGAAGAAAAACAATCCACAGAAACTGGCAGCATAGAATACACAAGACGAAGAAAAACAATCCACAGAAACTGGCAGCATAGAATACACAAGACGAAGAAAAACAATCCAGAGAAACTGGCAACATAAGGTACACAAGACGAAGAAAAACAATCCACAGAAACTGGCAGCATAGAATACACAAGGCGAAGAAAAACAATCCACAGAAACTGGCAACCTAGGATACACAAGACGAAGAAAAACAATCCACAGAAACTGGCAACATAGGATACACAAGACGAAGAAAAACAAAGCAAAGACACAACACAATATGTGTTGGACACCATTATACAAACCATGGCTTCCACAATTAAATATCAAAATCGTAGAAAGAAACAAAATGGATACCCCTAAGAAGTAAATACATGACCACTCACTTTCATGGCTTGGTACAGGTTCCAGGTTAAACTAGATTTATGGGCCTAAAACCTCCCCTCTCAAAATTATACTTTTTTTTATCTTTTTTGCGAGTTGTCTCTCCTATGCGAAATGGTACTCGGTCTAGCAGTGGAAAAGACAACGAATATTAATATAATTTTCTCATGATTTGCAGATATTATGAATTTGTAAAATATCAGAAGATAATTTATTGAAAATAGAAAATGTATTACAATATTAAAATTTTGAACAGATTATGGGATATATATTTGTTATTTTCATTGAACTTTGCATGATATGAACCTTTAAATTAAACATATTTTATTCAAAATAAAGCAGACAGATCGATCGTAACTACTCGGCCATTTTCGCTACCCTGCAAATAACCACGTATGCATTAGGCGTATAAATCGCACTACTTTTCACATGTCAGTTACATGAAAGTTTGATAAAGTTATATTTTAAGCAATTTTCTATATTTCAATTAGAGTTTTAATTAGCTTTGCATGATTAGATTTTACTTAGTATGCCTTCCATATTGGATTTTCGTGGACTATATTTTTGTGCGCTTAGCTTAACTTAACTTCCGGCAAACAATTTAAGAACAATGTCTACTATGTACGTACGAGGTTATTTGCAGGGTAGCGAGAATGGCCGAGTAGTTACAATTGGCATACAGCTATGCTACAATACATATATATATATATAGGGAGTGGATGTGGTCGAGTGGTCTAGGGCGCTGGATGTAAGGCTAAGCGAATGGTGCTGCAGTGTATCAATGGTGTGAGTTTAAATCCCGTCGAGGGAAGAACAAAAATGTGACAGCTCTAAAATCTAATTCTAACACTGTTTGGTTTAATTTTCAGACATGCCTTAAAGGGAAATAACTCATGCAGAACGTATAATTTCCGAATAAAAGTCGAACATTTTCAAATGGTCTATTGATATCATGCTGTTGTCCAAGTATTAGTTCAATTCCCTCAAAATGTCTTGTCTTATCTTGTCTTATCTCTTCCACGAATAGATGGTTAGGATTATGGGGTTTAACGCCACTTTCAACAATTTTTTAGTTATATCGTCAGTTTTATTGATGGAGGAAACCGGAGTACCCGGGGAAAACCACCGACCTACCGTAAATCACTAACAAACTTTATACCATAATGTTTAATCGAGTAAACCTGGCCTGAGCGGGATTCGAACCCACAACATTAGTGGTGATAGGCACTGATTGCACAGGTAGTTGTTAATCCAACAATCATACGACCACGACCGTGACGGCCCTTTCCACGAATATATTTGATTTGATTTTTTATGCTTAATGCCACTTTCAGCAATATTTCAACATGGCGACCAGTTTTAGTGGTGGAAGAAGCCGGAGTTACCCGGAGAGAACCACTGACCATGGGCAAGCAACTGGTAAACTTTATCATTTGCGGCTGCGAGTCGAGTGCACCCTTTTTGTAATTAGCAAAGCCGGGCGCGAACCCACGCCGTATTGGTGATAGACTTGTACGAGTTGCCTAGCTCATTGAGCCACCCGGGCCCTCTCCAAGAATAGATGTTATATACATCTACACAAAAGCTGATTATACAAATAAAAACATATTAATGCGCTACAGGTGTATTAATAAGAAACATGATCAAATTATACGTCTCTTCTAACATCTCAAAATATGTCATAATATGTCATATACATAAACATTTCAACATGTCAGCCCGAGAGCTCTCATCCATGGCTAACGACTTACACAATGTATGTAATTAGATACAGAGCTACCTTTGTGTGACCATTCACTAAATACGTTGCATCTTGTGGTTTATAGTTACATGTTTCTCTAAATAGTTTTAGATGAGTTATAGACCGTCACCAAACTATTTATTTTCTTTTTCTAATAAAGGCATTATTAATGCAGAGTTATTCCTGTATCACGTGATTTTGCATAGTTATTTCTGTACTATCACGTGATTATATATATTTATTCCTGTACGATCATGTGATTTTATATTCGTATTCCTGTACTGTCACGTGATTATATATACTTACTCCTGTACTATTACTTGATTTTTTAGAATTACTTATGTACTATCATGTGATTTCATGGACATATTCCTGTACCATCATGAGATTTCATGGACTTATTCCTGTACCATCACGTGATTTCATGGACTTATTCCTGTACCATCACGTGATTTCATGGACTTATTCCTGTACCATCACGTGATTTCATGGACTTATTTCTGTACCATCACGTGATTTCATGGACTTCTTTCTGTACCATCACGTGATTTCATGGACTTATTCCTGTACCATCACGTGATTTCATGGGCTTATTCCTGTACCATCACGTGATTTCATGGACGTATTCCTGTACCATCACGTGATTTCATGGACTTATTCCTGTACCATCAAGTGATTTCATGGTCTTATTCCTGTAACATCACGTGATTTCATGGACTTATTCCTGTACCATCACAGACTTATTTATATTCTATCACGTGAGTTCTTATAATTATTCCTGTACTATCACGGGATTTTATAGATTTCCTCCACTTGATTTTGTGTTATTTCCGAAAACAGTTTGTCAATCCGTCCTAATATAACGCAATAAAATGCCACTCTTGATATATTCTTTGTGCCAGGGTATTTTCCGCAGATATCTGAAAGACAAAAGTTAAAAAAAACAAGGTTAATATATTAATTGCTATATATTATATGTATCTCATTTAATTCCCTCGCCAATACACGACCAGTTTAATGCCCGATAAAGGGAATACCGACAGTTAATTGGCTATGTGAACAATTTCGTGATGAAATTCCCGATATATTTTACTTCGTACATGCGTTTTACCAGATACATTTCATGAAATAATTATTGAGTGATATCATGTATATATTCAGAGATGGTGTGTAAACAATCATAAATATGCTTGTTTTGTTTCTTTACACCTTCATTTGTATTAATATAATAATAAACACAGCTATCCATCCACTTTGACCTTACTTAATTGCCACCATCCTGTTACATGGTTTACACAGAACACCTGTGATATTGACAAATGCTGGGTTTTTTTATGATTTATTTAGGAAAAAACAACTGTAAGCACGAAGGCTATTGAATTTTGTCATGACATGCATTTCAACTATTGACTTCCACCTTTAAAATAAGTTAGATATTTCCTATTAGATTCGAAAAATCTCAAGGGAACCGTAGTTTGTATTACGTTTATATATCTGTAGCATTTTTTTCGTTGTATGTTATCATTCGCTATTTCTCGGGATAAAAATAACATTATCTATGTTAGCACTACATACAAGCTATGCCATGAATTATTTCTTAATGTTAACATAAAATAAAATAAGTAATAACACTTTTAATTTGTAATATTTTAAATTAAGTAGTGTCATTATTAATTAATTATTGTCATTATTAATTAATTATTGTCATTATTAATTATTGTCATTATTAATTATTCTGTCATTATTTTGTCGCTTAAAATTTTAAAAGTAATAAAACGTAGGGCACACGACGCGTTTCTGGAACAGTCACCATCAGGTATGTTCGACGTCAATTGATAGGAAAGCCAAATAATTCGAGAAATCCAATGGCCTAATAACGATAGCCGAAAAGTGGCTAGGGTTGCCAATGTGTGAAGGGGGAGCTTTGATGTTAATAATACTAACTTCTTTATAATTAGCAATTGTAACTTTCAATTAATCTACTCTATGATATTTTTATAATCGATATATTTATATGTATTTATCCATACCAGTGCCAAAACACTGACTACTGGGCGGATGACACTCTCGAGGACTAATAGTCCATCATCAGAGGAATCAAAACACTGACTACTGGGCGGATGACACTCTCGAGGACTAACAGTCCATCATCAGAGGAATCAACACACTGACTACTGGGCGGATGACACTCTCGAGGACTAATAGTCCATCATCAGAGGAATCAAAACACTGACTACTGGGCGGATGACACTCTCGAGGACTAATAGTCCATCATCAGAGGAATCAACACACTGACTACTGGGCGGATGACACTCTCGAGGACTAATAGTCCATCATCAGAGGAATCAACACACTGACTACTGGGCGGATGACACTCTCGAGGACTAATAGTCCATCATCAGAGGAATCAACACACTGACTACTGGGCGATGACACTCTCGAGGACTAATAGTCCATCATCAGAGGAATCAAAACACTGACTACTGGGCGGATGACACTCTCGAGGACTAATAGTCTATCATCAGAGGAATCAACACACTGACTACTGGGCGGATGACACTCTCGAGGACTAATAGTCCATCATCAGAGGAATCAACACACTGACTACTGGGCGGATGACACTCTCGAGGACTAATAGTCCATCATCAGAGGAATCAACACACTGACTACTGGGCGGATGACACTCTCGAGGACTAATAGTCCATCATCAGAGGAATCAACACACTGACTACTGGGCGGATGATACTCTCGAGGACTAATAGTCCATCACCAGAGGAATCAACACACTGACTACTGGGCGGATGATATTCTCGAGGACTAATAGTCCATCATCAGAAGAATCAACACACTGACTACTGGGTGGATGACACTCTCGAGGACTAATATTCCATCATCAGAGGAATCAACACACTGACTACTGGGCGGATGATACTCTCGAGGACTAATAGTCCATCATCAGAGGAATCAACACACTGACTACTGGGCGGATGACACTCTCGAGGACTAATAGTCCATCATCAGAGGAATCAAAACACTGACTACTGGGCGGATGACACTCTCGAGGACTAATAGTCTATCATCAGAGGAATCAACACACTGACTACTGGGCGGATGACACTCTCGAGGACTAATAGTCCATCATCAGAGGAATCAACACACTGACTACTGGGCGGATGACACTCTCGAGGACTAATAGTCCATCATCAGAGGTATCAACACACTGACTACTGGGTGGATGACACTCTCGCGGATTAATAGTCCATCATCAGAGGAATCAACACACTGACTACTGGGCGGATGACACTCTCGAGGACTAATAGTCCATCATCAGAGGAATCAACACACTGACTACTGGGCGGATGATACTCTCGAGGACTAATAGTCCATCATCAGAGGAATCAACACACTGACTACTGGGCGGATGACACTCTCGAGGACTAATAGTCCATCATCAGAGGAATCAACACACTGACTACTGGGCGGATGATACTCTCGAGGATTAATAGTCCATCATCAGAGGAATCAACACACTGACTACTGGGCGGATGACACTCTCGAGGACTAATAGTCCATCATCAGAGGAATCAACACACTGACTACTGGGCGGATGATACTCTCGAGGACTAATAGTCCATCACCAGAGGAATCAACACACTGACTACTGGGCGGATGATATTCTCGAGGACTAATAGTCCATCATCAGAAGAATCAACACACTGACTACTGGGTGGATGACACTCTCGAGGACTAATATTCCATCATCAGAGGAATCAACACACTGACTACTGGGCGGATGATACTCTCGAGGACTAATAGTCCATCATCAGAGGAATCAACACACTGACTACTGGGCGGATGACACTCTCGAGGACTAATAGTCCATCATCAGAGGAATCAAAACACTGACTACTGGGCGGATGACACTCTCGAGGACTAATAGTCCATCATCAGAGGAATCAACACACTGACTACTGGGCGGATGACACTCTCGAGGACTAATAGTCCATCATCAGAGGTATCAACACACTGACTACTGGGTGGATGACACTCTCGCGGATTAATAGTCCATCATCAGAGGAATCAACACACTGACTACTGGGCGGATGACACTCTCGAGGACTAATAGTCCATCATCAGAGGAATCAACACACTGACTACTGGGCGGATGATACTCTCGAGGACTAATAGTCCATCATCAGAGGAATCAACACACTGACTACTGGGCGGATGACACTCTCGAGGACTAATAGTCCATCATCAGAGGAATCAACACACTGACTACTGGGCGGATGATACTCTCGAGGATTAATAGTCCATCATCAGAGGAATCAACACACTGACTACTGGGCGGATGACACTCTCGAGGACTAATAGTCCATCATCAGAGGAATCAACACACTGACTACTGGGCGGATGATACTCTCGAGGACTAATAGTCCATCACCAGAGGAATCAACACACTGACTACTGGGCGGATGATATTCTCGAGGACTAATAGTCCATCATCAGAAGAATCAACACACTGACTACTGGGTGGATGACACTCTCGAGGACTAATATTCCATCATCAGAGGAATCAACACACTGACTACTGGGCGGATGATACTCTCGAGGACTAATAGTCCATCATCAGAGGAATCAACACACTGACTACTGGGCGGATGACACTCTCGAGGACTAATAGTCCATCATCAGAGGAATCAACACACTGACTACTGGGCGGATGATACTCTCGAGGACTAATAGTCCATCATCAGAGGAATCAACACACTGACTACTGGGCGGATGATACTCTCGAGGACTAATAGTCCATCATCAGAGGAATCAACACACTGACTACTGGGCGGATGACACTCTCGAGGACTAATAGTCCATCATCAGAGGAATCAACACACTGACTACTAGGCGGATGACACTCTCGAGGACTAATAGTCCATCATCAGAGGAATCAACAACTGACTACTGGGCGGATGACACTCTCGAGGACTAATAGTCCATCATCAGAGGAATCAACACACTGACTACTGGGCGGATGACACTCTCGAGGACTAATAGTCCATCATTAGAGGAATCAACACACTGACTACTGGGCGAATGACACTCTCGAGGACTAATAGTCCATCATCAGAGGAATCAACACACTGACTACTGGGCGGATGACACTCTCGAGGACTAATAGTCCATCATCAGAGGAATCAACACACTGACTACTGGGCGGATGATACTCTCGAGGACTAATAGTCCATCATCAGAGGAATCAACACACTGACTCCTGGGCGGATGACACTCTAGAGGACTAATAGTCCATCATCAGAGGAATCAACACACTGACTACTGGGCGGATGATACTCTCGAGGACTAATAGTCCATCATCAGAGGAATCAACACACTGAC
This sequence comes from Bathymodiolus brooksi, assembly GCA_963680875.1. Lineage (NCBI taxonomy): Eukaryota > Metazoa > Mollusca > Bivalvia > Mytilida > Modiolidae > Bathymodiolus > Bathymodiolus brooksi. The sequence goes on from OY804586.1 coordinate 68,888,564, forward strand.
TACTGGGCGGATGATACTCTCAAGGACTAATGGTCCATCATCAGAGGAATCAACACACTGACTCCTGGGCGGATGACACTCTAGAGGACTAATAGTCCATCATCAGAGGAATCAACACACTGACTACTGGGCGGATGATACTCTCGAGAACTAATATCATCAGAGGAATCAACACACTGACTACTGGGCGGATGATACTCTCGAGGACTAATAGTCTATCATCAGAGGAATCAACATACTGACTACTGGGTGGATGACACTCTCGAGGACTAATAGTCCATCATCAGAGGAATCAACACACTGACTCCTGGGCGGATGACACTCTAGAGGACTAATAGTCCATCATCAGAGGAATCAACACACTGACTACTGGGCGGATGATACTCTCGAGGACTAATAGTCTATCATCAGAGGAATCAACACACTGACTACTGGGCGGATGATACTCTCCAGGACTAATAGTCTATCATCAGAGGAATCAACACACTGACTACTGGGCGGATGACACTCTCGAGGACTAATAGTCCATCATCAGAGGAATCAACACACTGACTACTGGGCGGATGATACTCTCGAGGACTAATAGTCCATCATCAGAGGAATCAACACACTGACTACTGGGCGGATGACACTCTCGAGGACTAATGGTCCATCATCAGAGGAATCAACACACTGACTACTGGGCGGATGACACTCTCGAGGACTAATAGTCCATCATCAGAGGAATCAAAACACTGACTACTGGGCGGATGATACTCTCGAGGACTAATAGTCCATCATCAGAGGAATCAACACACTGACTACTGGGCGGATGACAATCTAGAGGACTAATAGTCCATCTTCAGAGGAATCAACACACTGACTACTGGGCGGATGATACTCTCGAGGACTAATAGTCCATCATCAGAGGAATCAACACTGACTCCTGGGCGGATGACACTCTAGAGGACTAATAGTCCATCATCAGAGGAATCAACACACTGACTACTGGGCAGATGACACTCTCGAGGACTAATAGTCCATCATCAGAGGAATCAACACACTGACTCCTGGGCGGATGATACTCTAGAGGACTAATAGTCCATCATCAGAGGAATCAACACACTGACTACTGGGCCGCTGATACTCTCGAGGACTAATAGTCCATCATCAGAGGAATCAACACTGACTTCTGGGCGGATGACACTCTAGAGGACTAATAGTCCATCATCAGAGGAATCAACACACTGACTACTGGGCAGATGACACTCTCGAGGACTAATAGTCCATCATCAGAGGAATCAACACACTGACTCCTGGGCGGATGACACTCTAGAGGACTAATAGTCCATCATCAGAGGAATCAACACACTGACTACTGGGCCGCTGATACTCTCGAGGACTAATAGTCCATCATCAGAAGAATCAACACACTGACTACTGGGCGGATGATACTCTCGAGGACTAATAGTCTATCATCAGAGGAATCAACACACTGACTACTGGGCGGATGACACTCTCGAGGACTAATAGTCCATCATCAGAGGAATCAACACACTGACTACTGGGCGGATGATACTCTCGAGGACTAATAGTCCATTATCAGAAGAATCAACACACTGACTCCTGGGCGAATGACACTCTAGAGGACTAATAATCCATCATCAGAGGAATCAACACACTGACTACTGGGCGGATGATACTCTCGAGGACTAATAGTCTATCATCAGAGGAGTCAACACACTGACTACTGGGCGGATGATACTCTCGAGTACTAATAGTCTATCATCAGAGGAATCAACACACTGACTACTGGGCGGATGATACTCTCGAGGACTAATAGTCCATCATCAGAGGAATCAACACACTGACTACTGGGCGGATGACACTCTCGAGGACTAATAGTCCATCATCAGAGCAATCAACACACTGACTACTGGGCGGATGACACTCTCGAGGACTAATAGTCCATCATCAGAGGAATCAACACACTGACTACTGGGCGGATGACACTCTCGAGGACTAATAGTCCATCATCAGAGGACTCAACACACTGACTACTGGGCGATGACACTCTCGCGGACTAATAGTCCATCATCAGAGGAATCAACACACTGACTACTGGGCGGATGACACTCTCGAGGACTAAGAGTCCATCATCAGAGGAATCAACACACTGACTACTGGGCGGATGATACTCTCGAGGACTAATAGTCCATTATCAGAGGAATCAACACACTGACTCCTGGGCGGATGACACTCTAGAGGACAAATAGTCCATCATCAGAGGAATCAACACACTGACTACTGGGCGGATGATACTCTCGAGGACTAATAGTCCATCATCAGAGGAATCAACACACTGACTACTGGGCGGATGATACTCTCGAGGACTAATAGTCCATCATCAGAGGAATCAACACACTGACTACTGGGCCGCTGATACTCTCGAGGACTAATAGTCTATCATCAGAGGAATCAACACACTGACTACTGGGCGGATGATACTCTTGAGGACTAATAGTCCATCATCAGAGGAATCAACACACTGACTACTGGGCGGATGATACTCTCGAGGACTAATAGTCCATTATCAGAGGAATCAACACACTGATTACTGGGCGGATGATACTCTCGAGGACTAATAGTCCATCATCAGAGGAATCAACACACTGACTACTGGGTGGATGACACTCTCGAGGACTAATAGTCCATCATCAGAGGAATCAACACACTGACTACTAGGCGGATGACACTCTCGAGGACTAATAGTCCATCATCAGAGGAATCAACACACTCACTACTGGGCGGATGACACTCTCGAGGACTAATAGTCCATCATCAGAGGAATCAACACACTGACTACTGGGCGGATGATACTCTCGAGGACTAATAGTCCATCATCAGAGGAATCAACACACTGACTACTGGGCGGATGACACTCTCGAGGACTAGTAGTCCATCATCAGAGGAATCAACACACTGACTCCTGGGCGGATGACACTCTAGAGGACTAATAGTCCATCATCAGAGGAATCAACACACTGACTACTGGGCGGATGATACTCTCGAGAACTAATAGTCTATCATCAGAGGAATCAACACACTGACTACTGGGCGGATGATACTCTCGAGGACTAATAGTCTATCATCAGAGGAATCAACACACTGACTACTGGGCGGATGACACTCTCGAGGACTAATAGTCCATCATCAGAGGAATCAACACACTGACTACTGGGCGTATGATACTCTCGAGGACTAATAGTCCATCATCAGAGGAATCAACACACTGACTAGTGGGCGGATGATACTCTCGAGGACTAATAGTCCATCATCAGAGGAATCAACACACTGACTACTGGGCGGATGACACTCTCGAGGACTAATAGTCCATCATCAGAGGAATCAACACACTGACTACTGGGCGGATAATACTCTCGAGGACTAATAGTCCATCATTAGAGGAATCAACACACTGACTACTGGGTGGATGACACTCTCGAGGACTAATAGTCCATCATCAGAGGAATCAACACACTGACTACTGAGCGGATGATACTCTCGAGGACTAATAGTCCATCATCAGAGGAATCAACACACTGACTACTGGGCGGATGACAATCTAGAGGACTAATAGTCCATCATCAGAGGAATCAACACACTGACTACTGGGCGGATGATACTCTCGAGGACTAATAGTCCATCATCAGAGGAATCAACACACTGACTACTGGGCAGATGACACTCTCGAGGACTAATGGTCCATCATCAGAGGAATCAACACACTGACTCCTGGGCGGATGATACTCTAGAGGACTAATAGTCCATCATCAGAGGAATCAACACACTGACTACTGGGCCGCTGATACTCTCGAGGACTAATAGTCCATCATCAGAAGAATCAACACACTGACTACTGGGCGAATGATACTCTCGAGGACTAATAGTCTATCATCAGAGGAATCAACACACTGACTACTGGGCGGATGACACTCTCGAGGACTAATAGTCCATCATCAGAGGAATCAACACACTGACTCCTTGGCGGATGATACTCTCGAGGACTAATAGTCCATCATCAGAAGAATCAACACACTGACTACTGGGCGGATGATACTCTCGAGGACTAATAGTCTATCATCAGAGGAATCAACACACTGACTACTGGGCGGATGACACTCTCGAGGACTAATAGTCCATCATCAGAGGAATCAACACACTGACTACTGGGCGGATGATACTCTCGAGGACTAATAGTCCATTATCAGAAGAATCAACACACTGACTCCTGGGCGAATGACACTCTAGAGGACTAATAATCCATCATCAGAGGAATCAACACACTGACTACTGGGCGGATGATACTCTCGAGGACTAATAGTCTATCATCAGAGGAGTCAACACACTGACTACTGGGCGGATGATACTCTCGAGTACTAATAGTCTATCATCAGAGGAATCAACACACTGACTACTGGGCGGATGATACTCTCGAGGACTAATAGTCCATCATCAGAGGAATCAACACACTGACTACTGGGCGGATGACACTCTCGAGGACTAATAGTCCATCATCAGAGCAATCAACACACTGACTACTGGGCGGATGACACTCTCGAGGACTAATAGTCCATCATCAGAGGAATCAACACACTGACTACTGGGCGGATGACACTCTCGAGGACTAATAGTCCATCATCAGAGGACTCAACACACTGACTACTGGGCGATGACACTCTCGCGGACTAATAGTCCATCATCAGAGGAATCAACACACTGACTACTGGGCGGATGACACTCTCGAGGACTAAGAGTCCATCATCAGAGGAATCAACACACTGACTACTGGGCGGATGATACTCTCGAGGACTAATAGTCCATTATCAGAGGAATCAACACACTGACTCCTGGGCGGATGACACTCTAGAGGACAAATAGTCCATCATCAGAGGAATCAACACACTGACTACTGGGCGGATGATACTCTCGAGGACTAATAGTCCATCATCAGAGGAATCAACACACTGACTACTGGGCGGATGATACTCTCGAGGACTAATAGTCCATCATCAGAGGAATCAACACACTGACTACTGGGCCGCTGATACTCTCGAGGACTAATAGTCTATCATCAGAGGAATCAACACACTGACTACTGGGCGGATGATACTCTTGAGGACTAATAGTCCATCATCAGAGGAATCAACACACTGACTACTGGGCGGATGATACTCTCGAGGACTAATAGTCCATTATCAGAGGAATCAACACACTGATTACTGGGCGGATGATACTCTCGAGGACTAATAGTCCATCATCAGAGGAATCAACACACTGACTACTGGGTGGATGACACTCTCGAGGACTAATAGTCCATCATCAGAGGAATCAACACACTGACTACTAGGCGGATGACACTCTCGAGGACTAATAGTCCATCATCAGAGGAATCAACACACTCACTACTGGGCGGATGACACTCTCGAGGACTAATAGTCCATCATCAGAGGAATCAACACACTGACTACTGGGCGGATGATACTCTCGAGGACTAATAGTCCATCATCAGAGGAATCAACACACTGACTACTGGGCGGATGACACTCTCGAGGACTAGTAGTCCATCATCAGAGGAATCAACACACTGACTCCTGGGCGGATGACACTCTAGAGGACTAATAGTCCATCATCAGAGGAATCAACACACTGACTACTGGGCGGATGATACTCTCGAGAACTAATAGTCTATCATCAGAGGAATCAACACACTGACTACTGGGCGGATGATACTCTCGAGGACTAATAGTCTATCATCAGAGGAATCAACACACTGACTACTGGGCGGATGACACTCTCGAGGACTAATAGTCCATCATCAGAGGAATCAACACACTGACTACTGGGCGTATGATACTCTCGAGGACTAATAGTCCATCATCAGAGGAATCAACACACTGACTAGTGGGCGGATGATACTCTCGAGGACTAATAGTCCATCATCAGAGGAATCAACACACTGACTACTGGGCGGATGACACTCTCGAGGACTAATAGTCCATCATCAGAGGAATCAACACACTGACTACTGGGCGGATAATACTCTCGAGGACTAATAGTCCATCATTAGAGGAATCAACACACTGACTACTGGGTGGATGACACTCTCGAGGACTAATAGTCCATCATCAGAGGAATCAACACACTGACTACTGAGCGGATGATACTCTCGAGGACTAATAGTCCATCATCAGAGGAATCAACACACTGACTACTGGGCGGATGACAATCTAGAGGACTAATAGTCCATCATCAGAGGAATCAACACACTGACTACTGGGCGGATGATACTCTCGAGGACTAATAGTCCATCATCAGAGGAATCAACACACTGACTCCTGGGCGGATGACACTCTAGAGGACTAATAGTCCATCATCAGAGGAATCAACACACTGACTACTGGGCAGATGACACTCTCGAGGACTAATGGTCCATCATCAGAGGAATCAACACACTGACTCCTGGGCGGATGATACTCTAGAGGACTAATAGTCCATCATCAGAGGAATCAACACACTGACTACTGGGCCGCTGATACTCTCGAGGACTAATAGTCCATCATCAGAAGAATCAACACACTGACTACTGGGCGAATGATACTCTCGAGGACTAATAGTCTATCATCAGAGGAATCAACACACTGACTACTGGGCGGATGACACTCTCGAGGACTAATAGTCCATCATCAGAGGAATCAACACACTGACTCCTTGGCGGATGATACTCTCGAGGACTAATAGTCCATCATCAGAGGAATCAACACACTGTCTCCTGGGCGAATGACACTCTAGAGGACTAATAATCCATCATCAGAGGAATCAACACACTGACTACTGGGCGGATGATACTCTCGAGGACTAATAGTCTATCATCAGAAGAATCAACACACTGACTACTGGGCGGATGATACTCTCGAGGACTAATAGTCTATCATCAGAGGAATCAACACACTGACTACTGGGCGGATGATACTCTCGAGGACTAATAGTCCATCATCAGAGGAATCAACACACTGACTACTGGGCGGATGACACTCTCGAGGACTAATAGTCCATCATCAGAGCAATCAACACACTGACTACTGGGCGGATGACACTCTCGAGGACTAATAGTCCATCATCAGAGGAATCAACACACTGACTACTGGGCGGATGATACTCTCGAGGACTAATAGTCCATCATCAGAGGAATCAACACACTGACTACTGGGCGGGTGACACTCTCGAGGACTAATAGTCCATCATCAGAGGAATCAACACACTGACTACTGGGCGGATGACACTCTCGAGGACTAATAGTCCATCATCAGAGGAATCAACACATTGACTACTGGGCGGATGACACTCTCGAGGACTAATAGTCCATCATCAGAGGACTCAACACACTGACTACTGGGCGATGACACTCTCGCGGACTAATAGTCCATCATCAGAGGAATCAACACACTGACTACTGGGCGGATGACACTCTCGAGGACTAAGAGTCCATCATCAGAGGAATCAACACACTGACTACTGGGCGGATGATACTCTCGAGGACTAATAGTCCATCATCAGAGGAATCAACACACTGACTTACTGGGCGGATGACACTCTCGAGGACTAATAGTCCATCATCAGAGGAATCAACACACTGACTACTGGGCGGATGACACTCTCGAGGACTAATAGTCCATCATCAGAGGAATCAACACACTGACTACTGGGCGGATGACACTCTCGAGGACTAATAGTCCATCATCAGAGGAATCAACACACTGACTACTAGGCGGATGACACTCTCGAGGACTAATAGTCCATCATCAGAGGAATCAACACACTGACTACTGGGCGGATGATACTCTCGAGGACTAATAGTCCATCATCAGAGGAATCAACACACTGACTACTGGGCGGATGACACTCTCGAGGACTAATAGTCCATCATCAGAGGAATAAACAGACTGACTACTGGGCGGGTGACACTCTCGAGGACTAATAGTCCATCATCAGAGGAATCAACACACTGACTACTGGGCGGATGACACTCTAGAGGACTAATAGTCCATCATCAGAGGAATCAACACCCTGACTACTTGGCGGATGATACTCTCGAGGACTAATAGTCCATTATCAGAGGAATTAACACACTGACTCCTGGGCGGATGATACTCTGGAGGACTAATAGTCCATCATCAGAGGAATCAACACACTGACTCCTGGGCGGATGACACTCTAGAGGACAAATAGTCCATCATCAGAGGAATCAACACACTGACTACTGGGCGGATGATACTCTCGAGGACTAATAGTCCATCATCAGAGGAATCAACACACTGACTACTGGGCGGATGACACTCTCGAGGACTAATAGTCCATCATCAGAGGAATCAACACACTGACTACTGGGCGGATAATACTCTCGAGGACTAATAGTCCATCATTAGAGGAATCAACACACTGACTACTGGGTGGATGACACTCTCGAGGACTAATAGTCCATCATCAGAGGAATCAACACACTGACTACTGGGCGGATGATACTCTCGAGGACTAATAGTCCATCATCAGAGGAATCAACACACTGACTACTGGGCGGATGACAATCTAGAGGACTAATAGTCCATCATCAGAGGAATCAACACACTGACTACTGGGCGGATGATACTCTCGAGGACTAATAGTCCATCATCAGAGGAATCAACACACTGACTCCTGGGCGGATGACACTCTAGAGGACTAATAGTCCATCATCAGAGGAATCAACACACTGACTACTGGCCAGATGACACTCTCGAGGACTAATAGTCCATCATCAGAGGAATCAACACACTGACTCCTCGGCGGATGATACTCTAGAGGACAAATAGTCCATCATCAGAGGAATCAACACACTGACTACTGGGCGGATGATACTCTAGAGGACTAATAGTCCATCATCAGAGGAATCAACACACTGACTACTGAGCCGCTGATACTCTCGAGGACTAATAGTCCATCATCAGAAGAATCAACACACTGACTACTGGGCGAATGATACTCTCGAGGACTAATAGTCTATCATCAGAGGAATCAACACACTGACTACTGGGCGGATGACACTCTCGAGGACTAATAGTCCATCATCAGAGGAATCAACACACTGACTCCTTGGCGGATGATACTCTCGAGGACTAATAGTCCATCATCAGAGGATTCAACACACTGACTCCTGGGCGAATGACACTCTAGAGGACTAATAATCCATCATCAGAGGAATCAACACACTGACTACTGGGCGGATGATACTCTCGAGGACTAATAGTCTATCATCAGAGGAATCAACACACTGACAACTGGGCGATGATACTCTCGAGGATTAATAGTCTATCATCAGAGGAATCAACACACTGACTCCTGGGCGAATGACACTCTAGAGGACTAATAATACATCATCAGAGGAATCAACACACTGACTACTGGGCGGATGATACTCTCGAGGACTAATAGTCTATCATCAGAGGAATCAACACACTGACTACTGGGCGGATGATACTCTCGAGGACTAATAGTCTATCATCAGAGGAATCAACACACTGACTACTGGGCGGATGATACTCTCGAGGACTAATAGTCCATCATCAGAGGAATCAACACACTGACTACTGGGCGGATGACACTCTCGAGGACTAATAGTCCATCATCAGAGGAATCAACACACTGACTACTGGCCAGATGACACTCTCGAGGACTAATAGTCCATCATCAGAGGAATCAACACACTGACTCCTCGGCGGATGATACTCTAGAGGACAAATAGTCCATCATCAGAGGAATCAACACACTGACTACTGGGCGGATGATACTCTAGAGGACTAATAGTCCATCATCAGAGGAATCAACACACTGACTACTGAGCCGCTGATACTCTCGAGGACTAATAGTCCATCATCAGAAGAATCAACACACTGACTACTGGGCGAATGATACTCTCGAGGACTAATAGTCTATCATCAGAGGAATCAACACACTGACTACTGGGCGGATGACACTCTCGAGGACTAATAGTCCATCATCAGAGGAATCAACACACTGACTCCTTGGCGGATGATACTCTCGAGGACTAATAGTCCATCATCAGAGGATTCAACACACTGACTCCTGGGCGAATGACACTCTAGAGGACTAATAATCCATCATCAGAGGAATCAACACACTGACTACTGGGCGGATGATACTCTCGAGGACTAATAGTCTATCATCAGAGGAATCAACACACTGACAACTGGGCGATGATACTCTCGAGGATTAATAGTCTATCATCAGAGGAATCAACACACTGACTCCTGGGCGAATGACACTCTAGAGGACTAATAATACATCATCAGAGGAATCAACACACTGACTACTGGGCGGATGATACTCTCGAGGACTAATAGTCTATCATCAGAGGAATCAACACACTGACTACTGGGCGGATGATACTCTCGAGGACTAATAGTCTATCATCAGAGGAATCAACACACTGACTACTGGGCGGATGATACTCTCGAGGACTAATAGTCCATCATCAGAGGAATCAACACACTGACTACTGGGCGGATGACACTCTCGAGGACTAATAGTCCATCATCAGAGCAATCAACACACTGACTACTGGGCGGATGACACTCTCGAAGACTAATAGTCCATCATCAGAGGAATCAACACACTGACTACTGGGCGGATGATACTCTCGAGGACTAATAGTCCATCATCAGAGGAATCAACACACTGACTATTGGGCGGGTGACACTCTCGAGGACTAATAGTCCATCATCAGAGGAATCAACACACTGACTACTGGGCGGATGACACTCTCGAGGACTAATAGTCCATCATCAGAGGAATCAACACACTGACTACTGGGCGGATGACACTCTCGAGGACTAATAGTCCATCATCAGAGGAATCAACACACTGACTACTGGGCGGATGACACTCTCGAGGACTAATAGTCCATCATCAGAGGAATCAACACACTGACTACTAGGCGGATGACACTCTCGAGGACTAATAGTCCATCATCAGAGGAATCAACACACTGACTACTGGGCGGATGATACTCTCGAGGACTAATAGTCCATCATCAGAGGAATCAACACACTGACTACTGGGCGGATGACACTCTCGAGGACTAATAGTCCATCATCAGAGGAATAAACAGACTGACTACTGGGCGGGTGACACTCTCGAGGACTAATAGTCCATCATCAGAGGAATCAACACACTGACTACTGGGCGGATGACACTCTAGAGGACTAATAGTCCATCATCAGAGGAATCAACACCCTGACTACTTGGCGGATGATACTCTCGAGGACTAATAGTCCATTATCAGAGGAATTAACACACTGACTCCTGGGCGGATGATACTCTGGAGGACTAATAGTCCATCATCAGAGGAATCAACACACTGACTCCTGGGCGGATGACACTCTAGAGGACAAATAGTCCATCATCAGAGGAATCAACACACTGACTACTGGGCGGATGATACTCTCGAGGACTAATAGTCCATCATCAGAGGAATCAACACACTGACTACTGGGCGGATGACACTCTCGAGGACTAATAGTCCATCATCAGAGGAATCAACACACTGACTACTGGGCGGATAATACTCTCGAGGACTAATAGTCCATCATTAGAGGAATCAACACACTGACTACTGGGTGGATGACACTCTCGAGGACTAATAGTCCATCATCAGAGGAATCAACACACTGACTACTGGGCGGATGATACTCTCGAGGACTAATAGTCCATCATCAGAGGAATCAACACACTGACTACTGGGCGGATGACAATCTAGAGGACTAATAGTCCATCATCAGAGGAATCAACACACTGACTACTGGGCGGATGATACTCTCGAGGACTAATAGTCCATCATCAGAGGAATCAACACACTGACTCCTGGGCGGATGACACTCTAGAGGACTAATAGTCCATCATCAGAGGAATCAACACACTGACTACTGGCCAGATGACACTCTCGAGGACTAATAGTCCATCATCAGAGGAATCAACACACTGACTCCTCGGCGGATGATACTCTAGAGGACAAATAGTCCATCATCAGAGGAATCAACACACTGACTACTGGGCGGATGATACTCTAGAGGACTAATAGTCCATCATCAGAGGAATCAACACACTGACTACTGAGCCGCTGATACTCTCGAGGACTAATAGTCCATCATCAGAAGAATCAACACACTGACTACTGGGCGAATGATACTCTCGAGGACTAATAGTCTATCATCAGAGGAATCAACACACTGACTACTGGGCGGATGACACTCTCGAGGACTAATAGTCCATCATCAGAGGAATCAACACACTGACTCCTTGGCGGATGATACTCTCGAGGACTAATAGTCCATCATCAGAGGATTCAACACACTGACTCCTGGGCGAATGACACTCTAGAGGACTAATAATCCATCATCAGAGGAATCAACACACTGACTACTGGGCGGATGATACTCTCGAGGACTAATAGTCTATCATCAGAGGAATCAACACACTGACAACTGGGCGGATGATACTCTCGAGGATTAATAGTCTATCATCAGAGGAATCAACACACTGACTCCTGGGCGAATGACACTCTAGAGGACTAATAATACATCATCAGAGGAATCAACACACTGACTACTGGGCGGATGATACTCTCGAGGACTAATAGTCTATCATCAGAGGAATCAACACACTGACTACTGGGCGGATGATACTCTCGAGGACTAATAGTCTATCATCAGAGGAATCAACACACTGACTACTGGGCGGATGATACTCTCGAGGACTAATAGTCCATCATCAGAGGAATCAACACACTGACTACTGGGCGGATGACACTCTCGAGGACTAATAGTCCATCATCAGAGCAATCAACACACTGACTACTGGGCGGATGACACTCTCGAAGACTAATAGTCCATCATCAGAGGAATCAACACACTGACTACTGGGCGGATGATACTCTCGAGGACTAATAGTCCATCATCAGAGGAATCAACACACTGACTATTGGGCGGGTGACACTCTCGAGGACTAATAGTCCATCATCAGAGGAATCAACACACTGACTACTGGGCGGATGACACTCTCGAGGACTAATAGTCCATCATCAGAGGAATCAACACACTGACTACTGGGCGGATGATACTCTCGAGGACTAATAGTCCATCTTCAGAGGAATCAACACACTGACTACTGGGCGGATGACACTCTCGAGGACTAATAGTCCATCATCAGAGCAATCAACACACTGCCTAATGGGCGGATGACACTCTCGAGGACTAATAGTCCATCATCAGAGGAATCAACACACTGACTACTGGGCGGATGACACTCTCGAGGACTAATAGTCCATCATCAGAGGACTCAACACACTGACTACTGGGCGATGACACTCTCGCGGACTAATAGTCCATCATCAGAGGAATCAACACACTGACTACTGGGCGGATGACACTCTCGAGGACTAAGAGTCCATCATCAGAGGAATCAACACACTGACTACTGGGCGGATGATACTCTCGAGGACTAATAGTCCATCATCAGAGGAATCAACACACTGACTTACTGGGAGGATGACACTCTCGAGGACTAATAGTCCATCATCAGAGGAATCAACACACTGACTACTGGGCGGATGACACTCTCGAGGACTAATAGTCCATCATCAGAGGAATCAACACACTGACTACTAGGCGGATGACACTCTCGAGGACTAATAGTCCATCATCAGAGGAATCAACACACTGACTACTGGGCGGATGATACTCTCGAGGACTAATAGTCCATCATCAGAGGAATCAACACACTGACTACTGGGCGGATGACACTCTCGAGGACAAATAGTCCATCATCAGAGGAATCAACACACTGACTACTGGGCGGATGACACTCTCGAGGACTAATAGTCCATCATCAGAGCAATCAACACACTGACTACTGGGCGGATGACACTCTCGAGGACTAATAGTCCATCATCAGAGCAATCAACACACTGACTACTGGGCGGATGACACTCTCGAGGACTAATAGTCCATCATCAGAGGAATCAACACACTGACTACTGGGCGGATGATACTCTCGAGGACTAATAGTCTATCATCAGAGGAATCAACACACTGACTACTGGGCGGATGATACTCTCGAGGACTAATAGTCCATCATCAGAGGAATCAACACACTGACTACTGGGCGGATGACACTCTCGAGGACTAATAGTCCATCATCAGAGCAATCAACACACTGACTACTGGGCGGATGACACTCTCGAGGACTAATAGTCCATCATCAGAGGAATCAACACACTGACTACTGGGCGGATGATACTCTCGAGGACTAATAGTCCATCATCAGAGGAATCAACACACTGACTACTGGGCGGGTGACACTCTCGAGGACTAATAGTCCATCATCAGAGGAATCAACACACTGACTACTGGGCGGATGACACTCTCGAGGACTAATAGTCCATCATCAGAGGAATCAACACACTGACTACTGGGCGGATGATACTCTCGAGGACTAATAGTCCATCTTCAGAGGAATCAACACACTGACTACTGGGCGGATGATACTCTCGAGGACTAATAGTCCATCATCAGAGGAATCAACACACTGACTACTGGGCGGATGACACTCTCGAGGACTAATAGTCCATCATCAGAGCAATCAACACACTGACTACTGGGCGGATGACACTCTCGAGGACTAATAGTCCATCATCAGAGGAATCAACACACTGACTACTGGGCGGATGACACTCTCGAGGACTAATAGTCCATCATCAGAGGAATCAACACACTGACTACTGGGCCGCTGATACTCTCGAGGACTAATAGTCCATCATCAGAAGAATCAACACACTGACTACTGGGCGAATGATACTCTCGAGGACTAATAGTCTATCATCAGAGGAATCAACACACTGACTACTGGGCGGATGACACTCTCGAGGACTAATAGTCCATCATCAGAGGAATCAACACACTGACTCCTTGGCGGATGACACTCTCGAGGACTAATAGTCCATTATCAGAGGAATCAACACACTGACTACTGGGCGGATGATACTCTCGAGGACTAATAGTCCATCATCAGAGGAATCAACACACTGACTACTGGGCGGGTGACACTCTCGAGGACTAATAGTCCATCATCAGAGGAATCAACACACTGACTACTGGGCGGATGACACTCTCGAGGACTAATAGTCCATCATCAGAGGAATCAACACACTGACTACTGGGCGGATGATACTCTCGAGGACTAATAGTCCATCATCAGAGGAATCAACACACTGACTACTGGGCGGATGACACTCTCGAGGACTAATAGTCCATCATCAGAGGAATCAACACACTGACTACTGGGCGGATGATACCCTCGAGGACTAATAGTCCATCATCAGAGGAATCAACACACTGACTACTGGGCGGATGACACTCTCGAGGACTAATAGTCCATCATCAGAGCAATCAACACATTGACTACTGGGCGGATGACACTCTCGAGGACAAATAGTCCATCATCAGAGGAATCAACACACTGACTATTGGGCGGATGATACTCTCGAGGACTAATAATCTATCATCAGAGGAATCAACACACTGACTACTGGGCGGATGATACTCTCGAGGACTAATAGTCCATCATCAGAGGAATCAACACACTGACTACTGGGCGGATGACACTCTCGAGGACTAATAGTCCATCATCAGAGCAATCAACACACTGACTACTGGGCGGATGACACTCTAGAGGACTAATAGTCCATCATCAGAGGAATCAACACACTGACTACTGGGCGGATGATACTCTCGAGGACTAATAGTCCATCATCAGAGGAATCAACACACTGACTACTGGGCGGGTGACACTCTCGAGGACTAATAGTCCATCATCAGAGGAATCAACACACTGACTACTGGGCGGATGACACTCTCGAGGACTAATAGTCCATCATCAGAGGAATCAACACACTGACTACTGGGCGGATGATACTCTCGAGGACTAATAGTCCATCTTCAGAGGAATCAACACACTGACTACTGGGCGGATGATACTCTCGAGGACTAATAGTCCATCATCAGAGCAATCAACACACTGACTACTGGGCGGATGACACTCTCGAGGACTAATAGTCCATCATCAGAGCAATCAACACACTGACTACTGGGCGGATGACACTCTCGAGGACTAATAGTCCATCATCAGAGGAATCAACACACTGACTACTGGGCGGATGACACTCTCGAGGACTAATAGTCCATCATCAGAGGACTCAACACACTGACTACTGGGCGATGACACTCTCGCGGTCTAATAGTCCATCATCAGAGGAATCAACACACTGACTACTGGGCGGATGACACTCTCGAGGACTAATAGTCTATCATCAGAGGAATCAACACACTGACTACTGGGCGGATGATACTCTCGAGGACTAATAGTCTATCATCAGAGGAATCAACACACTGACTACTGGGCGGATGATACTCTCGAGGACTAATAGTCTATCATCAGAGGAATCAACACACTGACTACTGGGCGGATGATACTCTCGAGGACTAATAATCCATCATCAGAGGAATCAACACACTGACTACTGGGCGGATGACACTCTCGAGGTCTAATAGTCCATCATCAGAGCAATCAACACACTGACTACTGGGTGGATGACACTCTCGAGGACTAATAGTCCATTATCAGAGGAATCAACACACTGACTACTGGGCGGATGATACTCTCGAGGACTAATAGTCCATCATCAGAGGAATCAACACACTGACTACTGGGCGGGTGACACTCTCGAGGACTAATAGTCCATCATCAGAGGAATCAACACACTGACTACTGGGCGGATGACACTCTCGAGGACTAATAGTCCATCATCAGAGGAATCAACACACTGACTACTGGGCGGATGACACTCTCGAGGACTAATAGTCTATCATCAGAGGAATCAACACACTGACTACTGGGCGGATGATACTCTCGAGGACTAATAGTCTATCATCAGAGGAATCAACACACTGACTACTGGGCGGATGATACTCTCGAGGACTAATAGTCTATCATCAGAGGAATCAACACACTGACTACTGGGCGGATGATACTCTCGAGGACTAATAATCCATCATCAGAGGAATCAACACACTGACTACTGGGCGGATGACACTCTCGAGGTCTAATAGTCCATCATCAGAGCAATCAACACACTGACTACTGGGTGGATGACACTCTCGAGGACTAATAGTCCATTATCAGAGGAATCAACACACTGACTACTGGGCGGATGATACTCTCGAGGACTAATAGTCCATCATCAGAGGAATCAACACACTGACTACTGGGCGGGTGACACTCTCGAGGACTAATAGTCCATCATCAGAGGAATCAACACACTGACTACTGGGCGGATGACACTCTCGAGGACTAATAGTCCATCATCAGAGGAATCAACACACTGACTACTGGGCGGATGATACTCTCGAGGACTAATAGTCCATCATCAGAGGAATCAACACACTGACTACTGGGCGGATGACACTCTCGAGGACTAATAGTCCATCATCAGAGGAATCAACACACTGACTACTGGGCGGATGATACCCTCGAGGACTAATAGTCCATCATCAGAGGAATCAACACACTGACTACTGGGCGGATGACACTCTCGAGGACTAATAGTCCATCATCAGAGCAATCAACACATTGACTACTGGGCGGATGACACTCTCGAGGACTAATAGTCCATCATCAGAGGAATCAACACACTGACTATTGGGCGGATGATACTCTCGAGGACTAATAATCTATCATCAGAGGAATCAACACACTGACTACTGGGCGGATGATACTCTCGAGGACTAATAGTCCATCATCAGAGGAATCAACACACTGACTACTGGGCGGATGACACTCTCGAGGACTAATAGTCCATCATCAGAGCAATCAACACACTGACTACTGGGCGGATGACACTCTCGAGGACTAATAGTCCATCATCAGAGGAATCAACACACTGACTACTGGGCGGATGATACTCTCGAGGACTAATAGTCCATCATCAGAGGAATCAACACACTGACTACTGGGCGGATGACACTCTCGAGGACTAATAGTCCATCATCAGAGGAATCAACACACTGACTACTGGGCGGATGATACTCTCGAGGACTAATAGTCCATCTTCAGAGGAATCAACACACTGACTACTGGGCGGATGATACTCTCGAGGACTAATAGTCCATCATCAGAGCAATCAACACACTGACTACTGGGCGGATGACACTCTCGAGGACTAATAGTCCATCATCAGAGGAATCAACACACTGACTACTGGGCGGGTGACACTCTCGAGGACTAATAGTCCATCATCAGAGGAATCAACACACTGACTACTGGGCGGATGACACTCTCGAGGACTAATAGTCCATCATCAGAGGAATCAACACACTGACTACTGGGCGGATGACACTCTCGAGGACTAATAGTCCATCATCAGAGCAATCAACACACTGACTACTGGGCGGATGACACTCTCGAGGACTAATAGTCCATCATCAGAGGAATCAACACACTGACTACTGGGCGGATGATACTCTCGAGGACTAATAGTCCATCATCAGAGGAATCAACACACTGACTACTGGGCGGGTGACACTCTCGAGGACTAATAGTCCATCATCAGAGGAATCAACACACTGACTACTGGGCGGATGACACTCTCGAGGACTAATAGTCCATCATCAGAGGAATCAACACACTGACTACTGGGCGGATGATACTCTCGAGGACTAATAGTCCATCTTCAGAGGAATCAACACACTGACTACTGGGCGGATGATACTCTCGAGGACTAATAGTCCATCATCAGAGGAATCAACACACTGACTACTGGGCGGATGACACTCTCGAGGACTAATAGTCCATCATCAGAGCAATCAACACACTGACTACTGGGCGGATGACACTCTCGAGGACTAATAGTCCATCATCAGAGGAATCAACACACTGACTACTGGGCGGATGACACTCTCGAGGACTAATAGTCCATCATCAGAGGAATCAACACACTGACTACTGGGCCGCTGATACTCTCGAGGACTAATAGTCCATCATCAGAAGAATCAACACACTGACTACTGGGCGAATGATACTCTCGAGGACTAATAGTCTATCATCAGAGGAATCAACACACTGACTACTGGGCGGATGACACTCTCGAGGACTAATAGTCCATCATCAGAGGAATCAACACACTGACTCCTTGGCGGATGACACTCTCGAGGACTAATAGTCCATTATCAGAGGAATCAACACACTGACTACTGGGCGGATGATACTCTCGAGGACTAATAGTCCATCATCAGAGGAATCAACACACTGACTACTGGGCGGGTGACACTCTCGAGGACTAATAGTCCATCATCAGAGGAATCAACACACTGACTACTGGGCGGATGACACTCTCGAGGACTAATAGTCCATCATCAGAGGAATCAACACACTGACTACTGGGCGGATGATACTCTCGAGGACTAATAGTCCATCATCAGAGGAATCAACACACTGACTACTGGGCGGATGACACTCTCGAGGACTAATAGTCCATCATCAGAGGAATCAACACACTGACTACTGGGCGGATGATACCCTCGAGGACTAATAGTCCATCATCAGAGGAATCAACACACTGACTACTGGGCGGATGACACTCTCGAGGACTAATAGTCCATCATCAGAGCAATCAACACATTGACTACTGGGCGGATGACACTCTCGAGGACTAATAGTCCATCATCAGAGGAATCAACACACTGACTATTGGGCGGATGATACTCTCGAGGACTAATAATCTATCATCAGAGGAATCAACACACTGACTACTGGGCGGATGATACTCTCGAGGACTAATAGTCCATCATCAGAGGAATCAACACACTGACTACTGGGCGGATGACACTCTCGAGGACTAATAGTCCATCATCAGAGCAATCAACACACTGACTACTGGGCGGATGACACTCTAGAGGACTAATAGTCCATCATCAGAGGAATCAACACACTGACTACTGGGCGGATGATACTCTCGAGGACTAATAGTCCATCATCAGAGGAATCAACACACTGACTACTGGGCGGGTGACACTCTCGAGGACTAATAGTCCATCATCAGAGGAATCAACACACTGACTACTGGGCGGATGACACTCTCGAGGACTAATAGTCCATCATCAGAGGAATCAACACACTGACTACTGGGCGGATGATACTCTCGAGGACTAATAGTCCATCTTCAGAGGAATCAACACACTGACTACTGGGCGGATGATACTCTCGAGGACTAATAGTCCATCATCAGAGCAATCAACACACTGACTACTGGGCGGATGACACTCTCGAGGACTAATAGTCCATCATCAGAGCAATCAACACACTGACTACTGGGCGGATGACACTCTCGAGGACTAATAGTCCATCATCAGAGGAATCAACACACTGACTACTGGGCGGATGACACTCTCGAGGACTAATAGTCCATCATCAGAGGACTCAACACACTGACTACTGGGCGATGACACTCTCGCGGTCTAATAGTCCATCATCAGAGGAATCAACACACTGACTACTGGGCGGATGACACTCTCGAGGACTAATAGTCTATCATCAGAGGAATCAACACACTGACTACTGGGCGGATGATACTCTCGAGGACTAATAGTCTATCATCAGAGGAATCAACACACTGACTACTGGGCGGATGATACTCTCGAGGACTAATAGTCTATCATCAGAGGAATCAACACACTGACTACTGGGCGGATGATACTCTCGAGGACTAATAATCCATCATCAGAGGAATCAACACACTGACTACTGGGCGGATGACACTCTCGAGGTCTAATAGTCCATCATCAGAGCAATCAACACACTGACTACTGGGTGGATGACACTCTCGAGGACTAATAGTCCATTATCAGAGGAATCAACACACTGACTACTGGGCGGATGACACTCTCGAGGACTAATAGTCCATCATCAGAGGAATCAACACACTGACTACTGGGCGGGTGACACTCTCGAGGACTAATAGTCCATCATCAGAGGAATCAACACACTGACTACTGGGCGGATGACACTCTCGAGGACTAATAGTCCATCATCAGAGGAATCAACACACTGACTACTGGGCGGATGATACTCTCGAGGACTAATAGTCCATCATCAGAGGAATCAACACACTGACTACTGGGCGGATGACACTCTCGAGGACTAATAGTCCATCATCAGAGGAATCAACACACTGACTACTGGGCGGATGATACCCTCGAGGACTAATAGTCCATCATCAGAGGAATCAACACACTGACTACTGGGCGGATGACACTCTCGAGGACTAATAGTCCATCATCAGAGCAATCAACACATTGACTACTGGGCGGATGACACTCTCGAGGACTAATAGTCCATCATCAGAGGAATCAACACACTGACTATTGGGCGGATGATACTCTCGAGGACTAATAATCTATCATCAGAGGAATCAACACACTGACTACTGGGCGGATGATACTCTCGAGGACTAATAGTCCATCATCAGAGGAATCAACACACTGACTACTGGGCGGATGACACTCTCGAGGACTAATAGTCCATCATCAGAGCAATCAACACACTGACTACTGGGCGGATGACACTCTCGAGGACTAATAGTCCATCATCAGAGGAATCAACACACTGACTACTGGGCGGATGATACTCTCGAGGACTAATAGTCCATCATCAGAGGAATCAACACACTGACTACTGGGCGGGTGACACTCTCGAGGACTAATAGTCCATCATCAGAGGAATCAACACACTGACTACTGGGCGGATGACACTCTCGAGGACTAATAGTCCATCATCAGAGGAATCAACACACTGACTACTGGGCGGATGATACTCTCGAGGACTAATAGTCCATCTTCAGAGGAATCAACACACTGACTACTGGGCGGATGATACTCTCGAGGACTAATAGTCCATCATCAGAGCAATCAACACACTGACTACTGGGCGGATGACACTCTCGAGGACTAATAGTCCATCATCAGAGCAATCAACACACTGACTACTGGGCGATGACACTCTCGCGGACTAATAGTCCATCATCAGAGGAATCAACACACTGACTACTGGGCGGATGACACTCTCGAGGACTAAGAGTCCATCATCAGAGGAATCAACACACTGACTACTGGGCGGATGATACTCTCGAGGACTAATAGTCCATCATCAGAGGAATAAACACACTGACTTACTGGGCGGATGACACTCTCGAGGACTAATAGTCCATCATCAGAGGAATCAACACACTGACTACTGGGCGGATGACACTCTCGAGGACTAATAGTCCAACATCAGAGGAATCAACACACTGACTACTGGGCGGATGACACTCTCGAGGACTAATAGTCCATCATCAGAGGAATCAACACACTGACTACTAGGCGGATGACACTCTCGAGGACTAATAGTCCATCATCAGAGGAATCAACACACTGACTACTGGGCGGATGATACTCTCGAGGACTAATAGTCCATCATCAGAAGAATCAACACACTGACTACTGGGCGAATGATACTCTCGAGGACTAATAGTCTATCATCAGAGGAATCAACACACTGACTACTGGGCGGATGACACTCTCGAGGACTAATAGTCCATCATCAGAGGAATCAACACACTGACTCCTTGGCGGATGATACTCTCGAGGACTAATAGTCCATCATCAGAGGAATCAACACACTGACTCCTGGGCAAATGACACTCTAGAGGACTAATAATCCATCATCAGAGGAATCAACACACTGACTACTGGGCGGATGATACTCTCGAGGACTAATAGTCTATCATCAGAGGAATCAACACACTGACTACTGGGCGGATGATACTCTCGAGGACTAATAGTCTATCATCAGAGGAATTAACACACTGACTACTGGGCGGATGATACTCTCGAGGACTAATAATCCATCATCAGAGGAATCAACACACTGACTACTGGGCGGATGACACTCTCGAGGACTAATAGTCCATCATCAGAGCAATCAACACACTGACTACTGGGCGGATGACACTCTCGAGGACTAATAGTCCATCATCAGAGGAATCAACACACTGACTACTGGGCGGATGATACTCTCGAGGACTAATAGTCCATCATCAGAGGAATCAACACACTGACTACTGGGCGGGTGACACTCTCGAGGACTAATAGTCCATCATCAGAGGAATCAACACACTGACTACTGGGCGGATGATACTCTCGAGGACTAATAGTCCATCATCAGAGGAATCAACACACTGACTACTGGGCGGATGACACTCTCGAGGACTAATAGTCCATCATCAGAGGAATCAACACACTGACTACTGGGCGGATGACACTCTCGAGGACTAATAGTCCATCATCAGAGGAATCAACACACTGACTACTGGGCGGATGATACTCTCGAGGACTAATAGTCCATCATCAGAGGAATCAACACACTGACTACTGGGCGGATGACACTCTCGAGGACTAATAGTCCATCATCAGAGCAATCAACACACTGACTACTGGGCGGATGACACTCTCGAGGACTAATAGTCCATCATCAGAGGAATCAACACACTGACTACTGGGCTGATGACACTCTCGAGGACTAATAGTCCATCATCAGAGGAATCAACACACTGACTACTGGGCCGCTGATACTCTCGAGGACTAATAATCTATCATCAGAGGAATCAACACACTGACTACTGGGCGGATGATACTCTCGAGGACTAATAGTCCATCATCAGAGGAATCAACACACTGACTACTGGGCGGATGACACTCTCGAGGACTAATAGTCCATCATCAGAGCAATCAACACACTGACTACTGGGCGGATGACACTCTCGAGGACTAATAGTCCATCATCAGAGGAATCAACACACTGACTACTGGGCGGATGATACTCTCGAGGACTAATAGTCCATCATCAGAGGAATCAACACACTGACTACTGGGCGGGTGACACTCTCGAGGACTAATAGTCCATCATCAGAGGAATCAACACACTGACTACTGGGCGGATGACACTCTCGAGGACTAATAGTCCATCATCAGAGGAATCAACACACTGACTACTGGGCGGATGATACTCTCGAGGACTAATAGTCCATCTTCAGAGGAATCAACACACTGACTACTGGGCGGATGATACTCTCGAGGACTAATAGTCCATCATCAGAGCAATCAACACACTGACTACTGGGCGGATAAAACTCTCGAGGACTAATAGTCCATCATCAGAGCAATCAACACACTGACTACTGGGCGGATGACACTCTCGAGGACTAATAGTCCATCATCAGAGGAATCAACACACTGACTACTGGGCGGATGACACTCTCGAGGACTAATAGTCCATCATCAGAGGACTCAACACACTGACTACTGGGCGATGACACTCTCGCGGACTAATAGTCCATCATCAGAGGAATCAACACACTGACTACTGGGCGGATGACACTCTCGAGGACTAAGAGTCCATCATCAGAGGAATCAACACACTGACTACTGGGCGGATGATACTCTCGAGGACTAATAGTCCATCATCAGAGGAATCAACACACTGACTTACTGGGCGGATGACACTCTCGAGGACTAATAGTCCATCATCAGAGGAATCAACACACTGACTACTGGGCGGATGACACTCTCGAGGACTAATAGTCCATCATCAGAGGAATCAACACACTGACTACTGGGCGGATGACACTCTCGAGGACTAATAGTCCATCATCAGAGGAATCAACACACTGACTACTAGGCGGATGACACTCTCGAGGACTAATAGTCCATCATCAGAGGAATCAACACACTGACTACTGGGCGGATGATACTCTCGAGGACTAATAGTCCATCATCAGAAGAATCAACACACTGACTACTGGGCGAATGATACTCTCGAGGACTAATAGTCTATCATCAGAGGAATCAACACACTGACTACTGGGCGGATGACACTCTCGAGGACTAATAGTCCATCATCAGAGGAATCAACACACTGACTCCTTGGCGGATGATACTCTCGAGGACTAATAGTCCATCATCAGAGGAATCAACACACTGACTACCGGGCGAATGACACTCTAGAGGACTAATAATCCATCATCAGAGGAATCAACACACTGACTACTGGGCGGATGATACTCTCGAGGACTAATAGTCTATCATCAGAGGAATCAACACACTGACTACTGGGCGGATGATACTCTCGAGGACTAATAGTCTATCATCAGAGGAATCAACATACTGACTACTAGGCGGATGATACTCTCGAGGACTAATAATCCATCATCAGAGGAATCAACACACTGACTACTGGGCGGATGACACTCTCGAGGACTAATAGTCCATCATCAGAGCAATCAACACACTGACTACTGGGCGGATGACACTCTCGAGGACTAATAGTCCATCATCAGAGGAATCAACACACTGACTACTGGGCGGATGATACTCTCGAGGACTAATAGTCCATCATCAGAGGAATCAACACACTGACTACTGGGCGGGTGACACTCTCGAGGACTAATAGTCCATCATCAGAGGAATCAACACACTGACTACTGGGCGGATGACACTCTCGAGGACTAATAGTCCATCATCAGAGGAATCAACACACTGACTACTGGGCGGATGATACTCTCGAGGACTAATAGTCCATCATCAGAGGAATCAACACACTGACTACTGGGCGGATGACACTCTCGAGGACTAATAGTCCATCATCAGAGCAATCAACACACTGACTACTGGGCGGATGACACTCTCGAGGACTAATAGTCCATCATCAGAGGAATCAACACACTGACTACTGGGCGGATGACACTCTCGAGGACTAATAGTCCATCATCAGAGGACTCAACACACTGACTACTGGGCGATGAAACTCTCGCGGACTAATAGTCCATCATCAGAGGAATCAACACACTGACTACTGGGCGGATGACACTCTCGAGGACTAAGAGTCCATCATCAGAGGAATCAACACACTGACTACTGGGCGGATGATACTCTCGAGGACTAATAGTCCATCATCAGAGGAATCAACACACTGACTTACTGGGCGGATGACACTCTCGAGGACTAATAGTCCATCATCAGAGGAATCAACACACTGACTACTGGGCGGATGACACTCTCGAGGACTAATAGTCCATCATCAGAGGAATCAACACACTAACTACTAGGCGGATGACACTCTCGAGGACTAATAGTCGATCATCAGAGGAATCAACACACTGACTACTGGGCGGATGACACTCTCGAGGACTAATAGTCCATCATCAGAGGAATCAACACACTGACTACTGGGCGGATGATACTCTCGAGGACTAATAGTCCATCATCAGAGGAATCAACACACTGACTACTGGGCGGATGACACTCTCGAGGACTAATAGTCCATCATCAGAGGAATAAACAGACTGACTACTGGGCGGGTGACACTCTCGAGGACTAATAGTCCATCATCAGAGGAATCAACACACTGACTACTGGGCGGATGACACTCTCGAGGACTAATAGCCCATCATCAGAGGAATCAACACACTGACTACTGGGCGGATGATACTCTCGAGGACTAATAGTCCATTATCAGAGGAATTAACGCACTGACTCCTGGGCGGATGATACTCTGGAGGACTAATAGTCCATCATCAGAGGAATCAACACACTGACTCCTGGGCGGATGACACTCTAGAGGACAAATAGTCCATCATCAGAGGAATCAACACACTGACTACTGGGCGGATGATACTCTCGAGGACTAATAGTCCATCATCAGAGGAATCAACACACTGACTACTGGGCGGATGATACTCTCGAGGACTAATAGTCCATCATCAGAGGAATCAACACACTGACTACTGGGCGGATGATACTCTCGAGGACTAATAGTCCATCATCAGAGGAATCAACACACTGACTACTGGGCGGATGATACTCTCGAGGACTAATAGTCCATCATCAGAGGAATCAACACACTGACTACTGGGCGGATGACACTCTCGAGGACTAATAGTCCATCATCAGAGGAATCAACACACTGACTACTGGGCGGATGACACTCTCGAGGACTAATAGTCCATCATCAGAGGAATCAACACACTGACTTCTGGGCGGATGACACTCTCGAGGACTAATAGTCCATCATCAGAGGAATCAACACACTGACTACTGGGCGGATGATACTCTCGAGGACTAATAGTCCATCATCAGAGGAATCAACACACTGACTACTGGGCGGATGACACTCTCGAGGACTAATAGTCCATCATCAGAGGAATCAACACACTGACTACTGGGCGGATGACACTCTCGAGGACTAATAGTCCATCATCAGAGGAATCAACACACTGACTACTGGGCGGATGACACTCTCGAGGACTAATAGTCCATCATCAGAGGAATCAACACACTGACTACTGGGCGGATGACACTCTCGAGGACTAATAGTCCATCATCAGAGGAATCAACACACTGACTCCTGGGCGGATGACACTCTAGAGGACTAATAGTCCATCATCAGAGGAATCAACACACTGACTACTGGGCGGATGATACTCTCGAGGACTAATAGTCCATCATCAGAGGAATCAACACACTGACTACTGGGCGGATGATACTCTCGAGGACTAATGGTCCATCATCAGAGGAATCAACACACTGACTCCTGGGCGGATGACACTCTAGAGGACTAATAGTCCATCATCAGAGGAATCAACACACTGACTACTGGGCGGATGATACTCTCGAGAACTAAGTCTATCATCAGAGGAATCAACACACTGACTACTGGGCGGATGATACTCTCGAGGACAAATAGTCCATCATCAGAGGAATCAACACACTGACTACTGGGCGGATGATACTCTCGAGGACAAATAGTCCATCATCAGAGGAATCAACACACTGACTACTGGGCGGATGATACTCTCGAGGACTAATAGTCCATCATCAGAGGAATCAACACACTGACTACTGGGCCGCTGATACTCTCGAGGACTAATAGTCTATCATCAGAGGAATCAACACACTGACTACTGGGCGGATGATACTCTTGAGGACTAATAGTCCATCATCAGAGGAATCAACACACTGACTACTGGGCGGATGATACTCTCGAGGACTAATAGTCCATCATCAGAGGAATCAACACACTGACTACTGGGCGGATGACACTCTCGAGGACTAATAGTCCATCATCAGAGGAATCAACACACTGACTACTAGGCGGATGACACTCTCGAGGACTAATAGTCCATCATCAGAGGAATCAACACACTGACTACTGGGCGGATGACACTCTCGAGGACTAATAGTCCATCATCAGAGGAATCAACACACTGACTACTGGGCGGATGATACTCTCGAGGACTAATAGTCCATCATCAGAGGAATCAACACACTGACTACTGGGCGGATGACACTCTCGAGGACTAATAGTCCATCAGCAGAGGAATCAACACACTGACTACTGGGCGGATGACACTCTCGAGGACTAATAGTCCATCATCAGAGGAATCAACACACTGACTACTGGGCGGATGACACTCTCGAGGACTAATAGTCCATCATCAGAGGAATCAACACACTGACTACTGGGCGGATGATACTCTCGAGGACTAATAGTCCATCATCAGAGGAATCAACACACTGACTCCTGGGCGGATGACACTCTAGAGGACTAATAGTCCATCATCAGAGGAATCAACACACTGACTACTGGGCGGATGATACTCTAGAGGACAAATAGTCCTTCATCAGAGGAATCAACACACTGACTACTGGGCGGATGATACTCTCGAGGACTAATAGTCTATCATCAGAGCAATCAACACACTGACTACTGGGCGGATGACACTCTCGAGGACTAATAGTCCATCATCAGAGGAATCAACACACTGACTACTGGGCGGATGATACTCTCGAGGACTAATAGTCTATCATCAGAGGAATCAACACACTGACTACTGGGCGGATGACACTCTCGAGGACTAATAGTCCATCATCAGAGGAATCAACACACTGACTACTGGGCGGATGATACTCTCGAGGACTAATAGTCCATCATCAGAGGAATCAACACACTGACTACTGGGCGGATGACACTCTCGAGGACTAATAGTCCATCATCAGAGGAATCAACACACTGACTACTGGGCGGATGACACTCTCGAGGACTAATAGTCCATCATCAGAGGAATCAACACACTGACTACTGGGCGGATGATACTCTCGAGGACTAATAGTCCATCATCAGAGGAATCAACACACTGACTACTGGGCGGATGATACTCTCGAGGACTAATAGTCCATCATCAGAGGAATCAACACACTGACTACTGGGCGGATGATACTCTCGAGGACTAATAGTCTATCATCAGAGGAATCAACACACTGACTACTGGGCGGATGATACTCTCGAGGACTAATAGTCCATCATCAGAGGAATCAACACACTGACTACTGGGCGGATGATACCCTCGAGGACTAATAGTCCATCATCAGAGGAATCAACACACTGACTACTGAGCGGATGATACTCTCGAGGACTAATAGTCCATCATCAGAGGAATCAACACACTGACTACTGGGCAGATGATACTCTCGAGGACTAATAGTCCATCATCAGAGGAATCAACACACTGACTACTGGGCCGCTGATACTCTCGAGGACTAATAGTCTATCATCAGAGGAATCAACTCACTGACTACTGGGCGGATGATACTCTCGAGGACTAATAGTCCATCATCAGAGGAATCAACACACTGACTACTGGGCGGATGATACTCTCGAGGACTAATAGTCCATCATCAGAGGAATCAACACACTCACTACTGGGCGGATGATACTCTCGAGGACTAATTGTCAATCAGCAGAGGAATCAAAACATTGACTACTGGGCGAATGATACTCTCGAGGACTAATAGTTCATCATCAGATGAATCAAAACATTGACTACTGGGCGGATGATACTCTCGAGGACTAATAGTCCATCATCAGAGGAATCAACACACTGACTACTGGGCGGATGATACTCTCGAGGACTAATAGTCCATCATCAGAGGAATCAACACACTGACTACTGGGCGGATGATACTCTCGAGGACTAATAGTCCATCATCAGAGGAATCAACACACTGACTACAGGGCGGATGATACTCTCGAGGACTAATAGTCCATCATCAGAGGAATCAACACACTGACTACTGGGCGGATGATACTCTCGAGGACTAATAGTCCATCATCAGAGGAATCAACACACTGACTACTGGGCGGATGATACTCTCGAGGACTAATTGTCCATTAGCAGAGGAATCAAAACATTGACTACTGGGCGAATGATACTCTCGAGGACTAATAGTCCATCATCAGAGGATTCAACACACTGACTACTGGGCGGATGATACTCTCGAGGACTAATAGTCCATCATCAGAGGAATCAACACACTGACTTCTGGGCGGATGATACTCTCGAGGACTAATAGTCCATCATCAGAGGATTCAACACACTGACTACTGGGCGAATGATACTCTCGAGGACTAATAGTCCATCATCAGAGGAATCAACACTCTGACTACTGGGCGGATGATACTCTCGAGGACTAATTGTCCATCAGCAGAGGAATCAAAACATTGACTACTGGGCGAATGATACTCTCGAGGACTAATAGTTCATCATCAGATGAATCAAAACATTGACTACTGGGCGGATGATACTCTCGAGGACTAATTGTCCATCATCAGAGGAATCAACACACTGACTACTGGGCGGATGATACTCTCGAGGACTAATAGTCCATCATCAGAGGATTCAACACACTGACTACTGGGCGGATGATACTCTCGAGGACTAATAGTCCATCATCAGAGGAATCAAAACATTGACTACTGGGCGTATGATACTCTCGATGACTAAAAGTCCATCATCAGAGGAATCAAAACATTGACTACTGGGCGGATGATACTCTCGAGGACTAATTGTCCATCAGCAGAGGAATCAAAACATTGACTACTGGGCGAATGATACTCTCGAGGACTAATAGTTCATCATCAGATGAATCAAAACATTGACTACTGGGCGGATGATACTCTCGAGGACTAATAGTCCATCATCAGAGGAATCAACACACTGACTACTGGGCCGCTGATACTCTCGAGGACTAATAGTCTATCATCAGAGGAATCAACACACTGACTACTGGGCGGATGATACTCTCGAGGACTAATAGTCCATCATCAGAGGAATCAACACACTGACTACTGGGCGGATGATACTCTCGAGGACTAATAGTCCATCATCAGAGGAATCAACACACTGACTACTGGGCGGATGATACTCTCGAGGACTAATTGTCCATCAGCAGAGGAATCAAAACATTGACTACTGGGCGAATGATACTCTCGAGGACTAATAGTTCATCATCAGATGAATCAAAACATTGACTACTGGGCGGATGATACTCTCGAGGACTAATAGTCCATCATCAGAGGAATCAACACACTGACTACTGAGCGGATGACACTCTCGAGGACTAATAGTCCATCATCAGAGGAATCAAAACATTGACTACTGGGCGTATGATACTCTCGATGACTAAAAGTCCATCATCAGAGGAATCAAAACATTGACTACTGGGCGGATGATACTCTCGAGGACTAATTGTCCATCAGCAGAGGAATCAAAACATTGACTACTGGGCGAATGATACTCTCGAGGACTAATAGTTCATCATCAGATGAATCAAAACATTGACTACTGGGCGGATGATACTCTCGAGGACTAATAGTCCATCATCAGAGGAATCAACACACTGACTACTGGGCCGCTGATACTCTCGAGGACTAATAGTCTATCATCAGAGGAATCAACACACTGTCTACTGGGCGGATGATACTCTCGAGGACTAATAGTCCATCATCAGAGGAATCAACACACTGACTACTGGGCGGATGATACTCTCGAGGACTAATAGTCCATCATCGGAGGAATCAACACACTGACTACTGGGCGGATGATACTCTCGAGGACTAATTGTCCATCAGCAGAGGAATCAAAACATTGACTACTGAGCGAATGATACTCTCGAGGACTAATAGTTCATCATCAGATGAATCAAAACATTGACTACTGGGCGGATGATACTCTCGAGGACTAATAGTCAATCATCAGAGGAATCAACACACTGACTACTGGGCGGATGATACACTCGAGGATTAATAGTCCATCATCAGAGGATTCAACACACTGACTACTGGGCGGATGATACTCTCGAGGACTAATAGTCCATCATCAGAGGAATCAACACACTGACTACTGGGCGGATGATACTCTCGAGGACTAATTGTCCATCAGCAGAGGAATCAAAACATTGACTACTGGGCGAATGATACTCTCGAGGACTAATAGTTCATCATCAGATGAATCAAAACATTGACTACTGGGCGGATGATACTCTCGAGGACTAATAGTCCATCATCAGAGGAATCAACACACTGACTACTGGGCGAATGATACTCTCGAGGACTAATAGTCCATCATCAGAGGATTCAACACACTGACTACTGGGCGGATGATACTCTCGAGGACTAATAGTCCATCATCAGAGGAATCAAAACATTGACTACTGGGCGGATGATACTCTCGAGGACTAATTGTCCATCAGCAGAGGAATCAAAACATTGACTACTGGGCGGATGATACTCTCGAGGACTAATAGTCCATCATCAGAGGAATCAAAACATTGACTACTGGGCGGATGATACTCTCGAGGACTAATTGTCCATCAGCAGAGGAATCAAAACACTGACTACTGGGCGGATGATACTCTCGAGGACTAATAGTCCATCATCAGAGGAATCAACACACTGACTACTGAGCGGATGACACTCTCGAGGACTAATAGTCCATCATCAGAGGAATCAAAACAATGACTGCTGGGCGGATGATACTCTCGATGACTAATAGTCCATCATCAGAGGAATCAACACATTGACTACTGGGCGGATGATACTCTCGAGGACTAATAGTCCATCATCAGAGGAATCAAAACATTGACTACTGGGCGGATGATACTCTCGAGGACTAATTGTCCATCAGCAGAGGAATCAAAATATTGACTACTGGGCGGATGATACTCTCGAGGACTAATAGTCCATCATCAGAGGAATCAACACACTGACTACTGGGTGGATGATACTCTCGAGGACTAATAGTTCATCATCAGAGGAATCAAAACATTGACTACTGGGCGGATGATACTCTCGAGGACTAATAGTCCATCATCAGAGGAATCAACACATTGATACTAAAAACGTAGATATCTTATTTAGTGAGTAGAAGGGTATGTTTGGTGGGTACTTGTTGCTCATCTTTTTAGTTTTTTGTGATGTGTAGTTTTGTTTGTTTGCTGTCGTCCTGTGTCTTGTGTGTCCAATGATCCTTGTTTCTCTGGATTGTCGATTCATAAATGCCCCTTCGGTTCTCATTTATTTAATGACGTTTAAATAGCATTCTGTACAACTGACTCTGGATCGTCAATTCTTCATTGACCAATCGGTTTTCTCTGTTGAGTTTTTTTTATTTGTACTGTGTCTTGTGTCTCTGGATCGTTCATTTTCCATTGACCATTCGGTTTTCTCTGTTGAGTTTTTTTTTATTTGTACTGTGTCTTGTGTCTCTGGATCGTTCATTTTCCATTGACCATTCGGTTTTCTCTGTTGAGTTTTTTTTTATTTGTACTGTGTCTTGTGTCTCTGGATCGTTCATTTTCCATTGACCATTCGGTTTTCTCTGTTGAGTTTTTTTTTATTTGCACTGTGTCTTGTGTCTCTGGATCGTTCATTTTCCATTGACCATTCGGTTTTCTCTGTTGAGTTTTTTTTTATTTGTACTGTGTCTTGTGTCTCTGGATCGTTCATTTTCCATTGACCATTCGGTTTTCTCTGTTGAGTTTTTTTTTATTTGTACTGTGTCTTGTGTCTCTGGATCGTTCATTTTCCATTGACCATTCGGTTTTCTCTGATGAGTTTTTTTTTATTTGTACTGTGTCTTGTGTCTCTGGATCGTTCATTTTCCATTGACCATTCGGTTTTCTCTGTTGAGTTTTTTTTTATTTGTACTGTGTCTTGTGTCTCTGGATCGTTCATTTTCCATTGACCATTCGGTTTTCTCTGTTGAGTTTTTTTTTATTTGTACTGTGTCTTGTGTCTCTGGATCGTTCATTTTCCATTGACCATTCGGTTTTCTCTGTTGAGTTTTTTTTTATTTGTACTGTGTCTTGTGTCTCTGGATCGTTCATTTTCCATTGACCATTCGGTTTTCTCTGATGAGTTTTTTTTTATTTGTACTGTGTCTTGTGTCTCTGGATCGTTCATTTTCCAATGACCATTCGGTTTTCTCTGTTGAGTTTTTTTTTATTTGTACTGTGTCTTGTGTCTCTGGATCGTTCATTTTCCATTGACCATTCGGTTTTCTCTGTTGAGTTTTTTTTTATTTGTACTGTGTCTTGTGTCTCTGGATCGTTCATTTTCCATTGACCATTCGGTTTTCTCTGTTGAGTTTTTGTTTTGGTTTGTTTTGGTTTTTTGTTGTTTTTTGATGTTTTTGGTTTTGTTTTGGTTTTTTTGGTGTGTGTCTTGTTGTGCAATGCCTGTGTCTCTTGATCGTCAATTCTTGAATACCCCTCCGGATTTCTCTATCGTTTAACATTGATGATGTCATCTTTTTATTTAAAACTAGTTATTTAACACAAAAGGATGTGAATCTATGACATTTCTTTGTATTACTATAACAACAATTAAACAACACATTCAATCAATGGTGAAAATAATTACATTTTATTATCCAGAATTTGAAATGCAATAGAAAAAAAAAAACTATTGCTGAAGATGTTGAGGCGGTTCAGTACATTAAATAACGTGTCATCTTGATAACAAAGGTAATCAAATGTATATTTTCTTTATTGTCTTTCTTTGAAGGCAGAACGTTTTATTGTTGTACTAGGATTTGTAGATTTTTATTTATTTTTATTGTTTGATGGGGGGTTTTTTTTGGGGGGGGGGTGACAGGTTTTATTCTGTTAGAAAAGTTGTATCATACCAGATGAGTAATCGGATGCCGTAAATCGAAGGCCAGACAATGCAATAGCCAAAAGACAAGGAGGATGAGATGCTATCCAAGCGCACGGCTTTCGTTGTATTGGATTTTGTGTTAAGCGTATGTTATCTGAATCGCCTTCCTTGGTTTATTTTGCCTCACAATATTTTGGTTTTGAGTGTAGCTGACGAATGTTATTCCAGAGACGCACTAAATTTGATATCTACGTTTCTTTTTTATGTGCTTTATTGGGGGGGGGGGGGTGGGGGGTATGCTTTTTCATTCATTAATTTTTATCAATGTGTTTTAAATATTATGTCCAGAATTGCAAAGCAATATATAAATAACATTTTTTTTTTTTGCTTTGCAATTCTGGTCATAATATTGAAAATAATAATAATAATAAATAAATGAACGAGTAAAATGGGCAAAACTAATGTAGGTTTAAGATGTTCAGGAGGTATAGGATTGATCTCAATCAAGGTACAGCTATGTCGGTTATTTCCGTTCATCGACTGTAATCGGTTTTCATTAATAAGAACACAAGCTCTGGATATATCGCATCAATTTACAACTATATATATATACTCCATATACAGCAGCTGATGGAATGTTGCTGCATACAAATGTAAGAACTCAAAGGGAAAATTGATATCATCTCTTTTGTCGTAATGTTGCATTCTTAACCAGTTGTCACGGTAAATGTCAAGGTCAAGGTATGAAGCAGATAGCTGTATATGTGATAATCTTTACATAAGGATCCATGGGGACAATGGTAAAATAATTGAATTACCTACCCTTCCGGAGAACCTGAGTTCACCCCCGGTTTTTAGTGGGGTTCATGTTATTTTTTATCTTTAGTTTTATGTGTATGTTTTGTAGATCGTTGTTTGTCCTTTTGTTATTTTTCTTTTGGCCATTGTGTTGTTTGTCCTTTTGTTATATTTCTTTTGGTCATTGTGTTGTTTGTCCTTTTGTTATTTTTCTTTTGGCCATTGTGTTGTCTGTTCTTAATCGATTTACAGATTCTGATTACCCGTTTGGTATCTTCAAACTCTTCTTATCCAGTGCAAGGTCATCGTCTATTTAGAAGCATATGAAATTAAAGTACAGGGTTAGCATTTTTTTAGACGCACTAGCACGAAGTCTGCTTCATACGAATATTAATGTATTAATTAAATATATACATCAAATCTCCCGTCAATATCTTTATTCATAACAATTAATTGGATATGTACAACCATTTGAATTGGTTTTGCGTTAATAGTATTGCTCCCTGACGAAACACAAGAATAATTTGCAAATTGATATGGAATCATGGTGTAGAGGTCACGCGAAGGTCATCCATGTATGTAAACACGCATGTGTTTAATTCATATATTGCTCACTGCTTTTGATTGGATGTTGTCACGTGATCTGTGGAGCAATAATATAAGACATCATGTCAACAAAATGTAATAGAATCATACAAATGTAGTGACGTCATTGGCTCAGAAAATAATGATGATTAATTTACCACTATGTAATATATACTTGTTGGAAGGACACTCAGTTGTGACAATATTTTCACCGATGTCATTCTTAAAGGTTCCGCGAATGTATATCACAATACATTTAATATTGTTTGCTTTGTATTATTTATTTTGTTTGTGGTTAATTTAATTGTTATTGTCTTTTGGTTTGTTTTTGTTTTTTGTTTTTTTGTTTTTTTGTTCATTTAATTATATATTTTGGTATGTATTCGTTTTCGTTTTGCTTTTTTTTGTTTTTGTTGTTGTTTGTTTGTTTGTTTGTTTGTTTGTTTTTTTTTGTTTGTTTTTTTTTTTGTTTTTTTTTTATTCATCTTCAATTTCAGTAATGTTCTTTGCTGAGCCAAATCACTAGACAAGGTTTCTGTTATAATCTAATCCGATAAGGTGCAAAACTAATAAATGACGGATTTGTTTTTTGTCTTTTATTTATTATGTAATTTTGATCTGCAATCTTAAAGAGTCGATTAACTGCACAATGTATGTATGGGTGTGGTCTTATCACAGTGAATATATGAATATATAGGATTTCCATTCGTCCGCAATTTGACTGCCAATGGGAACTACGTGTTCGTGGGTATATATCACTTGAAGCGGGTATCTGGGCAGGATATCTCTATTGTGTCGCACTCTAGTCGCTAACGTATTACTAATTGCATTGCTGAATCGGTAGGTCATAGGTTGAACCTATTTGTTTAATATAAAAAGAAAGCTTAAACAGTGATGATTGACAATCCCGCCATATCAAGAAAACGAACAATCACATCTTACCTAAAATCATTGCACATTAAAACAACCACGCCATATGGTTTTGAAAATCCTCGTCTTGGCTAAGGACAGGCCCAAAAATGTGCATCCCAACCTTATTTGTTGTAGACATGTATTCATTTTTTTCTTGTTGTTTGTTATTTTGATATGAGTCGCATAATAGAGCTTATGTATCTTATGTATCAAAT
Organism: Bathymodiolus brooksi; assembly: GCA_963680875.1. Classification (NCBI taxonomy): domain Eukaryota; kingdom Metazoa; phylum Mollusca; class Bivalvia; order Mytilida; family Modiolidae; genus Bathymodiolus; species Bathymodiolus brooksi. The sequence goes on from OY804586.1 coordinate 68,926,303, forward strand.
ACTTGCTTAAAGTGCATAGTTCTGTATATAAACGTCAGAGAAAATCGAAGGTGCAATCCAGAGACACTGGTAACATATGACACAAGACACAGAACAAAGACCAACAAAGCAAAGTGCACAACACAGAAAACTAAAAAACAAAGCAACGCGGACCCCACCAAATACCACAACACAGAAAACTAAAAAACAAAGCAACACGGACCCCACCAAATACCACAACACAGAAAATTAAAAAACAAAGCAACACGGACCCCACCAAATACCACAACACAGAAAACTAAAAAACAAAGCAACACGGACCCCACCAAATACCACAATATCGAAAACTAAAAAACAAAGCAACACGGACCCCACCAAATACCACAATACAGAAAACTAAAAAGCAAAGCAACACAGACCCCACCAAAAACGGATTTGATTGCATGTGCTCGGGAAAGGTAAGCAGGTCCAGTTTCTTAACAGACACACGCTTCGTTACACATGATCAAGTCTGGTAAGCAAAATATTTCCGGTCATAGAGGAAAGAACAACATCTACGTAAAAAGGTAAGCTCCAATATTGCTGAAATAATGTTGATACATTCCACATCAGACGCAAAAAGACAAACAAAACAGCACTCAATACAGAAAACTATAAAGATTAGCAACACAGGACCAACAGCTGAGGGTGACCGCAGGTGTTCACGAATGGGGAAGGTGACCGGAGGTGTTCACAAAGGGAGAGGATGACCGTATGTGTTCACGAAAGGGGGTGTGACCGCATGTGTTCACGAAGAGGAGGGTGACCGCAGGTGTTCACGAAGGGGAGGGTTACCGCAGGTGTTTACAAAGGGGGGTGTGGCCGCATGTGTTCACGAAGGGGGGGGGGGGGTGACCGCAGGTGTTCACGAAAGGGAGGGGTGTGACCGCAGGTGTTCACGAAGGAGGAGTATGACCGCAGGTGTTCACGAAGGAGGAGGATGACCGCAGGTGTTCACTAAGGTAGGTAAGAAGTGGCTACTACCAACAAATCCACTTTTTACATATCCTTAAAACAGACAGAGCAAATTGATAAAAAAAATTGGCGGCAATGTTGAGGCGGCAATGAATGGCTGATTATCTTTCGATACATATATTATTGTTTTTGATCTTATATTTTAAATTCCTTGTATGAAAACAAAATGTCATTTATACATATATTACTTTGTGTATTGTATGTATTGACTTTCATTTGTATGTAACACTTTTTCATTCTCTATATTTCTTATAAGACACTCCCCGTGTTTTTTATAGTAAAGTTCTATCAAAGTCCTGTCGGTATAAAAGATTGAAATCACATGCTACAGTATCTTTGGTATTTACTGTCCAAACTCCGGAAGTTTGGCTCAAACCAACAGCTGACAAATAGAAATTACATTTCAGAAAATTGATTAATTGATTGATTGATTTTTGGTGTTTAATGCCACTTTCAGCAATATTTCAGCTATATCATGGCGACTAGTTTTAGTGGTAGCAGAAGCCTGAGTACCCGGAGAGGACCACCAACCATGGAAAAGCAACTGGTAAACTTTATCACTTGCGGCTGCGAGTCGAGTGCATCCTTTTTTGTAATTTACAAAGCCGGGCGCGAACCCATGCCGTATTGGTGATAGGCTTGTATGAGTTGTTAGGTAATACAACTACCTAACTCATTGAGCCACCCGGGCCCTTCAGAAAATTGAGGAGAGAAAATAAATAACAAATCCAGTCCTAATCATAATCCTGATCGGGAGGGACAAAATAATCTAATAAGAGGTGAGATTTTTCGTTTTTGTTGTTATCGGTGAAATTGTTGAAGCCACTATTAATGAGGAGCTGGCAATAAATAATGACAATTCTCGGTGAATTAGGACAAAGTGTACAAACAATGATCCACAATGCACAGCACAGAAAACTAAATAAACGTTAGAGAGAATCGAGGTCGCAATCAAAAATGGACAATACAGAGAAACTGGTAACACTGGGCAAACAAGACAGAAGACGAACGCAACAAATCAAAACACCACAATACAAGAAACTAAAACGATGAACAACACGGACCCCACAATGACCCGGGGGTGAACACAGACGCCCGCGAAGGGCAAGCAGCTCCAGCATCTTATCAGACTCCCACCGTCTCCTGTAGTATTATAAAGATAGAGTAATACGAACACAATTAACAGCGTAGGCGGAGGTCAGGTGGATCGAAATGGCAAACATTGTTTAATTTGTCCTTGGTATTTATATTATATCGGTATTTATAATGTATATATCAGAGTGCACATTTCTCTTTTCTTTTTAATTTCAAAATAATGCATTACAATACTTGTGCCTTTTAATACCGGAATATGGTTCAGAAAATGCTTTGCCAGTTTTAAAGATAATGCAGTTATCAAATCGGATATCGACTGTTTGAATATTTAATATTTATTTTATGTCTATATATATGTTTCTAACGTATTTTAATATGTCGGAGAAAGACAGTCCCTTAATGGTATGTTCACTGTGACATAAAATAAAGTTTCTTGTAGTAAAATCTTACTTTAAATTTAATTTTTTTTTCTTGATGTAATTTTTAATTGATGTAAAAGTCTATTAAAATGTCTTAGACATCGTAGAAAGAGAGATTAGTACAGTAATACAAAAGAAAAGTTTGACAATATCAAACGGTAACCAGAAGTGGAATTCGACGTAGTTTGTGAGTGATTGTTGTTTAAATGCCAACACAGCATTTGTTCAGTTATATCATGGCGAGAACAAGTTAATTGTCAATGAGATGATGATGAGGTCGGCCTTGTACTGACCAACGCGCTTAGTTGGATTTTTATAGTGATAGCGCACTGAAACAACTGTTGTCCACTGATAAACATGTCGTCCCACTGAAAAAGCTGTTGTCTATTGATAGACATGTCGTCCAACTGAAACAACTGTTGTCCGTTGATAGACATGTCGTGCCACTGAAAAACTGTCCGATGATAGACATGTCGTCCAACTGAAACAACTGTTGTCCGTTGATAGACATGTCGTCCCACTGAAAAACTGTCCGATGATAGACATGTCGTCCCACTGAGACAACTGTTGTCCGCTGATAGACATGTCGTCCCACTGAAACAACTGTTGTCCGTTGATAGACATGTCGTCCCAATGAAAAAACTGTCCGATGATAGACATGTCGTCCCACTGAAACAACTGTTGTCCGTTGATAGACCTGTCGTCCCACTGAAAAAACTGTCCGCTGATAGACATGTCGTCCCACTGAAACAACTGTTGTCCGTTGATAGACATGTCGTCCCACTGAAACAAATGTCCGATGATAGACATGTCGTCCCACTGAAACAACTGTTGTCCGCTCATAGACATGTCGTCCCACTGGAACAACTCTCAGCTGATAGACATGTCGTCCCACTGAAACAACTGTTGTCCGCTGATAGACATGTCGACCCACTGAGACAACTGTTGTCCGCTGATAGGCATGTCGTTCCACTGAAACAACTGTTGTCCGCTGATAGACATGTCGTCCCACAGAAACAACTGTCCGCTGATAGACATGTCGTCCCACTGAGACAACTGTTGTCCGCTGATAGACATGTCGTCACACTGAAGCAACTGTCAGTTGATAGACATGTCGTCCCACTGAAACAACTGTTGTCCGCTGTTAGACATGTCGTCCCACAGAAACAACTGTCCACTGATATACATGTCGTCCCACTGAGACAACTGTTGTCCGCTGATAGACATGTCGTCCCACTGAAACAACTGTTGTCCGTTGATAGACATGTCGTCCCACTGAAAAAACTGTCCGATGATAGACATGTCGTCCCAACTGAAACAACTGTTGTCCGTTGATAGACATGTCGTCCCACTGAAAAAAATGTCCGATGATAGACATGTCGTCCCACTGAAACAACTGTTGTCCGCTCATAGACATGTCGTCCCACTGGAACAACTCTCAGCTGATAGACATGTCGTCCCTCTGAAACAACTGTTGTCCGCTGATAGACATGTCGTCCCACTGAGACAACTGTTGTCCGCTGATAGGCATGTCGTTCCACTGAAACAACTGTTGTCCGCTGATAGACATGTCGTCCCTCTGAAACAACTGTTGTCCGCTGATAGACATGTCGTCCCACTGAGACAACTGTTGTCCGCTGATAGGCATGTCGTTCCACTGAAACAACTGTTGTCCGCTGATAGACATGCCGTCCCACAGAAACAACTGTCCGCTGATAGACATGTCGTCCCACTGAAACAACTGTTGTCCGCTGATAGACATGTCGTTCCACTGAAACAACTGTCAGTTGATAGACATGTCGTCCCACTGAAACAACTGTTGTCCGCTGATAGACATGTCGTCCCACAGAAACAACTGTCCGCTGATAGACATGTCGTCCCACTGAAACAACTGTCAGTTGATAGACATGTCGTCCCACTGAAACAACTGTTGTCGGCTCCTAGACATGTCGTCCCACTGAAACAACTGTCCGTTGATAGACATGTCGTCCCACTGAAACAACTGTCCGCTGATAGACATGTCGTCCCACTGAAACAATTGTCCTCTGATAGGCATGTCGTCCCACTGAGACAACTGTTGTTCGCTGATAGACATGTCGTCCCACTGAAACAACTGTCCGCTGAAAGATATGTCGCCCAACTGAAACAACTGTTGTCCGCTGATAGACATAGCGTCCCACTGAAACAACTGTTAGCCGCTGATAGACATGTCGTCCCACTGAAACAAATGTTGTCCGCTGATAGACATGCTGTCCCACTGAAACGACTGTTGTCCGCTGATATACATGTCGTCCCACTGAAACAACTGTCCGCTTATAGATATGTCGTCCCACTGAAGCAACTGTTGTCCGCTGATAGACATGTCGTCCCACTGAGACAACTGTTGTCCGCTGATAGACATGTCGTCCCACTGAAACAACTGTCAGTTGATAGACATGTCGTCCCACTGAAACAACTGTTGTCCGCTGATAGACATGTAGTCCCACAGAAACAACTGTCCGCTGATAGACATGTAGTCCCACTGAAACAACTGTTGTCCGCTCCTAGACATGTCGTCCCACTGAAACAACTGTCCGTTGATAGACATGTCGTCCCACTGAAACAACTGTCCGCTGATAGACATGTCGTCCCACTGAGACAACTGTTGTTCGCTGATAGACATGTCGTCCCACTGAAACAACTGTCCGCTGAAAGATATGTCGCCCAACTGAAACAACTGTTGTCCGCTGATAGACATGGCGTCCCACTGAAACAACTGTTATCCGCTGATAGACATGTCGTCACACGGAAACAAATGTTGTCCGCTGATAGACATGCTGTCCCACTGAAACGACTGTTGTCCGCTGATATACATGTCGTCCCACTGAAACAACTGTCCGCTTATAGATATGTCGTCCCACTGAAGCAACTGTTGTCCGCTGATAGACATGTCGTCCCACTGAAACAACTGTTGTCCGCTCATAGACATGTAGTCCCCCTGAATCACCTGTTCGCTGATAGACATGTCGTCCCATTGAAACAACTGTTGTCCGCTGATAGACATGTCGTCCCACTGAAACAACTGTTTTCCGTTGATAGACATGTGGTCCCACTGAAAAAATTGTCCGATGATAGACATGTCGTCCCACTGAAACAACTGTTGTCCGCTCATAGACATGTCGTCCCACTGAGACAACTGTTGTCCGCTGATAGGCATGTCGTTCCACTGAGACAACTGTTGTCCGCTGATAGACATGTCGTCCCACAGAAACAACTGTCCGCTGATAAACATGTCGTCCCACTGAGACAACTGTTGTCCGCTGATAGACATGTCGTCCCACTGAATCAACTGTTGTCCGCTGATAGACATGTCGTCCCACAGAAACAAATGTCCGCTGATGGACATGTAGTCCCACTGAAACAACTGTTGTCCGCTCCTAGACATGTCGTCCCACTGAAACAACTGTCCGTTGATAGACATGTCGTCCCACTGAAACAACTGTCAGTTGATAGACATGTCGTCCCACTGAAACAACTGTTGTCCGCTGATAGACATGTAGTCCCACAGAAACAACTGTCCGCTGATAGACATGTCGTCCCACTGAAAAAACTGTCCGATGATAGACATGTCGTCCCACTGAAACAACTGTTTTCCGTTGATAGACATGTCGTCCCACTGAAAAAACTGTTATCCGCTGATAGACATGTCGTCCCACTGAAACAACTGTTGTCCGCTCATAGACATGTCGACCCACTGAGACAACTGTTGTCCGCTGATAGGCATGTCGTTCCACTGAAACAACTGTCCGCTGATAGACATGTCGTCCCACTGAGACAACTGTTGTCCGCTGATAGACATGTCGTCACACTGAATCAACTGTCAGTTGATAGACATGTCGTCCCACTGAAACAACTGTTGTCCGCTGTTAGACATGTCGTCCCACAGAAAGAACTGTCCACTGATAGACATGTCGTCCCACTGAGACAACTGTTGTCCGCTGATAGACATGTCGTCCCACTGAAACAACTGTTGTCCGTTGATAGACATGTCGTCCCACTGAAAAAACTGTCCGATGATAGACATGTCGTCCCAACTGAAACAACTGTTGTCCGTTGATAGACATGTCGTCCCACTGAAAAACATGTCCGATGATAGACATGTCGTCCACTGAAACAACTGTTGTCCGCTCATAGACATGTCGTCCCACTGGAACAACTCTCAGCTGATAGACATGTCGTCCCTCTGAAACAACTGTTGTCCGCTGATAGACATGTCGTCCCACTGAGACAACTGTTGTCCGCTGATAGGCATGTCGTTCCACTGAAACAACTGTTGTCCGCTAATAGACATGTCGTCCCACAGAAACAACTGTCCGCTGATAGACACGTCGTCCCACTGAAACAACTGTTGTCCGCTGATAGACATGTCGTCCCACTGAAACAACTGTCAGTTGATAGACATGTCGTCCCACTGAAACAACTGTTGTCCGCTGATAGACATGTCGTCCCACAGAAACAACTGTCCGCTGATAGACATGTCGTCCCACTGAAACAACTGTTGTCCGCTGATAGACATGTCGTCCCACTGAAACAACTGTCAGTTGATAGACATGTCGTCCCACTGAAACAACTGTTGTCCGCTCCTAGACATGTCGTACCACTGAAACAACTGTCCGTTGATAGACATGTCGTCCCACTGAAACAACAGTCCGCTGATAGACATGTCGTCCCACTGAAACAATTGTCCTCTGATAGGCATGTCGTCCCACTGAGACAACTGTTGTTCGCTGATAGACATGTCGTCCCACTGACACAACTGTCCGCTGAAAGATATGTCGCCCAACTGAAACAACTGTTGTCCGCTGATAGACATGGCGTTCCACTGAAACAACTGTTATCCGCTGATAGACATGTCGTCCCACTGAAACAAATGTTGTCCGCTGATAGACATGCTGTCCCACTGAAACGACTGTTGTCCGCTGATATACATGTCGTCCCACTGAAACAACTGTCCGCTTATAGATATGTCGTCCCACTGAAGCAACTGTTGTCCGCTGATAGACATGTCGTCCCACTGAGACAACTGTTGTCCGCTGATAGACATGTCGTCCCACTGAAACAACTGTTGTCCGCTGATAGACATGTCGTCCCACTGAAACAACTGTTGTCCGCTGATAGACATGTCGTCCCACTGAAGCAACTGTTGTCCGCTGATAGACATGTCGTCCCACTGAAGCAACTGTCAGCTGATAGACATGTCGTCCCACTGAAGCAACTGTTGTCCGCTGATAGACATGTCGTCCCACTGAAACAACTGTCAGTTGATAGACATGTCGTCCCACTGAAACAACTGTCAGCTGATAGACATGCTGTCCCACTGAAGCAACTGTTGTCTGCTCATAGATATATCGTCCCACTGAAACAACTGTTGTCCGCTGATAGACATGTCGTCCCACTGAAACAACTGTTTTCCGCTGATAGACGTGTCTTCACACTGAAACAACTGTTTTCCGCTGATAGACATGCTGTCCCACTGAAGCAACTGTTGTCTGCTGATAGATATGTCGTCCCACTGAAACAACTGTTGTCCGCTGATAGACATGTAGTCCCACTGAAACAACTCTAGTCCGCTGATAGACATGTCGTCCCACTAAGACAACTGTTGTCCGCTGATAGACATGTCGTCCCATTGAAACAACTGTTGTTCGCTGATAGATATGTCGTCCCACTGAAACAACTGTCCGCAGATAGACATGTCGTCCCACTGAAACAACTGTTGTCCGCTGATATACATGTCGTCCAACTGAAACAACTGTCAGTTGATAGACATGTCGTCACACTGAAACAACTGTCAGCTGATAGACATGATGTCCCACTGAAGCAACTGTTGTCTGCTGATAGATATGTCGTCCCACTGAAACAACTTTTGTATGCTGATAGACATGTCGTCCCACTGAAACAACTGTTTTCCGCTGATAGACGTGTCTTCACACTGAAACAACTGTTGTCAGCTAATAGACATGTCGTCCCACTAAAACAACTGTTGTTCGCTAATAGACATGTCGTCCCACTGAAACAATTGTTGTCCGCTGATAGACATGTTGTCCCAAGATTGAACAACACAAACCCCACTAAAAACCGGGGACGAACTCATGTGTTCCGGAAGGTAAGTACTTCCTGTTCTACTAACGACATCGATTAATTGAAATTTACAGTTCTGAGAAAATCTAAGGTTTGAGCTCATCAAACTAGTTTTTATCAAAGTGTATGTACCATGTCAGATAAATGAGCGATCATGTTATATGTGTTAGTGGTATCTATTTTGCCTCTTTCTACGACGTTGGGACTGTTCAGACAGTGTGGGGTTTTATTTTTTTATTTTTTTTTTCATTTTATTACTAAGACTAAGGTTCAGACTTAGATAAAAACCTTTTCAGATCTTTGCTATCTTGTTTAGGCACTTTGGTTTTCCTGCTTCCAAAACTGTTTATATTATTGACTTTTCCAATCTCTTTACTATTAGTGTATCTGATGAAGGCTGTTGTAAAAACGTGTCTTGTGCACATAATAGATGGTAGAGAGAACGCCATCCAAAAACGATGAGTTAGGAAGTGTGATTACCTAACAACTCATACATCTCTATCACCAATACAGCGTGCAGGGCCCGGGTGACTCAATGAGTTAGGAAGTGTGATTACCTAACAACTCATACATGTCTATCACCAATACAGCGTGAAGGGCCCGGGTGACTCAATGAGTTAGAAAGTGTGATTACCTAACAACTCATACATCTGCATCACCAATACAGCGTAAAAGGCCTGGGTGACTCAATGAGTTAGGAAGTGTGATTACCTAACAACTCATACATCTGCATCACCAATACAGCGTAAAAGGCCTGGGTGACTCAATGAGTTAGGAAGTGTGATTACCTAACAACTCATACATCTCTATCACCAATACAGCGTGAAGGGCCCGGGTGACTCAATGAGTTAGGAAGTGTGATTCCCTAACAACTCATACATGTCTATCACCAATACAGCGTGAAGGGCCCGGGTGGCTCAGTGATTAGAAAGTGTGATTACCTAACAACCCATTCATGTCTATCACCAATACAGCGTGGAGGGCCCGGGTGACTCAATGAGTTAGGAAGTGTGATTCCCTAACAACTCATACATCTCTATCACCAATACAGCGTGAAGGGCCCGGGTGACTCAATGAGTTAGGAAGTGTGATTACCTAACAACTCATACATCTCTATCACCAATACAGCGTGAAGGGCCCGGGTGACTCAGTGATTAGAAAGTGTGATTCCCTAACAACTCATACATGTCTATCACCAATACAGCGTGAAGGGCCCGGGTGACTCAATGAGTTAGGAAGTGTGATTCCCTAACAACTCATACATGTCTATCACCAATACAGCGTGAAGGGCCCGGGTGACTCAATGAGTTAGGAAGTGTGATTACCTAACAACTCATACATCTCTATCACCAATACAGCGTGAAGGACCCGGGTGACTCAATGAGTTAGGAAGTGTGATTCCCTAACAACTCATACATGGCTATCACCAATACAGCGTGAAGGTCCCGGGTGGCTCAGTGATTAGAAAGTGTGATTACCTAACAACCCATTCATGTCTATCACCAATACAGCGTGGAGGGCCCGGGTGACTCAATGAGTTAGGAAGTGTGATTCCCTAACAACTCATACATCTCTATCACCAATACAGCGTGGAGGGCCCGGGTGACTCAATGAGTTAGGAAGTGTGATTACCTAACAACTCATACAAGCCTATCACCAATACGGCGTGGAGGGCCCGGGTGACTCAATGAGTTAGGAAGTGTGATTCCCTAACAACTCATACATCTCTATCACCAATACAGCGTGAAGGGCCCGGGTGGCTCAGTGATTAGAAAGTGTGATTACCTAACAACTCATACAAGCCTATCACCAATACAGCGTGGAGGGCCCGGGTGACTCAATGAGTTAGGAAGTGTGATTCCCTAACAACTCATACATGTCTATCACCAATACAGCGTGAAGGGCCCGGGTGACTCAATGAGTTAGGAAGTGTGATTCCCTAACAACTCATACATCTCTATCACCAATACAGCGTGGAGGGCCCGGGTGACTCAATGAGTTAGGAAGTGTGATTACCTAACAACTCATACATCTCTATCACCAATACAGCGTGAAGGGCCCGGGTGACTCAATGAGTTAGGAAGTGTGATTACCTAACAACTCATACATGTCTATCACCAATACAGCGTGAAGGGCCCGGGTGACTCAATGAGTTAGGAAGTGTGATTCCCTAACAACTCATACATCTCTATCACCAATACAGCGTGAAGGGCCCGGGTGACTCAATGAGTTAGGAAGTGTGATTACCTAACAACTCATACATGTCTATCACCAATACAGCGTGAAGGGCCCGGGTGGCTCAATGAGTTAGGAAGTGTGATTCCCTAACAACTCATACATGTCTATCACCAATACAGCGTGAAGGGCCCGGGTGACTCAATGAGTTAGGAAGTGTGATTACCTAACAACTCATACATGTCTATCACCAATACAGCGTGAAGGGCCCGGGTGACTCAATGAGTTAGGAAGTGTGATTCCCTAACAACTCATACATCTCTATCACCAATACAGCGTGAAGGGCCCGGGTGACTCAATGAGTTAGGAAGTGTGATTCCCTAACAACTCATACAAGCCTATCACCAATACAGCGTGAAGGGTCCGGGTGACTCAATGAGTTAGGAAGTGTGATTACCTAACAACTCATACATGTCTATCACCAATACAGCGTGAAGGTCCCGGGTGACTCAATGAGTTAGGAAGTGTGATTACCTAACAACTCATACATGTCTATCACCAATACAGCGTGAAGGGCCCGGGTGACTCAATGAGTTAGGAAGTGTGATTACCTAACAACCCATTCATGTCTATCACCAATACAGCGTGAAGGGCCCGGGTGACTCAATGAGTTAGGAAGTGTGATTCCCTAACAACTCATACATGTCTATCACCAATACAGCGTGAAGGGCCCGGGTGACTCAATGAGTTAGGAAGTGTGATTACCTAACAACTCATACATCTCTATCACCAATACAGCGTGAAGGGCCCGGGTGACTCAATGAGTTAGAAAGTGTGATTCCCTAACAACTCATACATGTCTATCACCAATACAGCGTGAAGGGCCCGGGTGGCTCAGTGATTAGAAAGTGTGATTACCTAACAACCCATTCATGTCTATCACCAATACAGCGTGAAGGGCCCGGGTGACTCAATGAGTTAGGAAGTGTGATTACCTAACAACTCATACAAGCCTATCACCAATACGGCGTGGAGGGCCCGGGTGACTCAATGAGTTAGGAAGTGTGATTACCTAACAACTCATACATCTCTATCACCAATACAGCGTGAAGGGCCCGGGTGACTCAATGAGTTAGGAAGTGTGATTACCTAACAACTCATACATGTCTATCACCAATACAGCGTGGAGGGCCCGGGTGACTCAATGAGTTAGGAAGTGTGATTCCCTAACAACTCATACATGTCTATCACCAATACAGCGTGAAGGGCCCGGGTGGCTCAATGAGTTAGGAAGTGTGATTACCTAACAACTCATACATGTCTATCACCAATACAGCGTGAAGGGCCCGGGTGGCTCAATGAGTTAGGAAGTGTGATTACCTAACAACTCATACATGTCTATCACCAATACAGCGTGAAGGGCCCGGATGGCTCAATGAGTTAGGAAGTGTGATTACCTAACAACTCATACATGTCTATCACCAATACAGCGTGAAGGGCCCGGGTGGCTCAATGAGTTAGGAAGTGTGATTACCTAACAACTCATACATGTCTATCACCAATACAGCGTGAAGGGCCCGGGTGACTCAATGAGTTAGGAAGTGTGATTCCCTAACAACTCATACATGTCTATCACCAATACAGCGTGAAGGGCCCGGGTGACTCAATGAGTTAGGAAGTGTGATTCCCTAACAACTCATACATGTCTATCACCAATACAGCGTGAAGGGCCCGGGTGACTCAATGAGTTAGGAAGTGTGATTCCCTAACAACTCATACATCTCTATCACCAATACAGCGTGAAGGGCCCGGGTGGCTCAATGAGTTAGGAAGTGTGATTACCTAACAACTCATACATCTCTATCACCAATACAGCGTGAAGGGCCCGGGTGACTCAATGAGTTAGAAAGTGTGATTCCCTAACAACTCATACATGTCTATCACCAATACAGCGTGAAGGGCCCGGGTGACTCAATGAGTTAGGAAGTGTGATTACCTAACAACTCATACATCTCTATCACCAATACAGCGTGAAGGGCCCGGGTGACTCAATGAGTTAGAAAGTGTGATTCCCTAACAACTCATACATGTCTATCACCAATACAGCGTGAAGGGCCCGGGTGGCTCAGTGATTAGAAAGTGTGATTACCTAACAACCCATTCATGTCTATCACCAATACAGCGTGAAGGGCCCGGGTGACTCAATGAGTTAGGAAGTGTGATTACCTAACAACTCATACAAGCCTATCACCAATACGGCGTGGAGGGCCCGGGTGACTCAATGAGTTAGGAAGTGTGATTACCTAACAACTCATACATCTCTATCACCAATACAGCGTGAAGGGCCCGGGTGACTCAATGAGTTAGGAAGTGTGATTACCTAACAACCCATACATCTCTATCACCAATACAGCGTGAAGGGCCCGGGTGACTCAATGAGTTAGGAAGTGTGATTACCTAACAACTCATACATCTCTATCACCAATACAGCGTGAAGGGCCCGGGTGACTCAATGAGTTAGGAAGTGTGATTCCCTAACAACTCATACATCTCTATCACCAATACAGCGTGAAGGGCCCGGGTGACTCAATGAGTTAGGAAGTGTGATTACCTAACAACTCATACATCTCTATCACCAATACAGCGTGAAGGGCCCGGGTGACTCAATGAGTTAGGAAGTGTGATTACCTAACAACCCATACATCTCTATCACCAATACAGCGTGAAGGGCCCGGGTGACTCAATGAGTTAGGAAGTGTGATTCCCTAACAACTCATACATCTCTATCACCAATACAGCGTGAAGGGCCCGGGTGACTCAATGAGTTAGGAAGTGTGATTCCCTAACAACTCATACAAGCCTATCACCAATACAGCGTGAAGGGCCCGGGTGACTCAATGAGTTAGGAAGTGTGATTACCTAACAACTCATACAAGCCTATCACCAATACAGCGTGAAGGGCCCGGGTGGCTCAATGAGTTAGGAAGTGTGATTCCCTAACAACTCATACATCTCTATCACCAATACAGCGTGAAGGGCCCGGGTGACTCAATGAGTTAGGAAGTGTGATTACCTAACAACTCATACATCTCTATCACCAATACAGCGTGAAGGGCCCGGGTGACTCAATGAGTTAGAAAGTGTGATTCCCTAACAACTCATACATGTCTATCACCAATACAGCGTGAAGGGCCCGGGTGGCTCAGTGATTAGAAAGTGTGATTACCTAACAACCCATTCATGTCTATCACCAATACAGCGTGAAGGGCCCGGGTGACTCAATGAGTTAGGAAGTGTGATTACCTAACAACTCATACAAGCCTATCACCAATACGGCGTGGAGGGCCCGGGTGACTCAATGAGTTAGGAAGTGTGATTACCTAACAACTCATACATCTCTATCACCAATACAGCGTGAAGGGCCCGGGTGACTCAATGAGTTAGGAAGTGTGATTACCTAACAACCCATACATCTCTATCACCAATACAGCGTGAAGGGCCCGGGTGACTCAATGAGTTAGGAAGTGTGATTACCTAACAACTCATACATCTCTATCACCAATACAGCGTGAAGGGCCCGGGTGACTCAATGAGTTAGGAAGTGTGATTCCCTAACAACTCATACATCTCTATCACCAATACAGCGTGAAGGGCCCGGGTGACTCAATGAGTTAGGAAGTGTGATTACCTAACAACTCATACATCTCTATCACCAATACAGCGTGAAGGGCCCGGGTGACTCAATGAGTTAGGAAGTGTGATTACCTAACAACCCATACATCTCTATCACCAATACAGCGTGAAGGGCCCGGGTGACTCAATGAGTTAGGAAGTGTGATTCCCTAACAACTCATACATCTCTATCACCAATACAGCGTGAAGGGCCCGGGTGGCTCAGTGATTAGAAAGTGTGATTCCCTAACAACTCATACATCTCTATCACCAATACAGCGTGAAGGGCCCGGGTGACTCAATGAGTTAGGAAGTGTGATTACCTAACAACCCATACATCTCTATCACCAATACAGCGTGAAGGGCCCGGGTGACTCAATGAGTTAGGAAGTGTGATTCCCTAACAACTCATACATCTCTATCACCAATACAGCGTGAAGGGCCCGGGTGGCTCAGTGATTAGAAAGTGTGATTCCCTAACAACTCATACATCTCTATCACCAATACAGCGTGAAGGGCCCGGGTGACTCAATGAGTTAGGAAGTGTGATTACCTAACAACCCATACATCTCTATCACCAATACAGCGTGAAGGGCCCGGGTGACTCAATGAGTTAGGAAGTGTGATTCCCTAACAACTCATACATCTCTATCACCAATACAGCGTGAAGGGCCCGGGTGGCTCAGTGATTAGAAAGTGTGATTCCCTAACAACTCATACATCTCTATCACCAATACGGCGTGGAGGGCCCGGGTGACTCAATGAGTTAGGAAGTGTGATTCCCTAACAACTCATACATGTCTATCACCAATACAGCGTGAAGGGCCCGGGTGACTCAATGAGTTAGGAAGTGTGATTCCCTAACAACTCATACAAGCCTATCACCAATACAGCGTGAAGGGCCCGGGTGACTCAATGAGTTAGGAAGTGTGATTACCTAACAACTCATACAAGCCTATCACCAATACAGCGTGAAGGGCCCGGGTGGCTCAATGAGTTAGGAAGTGTGATTCCCTAACAACTCATACATGTCTATCACCAATACAGCGTGAAGGGCCCGGGTGACTCAATGAGTTAGGAAGTGTGATTACCTAACAACTCATACATGTCTATCACCAATACAGCGTGAAGGGCCCGGGTGACTCAATGAGTTAGGAAGTGTGATTACCTAACAACTCATACATGTCTATCACCAATACAGCGTGGAGGGCCCGGGTGACTCAATGAGTTAGGAAGTGTGATTCCCTAACAACTCATACATGTCTATCACCAATACAGCGTGAAGGGCCCGGGTGGCTCAATGAGTTAGGAAGTGTGATTACCTAACAACTCATACATGTCTATCACCAATACAGCGTGAAGGGCCCGGGTGACTCAATGAGTTAGGAAGTGTGATTCCCTAACAACTCATACATCTCTATCACCAATACAGCGTGAAGGGCCCGGGTGACTCAATGAGTTAGGAAGTGTGATTACCTAACAACTCATACATGTCTATCACCAATACAGCGTGAAGGGCCCGGGTGGCTCAATGAGTTAGGAAGTGTGATTACCTAACAACTCATACATCTCTATCACCAATACAGCGTGAAGGGCCCGGGTGACTCAATGAGTTAGGAAGTGTGATTACCTAACAACTCATACATGTCTATCACCAATACAGCGTGAAGGGCCCGGGTGGCTCAATGAGTTAGGAAGTGTGATTCCCTAACAACTCATACATGTCTATCACCAATACAGCGTGGAGGGCCCGGGTGACTCAATGAGTTAGGAAGTGTGATTACCTAACAACTCATACATGTCTATCACCAATACAGCGTGAAGGGCCCGGGTGACTCAATGAGTTAGGAAGTGTGATTACCTAACAACTCATACATGTCTATCACCAATACAGCGTGAAGGGCCCGGGTGACTCAATGAGTTAGGAAGTGTGATTACCTAACAACCCATTCATGTCTATCACCAATACAGCGTGAAGGGCCCGGGTGACTCAATGAGTTAGGAAGTGTGATTCCCTAACAACTCATACAGGTCTATCACCAATACAGCGTGAAGGGCCCGGGTGACTCAATGAGTTAGGAAGTGTGATTACCTAACAACTCATACATGTCTATCACCAATACAGCGTGGAGGGCCCGGGTGACTCAATGAGTTAGGAAGTGTGATTACCTAACAACTCATACATGTCTATCACCAATACAGCGTGAAGGGCCCGGGTGACTCAATGAGTTAGGAAGTGTGATTACCTAACAACTCATACATGTCTATCACCAATACAGCGTGGAGGGCCCGGGTGACTCAATGAGTTAGGAAGTGTGATTACCTAACAACTCATACATGTCTATCACCAATACAGCGTGAAGGGCCCGGGTGACTCAATGAGTTAGGAAGTGTGATTACCTAACAACTCATACATGTCTATCACCAATACAGCGTGAAGGGCCCGGGTGGCTCAGTGATTAGAAAGTGTGATTACCTAACAACCCATTCATGTCTATCACCAATACAGCGTGGAGGGCCCGGGTGACTCAATGAGTTAGGAAATGTGATTACCTAACAACTCATACAAGCCTATCACCAATACAGCGTGGAGGGCCCGGGTGACTCAGTGAGTTAGGAAGTGTGATTACCTAACACCTCATACAAGCCTATCACCAATACGGCGTGGAGGGCCCTGGTGATTCAATGAGTTAGGAAGTGTGATTACCTAACAACTCATACATGTCTATCACCAATACAGCGTGGAGGGCCCGGGTGGCTCAATGAGTGAGGAAGTGTGATTACATAACAACTCATACAAGCCTATCACTATTACAGCGTGGAGGGCCCGGGTGGCTCAATGAGTTAGGAAGTGTGATTACCTAGCAACTCATACATGCCTATCACCAATACAGCGTGGAGGGCACGGGTGGCTCAATGAGTTAGGAAGTGTGATCACCTAGCAACTCATACATGCCTATCACCAATACAGCGTGGAGAGCCCGGTTGGCTCAATGAGTTAGGAAGTGTGATTACATAACAACTCATACAAGCCTATCACTATTACAGCGTGGAGGGCACGGGTGGCTCAATGAGTTAGGAAGTGTGATTACCTAACAACTCATACAAGCCTATCACCAATACAGCGTGGAGGGCCCGGGTGGCTCAATGAGTTAGGAAGTGTGATCACCTAGCAACTCATACAGGCCTATCACCAATACAGCGTGGAGAGCCCGGTTGGCTCAATGAGTTAGGAAGTGTGATTACCTAACAACTCATACAAGCCCATCACCAATACAGCGTGGAGGGCCCGGGTGGCTCAATGAGTTAGGAAGTGTGATCACCTAGCAACTCATACATGCCTATCACCAATACAGCGTGGGGGGCACGGGTGGCTCAATGAGTTAGGAAGTTGGATAACCTAACAACTCATACAAGCCTATCACCAATACAGCGTGGAGGGCCCGGGTGGCTCACAGAGTTAGGAAGTTGGATTACCTAACAACTCATACAAGCCTATCACCAATACGGCGTGGAGAGCCCGGTTGGCTCAATGAGTTAGGAAGTTGGATTACCTAACAACTCATACAGGCCTATCACCAATACGGCGTGGAGAGCCCGGGTGGCTCAATGAGTTAGGAAGTGTGATCACCTAGCAACTCATACATGCCTATCACCAATACAGCGTGGAGGGCACGGGTGGCTCAATGAGTTAGGAAGTGTGATTACCTAACAACTCATACAAGCCTATCACCAATACAGCGTGGAGGGCCCGGGTGGCTCAATGAGTTAGGAAGTTGGATTACCTAACAACTCATACAAGCCTATCACCAATACGGCGTGGAGAGCCCAGTTGGCTCAATGAGTTAGGAAGTTGGATTATCTAACAACCCATTCATGTCTATCACCAATACAGCGTGGAGGGCCCGGGTGACTCAATGAGTTAGGAAGTGCGATTACCTAACAACTCATACAAGCCTATCACCAATACGGCGTGGAGGGCCCGGGTGACTCAATGAGTTAGGAAGTGTGATTACCTAACAAATCATACATGTCTATCACCAATACAGCGTGGAGGGCCCGGGTGGCTCAATGAGTGAGGAAGTGTGATTACCTAACAACTCATACAAGCCTATCACCATAACAGCGTTGAGGGCCCGGGTGACTCAGTGAGTTAGGAAGTTGTATTACCTAGCAACTCATACATGTCTATCACCAATTCAGCTTGGAGGGCCCGGGTGGCTCACTGAGTTAGGAAGTGTGATTACCTAACAACTCATATAAGACTATCACCAATACAGCGTGGAGGGCCCGGGTGACTCAATGAGTTAGGAAGTGTGATCACCTAGCAACTCATACAAGCCTATCACCAATACGGCGTGGAGAGCCCGGGTGGCTCAATAAGTTAGGAAGTTGGATTACCTAACAACTCATGCATGCGTATCACCAAAACGGCATGGGTTCATGCCCGGCTTTGTAAATTACAAAAAAGGGTGCACTCGACTCGCAGCCGCAAGTGATAAAGTTTACCAGTTGTTTGCCCATGGTCGGTGGGTTTCTCCGGGTACTCCGGTTTCTTCCACCACTAAAACTGGACGCCATGATATAGTTGAAATATTGCTGAAAGTGGCGTTAAGCACCAAAAATCAATCAAATGCGTCTTGTGCACATTATAAATGTTAGAGATGACGACATAAAAAAACGATTAGAGCGACGGTTGTTTCTGCTCTTGGCAGTTGTTTTTAACTTCTGCTCTTGTTTTTGGGTTGTCCTTTCTTGCATTTGCAAGATAAATACAATATGCGTGCATTGTCGAAAAATGCACACTTCATTTACATTCGCTGCGAAATAGGACAGAAAAGCTAACGAAGACTGGCTGTTCAACCTATTTCTAAAACCTGGTACAAATGAATTGTATATTTTCTGACAATTTACGTATATTGTATATTGTGTATATATGTATGTGCCTATTAAGCAAAAACAACAAAATATCACGAAGGCTAAGGGTTAATGGCGTCCATCACCATTATAAACGATAGTTCAGCATATCGTAATTTACCACTTACTTGACAGCATAATTTTATTTCAAAATTATTTTAGAAACGTAGATATTTAACTTAATGGGTACGAGAGATCTCTGAAATACCTACATCATATATGCTCAATTTCAAAAGATAAGAACTCCCGCCAATTTGTTTTTTTAATTGAAGTACATTTTCCAAACTAGGAGCGTGTATAAGTGTGATATATTAGTTTTCCACGTTTTGAGGGGTCGTTTGTGTCTTACTCTGTATATTTATCGATTTAGCCTCTGTTTCTAACATTTTGTTTTAAATTTTCGAGCTTTTCTGGTGGTGTGGTATTATTTGTTTTTCGGGAGAGGGGGGGTCATGTATATGTATGTTAGGGGTATCGATGTTGCCATTGTTTTTTCGAGAGGGGGGATGGTCATGTATATGTATGTTAGGGGTATCGATGTTGCCATTGTTTTTTTTCACATTTCCTAGAGGGTTTTGAAACTATCCTGACGTTGAGGTATTTTTTTCATTTTTTGGGGGGTTCAATGTATAAGTGTGTTAGAGAAATAAATTTTACCTGTTTCTTCGATTTCCTATTGGAATTTGGAACTATTCTGAATTATTTTTTTCGGTTTCACGACCTGCTCAGTGAATATATACTTTGATAATTATTCACTGACCTACGGAACTTCTTTTTTCTCTTGGAATAAAATTGACCACCGCTATATAACTAAAATAGTGTTAAAAGTGGCGTTAAGCGCCAATATTAAGATGAATCCAACTAAAATGTACCTCTTTTAAATTGTCTAAGAGATGATAATCCTCGGTCATATTTCTGACATAAGATATTACAGATGGAAATGGAAAATAACTATATTTAACTAATATCACCAAAACTCCTACGTATCCCAAATAAAAACGTAGATATCAAAATTAAATGCGCACGGCGCGTTTCTGGAATAACCTTCATCAGGTTCGTTCAAGATCGAAAGATTAGAAAGCCAAATAATTTAAAGTTTTGGGAGCAATAAACCCAAAGGATCAAACCAATGTTATTTTGTGATTTATAATATATTAAAATCTGTTCTATGTTGAGACGTAAAACCCGCCACTTTTTATTGAACTGCTTGCAACAAGCTAGGAAATGGAGCGGGTATGTACTTGTGAATTAGGGGTATAGATTGTGTATAATTTGGGTACTGGATATCGGCTGTGTGGTATTCTTTGCTTTTAATTTTATTCTGCCCTTTTCCATCATTTCAATAAAAAAAGAAGATAAGCTTGCTACGATCTAGTAACGATACAGATGTACACATAAAAAGACAAACATATTTAAAATATGGATTTAATTTTGATATATAAATAAATAAATCCATAAAAGCGTATCTCGAGATGTCGGCTTTTTCATTTGTCTTTAATACACATTTAGACAGGCTTTGATGACTCCATATTTGTATATTCCACTAATAAATGTCAACTTATTAGGTAAAACGTTTGTACGTGTATAATAGAGAGGTTGATTTTACTTCATTTCACATATATCTGTTGTGTGGTATTCCACTGTAATAAAAAAAAATACATATTCATTTAAAGTCGATTATAAAACATAATACAGCCAAAACTGTCTAAGTGGTCACCTCTATTAAGCAGTCACCTGTATTAAAAGGTCACATTTTTTTGTCCTGTCATAGTAAATTTCGTATGAATTGAATCTCTTTTAAGTTTTAAGAGGTCACCTGTCTTATAAGCCACTTTTTCTTTCTCCCAAAGGTGACCTTTTAATACAGGTTAGACTGTATTTTGTATATTACAACTTTTGAGGGAGTTGCTGCTAACAAGGAAGCTCCTGAAGTAAGGGTTTCTCTAGTGGTTAAGTTCAAGTCATCACTTTGAAAATTTTACGGTCGCCATCATGACGTGGTTAACCGTTATAGAGTATCTGTAT
Organism: Bathymodiolus brooksi; assembly: GCA_963680875.1. Taxonomy (NCBI): domain Eukaryota; kingdom Metazoa; phylum Mollusca; class Bivalvia; order Mytilida; family Modiolidae; genus Bathymodiolus; species Bathymodiolus brooksi. Next base: position 68,947,719 of record OY804586.1, read on the forward strand.
CACAAAAGACTTCATATCTGTTCCGTTTGTCGTAATCACAATCCGGTCCTTTCCTAATTCATGATTTATTACCGGGTTTGTAACAAGAGTAGCACGACTGGTCATACTAGTGGATAAGGAACTGCATACCCTTCCGGAGCACCTGCGATCACCTTCTGTTTTTAGTGGTGTTCGTGTTGCTCGGTCTGTAGTTTGCTGTGTAGTGTAATGTATGTTATTGTTTGTTCATTTTGGCCATTGACATTGTATTGTATGTACTTTTTCGATTTACGACTTCAGATTACCCCTTTATATTCCAATATAAAAAAAGCATTTTCATTACACGAATTCATCTGCGCATTCTTCTCATGGTCATTCACTTTACCAGTTCTAACGTCTTATTCCGGGTTCCTCACCAATAAAACTGACCGCAACGATATAACTGAAATATTGGCGTTAAACACCATAAAAACCTGTTACTCTGCGATGCTATTATCTTATTTTGTTCCGACATTGTGGTATTTGTTTTATTTTTCATTTTATCTAAGGTCAAAGGTCAATGAGTTAGGTAGTTGTAGGTCCCGGGTGGCTCGATGAGTTAGGTAGTTGTAGGTCCCGGGTGGCTCAATGAGTTAGGTAGTTGTAGGTCCCGGGTGGCTCAATGAGTTAGATAATTGTAGGTCCCGGGTGGCTCAATGAGTTAGATAATTGTAGGTCCCGGGTGGCTCAATGAGTTAGGTAGTTGTAGGTCCCGGGTGGCTCAATGAGTTAGGTAGTTGTAGGTCCCGGGTGGCTCAATGAGTTAGGTAGTTGTAGGTCCCGGGTGGCTCAATGAGTTAGGTAGTTGTAGGTCCCGGGTGGCTCGATGAGTTAGGTAGTTGTAGGTCCCGGGTGGCTCGATGAGTTAGGTAGTTGTAGGTCCCGGGTGGCTCGATGAGTTAGGTAGTTGTAGGTCCCGGGTGGCTCGATGAGTTAGGTAGTTGTAGGTCCCGGGTGGCTCAATGAGTTAGGTAGTTGTAGGTCCCGGGTAGCTCAATGAGTTAGGTAGTTGTAGGTCCCGCGTGGCTCAATGAGTTAGGTAGTTGTAGGTCCCGGGTGGCTCAATGAGTTAGGTAGTTGTAGGTCCCGGGTGGCTCAATGAGTTAGGTAGTTGTAGGTCCCGGGTGGCTCAATGAGTTAGGTAGTTGTAGGTCCCGGGTGGCTCAATGAGTTAGGTAGTTGTAGGTCCCGGGTGGCTCAATGAGTTAGGTAGTTGTAGGTCCCGGGTGGCTCAATGAGTTAGGTAGTTGTAGGTCCCGGGTGGCTCAATGCGTTAGGTAGTTGTAGGTCCCGGGTGGCTCAATGAGTTAGGTAGTTGTAGGTCCCGGGTGGCTCAATGAGTTAGGTAGTTGTAGGTCCCGGGTGGCTCGATGAGTTAGGTAGTTGTAGGTCCCGGGTGGCTCGATGAGTTAGGTAGTTGTAGGTCCCGGGTGGCTCGATGAGTTAGGTAGTTGTAGGTCCCGGGTGGCTCAATGAGTTAGGTAGTTGTAGGTCCCGGGTGGCTCAATGAGTTAGGTAGTTGTAGGTCCCGGGTGGCTCAATGAGTTAGGTAGTTGTAGGTCCCGGGTGGCTCAATGAGTTAGGTAGTTGTAGGTCCCGGGTGGCTCAATGAGTTAGGTAGTTGTAGGTCCCGGGTGGCTCAATGAGTTAGGTAGTTGTAGGTCCCGGGTGGCTCAATGAGTTAGGTAGTTGTAGGTCCCGGGTGGCTCAATGAGTTAGGTAGTTGTAGGTCCCGGGTGGCTCAATGAGTTAGGTAGTTGTAGGTCCCGGGTGGCTCAATGAGTTAGGTAGTTGTAGGTCCCGGGTGGCTCAATGAGTTAGGTAGTTGTAGGTCCCGGGTGGCTCAATGAGTTAGGTAGTTGTAGGTCCCGGGTGGCTCAATGAGTTAGGTAGTTGTAGGTCCCGGGTGGCTCGATGAGTTAGGTAGTTGTAGGTCCCGGGTGGCTCAATGAGTTAGGTAGTTGTAGGTCCCTGGTGGCTCAATGAGTTAGGTAGTTGTAGGTCCCGGGTGGCTCAATGAGTTAGGTAGTTGTAGGTCCCGGGTGGCTCAATGAGTTAGGTAGTTGTAGGTCCCGGGTGGCTCAATGAGTTAGGTAGTTGTAGGTCCCGGGTGGCTCAATGAGTTAGGTAGTTGTAGGTCCCGGGTGGCTCAATGAATTAGGTAGTTGTAGGTCCCGGGTGGCTCAATGAGTTAGGTAGTTGTAGGTCCCGGGTGGCTCAATGAGTTAGGTAGTTGTAGGTCCCGGGTGGCTCGATGAGTTAGGTAGTTGTAGGTCCCGGGTGGCTCAATGAGTTAGGTAGTTGTAGGTCCCGGGTGGCTCAATGAGTTAGGTAGTTGTAGGTCCCGGGTGGCTCAATGAGTTAGGTAGTTGTAGGTCCCGGGTGGCTCAATGAGTTAGGTAGTTGTAGGTCCCGGGTGGCTCAATGAGTTAGGTAGTTGTAGGTCCCGGGTGGCTCAATGAGTTAGGTAGTTGTAGGTCCCGGGTGGCTCAATGAGTTAGGTAGTTGTAGGTCCCGGGTGGCTCAATGAGTTAGGTAGTTGTAGGTCCCGGGTGGCTCAATGAGTTAGGTAGTTGTAGGTCCCGGGTGGCTCGATGAGTTAGGTAGTTGTAGGTCCCGGGTGGCTCGATGAGTTAGGTAGTTGTAGGTCCCGGGTGGCTCGATGAGTTAGGTAGTTGTAGGTCCCGGGTGGCTCAATGAGTTAGGTAGTTGTAGGTCCCGGGTGGCTCAATGAGTTAGATAATTGGATTACCTAACAACTCATACAAGCCTATCACCAATACGGCGTGGGTTCGCGCCCGGCTTTGTAAATTACAAAAAGGTGCATTCGACTCGCAGCTGCAAGTGATAAAGTTTTTCAGTTGCTTGTCCATGGTCGGTGGTTCTCTCCGGGTACTCCGGCTTCTTCCACCGCTAAAACTGGTCGCCGTCAATCAAATCAATCTAAGTCAAGAATGGACTATCCAGAAACACTGCCAGCATTGGACACATAAAACACAGACAAACAACACAAAAACACAACACAGAAGACTAAAAAAGATGAGCATCACTGACCTCACCAAAAACAAGGGATGAACCCAGGTGCTCGCGAAGAGTAAGCAGTTCCTGCCCCTTAAAAGACACCCGTCACGGCCATGTAATTCATATAGTTAAGACATGTTGGATACTACTATACGCAGGTTACGTAAACAAACAACGCTGTGCGACAGTATTTTTAGTATGGCATCCATTGTAACGATAGGGTTCACGCCACTTTCAACAATATTTCAGTTATATCGTTACGTTAGTATTATTGTTGGGGGGAAACCGGAGTACCAGGAGAAAACCACCGACCTGCCGCAAGTCACTGACAAACTTTATCACCTGCCTTGATATTTTTCTGCTTTAAATATTCAGATTTTGATCCATATGGGAATCGGATCGTGGTTTGAGGTATTTGGCAACACGCATTTTAATATTTAAGAATTATTAATTGTGTTTTTATTGGGGAAAAATGTTTATTTGACGGGCATGTCATTTTCATTTTTGTTTATCCAGTATAACAAGAACGTAGATATCAAATTTAGGGCACATGACCCGTTTCTGGAATAACCTGCACCAGGTACGTTCAATATATCGATATATTGGAAAGCCAAATAATTTAAAAGTCTGTGGGAGCAATAACATGAAAGGGCCAAAACGGGATAGCCAAAATCGGTTAAGGTCGCCTATGCCTGATGGAGGAGAACCTTAGGTTTGATTATATTTTATTTTATTTAAGAACTGTAAATTTTAATAATATATCTAATAAACTATGTCAGTGCCGAAGCACTGACTACTGGGCGGATGATATCCACGGGTACTAATAGAATACAATGTTATATATTAAAATCAGGGCCCGTGTGGCTCAATGAGTTAGGTAGTTGGATTACCTCACAACTCGTATAAGCCTATCACCAATACGGCGTGGGTTCGCGCCCGGCTTTGTAAATTACAAAAAAGGGTGCTGTCGACTCGCAGACGCAAGTTATAAAGCTTACCAGTTGCTTGCCCATGGTCGGTGGTTCTCCCCGGGAACTCCAGCTTCTTCCACCACTAAAACTGGTCGCCATGATATAGCTGAAATATTGCTGAAAGTGGCGTTAAACACAATAAATCAAATCATCAAATTAAATTAAAATTTTCAACAAAATCTCACCTGATTTAATGGCACATTGATCTACACTGTATAAAATTCATCTGTCCTGGTCTTTTGAGACAATTAAATATACACTGTCCTATGCCACGCTTAACGTAATTATAAGAGTTATCTGTCCTTTTGCTGTGATATCCGTTGTCTTGGTAACTGTCCTTTGTCTGGTCGTTGTAGTAGTTGTCGTCTGCTTCGTCTGTTAGTGATGACATCATCAAATTCTGTAGTGACGTAAACGACAGTTTTGGTATTGACATATAGTTCCTTGTATCTGTAAAATTGAAAACAAAAACAATGTTATTTTCTCTGTTGATTGACGAACTGACTTCCAGAAAGGCCGTCGTGGTTTCCTCAACCAATAAAACTGACCGCCATGATAGACATGAACAACGACAGGTTCGTTTTAAGCGAAAAGCCAGCAGACAACGGACAGAGGACTAATCTCTGTGAAAGTATTAAGTCCGCAATACTTACAGAAAGTAGACAGATGTAAAAACTAAATAATTAACTAACTGAAATATTGTTGAAAGTGGCGCAAACACCATATATAACCTCAACACTGACTTCAAGAAATGTTAGAATACACCAAAGGGGTAATCAGAAGACGTAAAACGAAGAAGGTCAGACTAGGTCAATAGAAAAAGATAAATTACGATTACGACATGAATATTATTCTAGCTTTAACTCATTGAAACAAGAGTCACTAAATAAGTAAAGTTAAACGATACCAAAGGGGTAATCAGAATCCGTAAATCTAAGATACCAAAGGTGTAATCAGAAGCCGTAAATCTAAACCTATTTTAAACAGGATTGTTAATTTTTAGGATTTATTTTTAGTTGAAATATATAGGAAAATCAAAGTCAATTTTTATTTGTTATGTTTAAATTATGTACAAATAAAAACCACTCATATAAACATAATGAGCAAATAAAGTCAAAATATAGACAATTCTGAATGTTTTGGTGTAAAATTTGTTAAAATCTATCCAGAAATGACTTCACAATAATTTTTTGAAAAAATATGGTTTTGGTTGATTATACAAATGTATAGGGATTTTTTTTACATGTGGCAATACTTTTGGCCACATGCTGTACCAACTGGGTAATCAGAATCCGTAAATCGAAGAAGAACAGAAAACACAATGGCCAAAAGAAAAAGGACAAACAACGATCTACAAAAAAATATACATAAAACTAAAGATCGAGTAACACGAACCCTTTTAATAACCTTCTCCAGAAAAATTGTTAGGTCAAATGATTTAACTGTCTTTGGGAGCAAGAAAACCAGAGGCCCTCAACAAGATTTACCGTTGCCTGAAGGGAGTGAATCTTAGCATTGATAATTGTTACGTTACTTGAGAACTCCAGTCAAACTGTTTTGAGCAGAAGGCGAACGAACTAAGTATACTTCGAGATAAGAACCGATGTATATTTTGTAAATTTAGCGTAATTTAGGGGTGTTGACTTTACCTCTTTCTACGATTTTGCACCTATTCGGACAGTGTGACAATTTTGTTCATTTTTCCTTTAATTTCAGACATTAATAATATATTTTTTTTTAAAGTAAATATCTAATTCAGTGCATACACATAAAATTAAAAGCAAAACATTTGGAGAACCAATAATTTTTAAAGCTTTGTGAGCAATTAAAGTCAAAAACCTACTTTTTCCTAAATTTTGCGATTGGCGTGGCATTTTTTTTTCTAATGTCATTTTATTTCAGGCAATGTTAATAAAAAATAAATAAATAAATATCTAATTTAGTCCACACGATCCACCTCTGGAATAATAATTATCAGGTACGCTTACAAGTAAAATATTTGGAAAGCCAAATTAAAAAAAGAAAATACTTTGTGAACTGTAAAAGCAAAGAGACTAAACAAGATAGGAACCTAAACATTACATTATTTAGGAACTGTAATCTTGATAATTAACTGTAATCTTGATAATTAACTGTAATCTTGATAATTAACTGTAATCTTGATAATTAACATATTTTATAATCCATGTCAGCACAGAAACACTGACCACTGGGAGGATAATACCTCCGGGGAGGATAATACTCTCGGGAAGGATAATATCCTTGGGGATTCATAGTCCACCTGCAGAGGTATCGACACTGGGAGGATAATACCCTCGGGGATTCATAGTCCACCTGCAGAGGTATCGACACTGGGAGGATAATACCCTCGGGGATTCATAGTCCACCTGCAGAGGTATCGACACTGGGAGGATAATACCCTCGGGGAGGATAATATCCTCGGGAAGGATAATACCCTTGGGGATTCATAGTCCACCTGCAGAGGTATCGACACTGGGAGGATAATACCCTCGGGGAGGATAATATCCTCGGGAAGGATAATACCCACGGGGATTCATAGTCCACCTGCAGAGGTATCGACACTGGGAGGATAATACCCTCGGGGATTCATAGTCCACATGCAGAGGTATCGACACTGTGAGGATAATACTCTCGGGGATTCATAGTCCACATGCAGAGGTATCGACACTGGGAGGATAATACCCTCGGGGATTTATAGTCCACCTGCAGAGGTATCGACACTGTGAGGATAATACCCTCGGGGATTCAGTGTCCACCTGCAGAGGTATCGACAGTGATAGTAATAACAAATGATATATATAATTTAGTGTGCACGGCGCAAATTAAGCGTAATTTCAGACAAGTGCATTGTGCACTATAATATATTTATCTACTTTTTTATGCATATATTTTTTTTTTATTTAATTCTAGAATTACTTGTATGGCTAACAAAACATAAAAATATATTTGACATATTTTTACCGCTTAATTTGCATGAATTAATTTTTATGTGTTTTCGTTCCGTCCAATAGTCAGCGGCACCGTCATGGTTTATAAGATAGTTTTATTTGTTGAAATTCTCGTTCATAAATTATGTAATTATAATGAAAACTAAAGTGTATCTCCACGAGATGAGGTAACCTTAGACAGTTTTTAGCTAGCATGTTTAAAACCTCTAATATACTTCCTTCCAAAGACTTTTAAAATATTTTGTTTTCTAATCTTTTGACTTTGAGCATACTTTATGAAGATTATTCCAGAAACGCGTCGTGCGCACTAAATAAACTTTAGAGAGTACCGAAGGAGCAATCAAATATGGACAATCTAGAGAAATTGACAACATAGGGTACACAAGACGAAGAAAAACACAACACAATATGTGTTGGACACCATGCGAAAAAAAACTACCTTTAGATGACAATCTTCATACAATGATATGACACACCATGCGAAAAAAAACTACCTTTAGATGACAATCTTCATACAATGATATGACACACCATGCGAAAAAAAACTACCTTTAGATGACAATCTTCATACAATGATATGACACACCATGCGAAAAAACTCTACCTTTAGATGACAATCTTCATACAATGATATGACACACCATGTGACAAAACCTACCTCTAGATGACAATCTTCATACAATAATATGACACGCCATGCGACAAAACCTACCTCTAGATGACAATCTTCATACAATGATATGACACACCATGCGAAAAAACTCTACCTTTAGATGACAATCTTCATACAATGATATGACACACCATGCGAAAAAAAACTACCTTTAGATGACAATCTTCATACAATGATATGACACACCATGCAAAAAAACTCTACCTTTAGATGACAATCTTCATACAATAATATGACACACCATGCGAAAAAAAAACTACCTTTAGATGACAATCTTCATACAATGATATGACACACCATGCGAAAAAAAACTACCTTTAGATGACAATCTTCATACAATAATATGACACACCATGCGAAAAAAAAACTACCTTTAGATGACAATCTTCATACAATGATATGACACACAATGACACAAAACCTACCTCTAGATGACAATCTTCATACAATGATATGACACACCATGCGACAAAACCTACCTCTAGATGACAATCTTCATACAATGATATGACACACAATGAGACAAAACCTACCTCTAGATGACAATCTTCATACAATGATATGACACACAATGAGACAAAACCTACCTTTAGATGACAATCTTCATACAATGATATGACACACAATGAGACAAAACCTACCTCTAGATGACAATCTTCATACAATGATATGACACACAATGAGACAAAACCTACCTTTAGATGACAATCTTCATACAATAATATGACACACCATGCGACAAAACCTACCTCTAGATGACAATCTTCATACAATGATATGACACACCATGCGACAAAACCTACCTTTAAATGACAATCTTCATACAATGATATGACACACAATGAGACAAAACCTACCTTTAGATGACAATCTTCATACAATGATATGACACACCATGCGACAAAACCTACCTCTAGATGACAATCTTCATACAATGATATAACACACCATGCGACAAAACTCTACCTCTAGATGACAATCTTCATACAATGATATGACACACCATGCGACAAAACTCTACCTCTAGATGACAATCTTCATACAATAATATGACACACAATGAGACAAAACCTACCTCTAGATGACAATCTTCATACAATGATATGACACACCATGCGGAAAAAAAACTACCTTTAGATGACAATCTGCATACAATGATATGACACACAATGAGACAAAACCTACCTCTAGATGACAATCTTCATACAATGATATGACACACCATGCGACAAAACCTACCTCTAGATGACAATCTTCATACAATGATATGACACACAATGAGACAAAACCTACCTCTAGATGACAATCTTCATACAATGATATGACACACAATGAGACAAAACCTACCTTTAGATGACAATCTTCATACAATGATATGACACACAATGAGACAAAACCTACCTCTAGATGACAATCTTCATACAATGATATGACACACAATGAGACAAAACCTACCTTTAGATGACAATCTTCATACAATAATATGACACACCATGCGACAAAACCTACCTCTAGATGACAATCTTCATACAATGATATGACACACCATGCGACAAAACCTACCTTTAAATGACAATCTTCATACAATGATATGACACACAATGAGACAAAACCTACCTTTAGATGACAATCTTCATACAATGATATGACACACCATGCGACAAAACCTACCTCTAGATGACAATCTTCATACAATGATATAACACACCATGCGACAAAACTCTACCTCTAGATGACAATCTTCATACAATGATATGACACACCATGCGACAAAACTCTACCTCTAGATGACAATCTTCATACAATAATATGACACACAATGAGACAAAACCTACCTCTAGATGACAATCTTCATACAATGATATGACACACCATGCAATAAAACCCTACCTCTAGATGAAAATATTCATATAATGATATAACACACCATGCGACAAAACTCTACCTCTAGATGACAATCTTCATACAATGATATGACACACCATGCGACAAAACTCTACCTCTAGATGACAATCATCACACAATGATATGACACACCATGCGACAAAACCCTACCTCTAGATGACAATCTTCATACAATGATATGACACACCATGTGACAAAACCCTACCTCTAGATGACAATCTTCATACAATGATATGACACACCATGCAATAAAACCCTACCTCTAGATGAAAATATTCATATAATCATATAACACACCATGCGACAAAATCCTACCTCTAGATGACAATCTTCATACAATGATATGGCACACCATGCGACAAAACCCTACCTCTAGATGACAATTTTCATACAATGATATGACACACCATGAGACAAAACCCTACCTCTAGATGACAATTTTCATACAATGATATGACACACCATGAGACAAAATCCTACCTCTAGATGACAATCGTCATACAATGATATGACACACCATGCGATAAAACCTTACCTCTAGATGACAATCTTCATACAATGATATGACACACCATGCGACAAAATCCTACCTCTAGGTGACAATCTTCCTACAATGATATGAAACACCATGCGACAGAACCCTACCTCTAGATGACAATCTTCATACAATGATATGACACACCATGCGACAAAACCCTACCTGTAGATGACAATCTTCCTACAATGATATGTCACACCATGCGACAAAACCCTACCTCTAGATGACAATCTTCATACAATGATATGACACGCCATGCAATAAAACCCTACCTCTAGATAACAATCTTCATACAATGATATGACACATCATTCGATAAAACCCTACCTCTAGATGACAATCTTCATACAATGATATGACACACCATGCGACAAAACCCTACCTCTAGATGACAATCTTCATACAATATTAAGACACACCACGGGTTAGAACCCTACCTCTAGATGACAATCTTCATACAATGATATGACATACCATGCGACAAAACCCTACCTCTAGATGACAATCTTCATACAATGATATGACATACCATGCGAAAAAAACCTACCTCTAGATGACAATCTTCATACAATGATATGACACACCATGCGACAAAATCCTTCCTCTAGATGACAATCTTCATACAATGTTATGACACACCATGCGACAAAACCCTACCTCTAGATGACAATCTTCATACAATGATATGACACACCATGCGACAAAACCCTACCTCTAGATGACAATCTTCATACAATGATATGGCACACCATGCGACAAAACTCTACCTCTAGATGACAATCTTCATACAATGATATGACACACCATGCAACAAAACCCTACCTCTAGATGACAATCTTCATACAATGATATACACACCATGCGACAAAACCCTACCTCTAGATGACAATCTTCATACAATGATATGACACGCCATGCGATAAAACCCTACCTCTAGATAACAATCTTCATACAATGATATGACACGCCATGCGATAAAACCCTACCTCTAGATAACAATCTTCATACAATGATATGACACATCATGGGATAAAACCCTACCTCTAGATGACAATCTTCATACAATGATATGACACACCATGCGACAAAACCCTACCTCTAGATGACAATCTTCATACAATATTAAGACACACCACGGGTTAGAACCCTACCTCTAGATGACAATCTTCATACAATGATATGACATACCATGCGACAAAACCCTACCTCTAGATGACAATCTTCCTACAATGATATGACATACCATGCGAAAAAAACCTACCTCTAGATGACAATCTTCATACAATGATATGACACACCATGCGACAAAACCCTTCCTCTAGATGACAATCTTCATACAATGTTATGACACACCATGCGACAAAACCTTACCTCTAGATGACAATCTTCATACAATGATATGACACACCATGCGACAAAACCCCACCTCTAGATGACAATCTTCATACAATGATATGGCACACCATGCGACAAAACTCTACCTCTAGATGACAATCTTCATACAATGATATGACACACCATGCGACAAAACCCTACCTCTAGATGACAATCTTCATACAATGATATACACACCATGCGACAAAACCCTACCTCTAGATGACAATCTTCCTACAATGATATGACACACCATGCGACAAAACTCTACCTCTAGATGACAATCTTCATACAATGATATGACATACCATGCGATAAAACCCTACCTCTAGATGGCAATCTTCATACTATGATATGACACACCATGCGACAAAACCCTACCTCTAGATGACAATCTTCATACAATGATATGACATACCATGCAACAATACCGTACCTCTAGATGACAATCTTCCTACAATGATATGACACAACATGCGATAAAACCCTACCTCTAGATGACAATCTTCATACAATGATATGACACCCCATGCGATAAAACCCAACCTCTAGATGACAATCTTCAAACAATGATATGACACACCATGCGACAAAACCTTACCTCTAGATGACAATCTTCATACAATGATATGATACACCATGCGACAAAACCCTACCTCTAGATGACAATCTTCATACAATAATATGACACACCATGCGATAAAACCCTACCTCTAAATGACAATCTTCATACAATGATATGACACACCATGAGACAAAACCCTCCCTCTAGATGACAATCTTCATACAATGATATGACACACCTTGCGACAAAACCCTATCTCTAGATGACAATCTTCCTACAATGGTATGAAACACCATGCGACCAAACCATACCTCTAGATGACAATCTTCTTACAATGATATGAAACGCCATGCGACAAAACCCTACCTCTAGATGACATACTTCATACAATGATATGACACACCATGCGATAAAACCCTACCTCTAGATGACAATCTTCCTACAATGATATGACACACCATGCGACAAAACCCTACCACTAGATGACAATCTTCATACAATGATATAACACACCTTGCGATAAAACCCTATCTCTAGATGACAATCTTCCTACAATGGTGTGACACACCATGCGACCAAACCATACCTCTAGATGACAATCTTCTTACAATGATATGAAACGCCATGCGACAAAACCCTACCTCTAGATGACATACTTCATACAATGATATGACACACCATGCGATAAAACCCTACCTCCAGATGACAATCTTCATACAATGATATGACACACCATGCGACAAAACCCTACCACTAGATGACAATCTTCATATAATGATATGACACACCATGCGACAAGACCTTACCTCTAGATGACAATCTTCATACAATGATATGACACACCATGCGACAAAACCCTACCTCTAGATGACAATCTTCATACAATGATATGACACACCATGTGACAAAACCCTACCTCTAGATGACAATCTTCATACAATGATATGACACACCATGCGACAAAACACTACCTCTAGATGACAATCTTTATATAATGATATGACACACCATGCGATAAAACACTACCTCCAGATGACAATCTCCATACAATAATATGACACACCATGCGACAAAACCCTACCTCCAGATGACAATCTTCATATAATGATATGAAACACCATGCGACAAAACCCTACCTCTAGATGCAAATCTTCATACAATGATATGACACACCATGCGATAAAACCCTACCACTAGATGACAATCTTCATGCAATGATACGACACACCATGCGCAAAAAAACCTACCTCTAGATGACAATCTTCATACAATGATATGTCACACCATGCGACAAAACCCTACCTCTAGATCACAATCTTCATACAATAATATGACACACCATGCGATAAATCCCTACCTCTATATGACAATCTTCATACAATGATATGACACACCACGCGATAAAACCCTACGTCTAGATGACAATCTTCATGCAATAATATGACACAGCATGCGATAAAATCCTACCTCAAGATGACAATCTTCATACAATGATATGACACACCATGCGACAAAACCCTACCTCTAGATGACAATCTTCATACAATGATATGACACACCATGCGGAAAAAAACCTACTTCCAGATAACAATCTGCATACAATGATATGACACACCATGCAACAAAACCCTGCTTCTAGATAACAATCTTCATACAATGATATGACACACCATGCAATAAAACCCTACCTCTAGATGACAATCTTCATACAATGATATGACACACCATGCAACAAAACCTTACCCCTAGATGACAATCTTCATACAATGATATGACACACCATGTGACAAAACCCTACCTCTAGATGACAATCTTCATACAATGATATGTCACACCATGCGACAAAACCCTACCTCTAGATGACAATCTTCATACAATGATATGACACACCATGCGACAAAACCCTACCTCTAGATGACAATCTTCATACAATGATATGACACACCATGCGACAAAACTCTACCTCTAGATGACAATCTTCATACAATGATATGACACACCATGCGACAAAACCCTACCTCTAGATGACAATCTTCATACAATGATATACACACCATGCGACAAAACCCTACTTCTAGATGACAATCTTCCTACAATGATATGACACACCATGCGACAAAACCATACCTCTAGATGACAATCTTCATACAATGATATGACATACCATGCGATAAAACCCTACCTCTAGATGACAATCTTCATACAACGATATGACTCACCATGCGACAAAACCCTACCTCTAGATGACAATTTTCATACTATGATATGACACACCATGCGACAATACCCTACCACTAGATGACAATCTTCCTACAATGATATGACACAACATGCGATAAAACTCTACCTCTAGATGACAATCTTCATATAATGATATGACACACCATGCGATAAAACCCTACCTCTAGATAACATACTTCATACAATGAAATGACACACCATGCGATAAAACCCTACCTCCAGATGACAATCTCCATACAATAATATGACACACCATGCGACAAAACCCTACCTCCAGATGACAATCTTCATATAATGATATGACACACCATGCGACAAAACCCTATCTCTAGATCACAATCTTCATACAATGATATGACACACCATGCGATAAAACCCTACCTCTAGATGACAATCTTCATACAATGATATGACACACCATGCGACAAAACCCTACCTCTAGATGACAATCTTCATACAATGATATACACACCATGCGACAAAACCCTACTTCTAGATGACAATCTTCCTACAATGATATGACACACCATGCGACAAAACCATACCTCTAGATGACAATCTTCATACAATGATATGACATACCATGCGATAAAACCCTACCTCTAGATGACAATCTTCATACAACGATATGACTCACCATGCGACAAAACCCTACCTCTAGATGACAATTTTCATACTATGATATGACACACCATGCGACAATACCCTACCTCTAGATGACAATCTTCATACAATGATATGACACACCATGCAACAAAACCTTACCCCTAGATGACAATCTTCATACAATGATATGACACACCATGTGACAAAACCCTACCTCTAGATGACAATCTTCATACAATGATATGTCACACCATGCGACAAAACCCTACCTCTAGATGACAATCTTCATACAATGATATGACACACCATGCGACAAAACCCTACCTCTAGATGACAATCTTCATACAATGATATGACACACCATGCGACAAAACCCTACCTCTAGATGACAATCTTCATACAATGATATGACACACCATGCGGAAAAAAACCTACTTCCAGATAACAATCTGCATACAATGATATGACACACCATGCGACAAAACCCTGCTTCTAGATAACAATCTTCATACAATGATATGACACACCATGCAATAAAACCCTACCTCTAGATGACAATCTTCATACAATGATATGACACACCATGCAACAAAACCTTACCCCTAGATGACAATCTTCATACAATGATATGACACACCATGTGACAAAACCCTACCTCTAGATGACAATCTTCATACAATGATATGTCACACCATGCGACAAAACCCTACCTCTAGATGACAATCTTCATACAATGATATGACACACCATGCGACAAAACCCTACCTCTAGATGACAATCTTCATACAATGATATGACACACCATGCGACAAAACTCTACCTCTAGATGACAATCTTCATACAATGATATGACACACCATGCGACAAAACCCTACCTCTAGATGACAATCTTCATACAATGATATACACACCATGCGACAAAACCCTACTTCTAGATGACAATCTTCCTACAATGATATGACACACCATGCGACAAAACCATACCTCTAGATGACAATCTTCATACAATGATATGACATACCATGCGATAAAACCCTACCTCTAGATGACAATCTTCATACAACGATATGACTCACCATGCGACAAAACCCTACCTGTAGATGACAATTTTCATACTATGATATGACACACCATGCGACAATACCCTACCACTAGATGACAATCTTCCTACAATGATATGACACAACATGCGATAAAACTCTACCTCTAGATAACATACTTCATACAATGAAATGACACACCATGCGATAAAACCCTACCTCCAGATGACAATCTCCATACAATAATATGACACACCATGCGACAAAACCCTACCTCCAGATGACAATCTTCATATAATGATATGACACACCATGCGACAAAACCCTATCTCTAGATCACAATCTTCATACAATGATATGACACACCATGCGATAAAACCCTACCTCTAGATGACAATCTTCATACAATGATATGACACACCATGCAATAAAACCCTTCCTCTAGATGACAATCTTCATACAATAATATGACACAGCATGCAATAAAATCCTACCTCAAGATGACAATCTTCATACAATGATATGACACACCATGCGACAAAACCCTACCTCTAGATGACAATCTTCATACAATGATATGACACACCATGCGATAAAACCCTTTTTCCAGATGACAATCTGCATACAATGATATGACACACCATGCGACAAAACCCTGCTTCTAGATGAAATGAAAATCTTCATACAATGATATGACACACCATGCGACAAAACCCTACCTCTAGATAACAATCTTCATACAATGATATGACACACCATGCGATAAAACCCTACCTCTAGATGACAATCTTCATACAATGATATGACACACCATGCGACAAAACCCTACCTCTAGATGACAATCTTCATACAATGATATGACACACCATGTGACCAAACCCTACCTCTAGATGACAATCTTCATACAATGATATGACACACCATGCGACAAAACCCTACCTCTAGATGACAATCTTCATACAATGATATGACACACCATGCGACAAAACTCTACCTCTAGATGACAATCTTCATACAATGATATAACACACCATGCGACAAAACCCTACCTCTAGATGACAATCTTAATACAATGAAATACACACCATGCGACAAAACCCTACTTCTAGATGACAATCTTCCTACAATGATATGACACACCATGCGACAAAACCATACCTCTAGATGACAATCTTCATACAATGATATGACATAACATGCGATAAAACCGTACCTCTATATGACAATCTTCATACAACGATATGACTCACCATGCGACAAAACCCTACCTCTAGATGACAATTTTCATACTATGATATGACACACCGTGCGACAATACCCTACCACTAGATGACAATCTTCCTACAATGATATGACACAACATGCGATAAAACCCTATCTCTAGATGACAATCTTCATACAATGATATGACACCCAATGCGATAAAACCCAACCTCTAGATGACAATCTTCATACAATGATATGACACACCATGCAACAAAACCTAACCTTTAGATGACAATCTTCATACAATGATATAACACACCTTGCGACAAAACCCTATCTCTAGATGACAATCTTCATACAATGATATGACACACCATGCGACAAAACTCTACCTCTAGATGACAATCTTCATACAATGATATGAAACGCCATGCGACAAAACCCTACCTCTATCTGACTATCTTCATACAATGGTATGACACACCATGCGATAAAACACTACCTCTAGATGACAATCTTCATACAATGATATGACACACCATGCGACAAAACCCTACCTCTAGATGACAATCTTCATACAATGATATGACACACCCTGCGATAAAACCCTACCTCTAGATGACAATCTTCATACAATGATATGACACACCATGCGATAAAACCCTACCTCTAGATGACAATCTTCATACAGTGATATGACACACCATGCGACAAAACCTTACCTCTAGATGACAATCTTCATACAATGATATGACACACCATGCGACAAAACCCTACCTCCAGATGACAATCTTCATATAATGATATGACACACCATGCGACAAAACCCTATCTCTAGATGACAATCTTCATACAATGATATGACACACCATGCGATAAAACCCTACCTCCCGATGACAATCTTCATACAATGATATGACACACCATGCAACAAAACCCTACCTCTAGATGACAATCTTCATATCATGATATGACACACCATGCGACAAGACCCTACCTCTAGATGACAATCTTCATACAATGATATGACACACCATGCGATAAAACCCTACCTCTAGATAACATACTTCATACAATGATATGACACACCATGCGATAAAACCCTACCTCCAGATGACAATCTCCATACAATAATATGACACACCATGCGACAAAACCCTACCTCCAGATGACAATCTTCATATAATGATATGACACACCATGCGATAAAACCCTACCTCTAGATGACAATCTTCATACAATGATATGACACACCATGCGATAAAACCCTATCTCTAGATGACAATCTTCATACAATGATATGACACACCATGCGATAAAACCCTACCTCTAGATGACAATCTTCATGCAATAATATGACACAGCATGGGATAAAACCCTACCTCAAGATGAATATCTTCATACAATGATATGACACACCATGCGACAAAACCCTACCTCTAGATGACAATCTTCCTACAATGATATGACACACCATGCAATAAAACCCTACCTCTAGATGACAATCTTCATACAGTGATATGACACACCATGCGACAAAACCTTACCTCTAGATGACAATCTTTATACAATGACAAGACACACCATGCAACAAAACCCTACCTCCAGATGACAATCTTCATATAATGATATGACACACCATGCGACAAAACCCTACCTCTAGATGACAATCTTCATACAATGATATGACACACCATGCGACAAAACTCTACCTCTAGATGACAATCTTCATACAATGATATAACACACCATGCGACAAAACCCTACCTCTAGATGACAATCTTCATACAATGAAATACACACCATGCGACAAAACCCTACTTCTAGATGACAATCTTCCTACAATGATATGACACACCATGCGACAAAACCATACCTCTAGATGACAATCTTCATACAATGATATGACATAACATGCGATAAAACCCTACCTCTATATGACAATCTTCATACAACGATATGACTCACCATGCGACAAAACCCTACCTCTAGATGACAATTTTCATACTATGATATGACACACCGTGCGACAATACCCTACCACTAGATGACAATCTTCCTACAATGATATGACACAACATGCGATAAAACCCTATCTCTAGATGACAATCTTCATACAATGATATGACACCCAATGCGATAAAACCCAACCTCTAGATGACAATCTTCATACAATGATATGACACACCATGCAACAAAACCTAACCTTTAGATGACAATCTTCATACAATGATATAACACACCTTGCGACAAAACCCTATCTCTAGATGACAATCTTCATACAATGATATGACACACCATGCGACAAAACTCTACCTCTAGATGACAATCTTCATACAATGATATGAAACGCCATGCGACAAAACCCTACCTCTATCTGACTATCTTCATACAATGGTATGACACACCATGCGATAAAACACTACCTCTAGATGACAATCTTCATACAATGATATGACACACCATGCGACAAAACCCTACCTCTAGATGACAATCTTCATACAATGATATGACACACCCTGCGATAAAACCCTACCTCTAGATGACAATCTTCATACAATGATATGACACACCATGCGATAAAACCCTACCTCTAGATGACAATCTTCATGCAATAATATGACACAGCATGCAATAAAACCCTACCTCAAGATGACAATCTTCATACAATGATATGACACACCATGCGACAAAACCCTACCTCTAGATGACAATCTTCCTACAATGATATGACACACCATGCGATAAAACCCTACCTCTAGATGACAATCTTCATACAGTGATATGACACACCATGCGACAAAACCTTACCTCTAGATGACAATCTTCATACAATGATATGACACACCATGCGACAAAACCCTACCTCCAGATGACAATCTTCATATAATGATATGACACACCATGCGACAAAACCCTATCTCTAGATGACAATCTTCATACAATGATATGACACACCATGCGATAAAACCCTACCTCCCGATGACAATCTTCATACAATGATATGACACACCATACGACAAAACCCTACCTCTAGATAACAATCTTCATATCATGATATGACACACCATGCGACAAGACCCTACCTCTAGATGACAATCTTCATACAATGATATGACACACCATGCGATAAAACCCTACCTCTAGATAACATACTTCATACAATGATATGACACACCATGCGATAAAACCCTACCTCCAGATGACAATCTCCATACAATAATATGACACACCATGCGACAAAACCCTACCTCCAGATGACAATCTTCATATAATGATATGACACACCATGCGATAAAACCCTACCTCTAGATGACAATCTTCATACAATGATATGACACACCATGCGATAAAACCCTACCTCTAGATGACAATCTTCATACAATGATATGACACACCATGCGATAAAACCCTACCTCTAGATGACAATCTTCATGCAATAATATGACACAGCATGCGATAAAACCCTACCTCAAGATGAATATCTTCATACAATGATATGACACACCATGCGACAAAACCCTACCTCTAGATGACAATCTTCCTACAATAATATGACACACCATGCAATAAAACCCTACCTCTAGATGACAATCTTCATACAGTGATATGACACACCATGCGACAAAACCTTACCTCTAGATGACAATCTTTATACAATGACAAGACACACCATGCAACAAAACCCTACCTCCAGATGACAATCTTCATATAATGATATGACACACCATGCGACAAAACCCTATCTCTAGATGACAATCTTCATACAATGATATGACACACTATCCGATAAAACCCTACCTCTAGATGACAATCTTCATACAATGATATGAAACGCCATGCGACAAAACCTTACCTCTAGATGACAATCTTCATACAATGATATTACACACCATGCGATAAAACACTACCTCTAGATGACAATTTTTATACAATGATATGACACACCATGCGACAAAACCCTACCTATAGATGACAATATTCATATAATTATATAACACACGATGCGACAAAACCCTACCTCTAAATGACAATCTTCATACAATGATATGGCCCACCATGCGATAAAACCCTACCTCCCGATGACAATCTTCATACAATGATATGACACACCATGCGACAAAACCCTACCTCTAGATGACAATCTTCATATCATGATATGACACACCATGCGAAAAGACCCTACCTCTAGATGACAATCTTCATACAATGATATGACACACTATGCGATAAAACCCTACCTCTAGATGACAATCTTCATACAATGATATGACACACCATCCGATAAAACCCTACCTCTAGATAACATACTTCATACAATGATATGACACACCATGCGATAAAATCCTACCTCCAGATGACAATCTCCATACAATAATATGACACACCATGCGACAAAACCCTACCTCCAGATGACAATCTTCATATAATGATATGACACACCATGCGACAAAACCCTACCTCTAGATGACAATCTTCATACAATGAAATACACACCAAGCGACAAAACCCTACTTCTAGATGACAATCTTCCTACAATGATATGACACACCATGCGACAAAACCATACCTCTAGATGACAATCTTCATACAATGATATGACATAACATGCGATAAAACTCTACCTCTAGATGACAATCTTCATACAACGATATGACTCACCATGCGACAAAACCCTACATCTAGATGACAATTTTCATACTATGATATGACACACCGTGCGACAATACCCTACCACAAGATGACAATCTTCATACAATGATATGACACAACATGCGATAAAACCCTATCTCTAGATGACAATCTTCATACAATGATATGACACCCAATGCGATAAAACCCAACCTCTAGATGACAATCTTCATACAATGATATGACACACCATGCGATAAAACCCTACCTCCAGATGACAATCTCCATACAATAATATGACACACCATGCGACAAAACCCTACCTCCAGATGACAATCTTCATATAATGATATGACACACCATGCGACAAAACCCTACCTCTAGATGACAATCTTCATACAATGAAATACACACCATGCGACAAAACCCTACTTCTAGATGACAATCTTCCTACAATGATATGACACACCATGCGACAAAACCATACCTCTAGATGACAATCTTCATACAATGATATGACATAACATGCGATAAAACCCTACCTCTATATGACAATCTTCATACAACGATATGACTCACCATGCGACAAAACCCTACCTCTAGATGACAATTTTCATACTATGATATGACACACCGTGCGACAATACCCTACCACTAGATGACAATCTTCCTACAATGATATGACACAACATGCGATAAAACCCTATCTCTACATGACAATCTTCATACAATGATATGACACCCAATGCGATAAAACCCAACCTCTAGATGACAATCTTCATACAATGATATGACATACCATGCAACAAAACCTAACCTTTAGATGACAATCTTCATACAATGATATAACACACCTTGCGACAAAACCCTATCTCTAGATGACAATCTTCATACAATGATATGACACACCATGCGACAAAACTCTACCTCTAGATGACAACCTTCATACAATGATATGAAACGCCATGCGACAAAACCCTACCTCTATCTGACTATCTTCATACAATGGTATGACACACCATGCGATAAAACACTACCTCTAGATGACAATCTTCATACAATGATATGACACACCATGCGACAAAACCCTACCTCTAGACGACAATCTTCATACAATGATATGACACACCCTGCGATAAAACCCTACCTCTAGATGACAATCTTCATACAATGATATGACACACCATGCGATAAAACCCTACCTCTAGATGACAATCTTCATGCAATAATATGACACAGCATGCGATAAAACCCTACCTCAAGATGACAATCTTCATACAATGATATGACACACCATGCGACAAAACCCTACCTCTAGATGACAATCTTCCTACAATGATATGACACACCATGCGATAAAACCCTACCTCTAGATGACAATCTTCATACAGTGATATGACACACCATGCGACAAAACCTTACCTCTAGATGACAATCTTCATACAATGATATGACACACCATGCGACAAAACCCTACCTCCAGATGACAATCTTCATATAATGATATGTCACACCATGCGACAAAACCCTATCTCTAGATGACAATCTTCATACAATGATATGACACACCATGCGATAAAACCCTACCTCCCGATGACAATCTTCATACAATGATATGACACACCATGCGACAAAACCCTACCTCTAGATGACAATCTTCATATCATGATATGACACACCATGCGACAAGACCCTACTTCTAGATGACAATATTCATACAATGATATGACACACCATGTGATAAAACCCTACCTCTAGATAACATACTTCATACAATGATATGACACACCATGCGATAAAACCCTACCTCCAGATGACAATCTCCATACAATAATATGAAACACCATGCGACAAAACCCTACCTCTAGATGACAATCTTCATATAATGATATGACACACCACGCGATAAAACCCTACCTCTAGATGACAATCTTCATACAATGATATGACACACCATGCGATAAAACCCTACCTCTAGATGACAATCTTTATACAATGATATGACACACCATGCGATAAAACCCTTCTTCCAGATGACAATCTGCATACAATGATATGACACACTATGCGACAAAACCCTGCTTCTAGATGAAATGAAAATCTTCATACAATGATATGACACACCATGCGACAAAACCCTACCTCTAGATAACAATCTTCATACAATGATATGACACACCATGCTATAAAACCCTACCTCTAGATGACAATCTTCATACAATGATATGACACACCATGCGACAAATCCCTACCTCTAGATGACAATCTTCATACAATGATATGACACACCATGTGACCAAACCCTACCTCTAGATGACAATCTTCATACAATGACATGACACACCATGCGACAAAACCCTACCTCTAGATGACAATCTTCATACAATGATATGACACACCATGCGACAAAACTCTATCTCTAGATGACAATCTTCATACAATGATATAACACACCATGCGATAAAACCCTACCTCTAGATGACAATCTTCATACAATGAAATACACACCATGCGACAAAACCCTACTTCTAGATGACAATCTTCCTACAATGATATGACACACCATGCGACAAAACCATACCTCTAGATGACAATCTTCATACAATGATATGACATAACATGCGATAAAACCCTACCTCTAGATGACAATCTTCATACAACGATATGACTCACCATGCGACAAAACCCTACATCTAGATGAAAATTTTCATACTATGATATGACACACCGTGCGACAATACCCTACCAATAGATGACAATCTTCCTACAATGATATGACACAACATGCGATAAAACCCTATCTCTAGATGACAATCTTCATACAATGATATGACACCCAATGCGATAAAACCCAACCTCTAGATGACAATCTTCATACAATGATATGACACACCATGCAACAAAACCTTACCTTTAGATGACAATCTTCATACAATGATATAACACACCTTGCGACAAAACCCTATCTCTTGATGACAATCTTCATACAATGATATGACACACCATGCGACAAAACTCTACCTCTAGATGACAATCTTCATAAATGATATGAAACGCCATGCGACAAAACCCTACCTCTATCTGACTATCTTCATACAATGATATGACACACCATGCGATAAAACACTACCTCTAGATGACAATCTTCATACAATGATATGACACACCATGCGACAAAACCCTACCTCTAGATGACAATCTTCATACAATGATATGACACACCATGCGATAAAACCCTACCTCTAGATGACAATCTTCATACAATGATATGACACACCATGCGATAAAACCCTACCTCTAGATGACAATCTTCATGCAATAATATGACACAGCATGCGATAAAACCCTACCTCAAGATGACAATCTTCATACAATGATATGACACACCATGCGACAAAACCCTACCTCTAGATGACAATCTTCCTACAATGATATGACACACCATGCGATAAAACCCTACCTCTAGATGACAATCTTCATACAGTGATATGACACACCATGCGACAAAACCTTACCTCTAGATGACAATCTTCATACAATGATATGACACACCATGCGACAAAACCCTACCTCCAGATGACAATCTTCATATAATGATATGTCACACCATGCGACAAAACCCTATCTCTAGATGACAATCTTCATACAATGATATGACACACCATGCGATAAAACCCTACCTCCCGATGACAATCTTCATACAATGATATGACACACCATGCGACAAAACCCTACCTCTAGATGACAATCTTCATATCATGATATGACACACCATGCGACAAGACCCTACCTCTAGATGACAATCTTCATACAATGATATGACACACCATGCGATAAAACCCTACCTCTAGATAACATACTTCATACAATGATATGACACACCATGCGATAAAACCCTACCTCCAGATGACAATCTCCATACAATAATATGACACACCATGCGACAAAACCCTACCTCTAGATGACAATCTTCATATAATGATATGACACACCACGCGATAAAACCCTACCTCTAGATGACAATCTTCATACAATGATATGACACACCATGCGATAAAACCCTACCTCTAGATGACAATCTTCATACAATGATATGACACACCATGCGATAAAACCCTACCTCTAGATGACAATCTTCATGCAATAATATGACACAGCATGCGATAAAACCCTACCTCAAGATGACAATCTTCATACAATGATATGACACACCATGCGACAAAACCCTACCTCTAGATGACAATCTTCCTACAATGATATGACACACCATGCAATAAAACCCTACCTCTAGATGACAATCTTCATACAGTGATATGACACACCATGCGACAAAACCTTACCTCTAGATGACAATCTTTATACAATGACAAGACACACCATGCAACAAAACCCTACCTCCAGATGACAATCTTCATATAATGATATGACACACCATGCGACAAAACCCTATCTCTAGATGACAATCTTCATACAATGATATGACACACTATCCGATAAAACCCTACCTCTAGATGACAATCTTCATACAATGATATGAAACGCCATGCGACAAAACCTTACCTCTAGATGACAATCTTCATACAATGATATTACACACCATGCGATAAAACACTACCTCTAGATGACAATTTTTATACAATGATATGACACACCATTCGACAAAACCCTACCTATAGATGACAATATTCATATAATTATATAACACACGATGCGACAAAACCCTACCTCTAAATGACAATCTTCATACAATGATATGACACACCATGCGACAAAACCCTACCTCTAGATGACAATCTTCATACAATGATATGACACACTATGGGATAAAACCCTACCTCTAGATGACAATCTTCATACAATGATATGACACACCATCCGATAAAACCCTACCTCTAGATAACATACTTCATACAATGATATGACACACCATGCGATAAAACCTTACCTCCAGATGACAATCTCCATACAATAATATGACACACCATGCGACAAAACCCTACCTCCAGATGACAATCTTCATATAATGATATGACACACCATGCGACAAAACCCTACCTCTAGATGACAATCTTCATACAATGAAATACACACCAAGCGACAAAACCCTACTTCTAGATGACAATCTTCCTACAATGATATGACACACCATGCGACAAAACCATACCTCTAGATGACAATCTTCATACAATGATATGACATAACATGCGATAAAACCCTACCTCTAGATGACAATCTTCATACAACGATATGACTCACCATGCGACAAAACCCTACATCTAGATGACAATTTTCATACTATGATATGACACACCGTGCGACAATACCCTACCACAAGATGACAATCTTCATACAATGATATGACACAACATGCGATAAAACCCTATCTCTAGATGACAATCTTCATACAATGATATGACACCCAATGCGATAAAACCCAACCTCTAGATGACAATCTTCATACAATGATATGACACACCATGCAACAAAACCTTACCTCTAGATGACAATCTTTATACAATGATATGACACACCATGCGATAAAACCCTTCTTCCAGATGACAATCTGCATACAATGATATGACACACTATGCGACAAAACCCTGCTTCTAGATGAAATGAAAATCTTCATACAATGATATGACACACCATGCGACAAAACCCTACCTCTAGATAACAATCTTCATACAATGATATGACACACCATGCTATAAAACCCTACCTCTAGATGACAATCTTCATACAATGATATGACACACCATGCGACAAAACCCTACCTCTAGATGACAATCTTCATACAATGATATGACACACCATGTGACCAAACCCTACCTCTAGATGACAATCTTCATACAATGACATGACACACCATGCGACAAAACCCTACCTCTAGATGACAATCTTCATACAATGATATGACACACCATGCGACAAAACTCTATCTCTAGATGACAATCTTCATACAATGATATAACACACCATGCGACAAAACCCTACCTCTAGATGACAATCTTCATACAATGAAATACACACCATGCGACAAAACCCTACTTCTAGATGACAATCTTCCTACAATGATATGACACACCATGCGACAAAACCATACCTCTAGATGACAATCTTCATACAATGATATGACATAACATGCGATAAATCCCTACCTCTAGATGACAATCTTCATACAACGATATGACTCACCATGCGACAAAACCCTACATCTAGATGAAAATTTTCATACTATGATATGACACACCGTGCGACAATACCCTACCAATAGATGACAATCTTCCTACAATGATATGACACAACATGCGATAAAACCCTATCTCTAGATGACAATCTTCATACAATGATATGACACCCAATGCGATAAAACCCAACCTCTAGATGACAATCTTCATACAATGATATGACACACCATGCAACAAAACCTTACCTTTAGATGACAATCTTCATACAATGATATAACACACCTTGCGACAAAACCCTATCTCTTGATGACAATCTTCATACAATGATATGACACACCATGCGACAAAACTCTACCTCTAGATGACAATCTTCATAAATGATATGAAACGCCATGCGACAAAACCCTACCTCTATCTGACTATCTTCATACAATGATATGACACACCATGCGATAAAACACTACCTCTAGATGTCAATCTTCATACAATGATATGACACACCATGCGACAAAACCCTACCTCTAGATGACAATCTTCATACAATGATATGACACACCATGCGATAAAACCCTACCTCTAGATGACAATCTTCATACAATGATATGACACACCATGCGATAAAACCCTACCTCTAGATGACAATCTTCATGCAATAATATGACACAGCATGCGATAAAACCCTACCTCAAGATGAATATCTTCATACAATGATATGACACACCATGCGACAAAACCCTACCTCTAGATGACAATCTTCCTACAATGATATGACACACCATGCGATAAAACCCTACCTCTAAATGACAATCTTCATACAGTGATATGACACACCATGCGACAAAACCCTACCTCTAGATGACAATCTTCATACAATGATATGACACACCATGCGACAAAACCCTATCTCTAGATGACAATCTTCATACAATGATATGACACACCATGCGATAAAACCCTACCTCCCGATGACAATCTTCATACAATGATATGACACACCATGCGACAAAACCCTACCTCTAGATGACAATCTTCATATCATGATATGACACACCATGCGACAAGACCCTACCTCTAGATGACAATCTTCATACAATGATATGACACACCATGCTATAAAACCCTACCTCTAGATGACAATCTTCATACAATGATATGACACACCATGCGACAAAACCCTACCTCTAGATGACAATCTTCATACAATGATATGACACACCATGTGACCAAACCCTACCTCTAGATGACAATCTTCATACAATGACATGACACACCATGCGACAAAACCCTACCTCTAGATGACAATCTTCATACAATAATATGACACACCATGCGACAAAACTCTATCTCTAGATGACAATCTTCATACAATGATATAACACACCATGCGACAAAACCCTACCTCTAGATGACAATCTTCATACAATGAAATACACACCATGCGACAAAACCCTACTTCTAGATGACAATCTTCCTACAATGATATGACACACCATGCGACAAAACCATACCTCTAGATGACAATCTTCATACAATGATATGACATAACATGCGATAAAACCCTACCTCTAGATGACAATCTTCATACAACGATATGACTCACCATGCGACAAAACCCTACATCTAGATGAAAATTTTCATACTATGATATGACACACCGTGCGACAATACCCTACCAATAGATGACAATCTTCCTACAATGATATGACACAACATGCGATAAAACCCTATCTCTAGATGACAATCTTCATACAATGATATGACACCCAATGCGATAAAACCCAACCTCTAGATGACAATCTTCATACAATGATATGACACACCATGCAACAAAACCTTACCTTTAGATGACAATCTTCATACAATGATATAACACACCTTGCGACAAAACCCTATCTCTTGATGACAATCTTCATACAATGATATGACACACCATGCGACAAAACTCTACCTCTAGATGACAATCTTCATAAATGATATGAAACGCCATGCGACAAAACCCTACCTCTATCTGACTATCTTCATACAATGATATGACACACCATGCGATAAAACACTACCTCTAGATGACAATCTTCATACAATGATATGACACACCATGCGACAAAACCCTACCTCTAGATGACAATCTTCATACAATGATATGACACACCATGCGATAAAACCCTACCTCTAGATGACAATCTTCATACAATGATATGACACACCATGCGATAAAACCCTACCTCTAGATGACAATCTTCATGCAATAATATGACACAGCATGCGATAAAACCCTACCTCTAGATGACAATCTTCATACAATGATATGACACACCATGCGACAAAACCCTACCTCTAGATGACAATCTTCCTACAATGATATGACACACCATGCGATAAAACCCTACCTCTAGATGACAATCTTCATACAGTGATATGACACATCATGCGACAAAACCCTACCTCTAGATGACAATCTTCATACAATGATATGACACACCATGCGACAAAACCCTATCTCTAGATGACAATCTTCATACAATGATATGACACACCATGCGATAAAACCCTACCTCCCGATGACAATCTTCATACAATGATATGACACACCATGCGACAAAACCCTACCTCTAGATGACAATCTTCATATCATGATATGACACACCATGCGACAAGACCCTACCTCTAGATGACAATCTTCATACAATGATATGACACACCATGCGATAAAACCCTACCTCTAGATAACATACTTCATACAATGATATGACACACCATGCGATAAAACCCTACCTCCAGATGACAATCTCCATACAATAATATGACACACCATGCGACAAAACCCTACCTCCAGATGACAATCTTCATATAATGATATGACACACCATGCGATAAAACCCTACCTCTAGATGACAATCTTCATACAATGATATGACACACCATGCGATAAAACCCTACCTCTAGATGACAATCTTCATACAATGATATGACACACCATGCGATAAAACCCTACCTCTAGATGACAATCTTCATACAATGATATGACACACCATGCAATAAAACCCTACCTCTAGATGACAATCTTCATACAATAATATGACACAGCATGCAATAAAATCCTACCTCAAGATGACAATCTTCATACAATGATATGACACACCATGCGACAAAACCCTACCTCTAGATGACAATCTTCATACAATGATATGACACACCATGCGATAAAACCCTTCTTCCAGATGACAATCTGCATAAAACCCTACCTCTAGATGACAATCTTCATACAATGATATGACACACCATGCGACAAAACTCTACCTCTAGATGACAATCTTCATACAATGATATAACACACCATGCGACAAAACCCTACCTCTAGATGACAATCTTCATACAATGAAATACACACCATGCGACAAAACCCTACTTCTAGATGACAATCTTCCTACAATGATATGACACACCATGCGACAAAACCATACCTCTAGATGACAATCTTCATACAATGATATGACATAACATGCGATAAAACCCTACCTCTATATGACAATCTTCATACAACGATATGACTCACCATGCGACAAAACCCTACCTCTAGATGACAATTTTCATACTATGATATGACACACCGTGCGACAATACCCTACCACTAGATGACAATCTTCCTACAATGATATGACACAACATGCGATAAAACCCTATCTCTAGATGTCAATCTTCATACAATGATATGACACCCAATGCGATAAAACCCAACCTCTAGATGACAATCTTCATACAATGATATGACACACCATGCAACAAAACCTAACCTTTAGATGACAATCTTCATACAATGATATAACACACCTTGCGACAAAACCCTATCTCTAGATGACAATCTTCATACAATGATATGACACACCATGCGACAAAACTCTACCTCTAGATGACAATCTTCATACAATGATATGAAACGCCATGCGACAAAACCCTACCTCTATCTGACTATCTTCATACAATGGTATGACACACCATGCGATAAAACACTACCTCTAGATGACAATCTTCATACAATGATATGACACACCATGCGACAAAACCCTACCTCTAGATGACAATCTTCATACAATGATATGACACACCCTGCGATAAAACCCTACCTCTAGATGACAATCTTCATACAATGATATGACACACCATGCGATAAAACCCTACCTCTAGATGACAATCTTCATGCAATAATATGACACAGCATGCGATAAAACCCTACCTCAAGATGACAATCTTCATACAATGATATGACACACCATGCGACAAAACCCTACCTCTAGATGACAATCTTCCTACAATGATATGACACACCATGCGATAAAACCCTACCTCTAGATGACAATCTTCATACAGTGATATGACACACCATGCGACAAAACCTTACCTCTAGATGACAATCTTCATACAATGATATGACACACCATGCGACAAAACCCTACCTCCAGATGACAATCTTCATATAATGATATGACACACCATGCGACAAAACCCTATCTCTAGATGACAATCTTCATACAATGATATGACACACCATGCGATAAAACCCTACCTCCCGATGACAATCTTCATACAATGATATGACACACCATGCGACAAAACCCTACCTCTAGATGACAATCTTCATATCATGATATGACACACTATGCGACAAGACCCTACCTCTAGATGACAATCTTCATACAATGATATGACACACCATGCGATAAAACCCTACCTCTAGATAACATACTTCATACAATGATATGACACACCATGCGATAAAACCCTACCTCCAGATGACAATCTCCATACAATAATATGACACACCATGCGACAAAACCCTACCTCCAGATGACAATCTTCATATAATGATATGACACACCATGAGATAAAACCCTACCTCTAGATGACAATCTTCATACAATGATATGACACACCATGCGATAAAACCCTACCTCTAGATGACAATCTTCATACAATGATATGACACACCATGCGATAAAACCCTACCTCTAGATGACAATCTTCATGCAATAATATGACACAGCATGCGATAAAACCCTACCTCAAGATGAATATCTTCATACAATGATATGACACACCATGCGACAAAACCCTACCTCTAGATGACAATCTTCCTACAATGATATGACACACCATGCAATAAAACCCTACCTCTAGATGACAATCTTCATACAGTGATATGACACACCATGCGACAAAACCTTACCTCTAGATGACAATCTTTATACAATGACAAGACACACCATGCAACAAAACCCTACCTCCAGATGACAATCTTCATATAATGATATGACACACCATGCGACAAAACCCTATCTCTAGATGACAATCTTCATACAATGATATGACACACTATCCGATAAAACCCTACCTCTAGATGACAATCTTCATACAATGATATGAAACGCCATGCGACAAAACCTTACCTCTAGATGACAATCTTCATACAATGATATTACACACCATGCGATAAAACACTACCTCTAGATGACAATTTTTATACAATGATATGACACACCATGCGACAAAACCCTACCTATAGATGACAATATTCATATAATTATATAACACACGATGCGACAAAACCCTACCTCTAAATGACAATCTTCATACAATGATATGGCCCACCATGCGATAAAACCCTACCTCCCGATGACAATCTTCATACAATGATATGACACACCATGCGACAAAACCCTACCTCTAGATGACAATCTTCATATCATGATATGACACACCATGCGAAAAGACCCTACCTCTAGATGACAATCTTCATACAATGATATGACACACTATGCGATAAAACCCTACCTCTAGATGACAATCTTCATACAATGATATGACACACCATCCGATAAAACCCTACCTCTAGATAACATACTTCATACAATGATATGACACACCATGCGATAAAATCCTACCTCCAGATGACAATCTCCATACAATAATATGACACACCATGCGACAAAACCCTACCTCCAGATGACAATCTTCATATAATGATATGACACACCATGCGACAAAACCCTACCTCTAGATGACAATCTTCATACAATGAAATACACACCAAGCGACAAAACCCTACTTCTAGATGACAATCTTCCTACAATGATATGACACACCATGCGACAAAACCATACCTCTAGATGACAATCTTCATACAATGATATGACATAACATGCGATAAAACTCTACCTCTAGATGACAATCTTCATACAACGATATGACTCACCATGCGACAAAACCCTACATCTAGATGACAATTTTCATACTATGATATGACACACCGTGCGACAATACCCTACCACAAGATGACAATCTTCATACAATGATATGACACAACATGCGATAAAACCCTATCTCTAGATGACAATCTTCATACAATGATATGACACCCAATGCGATAAAACCCAACCTCTAGATGACAATCTTCATACAATGATATGACACACCATGCGATAAAACCCTACCTCCAGATGACAATCTCCATACAATAATATGACACACCATGCGACAAAACCCTACCTCCAGATGACAATCTTCATATAATGATATGACACACCATGCGACAAAACCCTACCTCTAGATGACAATCTTCATACAATGATATGACATAACATGCGATAAAACCCAACCACTAGATGACAATCTTCATACAATGATATGACATACCATGCAACAAAACCTAACCTTTAGATGACAATCTTCATACAATGATATGACACACCATGCGACAAAACTCTACCTCTAGATGACAACCTTCATACAATGATATGAAACGCCATGCGACAAAACCCTACCTCTATCTGACTATCTTCATACAATGGTATGACACACCATGCGATAAAACACTACCTCTAGATGACAATCTTCATACAATGATATGACACACCATGCGACAAAACCCTACCTCTAGACGACAATCTTCATACAATGATATGACACACCCTGCGATAAAACCCTACCTCTAGATGACAATCTTCATACAATGATATGACACACCATGCGATAAAACCCTACCTCTAGATGACAATCTTCATGCAATAATATGACACAGCATGCGATAAAACCCTACCTCAAGATGACAATCTTCATACAATGATATGACACACCATGCGACAAAACCCTACCTCTAGATGACAATCTTCCTACAATGATATGACACACCATGCGATAAAACCCTACCTCTAGATGACAATCTTCATACAGTGATATGACACACCATGCGACAAAACCTTACCTCTAGATGACAATCTTCATACAATGATATGACACACCATGCGACAAAACCCTACCTCCAGATGACAATCTTCATATAATGATATGACACACCATGCGACAAAACCCTATCTCTAGATGACAATCTTCATACAATGATATGACACACCATGCGATAAAACCCTACCTCCCGATGACAATCTTCATACAATGATATGACACACCATGCGACAAAACCCTACCTCTAGATGACAATCTTCATATCATGATATGACACACCATGCGACAAGACCCTACCTCTAGATGACAATCTTCATACAATGATATGACACACCATGCGATAAAACCCTACCTCTAGATAACATACTTCATACAATGATATGACACACCATGCGATAAAACCCTACCTCCAGATGACAATCTCCATACAATAATATGACACACCATGCGACAAAACCCTACCTCTAGATGACAATCTTCATATAATGATATGACACACCACGCGATAAAACCCTACCTCTAGATGACAATCTTCATACAATGATATGACACACCATGCGATAAAACCCTACCTCTAGATGACAATCTTCATACAATGATATGACACACCATGCGATAAAACCCTACCTCTAGATGACAATCTTCATGCAATAATATGACACACCATGCGACAAAACCCTACCTCTAGATGACAATCTTCCTACAATGATATGACACACCATGCAATAAAACCCTACCTCTAGATGACAATCTTCATACAGTGATATGACACACCATGCGACAAAACCTTACCTCTAGATGACAATCTTTATACAATGACAAGACACACCATGCAACAAAACCCTACCTCCAGATGACAATCTTCATATAATGATATGACACACCATGCGACAAAACCCTATCTCTAGATGACAATCTTCATACAATGATATGACACACTATCCGATAAAACCCTACCTCTAGATGACAATCTTCATACAATGATATGAAACGCCATGCGACAAAACCATACCTCTAGATGACAATCTTCATACAATGATATTACACACCATGCGATAAAACACTACCTCTAGATGACAATTTTTATACAATGATATGACACACCATGCGACAAAACCCTACCTATAGATGACAATATTCATATAATTATATAACACACGATGCGACAAAACCCTACCTCTAAATGACAATCTTCATACAATGATATGGCCCACCATGCGATAAAACCCTACCTCCCGATGACAATCTTCATACAATGATATGACACACCATGCAACAAAACCCTACCTCTAGATGACAATCTTCATATCATGATATGACACACCATGCGACAAGACCCTACCTCTAGATGACAATCTTCATACAATGATATGACACTCTATGCGATAAAACCCTACCTCTAGATGACAATCTTCATACAATGATATGACACACCATCCGATAAAACCCTACCTCTAGATAACATACTTCATACAATGATATGACACACCATGCGATAAAACCCTACCTCCAGATGACAATCTCCATACAATAATATGACACACCATGCGACAAAACCCTACCTCCAGATGACAATCTTCATATAATGATATGACACACCTTGCGACAAAACCCTACCTCTAGATGACAATCTTCATACAATGAAATACACACCAAGCGACAAAACCCTACTTCTAGATGACAATCTTCCTACAATGATATGACACACCATGCGACAAAACCATACCTCTAGATGACAATCTTCATACAATGATATGACATAACATGCGATAAAACCCTACCTCTAGATGACAATCTTCATACAACGATATGACTCACCATGCGACAAAACCCTACATCTAGATGACAATTTTCATACTATGATATGACACACCGTGCGACAATACCCTACCACAAGATGACAATCTTCATACAATGATATGACACAACATGCGATAAAACCCTATCTCTAGATGACAATCTTCATACAATGATATGACACCCAATGCGATAAAACCCAACCTCTAGATGACAATCTTCATACAATGATATGACACACCATGCAACAAAACCTTACCTCTAGATGACAATCTTCATACAATGATATGACACACCATGCGATAAAACCCTTCTTCCAGATGACAATCTGCATACAATGATATGACACACTATGCGACAAAACCCTGCTTCTAGATGAAATGAAAATCTTCATACAATGATATGACACACCATGCGACAAAACCCTACCTCTAGATAACAATCTTCATACAATGATATGACACACCATGCTATAAAACCCTACCTCTAGATGACAATCTTCATACAATGATATGACACACCATGCGACAAAACCCTACCTCTAGATGACAATCTTCATACAATGATATGACACACCATGTGACCAAACCCTACCTCTAGATGACAATCTTCATACAATGATATGACACACCATGCGACAAAACTCTATCTCTAGATGACAATCTTCATACAATGATATAACACACCATGCGACAAAACCCTACCTCTAGATGACAATCTTCATACAATGAAATACACACCATGCGACAAAACCCTACTTCTAGATGACAATCTTCCTACAATGATATGACACACCATGCGACAAAACCATACCTCTAGATGACAATCTTCATACAATGATATGACATAACATGCGATAAAACCCTACCTCTAGATGACAATCTTCATACAACGATATGACTCACCATGCGACAAAACCCTACATCTAGATGAAAATTTTCATACTATGATATGACACACCGTGCGACAATACCCTACCAATAGATGACAATCTTCCTACAATGATATGACACAACATGCGATAAAACCCTATCTCTAGATGACAATCTTCATACAATGATATGACACCCAATGCGATAAAACCCAACCTCTAGATGACAATCTTCATACAATGATATGACACACCATGCAACAAAACCTTACCTTTAGATGACAATCTTCATACAATGATATAACAAACCTTGCGACAAAACCCTATCTCTTGATGACAATCTTCATACAATGATATGACACACCATGCGACAAAACTCTACCTCTAGATGACAATCTTCATAAATGATATGAAACGCCATGCGACAAAACCCTACCTCTATCTGACTATCTTCATACAATGATATGACACACCATGCGATAAAACACTACATCTAGATGACAATCTTCATACAATGATATGACACACCATGCGACAAAACCCTACCTCTAGATGACAATCTTCATACAATGATATGACACACCCTGCGATAAAACCCTACCTCTAGATGACAATCTTCATACAATGATATGACACACCATGCGATAAAACCCTACCTCTAGATGACAATCTTCATGCAATAATATGACACAGCATGCGATAAAACCCTACCTCAAGATGACAATCTTCATACAATGATATGACACACCATGCGACAAAACCCTACCTCTAGATGACAATCTTCCTACAATGATATGACACACCATGCGATAAAACCCTACCTCTAGATGACAATCTTCATACAGTGATATGACACACCATGCGACAAAACCCTACCTCTAGATGACAATCTTCATACAATGATATGACACACCATGCGACAAAACCCTATCTCTAGATGACAATCTTCATACAATGATATGACACACCATGCGATAAAACCCTACCTCCCGATGACAATCTTCATACAATGATATGACACACCATGCGACAAAACCCTACCTCTAGATGACAATCTTCATATCATGATATGACACACCATGCGACAAGACCCTACCTCTAGATGACAATCTTCATACAATGATATGACACACCATGCGATAAAACCCTACCTCTATATAACATACTTCATACAATGATATGACACACCATGCGATAAAACCCTACCTCCAGATGACAATCTCCATACAATAATATGACACACCATGCGACAAAACCCTACCTCCAGATGACAATCTTCATATAATGATATGACACACCATGCAATAAAACCCTACCTCTAGATGACAATCTTCATACAATGATATGACACACCATGCGATAAAACCCTACCTCTAGATGACAATCTTCATACAATGATATGACACACCATGCGATAAAACCCTACCTCTAGATGACAATCTTCATGCAATAATATGACACAGCATGCGATAAAACCCTACCTCAAGATGACAATCTTCATACAATGATATGACACACCATGCGACAAAACCCTACCTCTAGATGACAATCTTCCTACAATGATATGACACACCATGCAATAAAACCCTACCTCTAGATGACAATCTTCATACAGTGATATGACACACCATGCGACAAAACCTTACCTCTAGATGACAATCTTTATACAATGACAAGACACACCATGCAACAAAACCCTACCTCCAGATGACAATCTTTATATAATGATATGACACACCATGCGACAAAACCCTATCTCTAGATGACAATCTTCATACAAAGATATGACACACTATCCGATAAAACCCTACCTCTAGATGACAATCTTCATACAATGATATGAAACGCCATGCGACAAAACCTTACCTCTAGATGACAATCTTCATACAATGATATTACACACCATGCGATAAAACACTACCTCTAGATGACAATTTTTATACAATGATATGACACACCATGCGATAAAACCCTATCTCTTGATGACAATCTTCATACAATGATATGACACACCATGCGACAAAACTCTACCTCTAGATGACAATCTTCATAAATGATATGAAACGCCATGCGACAAAACCCTACCTCTATCTGACTATCTTCATACAATGATATGACACACCATGCGATAAAACACTACCTCTAGATGACAATCTTCATACAATGATATGACACACCATGCGACAAAACCCTACCTCTAGATGACAATCTTCATACAATGATATGACACACCATGCGATAAAACCCTACCTCTAGATGACAATCTTCATACAATGATATGACACACCATGCGATAAAACCCTACCTCTAGATGACAATCTTCATGCAATAATATGACACAGCATGCGATAAAACCCTACCTCAAGATGACAATCTTCATACAATAATATGACACACCATGCGACAAAACCCTACCTCTAGATGACAATCTTCATACAATGATATGACACACCATGCGATAAAACCCTACCTCTAGATGACAATCTTCATACAGTGATATGACACACCATGCGACAAAACCCTACCTCTAGATGACAATCTTCATACAATGATATGACACATCATGCGACAAAACCCTATCTCTAGATGACAATCTTCATACAATGATATGACACACCATGCGATAAAACCCTACCTCCCGATGACAATCTTCATACAATGATATGACACACCATGCGACAAAACCCTACCTCTAGATGACAATCTTCATATCATGATATGACACACCATGCGACAAGATCCTACCTCTAGATGACAATCTTCATACAATGATATGACACACCATGCGATAAAACCCTACCTCTAGATAACATACTTCATACAATGATATGACACACCATGCGATAAAACCCTACCTCCAGATGACAATCTTCATATAATGATATGACACACCATGCGATAAAACCCTACCTCTAGATGACAATCTTCATACAATGATATGACACACCATGCGATAAAACCCTACCTCTAGATCACAATCTTCATACAATGATATGACACACCATGCGATAAAACCCTACCTCTAGATGACAATCTTCATGCAATAATATGACACAGCATGCGATAAAACCCTACCTCAAGATGACAATCTTCAAACAATGATATGACACACCATGCGACAAAACCCTACCTCTAGATGACAATCTTCCTACAATGATATGACACACCATGCAATAAAACCCTACCTCTAGATGACAATCTTCATGCGACAAAACCTTACCTCTAGATGACAATCTTTATACAATGACAAGACACACCATGCAACAAAACCCTACCTCCAGATGACAATCTTCATATAATGATATGACACACCATGCAACAAAACCCTATCTCTAGATGACAATCTTCATACAAAGATATGACACACTATCCGATAAAACCCTACCTCTAGATGACAATCTTCATACAATGATATGAAACGCCATGCGACAAAACCTTACCTCTAGATGACAATCTTCATACAATGAAATACACACCATGCGACAAAACCCTACTTCTAGATGACAATCTTCCTACAATGATATGACACACCATGCGACAAAACCATACCTCTAGATGACAATCTTCATACAATGATATGACATAACATGCGATAAAACCCTACCTCTAGATGACAATCTTCATACAACGATATGACTCACCATGCGACAAAACCCTACATCTAGATGAAAATTTTCATACTATGATATGACACACCGTGCGACAATACCCTACCAATAGATGACAATCTTCCTACAATGATATGACACAACATGCGATAAAACCCTATCTCTAGATGACAATCTTCATACAATGATATGACACCCAATGCGATAAAACCCAACCTCTAGATGACAATCTTCATACAATGATATGACACACCATGCAACAAAACCTTACCTTTAGATGACAATCTTCATACAATGATATAACAAACCTTGCGACAAAACCCTATCTCTTGATGACAATCTTCATACAATGATATGACACACCATGCGACAAAACTCTACCTCTAGATGACAATCTTCATAAATGATATGAAACGCCATGCGACAAAACCCTACCTCTATCTGACTATCTTCATACAATGATATGACACACCATGCGATAAAACACTACCTCTAGATGACAATCTTCATACAATGATATGACACACCATGCGACAAAACCCTACCTCTAGATGACAATCTTCATACAATGATATGACACACCCTGCGATAAAACCCTACCTCTAGATGACAATCTTCATACAATGATATGACACACCATGCGATAAAACCCTACCTCTAGATGACAATCTTCATGCAATAATATGACACAGCATGCGATAAAACCCTACCTCAAGATGACAATCTTCATACAATGATATGACACACCATGCGACAAAACCCTACCTCTAGATGACAATCTTCCTACAATGATATGACACACCATGCGATAAAACCCTACCTCTAGATGACAATCTTCATACAGTGATATGACACACCATGCGACAAAACCCTACCTCTAGATGACAATCTTCATACAATGATATGACACACCATGCGACAAAACCCTATCTCTAGATGACAATCTTCATACAATGATATGACACACCATGCGATAAAACCCTACCTCCCGATGACAATCTTCATACAATGATATGACACACCATGCGACAAAACCCTACCTCTAGATGACAATCTTCATATCATGATATGACACACCATGCGACAAGACCCTACCTCTAGATGACAATCTTCATACAATGATATGACACACCATGCGATAAAACCCTACCTCTAGATAACATACTTCATACAATGATATGACACACCATGCGATAAAACCCTACCTCCAGATGACAATCTCCATACAATAATATGACACACTATGCGACAAAACCCTACCTCCAGATGACATTCTTCATATAATGATATGACACACCATGCGATAAAACCCTACCTCTAGATGACAATCTTCATACAATGATATGACACACCATGCGATAAAACCCTACCTCTAGATGACAATCTTCATACAATGATATGACACACCATGCGATAAAACCCTACCTCTAGATGACAATCTTCATGCAATAATATGACACAGCATGCGATAAAACCCTACCTCAAGATGACAATCTTCATACAATGATATGACACACCATGCGACAAAACCCTACCTCTAGATGACAATCTTCCTACAATGATATGACACACCATGCAATAAAACCCTACCTCTAGATGACAATCTTCATACAGTGATATGACACACCATGCAACAAAACCTTACCTCTAGATGACAATCTTTATACAATGACAAGACACACCATGCAACAAAACCCTACCTCCAGATGACAATCTTCATATAATGATATGACACACCATGCGACAAAACCCTATCTCTAGATGACAATCTTCATACAAAGATATGACACACTATCCGATAAAAGCCTACCTCTAGATGACAATCTTCATACAATGATATGAAACGCCATGCGACAAAACCTTACCTCTAGATGACAATCTTCATACAATGATATTACACACCATGCGATAAAACACTACCTCTAGATGACAATTTTTATACAATGATATGACACACCATGCGATAAAACCCTATCTCTTGATGACAATCTTCATACAATGATATGACACACCATGCGACAAAACTCTACCTCTAGATGACAATCTTCATAAATGATATGAAACGCCATGCGACAAAACCCTACCTCTATCTGACTATCTTCATACAATGATATGACACACCATGCGATAAAACACTACCTCTAGATGACAATCTTCATACAATGATATGACACACCATGCGACAAAACCCTACCTCTAGATGACAATCTTCATACAATGATATGACACACCATGCGATAAAACCCTACCTCTAGATGACAATCTTCATACAATGATATGACACACCATGCGACAAAACCCTACCTCTAGATGACAATCTTCATACAATGAAATACACACCATGCGACAAAACCCTACTTCTAGATGACAATCTTCCTACAATGATATGACACACCATGCGACAAAACCATACCTCTAGATGACAATCTTCATACAATGATATGACATAACATGCGATAAAACCCTACCTCTAGATGACAATC
This sequence comes from Bathymodiolus brooksi, assembly GCA_963680875.1. Classification (NCBI taxonomy): domain Eukaryota; kingdom Metazoa; phylum Mollusca; class Bivalvia; order Mytilida; family Modiolidae; genus Bathymodiolus; species Bathymodiolus brooksi. The sequence goes on from OY804586.1 coordinate 68,991,658, forward strand.
TTCATACAACGATATGACTCACCATGCGACAAAACCCTACATCTAGATGACAATTTTCATACTATGATATGACACACCGTGCGACAATACCCTACCACTAGATGACAATCTTCATACAATGATATGACACAACATGCGATAAAACCCTATCTCTAGATGACAATCTTCATACAATGATATGACACCCAATGCGATAAAACCCAACCTCTAGATGACAATCTTCATACAATGATATGACACACCATGCAACAAAACCTTACCTCTAGATGACAATCTTCATACAATGATATAACACACCTTGCAACAAAACCCTATCTCTAGATGACAATCTTCATACAATGATATGACACACCGTGCGACAATACCCTACCACTAGATGAAAATCTTCCTACAATGATATGACACAACATGCGATAAAACCCTATCTCTAGATGACAATCTTCATACAATGATATGACACCCAATGCGATAAAACCCAACTTCTAGATGACAATCTTCATACAATGATATGACACACCATGCAACAAAACCTTACCTCTAGATGACAATCTTCATACAATGATATAACACACCTTGCGACAAAACCCTATCTCTAGATGACAATCTTCATACAATAATATGACACACCATGCCACAAAACCTTACCTCTAGATGACAATCTTTATACAATGACAAGACACACCATGCAACAAAACCCTACCTCCAGATGACAATCTTCATATAATGATATGACACACCATGCGACAAAACCCTATCTCTAGATGACAATCTTCATACAATGATATGACACACTATCCGATAAAACCTCTACCTCTAGATGACAATCTTCATACAATGATATGAAACGCCATGCGACAAAACCTTACCTCTAGATGACAATCTTCATACAATGATATTACACACCATGCGATAAAACACTACCTCTAGATGACAATTTTTATACAATGATATGACACACCATGCGACAAAACCCTACCTATAGATGACAATATTCATATAATTATATAACACACGATGCGACAAAACCCTACCTCTAAATGACAATCTTCATACAATGATATGGCCCACCATGCGATAAAACCCTACCTCCCGATGACAATCTTCATACAATGATATGACACACCATGCGACAAAACCCTACCTCTAGATGACAATCTTCATATCATGATATGACACACCATGCGACAAGACCCTACCTCTAGATGACAATCTTCATACAATGATATGACACACTATGCGATAAAACCCTACCTCTAGATGACAATCTTCATACAATGATATGACACACCATGCGATAAAACCCTACCTCTAGATAACATACTTCATACAATGATATGACACACCATGCAATAAAACCCTACCTCCAGATGACAATCTCCATACAATAATATGACACACCATGCGACAAAACCCTACCTCTAGATGACAATCTTCATACAATGAAATACACACCATGCGACAAAACCCTACTTCTAGATGACAATCTTCCTACAATGATATGACACACCATGCGACAAAACCATACCTCTAGATGACAATCTTCATACAATGATATGACATAACATGCGATAAAACACTACCTCTAGATGACAATCTTCATACAGCGATATGACTCACCATGCGACAAAACCCTACATCTAGATGACAATTTTCATACTATGATATGACACACCGTGCGACAATACCCTACCACTAGATGACAATCTTCCTACAATGATATGACACAACATGCGATAAAACCCTATCTCTAGATGACAATCTTCATACAATGATATGACACCCAATGCGATAAAACCCAACCTCTAGATGACAATCTTCATACAATGATATGACACACCATGCAACAAAACCTTACCTCTAGATGACAATCTTCATACAATGATATAACACACCTTGCGACAAAACCCTATCTCTAGATGACAATCTTCATACAATGATATGACACACCATGCGACAAAACTCTACCTCTAGATGACAATCTTCATACAATGATATGAAATGCCATGCGACAAAACCCTACCTCTATCTGACTATCTTCATACAATGATATGACACACCATGCGATAAAACACTACCTCTAGATGACAATCTTCATACAATGATATGACACACCATGCGACAAAACCCTACCTCTAGATGACAATCTTCATACAATGATATGACACACCATGCGATAAAACCCTACCTCTAGATGACAATCTTCATACAATGATATGACACACCATGCGATAAAACCCTACCTCTAGATGACAATCTTCATGCAATAATATGACACAGCATGCGATAAAAAAAACCTACCTCAAGATGACAATCTTCATACAATGATATGACACACCATGCGACAAAACCCTACCTCTAGATGACAATCTTCCTACAATGATATGACACACCATGAGATAAAACCCTACCTCTAGATGACAATCTTCATACAGTGATATGACACACCATGCGACAAAACCCTACCTCTAGATGACAATCTTCATACAATGATATGACACACCATGCGACAAAACCCTACCTCCAGATGACAATCTTCATATAATGATATGACACACCATGCGACAAAACCCTATCTCTAGATGACAATCTTCATACAATGATATGACACACCATGCGATAAAACCCTACCTCCCGATGACAATCTCCATACAATGATATGACACACCATGCGACAAAACCCTACCTCTAGATGACAATCTTCATATCATGATATGACACACCATGCGACCAGACCCTACCTCTAGATGACAATCTTCATACAATGATATGACACACCATAAGATAAAACCCTACCTCTAGATGACAATCTTCATACAATGATATGACACACCATGCGATAAAACCCTACCTCTAGATAACATACTTCATACAATGATATGACACACCATGCGATAAAACCCTACCTCCAGATGACAATCTCCATACAATAATATGACACACCATGCGACAAAACCCTACCTCCAGATGACAATCTTCATATAATGATATGACACACCATGCGATAAAACCTTACCTCTAGATGACAATCTTCATACAATGATATGACACACCATGCGATAAAACCCTACCTCTAGATGACAATCTTCATACAATGATATGACACACCGTGCGATAAAACCCTACCTCTAGATGACAATCTTCATGCAATAATATGACACAGCATGCGATAAAACCCTACCTCAAGATGACAATCTTCATACAATGATATGACACACCATGCGACAAAACCCTACCTCTAGATGACAATCTTCATACAGTGATATGACACACCATGCGACAAAACCTTATCTCTAGATGACAATCTTTATACAATGACAAGACACACCATGCGACAAAACCCTACCTCCAGATGACAATCTTCATATAATGATATGACACACCATGCGACAAAACCCTATCTCTAGATGACAATCTTCATACAATGATATGACACACTATCCGATAAAACCCTACCTCTAGATGACAATCTTCATACAATGATATGAAACGCCATGCGACAAAACCTTACCTCTAGATGACAATCTTCATACAATGATATGACACACCATGCGATAAAACACTACCTCTAGATGACAATTTTTATACAATGATATGACACACCATGCGACAAAACCCTACCTATAGATGACAATATTCATATAATGATATAACACACGATGCGACAAAACCCTACATCTAAATGACAATCTTCATACAATGATATGACACACCATGCGACAAAACCCTACCTCTAGATGACAATCTTCATATCATGATATGACACACCATGCGACAAGACCCTACCTCTAGATGACAATCTTCATACAATGATATGACACAGCATGCGATAAAACCCTACCTCTAGATGACAATCTTCATACAATGATATGACACACCATGTGATAAAATCCTACCTCTAGATAACATACTTCATACAATGATATGACACACCATGCGATAAAACCCTACCTCCAGATGACAATCTCCATACAATAAAATGACACACCGTGCGACAAAACCCTACCTCCAGATGACAATCTTCATATAATGATATGACACACCATGCGACAAAACCCTACCTCTAGATCACAATCTTCATACAATGATATGACACACCATGCGATAAAACCCTACCTCTAGATGACAATCTTCATGCAATAATATGACACAGCATGCGATAAAATCCTACCTCAAGATGACAATCTTCATACAATGATATGACACCCCATGCGACAAAACCCTACCTCTAGATGACAATCTTCATACAATGATAGGACACACCATGCGATAAAACCCTACTTCCAGATGACAATCTGCATACAATGATACGACATACCATGCGACAAAACCCTGCTTCTAGATGAAAATCTTCATACAATGATATGACACACCATGCGACAAAACCCTACCTCTAGATAACAATCTTCATACAATGATATTACACACCATGCAACAAAACCCTACCTCTGGATGACAATCTTCATACAATGATATGACACACCATGCAATAAAATCCTACCTCCAGATGACAATCTCCATACAATGATATGACACACCATGCGACAAAACTCTACCTCTAGATGACAGTCTTCATGCAATAATATGACACACCATGCGATAAAACCCTACCTCAAGATGACAATCTTCATACAATGATATGACACACCATGCGACAAAACCCTACCTCTAGATGACAATCTTCCTACAATGATATGACACCCCATGCGATAAAACCCTACCTCTAGATGACAATCTTCATACAATGATATGACACACCATGCGACAAAACCTTACTTCTAGATGACAATCTTCATACAATGATATGACACACCATGCGACAAAACCCTACCTCTAGATGAAAATCTTCCTACAATAATATGCAACACCATGCGACAAAACCCTACCTCTAGATGACAATCTTCATACAATAATATGACACACTATGCGATAAAACCCTACCTCTAGATGACAATCTTCATACAATGATATGACACACCATGCGACAAAACCCTACCTCTAGATGACAATCTTCATATAATGATATAACATACCTTGCGACAAAACCCTATCTCTAGATGACAATCTTCCTACAATGGTATGACACACCATGCGACAAAACCCTACCTCTAGATGACAATCTTCCTACAATGATATGAAATGCCATGCGACAAAACCCTACCTCTAGATGACTATCTTCATACAATGATATGACACACTATGCGATAAAACCCTACCTCTAGATGACAATCTTCCTACAATGATATGAAACACCATGCAACAAAACCCTACCTATAGATGACAATCTTCATATAATGATATAACACACCATGCGATAAAACCCTACCTCTAAATGACAATCTTCATACAATGATATGACCCAAAAATGGGATAAAACCCTACCTCCAGATGACAATCTTCATACAATGATATGACACACCATGCGACAAAACCCTACCTCTAAATGACAATCTTCATATAATGATATGACACACCATGCGACAAGACCCTACCTCTAGATGACAATCTTCATATAATGATATGATACACCATGCGACAAAACCCTACCTGTAGATGACAATCTTCATACAAAGATATGACACACCATGCGACAAAACACTACCTCTAGATGACAATCTTCATACAATGATATGACACACCATGCGATAAAACCCTACCTCTAGATGATATACTTCATACAATGATATGACACACCATGCGAAAAAACCCTACCTCCAGATGACAATCTCCATACAATAATATGACACACCATGCAACAAAACCCTACCTCCAGATGACAATCTTCATATAATGATATGACACACCAGGCGACAAAACCCTATCTCTAGATGACAATCTTCATACAATGATATGACACACCATGCGATAAAACCCTACCTCTAGATGACAATCTTCATACAATGATATGACACACCATGTGACAAAACCCTACCTCTAGATGACAATCTTCATACAATGATATGACACACCATGCGATAAAACCCTACCTCTAGATGACAATCTTCATACAATGATATGACACTCCATGCGATAAAACCCTACCTCTAGATGACAATCTTCATACAATGATATGACACACATGCGACAAAACCCTACCTCTAGATGACAATCTTCATACAATGATATGACACACCATGCGACAATACCCTACCTCTAGATGACAATCTTCCTACAATGATATGACACAACATGCGATAAAACCCTACCTCTTGATGACAATCTGCATACAATGATATGACACCCCATGCGATAAAACCCTACCTCTAGTTGACAATCTTCATACAATGATATGACACACCATGCGACAAAACCTTACCTCTAGATGACAATCTTCATACAATGATATGACACACCATGCGACAAAACCCTACCTCTAGATGACAATCTTCATACAATAATATGACACACCATGCGACAAAACCCTACTTCTAGATGACAATCTTCATACAATAATATGACACACTATGCGATAAAACCCTGCCTCTAGATGACAATCTTCATACAATGATATGACACACCATGCGACAAAACCCTCCCTCTAGATGACAATCTTCATACAATGATATGACACACCATGCGACAAAACCCTACCTCTAGATGACAATCTTCATACAATAATATGACACACTATGCGATAAAACCCTACCTGTAGATGACAATCTTCCTACAATGGTATGACACACCATCCGACAAAACCCTACCTCTAGATGACAATCTTCATACAATGATATGAAACGCAATGCGACAAAACCCTACTTCTAGATGACAATCTTCATACAATGATATGACACACCATGCGACAAAACCCTAACTATAGATGATAATCTTCATATAATGATATGACACACCATGCGACAAAACCCTACCTCTAGATGACAATCTTCATATAATGATATGACACACCATGCGACAAGACCCTACCTCTAGATGACAATCTTCATACAATGATATGATACACCATGCGAGAAAACCCTAACTCTAGATGACAATCTTCATACAATGATATGACACACCATACGACAAAACCCTACCTATAAATGATAATCTTCATATAATGATATGACACACCATGCGACAAAACCCTACCTCTAGATGACAATCTTCATATAATGATATGACACACCATGCGACAAGACCCTACCTCTAGATGACAATCTTCATACAATGATATGATACACCATGCGAGAAAACCCTACCTCTAGATGACAATCTTCATACAATGATATGACACACCATGCGACAAAATCCTTCCTCTAGACAATCTTCATACAATGATATGAATTACCATGCGACAAAACCCTACCTCTAAATGACAATCTTCATACAATGATATGACACACCATGCGACAGAACCCTACCTCTAGATGAAAATATTCATACAATGATATGACACACCATGCGACAGAACCCTACCTCTAGATGACAATCTTCATACAATGATATGACACACCATGCGACAAAACTCTACCTCTAGATGACAATCTTCATACAATGATATGACACACCATGCGATAAAACCCTACCTCCAGATGACAATCTTCATACAATGATATGACACACAATGCGACAAATTCCTATCTCTAGATGACAATCTTCATACAATGATATGACACACCATGCGACAAAACCCTACCTCTAGATGACAATCTTCATACAATGATATGACGCACCATGCAACAAAACCCTACCTCTAGATGACAATTTCCATACAATGATATGACACACCATGCGGTTAAACCCTACCTCTAGATGACAATCTTCATCTAATGATATGACACACCATGCGATAAAACCCTACCTCTAGATGACAATCTTAATACAATGATATGATACACCATGAGACAAAACACTACCTCTAGGTGACAATCTTCATACAATGATATGACACACCATGCAATAAAACCCTACCTCTAGATGACAATCTTCATGCAATGATTTGTCACACCATGCGATAAAACCCTACCTCTAGATGACAATCTTCATACAATGATATGACACACCATGCGACAAAACCCTTTCTCTAGATGACAATCTTCATACAATGATATGACACACCATACGACAAAACCCTACCTCTAGATGACAATCTTCATACAATGATATACACACCATGCGACAAAACCCTTCCTCTAGATGACAATCTTCATACAATGATACGACACACCATGCGATAAAACCCTACCTCTAGATGACAATCTTCATATCATGATATGACACACCATGCGACAAAATCCTATCTCTAGGTGACAATCTTCATACAATGATATGACACACCATGCGACAAAACCCTACCTCTAGATGACAATCTTCATACAATGTTATGACACACCATGCGATAAAACCCTACCTCTAGATGACAATCGTCATGCAATGATATGACACACCATGCGATAAAACCCTACCTCTAGATGACAATCTTCATACAATGATATGACACACCATGCGACAAAACACTACCTCTAGATGACAATCTTCATACAATGATATGCCACACCATGCGACCAAACCCTACCTCTAGATGACAATCTTCATACAATGATATGACACACCATGCGACAAAACCCTACCTCTAGATGACAATCTTCATACAATGATATGACACACCATATGATAAAACCTACTTCTAGATGACAATCTTCATACAATGATATACACACCATGCGACAAAACCCTACCTCTAGATGACAATCTTCATACAATGATATGACACACCATGCGATAAAACCCTACCTCTAGATGACAATTTTCATACAATGATATGACACACCATGCGATAAAACCCTACCTCTAGATGACAATCTTCATACAATAATATAACACACCATGCGACAAAATCCTACCTCTAGATGACCATTTTAATACAATGATATGACACACCCTGCCATAAAACCCTACCTCTAAATGACAATCTTCATACAATGATATGACACACCATGCGACAAAACCCTCCTCTAGATGACAATCTTCATACAATGATATGACACACCATGCGACAAAACCCTACCTCTAGATGACAATCTTCATACAATGATATGACACACCATGCGATAAAACCCTACCTCTAGATGACAATCTTCATACAATGATATGACACACCATGCGACAAAGCCCTACCTCTAGATGACAATCTTAATACAATGTTATGACACATCATGCGATAAAACCCTATCTCTAGATGACAATCTTCATACAACGATATGACACACCATGCGACAAAACCCTACCTCTAGATGACAATCTTCATACAATGATATGACACACCATGCGATAAAACCCTACCTCTAGATGACAATCTTCATACAATGATATGACACACCATGCGACAAAACCCTACCTCTAGATGACAATCTTCATACAATGATATGACACACCATGCAACAAAACCCTACCTCTAGATGACAATCTTAATGCAATGATATGACACACCATGTGACAGAACCCTACCTCTAGATGACAATCTTCATACAATGATATGACACACCATGTGATAAAACACTACCTCTAGATGACAATCTTCATACAATGATATGACACACCATGCGACAAAACCCTACCTCTAGATGACAATCTTCAGGCAATGATATGACACACCATGCGATAAAACCCTACCTCTAGATGACAATCTTCATACAATGATATGACACACCATGCGACAAAACCATATCTATAGATGACAATCTTCATACAATGATATGACACACCATGCGACAAAACCCTACCTCTAGATGACAATCTTCATACAATGATATGTCACACCATGCGATAAAACCTTACCTCTAGATGACAATCTTCATACAATGATATGACACACCATGCGACAAAAACCTACCTCTAGATGACAATCTTCATACAATGATATGACACACCATGCGATAAAACCTTACCTCTAGATGACAATCTTCATACATTGATATAACACACCATGCGACAAAACCCTTCCTCCAGTTGACAATCTTCATACAATGATATGACACACCATGCGACAAAACCCTACCTCTAGATGACAATCTTCATACAATGATATGACACACCAGGCGACAAAACCCTACCTCTAGAAAACAATCTTCATACAATGATATTACACATCATGCGACAAACCTCTACCTCTAGATGACAATCTTCATACAATGATATGACACACCATGTGATAAAACCCTACCTCTAGATGACAATCTTCATACAATGATATACACACCATGCGACAAAACCCTTCCTCTAGATGACAATCTTCATACAATGATACGACACACCATGCGATAAAACCCTACCTCTAGATGACAATCTTCATACAATGATATACACACCATGCGACAAAACCCTACCTCTAGATGACAATCTTCATACAATGATATGACACACCATGCGATAAAACCCTACCTCTAGATGACAATTTTCATACAATGATATGACACACCATGCGATAAAACCCTACCTCTAGATGACAATCTTCATACAATAATATAACACACCATGCGACAAAATCCTACCTCTAGATGACCATTTTAATACAATGATATGACACACCATGCGATAAAACCCTACCTCTAAATGACAATCTTCATACAATGATATGACACACCATGCGACAAAACCCTCCTCTAGATGACAATCTTCATACAATGATATGACACACCATGCGACAAAACCCTACCTCTAGATGACAATCTTCATACAATGATATGACACACCATGCGATAAAACCCTACCTCTAGATGACAATCTTCATACAATGATATGACACACCATGCGACAAAGCCCTACCTCTAGATGACAATCTTAATACAATGTTATGACACATCATGCGATAAAACCCTATCTCTAGATGACAATCTTCATACAACGATATGACACACCATGCGACAAAACCCTACCTCTAGATGACAATCTTCATACAATGATATGACACACCATGCGATAAAACCCTACCTCTAGATGACAATCTTCATACAATGATATGACACACCATGCGACAAAACCCTACCTCTAGATGACAATCTTCATACAATGATATGACACACCATGCAACAAAACCCTACCTCTAGATGACAATCTTAATGCAATGATATGACACACCATGTGACAGAACCCTACCTCTAGATGACAATCTTCATACAATGATATGACACACCATGTGATAAAACACTACCTCTAGATGACAATCTTCATACAATGATATGACACACCATGCGACAAAACCCTACCTCTAGATGACAATCTTCATGCAATGATATGACACACCATGCGATAAAACCCTACCTCTAGATGACAATCTTCATACAATGATATGACACACCATGCGACAAAACCCTATCTATAGATAACAATCTTCATACAATGATATGACACACCATGCGACAAAACCCTACCTCTAGATGACAATCTTCATACAATGATATGTCACACCATGCGATAAAACCTTACCTCTAGATGACAATCTTCATACAATGATATGACACACCATGCGACAAAAACCTACCTCTAGATGACAATCTTCATACAATGATATGACACACCATGCGATAAAACCTTACCTCTAGATGACAATCTTCATACATTGATATAACACACCATGCGACAAAACCCTTCCTCCAGATGACAATCTTCATACAATGATATGACACACCATGCGACAAAACCCTACCTCTAGATGACAATCTTCATACAATGATATGACACACCAGGCGACAAAACCCTACCTCTAGAAAACAATCTTCATACAATGATATACACACCATGCGACAAAACCCTTCCTCTAGATGACAATCTTCATACAATGATACGACACATCATGCGATAAAACCCTACCTCTAGATGACAATCTTCATATCATGATATGACACACCATGCGACAAAACCCTACCTCTAGATGACAATCTTCATACAATGATATGACACACCATGCGACAAAACCATACCTCTAGATGACAATCTTCATACAATGTTATGACACACCATGCGATAAAACCCTACCTCCCGATGACAATCTTCATACAATGATATGACACACCATGCGAAAAAACCCTACCTCTAGATGACAATCTTCATATCATGATATGACACACCATGCGACAAGACCCTACCTCTAGATGACAATCTTCATACAATGATATGACACACTATGCGATAAAACCCTACCTCTAGATGACAATCTTCATACAATGATATACACACCATGCGACAAAACCCTACCTCTAGATGACAATCTTCATACAATGATATGACACACCATGTGATAAAACCCTACCTCTAGATGACAATCTTCATACAATGATATGACACACCATGCGACAAAACCCTACCTCTAGATGACAATCTTCATACAATGATACGACACACCATGCGATAAAATGCTACCTCTAGATGACAATCTTCATACAATGTTATGACACACCATGCGACAAAACCCTACCTCTAGATGACAATCTTCATACAATGATATGACACACCATGCGATAAAACCTTACCTCTAGATGACAATCTTCATACATTGATATAACACACCATGCGACAAAACCCTTCCTCCAGATGACAATCTTCATACAACGATATGACACACCATGCGACAAAACCCTACCTCTAGATGACAATCTTCATACAATGATATGACACACCATGCGATAAAACCTTACCTCTAGATGACAATCTTCATACAATGATATGACAAACCATGTGACAAAAACCTACCTCTAGATGACAATCTTCATACAATGATATGACACACCATGCGATAAAACCTTACCTCTAGATGACAATCTTCATACATTGATATAACACACCATGCGACAAAACCCTTCCTCCAGATGACAATCTTCATACAATGATATGACACACCATGCGACAAAACCCTACCTCTAGATGACAATCTTCATACAATGATATGACACACCAGGCGACAAAACCCTACCTCTAGAAAACAATCTTCATACAATGATATACACACCATGCGACAAAACCCTTCCTCTAGATGACAATCTTCATACAATGATACGACACATCATGCGATAAAACCCTACCTCTAGATGACAATCTTCATATCATGATATGACACACCATGCGACAAAACCCTACCTCTAGATGACAATCTTCATACAATGATATGACACACCATGCGACAAAACCATACCTCTAGATGACAATCTTCATACAATGTTATGACACACCATGCGATAAAACCCTACCTCCCGATGACAATCTTCATACAATGATATGACACACCATGCGAAAAAACCCTACCTCTAGATGACAATCTTCATATCATGATATGACACACCATGCGACAAAACCCTACCTCTAGATGACAATCTTCATACAATGATATGACACACTATGCGATAAAACCCTACCTCTAGATGACAATCTTCATACAATGATATACACACCATGCGACAAAACCCTACCTCTAGATGACAATCTTCATACAATGATATGACACACCATGTGATAAAACCCTACCTCTAGATGACAATCTTCATACAATGATATGACACACCATGCGACAAAACCCTACCTCTAGATGACAATCTTCATACAATGATACGACACACCATGCGATAAAATGCTACCTCTAGATGACAATCTTCATACAATGTTATGACACACCATGCGACAAAACCCTACCTCTAGATGACAATCTTCATACAATGATATGACACACCATGCGATAAAACCTTACCTCTAGATGACAATCTTCATACATTGATATAACACACCATGCGACAAAACCCTTCCTCCAGATGACAATCTTCATACAACGATATGACACACCATGCGACAAAACCCTACCTCTAGATGACAATCTTCATACAATGATATGACACACCATGCGATAAAACCTTACCTCTAGATGACAATCTTCATACAATGATATGACAAACCATGTGACAAAACCCTATCTCTAGATGACAATCTTCATACAATGATATGACACACCATGCGACAAAACCCTACCTCTAAATGACAATCTTCATACAATGATATGACACACCATGCGATAAAACCTTACCTCTAGATGACAATCTTCATACAATGATATGACACATCATGCGATAAAACCCTACCTCTAGATGACAATCTTCATACAATGATTTAACACACCATGCGACAAAACCCTACCTCTAGAAAACAATCTTCATACAATGATATTACACATCATGCGACAAACCTCTACCTCTAGATGACAATCTTCATACAATGATATGACACACCATGTGATAAAACCCTACCTCTAGATGACAATCTTCATACAATGATATACACACCATGCGACAAAACCCTTCCTCTAGATGACAATCTTCATACAATGATACGACACACCATGCGATAAAACCCTACCTCTAGATGACAATCTTCATAAAATGATATGACACACCATGTGACAAAACCCTACCTCTAGATGACAATCTTCATACAATGATATGACACACCATGCGACAAAACCATACCTCTAGATGACAATCTTCATACAATGATATGACACACCATGCGATAAAACCCTACCTCTAGATGACAATCTTCATACAATGATATGACACACCATGCGACAAAGCCCTACCTCTAGATGACAATCTTCATACAATGTTATGACACAACATGCGATAAAACCCTATCTCTAGATGACAATCTTCATACAATGATATGACACACCATGCGACAAAACCCTACCTCTAGATGACAATCTTCATACAATGATATGACACACCATGCGATAAAACCCTACCTCTAGATGACAATCTTCATACAATGATATGACACACCATGCGACAAAACCCTACCTCTAGATGACAATCTTCATACAATGATATGACACACCATTCGACAAAACCCTACCTCTAGATGACAATCTTCATGCAATGATATGACACACCATGCGACAGAACCCTACCTCTAGATGACAATCTTCATACAATGATATGACACACCATGTGATAAAACACTACCTCTAGATGACAATCTTCATACAATGATATAAACACCATGCGACAAAACCCTTCCTCCAGATGACAATCTTCATACAATGATATGACACACCATGCGACAAAACCCTACCTCTAGATGACAATCTTCATGCAATGATATGACACAAATTGCGATAAATCCCTACCTCTAGATGACAATCTTCATACAATGATATGACACACCATGCGACAAAACCCTATCTCTAGATGACAATCTTCATACAATGATATGACACACCATGCGACAAAACTCTACCTCTAGATGACAATCTTCATACAATGATATGACACACCATGCGACAAAACCCTACCTCTAGATGACAAACTTCATACAATGATATGACACACCATGTGATAAAACCTTACCTCTAGATGACAATCTTCATACAATGATATAACACACCATGCGACAAAACCCTACCTCTAGATGACCATTTTAATACAATGATATGACACACCATGCGATAAAACCCTACCTCTAGATGACAATCTTCATACCATGATATGACACACCATGCGACAAAACCCTCCTCTAGATGACAATCTTCATACAATGATATGACACACCATGCGACAAAACCCTACCTCTAGATGACAATCTTCATACAATGATATGACACACCATGCAATAAAACCCTACCTCTAGATGACAATCTTCATACAATGATATGACACACCATGCGACAAAGCCCTACCTCTAGATGACAATCTTAATACAATGTTATGACACAACATGCGATAAAACCCTATCTCTAGATGACAATCTTCATACAATGATATGACACACCATGCGACAAAACCCTACCTCTAGATGACAATCTTCATACAATGTTATGACACACCATGCGATAAAACCCTACCTAGAGATGATAATCGTCATGCAATGATATGACACACCATGCGATAAAACCCTACCTCTAGATGACAATCTTCATACAATGATATGACACACCATGCGACCAAACCCTACCTCTAGATCACAATCTTCATACAATGATATGACACAACATGCGACAAAACCCTACCTCTAGATGACAATCTTCATACAATGATATGACACACCATGCGACAAAACCCTACCTCTAGATGACAATATTCATACAATAATATTACACACCATGCGACAAAACCCTACCTCTAGATGGCAATCTTCATACAATGTTATGACACACCATATGATAAAACCTACCTCTAGATGACAATCTTCATACAATGATATGACACACCATGCGACAAAACCCTATCTCTAGATGACAATCTTCATACAATGATATGACACACCATGCGCCAAAATCCTACCTCTAGATGACAATCTTCATACAATGATATGACACACCATGCGATAAAACCTTACCTCTAGATTATAATCTTCATACAATGATATGACACATCATGCGATAAAACCCTACCTCTAGATGACAATCTTCATACAATGATATGACACACCATGCGACAAAACCCTACCTCTAGAAAACAATCTTCATACAATGATATTACACATCATGCGACAAACCTCTACCTCTAGATGACAATCTTCATAAAATGATATGACACACCATGTGACAAAACCCTACCTCTAGATGACAATCTTCATACAATGATATGACACACCATGCGACAAAACCATACCTCTAGATGACAATCTTCATACAATGATATGACACACCATGCGACAAAACCCTACCTCTAGATGACAATCTTCATACAATAATATTACACACCATGCGACAAACCCTACCTCTAGATGGCAATCTTCATACAATGATATGACACACCATATGATAAAACCTACCTCTAGATGACAATCTTCATACAATGATATACACACCATGCGACAAAACCCTACCTCTAGATGACAATCTTCATACAATGATATGACACACCATGCGATAAAAACCTACCTCTAGATGACAATTTTCATACAATGATATGACACACCATGCGATAAAACCCTACCTCTAGATGACAATCTTCATATAATGATATAACACACCATGCGACAAAATCCTACCTCTAGATGACCATTTTAATACAATGATATGACACACCATGCGATAAAACCCTACCTCTAAATGACAATCTTCATACAATGATATGACACACCATGCGACAAAACCCTCCTCTAGATGACAATCTTCATACAATGATATGACACACCATGCGACAAAACCATACCTCTAGATGACAATCTTCATACAATGATATGACACACCATGCGATAAAACCCTACCTCTAGATGACAATCTTCATACAATGATATGACACACCATGCGACAAAGCCCTACCTCTAGATGACAATCTTAATACAATGTTATGACACAACATGCGATAAAACCCTATCTCTAGATGACAATCTTCATAAATGATATGACACACCATGCGACAAAACCCTACCTCTAGATGACAATCTTCATACAATGTTATGACACACCATGCGATAAAACCCTACCTAGAGATGATAATCGTCATGCAACGATATGACACACCATGCGATAAAACCCTACCTCTAGATGACAATCTTC
Source organism: Bathymodiolus brooksi (assembly GCA_963680875.1). Taxonomy (NCBI): domain Eukaryota; kingdom Metazoa; phylum Mollusca; class Bivalvia; order Mytilida; family Modiolidae; genus Bathymodiolus; species Bathymodiolus brooksi. The sequence goes on from OY804586.1 coordinate 69,009,131, forward strand.
ATACAATGATATGACACACCATGCGACCAAACCCTACCTCTAGATCACAATCTTCATACAATGATATGACACAACATGCGACAAAACCCTACCTCTAGATGACAATCTTCATACAATGATATGACACACCATGCGACAAAACCCTACCTCTAGATGACAATATTCATACAATAATATTACACACCATGCGACAAAACCCTACCTCTAGATGGCAATCTTCATACAATGTTATGACACACCATATGATAAAACCTACCTCTAGATGACAATCTTCATACAATGATATACACACCATGCGACAAAACCCTACCTCTAGATGACAATCTTCATACAATGATATGACACACCATGCGACAAAACCCTATCTCTAGATGACAATCTTCATACAATGATATGACACACCATGCGCCAAAACCCTACCTCTAGATGTCAATCTTCATACAATGATATGACACACCATGCGATAAAACCTTACCTCTAGATTACAATCTTCATACAATGATATGACACATCATGCGATAAAACCCTACCTCTAGATGACAATCTTCATACAATGATATGACACACCATGCGACAAAACCCTACCTCTAGAAAACAATCTTCATACAATGATATTACACATCATGCGACAAACCTCTACCTCTAGATGACAATCTTCATACAATGATATGACACACCATGTGATAAAACCCTACCTCTAGATGACAATCTTCATACAATGATATACACACCATGCGACAAACCCCTTCCTCTAGATAACAATCTTCATGCAATGATACAACACACCATGCGATAAAACGCTACCTCTAGATGACAATCTTCATACAATGATATGACACACCATGCGACAAAACCCTACCTCTAGATGACAATCTTCATACAATGATATGACACACCATGCGACAAAACCCTTCCTCTAGATGACAATCTTCATACAATGTTATGACAAACCATGCGATAAAACCCTACCTCTAGATGACAATCGTCATGCAATGATATGACACACCATGCGATAAAACCCTACCTCTAGATGACAATCTTCATACAATGATATGACACACCATGCGAGAAAACCCTACCTCTAGATGACAATCTTCATACAATGATATGACACACCATGCGACCAAACCCTACCTCTAGATGACAATCTTCATACAATGATATGACACACCATGCGACAAAACCCTACCTCTAGATGACAATCTTCATACAATGATATGACACACCATATGATAAAACCTACCTCTAGATGACAATCTTCATACAATGATATACACACCATCCGACAAAACCCTACCTCTAGATGACAATCTTCATACAATGATATGACACACCATGCGATAAAACCCTACCTCTAGATGACAATTTTCATACAATGATATGACACACCATGCGATAAAACCCTACCTCTAGATGACAATCTTCATACAATGATATAACACACCATGTGACAAATCACTACCTCTAGATGACCATTTTAATACAATGATATGACACACCATGCGATAAAACCCTACCTCTAAATGACAATCTTCATACAATGATATGACACACCATGTGATAAAACCCTCCTCTATATGACAATCTTCATACAATGATATGACACACCATGCGACAAAACCCTACCTCTAGATGACAATCTTCATACAATGATATAACACACCATGAGATAAAACCCTACCTCTAGATGACAATCTTCATACAATGATATGACACACCATGCGACAAAGCCCTACCTCTAGATGACAATCTTCATACAATGTTATGACACAACATGCGATAAAACCCTATCTCTAGATGACAATCTTCATACAATGAAATGACACACCATGCGACAAAACCCTACCTCTAGATGACAATCTTCATACAATGATATGACACACCATGCGATAAAACCCTACCTCTAGATGACAATCTTCATACAATGATATGACACACCATGCGACAAAACCCTACCTCTAGATGACAATCTTCATACAATGATATGACACACCATTCGACAAAACCCTACCTCTAGATGACAATCTTCATGCAATGATATGACACACCATGCGACAGAACCCTACCTCTAGATGACAATCTTCATACAATGATATGACACACCATGTGATAAAACACTACCTCTAGATGACAATCTTCATACAATGATATAAACACCATGCGACAAAACCCTTCCTCCAGATGACAATCTTCATACAATGATATGACACACCATGCGACAAAACCCTACCTCTAGATGACAATCTTCATGCAATGATATGACACACCATGCGATAAATCCCTACCTCTAGATGACAATCTTCATACAATGATATGACACACCATGCGACAAAACCCTATCTCTAGATGACAATCTTCATACAATGATATGACACACCATGCGACAAAACTCTACCTCTAGATGACAATCTTCATACAATGATATGACACACCATGCGACAAAACCCTACCTCTAGATGACAAACTTCATACAATGATATGACACACCATGTGATAAAACCTTACCTCTAGATGACAATCTTCATACAATGATATAACACACCATGCGACAAAACCCTACCTCTAGATGACCATTTTAATACAATGATATGACACACCATGCGATAAAACCCTACCTCTAGATGACAATCTTCATACCATGATATGACACACCATGCGACAAAACCCTCCTCTAGATGACAATCTTCATACAATGATATGACACACCATGCGACAAAACCCTACCTCTAGATGACAATCTTCATACAATGATATGACACACCATGCGATAAAACCCTACCTCTAGATGACAATCTTCATACAATGATATGACACACCATGCGACAAAGCCCTACCTCTAGATGACAATCTTAATACAATGTTATGACACAACATGCGATAAAACCCTATCTCTAGATGACAATCTTCATACAATGATATGACACACCATGCGACAAAACCCTACCTCTAGATGACAATCTTCATACAATGTTATGACACACCATGCGATAAAACCCTACCTAGAGATGACAATCGTCATGCAATGATATGACACACCATGCGATAAAACCCTACCTCTAGATGACAATCTTCATATCATGATATGACACACCATGCGACCAAACCCTACCTCTAGATCACAATCTTCATACAATGATATGACACAACATGCGACAAAACCCTACCTCTAGATGACAATCTTCATACAATGATATGACACACCATGCGACAAAACCCTACCTCTAGATGACAATATTCATACAATAATATTACACACCATGCGACAAAACCCTACCTCTAGATGGCAATCTTCATACAATGTTATGACACACCATATGATAAAACCTACCTCTAGATGACAATCTTCATACAATGATATACACACCATGCGACAAAACCCTACCTCTAGATGACAATCTTCATACAATGATATGACACACCATGCGACAAAACCCTATCTCTAGATGACAATCTTCATACAATGATATGACACACCATGCGCCAAAACCCTACCTCTAGATGACAATCTTCATACAATGATATGACACACCATGCGATAAAACCTTACCTCTAGATTACAATCTTCATACAATGATATGACACATCATGCAATAAAACCCTACCTCTAGATCACAATCTTCATACAATGATATGACACAACATGCGACAAAACCCTACCTCTAGATGACAATCTTCATACAATGATATGACACACCATGCGACAAAACCCTACCTCTAGATGACAATATTCATACAATAATATTACACACCATGCGACAAAACCCTACCTCTAGATGGCAATCTTCATACAATGTTATGACACACCATATGATAAAACCTACCTCTAGATGACAATCTTCATACAATGATATACACACCATGCGACAAAACCCTACCTCTAGATGACAATCTTCATACAATGATATGACACACCATGCGACAAAACCCTATCTCTAGATGACAATCTTCATACAATGATATGACACACCATGCGCCAAAACCCTACCTCTAGATGACAATCTTCATACAATGATATGACACACCATGCGATAAAACCTTACCTCTAGATTATAATCTTCATACAATGATATGACACATCATGCGATAAAACCCTACCTCTAGATGACAATCTTCATACAATGATATGACACACCATGCGACAAAACCCTACCTCTAGAAAACAATCTTCATACAATGATATTACACATCATGCGACAAACCTCTACCTCTAGATGACAATCTTCATACAATGATATGACACACCATGTGATAAAACCCTACCTCTAGATGACAATCTTCATACAATGATATACACACCATGCGACAAAACCCTTCCTCTAGATGACAATCTTCATGCAATGATACAACACACCATGCGATAAAACGCTACCTCTAGATGACAATCTTCATACAATGATATGACACACCATGCGACAAAACCCTACCTCTAGATGACAATCTTCATACAATGATATGATACACCATGCGACAAAACCCTACCTCTAGAAAACAATCTTCATACAATGATATTACACATCATGCGACAAACCTCTACCTCTAGATGACAATCTTCATACAATGATATGACACACCATGCGACAAAACCCTACCTCTAGATGACAATCTTCATACAATGATATGACACACCATGCGATAAAACCCTACCTCTAGATGACAATCTTCATACAATGATATGACACACCATGCGACAAAGCCCTACCTCTAGATGACAATCTTAATACAATGTTATGACACAACATGCGATAAAACCCTATCTCTAGATGACAATCTTCATACAATGATATGACACACCATGCGACAAAACCATACCTCTAGATGACAATCTTCATACAATGTTATGACACACCATGCGATAAAACCCTACCTAGAGATGACAATCGTCATGCAATGATATGACACACCATGCGATAAAACCCTACCTCTAGATGACAATCTTCATACAATGATATGACACACCATGCGACCAAACCCTACCTCTAGATCACAATCTTCATACAATGATATGACACAACATGCGACAAAACCCTACCTCTAGATGACAATCTTCATACAATGTTATGACACACCATGCGACAAAACCCTACCTCTAGATGACAATATTCATACAATAATATTACACACCATGCGACAAAACCCTACCTCTAGATGGCAATCTTCATACAATGTTATGACACACCATATGATAAAACCTACCTCTAGATGACAATCTTCATACAATGATATACACACCATGCGACAAAACCCTACCTCTAGATGACAATCTTCATACAATGATATGACACACCATGCGACAAAACCCTATCTCTAGATGACAATCTTCATACAATGATATGACACACCATGCGCCAAAACCCTACCTCTAGATGACAATCTTCATACAATGATATGACACACCATGCGATAAAACCTTACCTCTAGATTACAATCTTCATACAATGATATGACACATCATGCAATAAAACCCTACCTCTAGATGACAATCTTCATACAATGATATGACACACCATGCGACAAAACCCTACCTCTAGAAAACAATCTTCATACAATGATATTACACATCATGCGACAAACCTCTACCTCTAGATGACAATCTTCATACAATGATATGACACACCATGTGATAAAACCCTACCTCTAGATGACAATCTTCATACAATGATATACACACCATGCGACAAAACCCTTCCTCTAGATGACAATCTTCATGCAATGATACAACACACCATGCGATAAAACGCTACCTCTAGATGACAATCTTCATACAATGATATGACACACCATGCGACAAAACCCTACCTCTAGATGACAATCTTCATACAATGATATGACACACCATGCGACAAAACCCTTCCTCTAGATGACAATCTTCATACAATGTTATGACACACCATGCGATAAAACCCTACCTCTAGATGACAATCGTCATGCAATGATATGACACACCATGCGATAAAACCCTACCTCTAGATGACAATCTTCATACAATGATATGACACACCATGCGACAAAACCCTACCTCTAGATGACAATCTTCATACAATGATATGACACACCATGCGACCAAACCCTACCTCTAGATGACAATCTTCATACAATGATATGACACACCATGCGACAAAACCCTACCTCTAGATGACAATCTTCATACAATGATATGACACACCATATGATAAAACCTACCTCTAGATGACAATCTTCATACAATGATATACACACCATCCGACAAAACCCTACCTCTAGATGACAATCTTCATACAATGATATGACACACCATGCGATAAAACCCTACCTCTAGATGACAATTTTCATACAATGATATGACACACCATGCGATAAAACCCTACCTCTAGATGACAATCTTCATACAATGATATAACACACCATGCGACAAATCCTTACCTCTAGATGACCATTTTAATACAATGATATGACACACCATGCGATAAAACCCTACCTCTAAATGACAATCTTCATACAATGATATGACACACCATGTGATAAAACCCTCCTCTAGATGACAATCTTCATACAATGATATGACACACCATGCGACAAAACCCTACCTCTAGATGACAATCTTCATACAATGATATAACACACCATGCGATAAAACCCTACCTCTAGATGACAATCTTCATACAATGATATGAAACACCATGCGACAAAGCCCTACCTCTAGATGACAATCTTCATACAATGTTATGACACAACATGCGATAAAACCCTATCTCTAGATGACAATCTTCATACAATGATATGACACACCATGCGACAAAACCCTACCTCTAGATGACAATCTTCATACAATGATATGACACACCATGCGATAAAACCCTACCTCTAGATGACAATCTTCATACAATGATATGACACACCATGCGACAAAACCCTACCTCTAGATGACAATCTTCATACAATGATATGACACACCATTCGACAAAACCCTACCTCTAGATGACAATCTTCATGCAATGATATGACACACCATGCGACAGAACCCTACCTCTAGATGACAATCTTCATACAATGATATGACACACCATGTGATAAAACACTACCTCTAGATGACAATCTTCATACAATGATATAAACACCATGCGACAAAACCCTTCCTCCAGATGACAATCTTCATACAATGATATGACACACCATGCGACAAAACCCTACCTCTAGATGACAATCTTCATGCAATGATATGACACACCATGCGATAAATCCCTACCTCTAGATGACAATCTTCATACAATGATATGACACACCATGCGACAAAACCCTATCTCTAGATGACAATCTTCATACAATGATATGACACACCATGCGACAAAACTCTACCTCTAGATGACAATCTTCATACAATGATATGACACACCATGCGACAAAACCCTACCTCTAGATGACAAACTTCATACAATAATATGACACACCATGTGATAAAACCTTACCTCTAGATGACAATCTTCATACAATGATATAACACACCATGCGACAAAACCCTACCTCTAGATGACCATTTTAATACAATGATATGACACACCATGCGATAAAACCCTACCTCTAGATGACAATCTTCATACCATGATATGACACACCATGCGACAAAACCCTCCTCTAGATGACAATCTTCATACAATGATATGACACACCATGCGACAAAACCCTACCTCTAGATGACAATCTTCATACAATGATATGACACACCATGCGATAAAACCCTACCTCTAGATGACAATCTTCATACAATGATATGACACACCATGCGACAAAGCCCTACCTCTAGATGACAATCTTCATACAATGTTATGACACAACATGCGATAAAAACCTATCTCTAGATGACAATCTTCATACAATGATATGACACACCATGCGATAAAACCCTACCTCTAGATGACAATCTTCATACAATGATATGACACACCATGCGACAAACCCTACCTCTAGATGACAATCTTCATACAATGATATCACACACCATGCGACAAAACCCTACCTCTAGATGACAATCTTCATGCAATGATATGACACACCATGCGACAGAACCCTACCTCTAGATGACAATCTTCATACAATGATATGACACACCATGTGATAAAAATCTACCTCTAGATGACAATCTTCATACAATGATATACACACCATGCAACAAAACCCTTCCTCCAGATGACAATCTTCATACAACGATATGACACACCATGCGACCAAACCCTACCTCTAGAAAACAATCTTCATACAATGATATTACACATCATGCGACAAACCTCTACCTCTATATGACAATCTTCATACAATGATATGACACACCATGTGATAAAACCCTACCTCTAGATGACAATCTTCATACAATGATATACACACCATGCGACAAAACCCTTCCTCTAGATGACAATCTTCATGCAATGATACGACACACCATGCGATAAAACGCTACCTCTAGATGACAATCTTCATACAATGATATGACACACCATGCGACAAAACCCTACCTCTAGATGACAATCTTCATACAATGATATGACACACCATGCGACAAAACCCTTCCTCTAGATGACAATCTTCATACAATGTTATGACACACCATGCGATAAAACCCTACCTCTAGATGACAAACGTCATGCAATGATATGACACACCATGCGATAAAACCCTACCTCTAGATGACAATCTTCATACAATGATATGACACACCATGCAACCAAACCCTACCTCTAGATGACAATCTTCATACAATGATATGACACACCATGCGACAAAACCCTACCTCTAGATGACAATCTTCATACAATGATATGACACACCATATGATAAAACCTACCTCTAGATGACAATTTTCATACAATGATATGACACACCATGCGATAAAACCCTACCTCTAGATGACAATCTTCATACAATGATATAACACACCATGCGACAAATCCCTACCTCTAGATGACCATTTTAATACAATGATATGACACACCATGCGATAAAACCCTACCTCTAGATGACAATCTTCATACAATGATATAACACACCATGCGACAAATCCCTACCTCTAGATGACCATTTTAATACAATGATATGACACACCATGCGATAAAACCTCTACCTCTAAATGACAATCTTCATACAATGATATGACACACCATGTGATAAAACCCTCCTCTAGATGACAATCTTCATACAATGATATAACACACCATGCGACAAAACCCTACCTCTAGATGACCATTTTAATACAATGATATGACACACCATGCGATAAAACCCTACCTCTAGATGACAATCTTCATACCATGATATGACACACCATGCGACAAAACCCTCCTCTAGATGACAATCTTCATACAATGATATGACACACCATGCGACAAAACCCTACCTCTAGATGACAATCTTCATACAATGATATGACACACCATGCGATAAAACCCTACCTCTAGATGACAATCTTCATACAATGATATGACACACCATGCGACAAACCCTACCTCTAGATGACAATCTTCATACAATGATATCACACACCATGCGACAAAACCCTACCTCTAGATGACAATCTTCATGCAATGATATGACACACCATGCGACAGAACCCTACCTCTAGATGACAATCTTCATACAATGATATGACACACCATGTGATAAAAATCTACCTCTAGATGACAATCTTCATACAATGATATACACACCATGCGACAAAACCCTTCCTCCAGATGACAATCTTCATACAATGATATGACACACCATGCGACAAAACCCTACCTCTAGATGACAATCTTCATACAATGATATGACACACCATGCGACAAAACCCTTCCTCTAGATGACAATCTTCATACAATGTTATGACACACCATGTGATAAAACCCTACCTCTAGATGACAATCGTCATGCAATGATATGACACACCATGCGATAAAACCCTACCTCTAGATGACAATCTTCATACAATGATATGACACACCATGCGACCAAACCCTACCTCTAGATGACAATCTTCATACAATGATATGACACACCATGCGACAAAACCCTACCTCTAGATGACAATCTTCATACAATGATATGACACACCATATGATAAAACCTACCTCTAGATGACCATTTTAATACAATGATATGACACACCATGCGATAAAACCCTACCTATAGATGACAATCTTCATACAATGATATAACACACCATGCCACAAATCCCTACCTCTAGATGACCATTTTAATACAATGATATGACACACCATGCGATAAAACCCTACCTCTAAATGACAATCTTCATACAATGATATGACACACCATGTGATAAAACCCTCCTCTAGATGACAATCTTCATACAATGATATGACACACCATGCGATAAAACCCTACCTCTAGATGACAATCTTCATACAATGTTATGACACAACATGCGATAAAACCCTATCTCTAGATGACAATCTTCATACAATGATATGAAACACCATGCGACAAAACCCTACCTCTAGATGACAATCTTCATACAATGATATGACACACCATGCGATAAAACCCTACCTCTAGATGACAATCTTCATACAATGATATGACACACCATGCGATAAAACCCTACCTCTAGATGACAATCTTCATACAATGATATGACACACCATGCGACAAAACCCTACCTCTAGATGACAATCTTCATACAATGATATGACACACCATTCGACAAAACCCTACCTCTAGATGACAATCTTCATGCAATGATATGACACACCATGCGACAGAACCCTACCTCTAGATGACAATCTTCATACAATGATAGGACACACCATGTGATAAAACACTACCTCTAGATGACAATCTTCATACAATGATATAAACACCATTCGACAAAACCCTTCCTCCAGATGACAATCTTCATACAATGATATGACACACCATGCGACAAAACCCTACCTCTAGATGACAATCTTCATGCAATGATATGACACACCATGCGATAAATCCCTACCTCTAGATGACAATCTTCATACAATGATATGACACACCATGCGACAAAACCCTATCTCTAGATGACAATCTTCATACAATGATATGACACACCATGCGACAAAACCCTACCTCTAGATGACAATCTTCATACAATGATATGACACACCATGCGATAAAACCTTACCTCTAGATGACAATCTTCATACAATGATATGACACACCATGCAACAAAACCCTACCTCTAGATGACAAACTTCATACAATGATATGACACACCATGTGATAAAACCTTACCTCTAGATGACAATCTTCATACAATGATATAACACACCATGCGACAAAACCCTACCTCTAGATGACCATTTTAATACAATGATATGACACACCATGCGATAAAACCCTACCTCTAGATGACAATCTTCATACCATATGACACACCATGCGACAAAACCCTCCTCTAGATGACAATCTTCATACAATGATATGACACACCATGCGACAAAGCCCTACCTCTAGATGACCATTTTAATACAATGATATGACACACCATGCGATAAAACCCTACCTCTAGATGACAATCTTCATACCATGATATGACACACCATGCGACAAAACCCTCCTCTAGATGACAATCTTCATACAATGATATGACACACCATGCAACAAAACCCTACCTCTAGATGACAATCTTCATACAATGATATGACACACCATGCGATAAAACCCTACCTCTAGATGACAATCTTCATACAATGATATGACACACCATGCGACAAAGCCCTACCTCTAGATGACAATCTTCATACAATGTTATGACACAACATGCGATAAAAACCTATCTCTAGATGACAATCTTCATACAATGATATGACACACCATGCGATAAAACCCTACCTCTAGATGACAATCTTCATACAATGATATGACACACCATGCGACAAAACCCTACCTCTAGATGACAATCTTCATACAATGATATCACACACCATGCGACAAAACCCTACCTCTAGATGACAATCTTCATGCAATGATATGACACACCATGCGACGGAACCCTACTTCTAGATGACAATCTTCATACAATAATATGACACACCATGTGATAAAAATCTACCTCTAGATGACAATCTTCATACAATGATATACACACCATGCGACAAAACCCTACCTCTAGATGACAATCTTCATACAATGATATGACACACCATGCAATAAAACCCTACCTCTAGATGACAATCTTCATACAATGATATGACACACCATGTGACAAAACCCTATCTCTAGATGACGATCTTCATACAATGATATGACACACCATGCGACAAAACCCTACCTCTAGATGACAATCTTCATACAATGATATGACACACCATGCGATAAACCCTTACCTCTAGATGACAATCTTCATACAATGATATGACACACCATGCAATAAAACCCTACCTCTAGATGACAATCTTCATACAATGTTATGACACAACATGCGATAAAACCCTATCTCTAGATGACAATCTTCATACAATGATATGACACACCATGCGACAAAACCCTACCTCTAGATGACAATCTTCATACAATGATATGACACACCATGCGATAAAACCCTACCTCTAGATGACAATCTTCATACAATGATATGACACACCATGCGACAAAACCCTACCTCTAGATGACAATCTTCATGCAATGATATGACACACCATGCGATAAATCCCTACCTCTAGATGACAATCTTCATACAATGATATGACACACCATGCGACAAAACCCTATCTCTAGATGACAATCTTCATACAATGATATGACACACCATGCGACAAAACCCTACCTCTAGATGACAATCTTCATACAATGATATGACACACCATGCGATAAAACCTTACCTCTAGATGACAATCTTCATACAATGATATGACACACCATGCAACAAAACCCTTCCTCTAGATGACAAACTTCATACAATGATATGACACACCATGTGATAAAACCTTACCTCTAGATGACAATCTTCATACAATGATATAACACACCATGCGACAAAACCCTACCTCTAGATGACCATTTTAATACAATGATATGACACACCATGCGATAAAACCCTACCTCTAGATGACAATCTTCATACCATATGACACACCATGCGACAAAACCCTCCTCTAGATGACAATCTTCATACAATGATATGACACACCATGCGACAAAGCCCTACCTCTAGATGACAATCTTCATACAATGTTATGACACAACATGCGATAAAAACCTATCTCTAGATGACAATCTTCATACAATGATATGACACACCATGCGATAAAACCCTACCTCTAGATGACAATCTTCATACAATGATATGACACACCATGCGACAAAACCCTACCTCTAGATGACAATCTTCATACAATGATATCACACACCATGCGACAAAACCCTACCTCTAGATGACAATCTTCATGCAATGATATGACACACCATGCGATGGAACCCTACTTCTAGATGACAATCTTCATACAATGATATGACACACCATGTGATAAAAATCTACCTCTAGATGACAATCTTCATACAATGATATACACACCATGCGACAAAAACCCTTCCTCCAGATGACAATCTTCATACAACGATATGACACACCATGCGACCAAACCCTACCTCTAGATGACAATCTTCATACAATGATATGACACACCATGCAATAAAACCCTACCTCTAGATGACAATCTTCATACAATGATATGACACACCATGTGACAAAACCCTATCTCTAGATGACGATCTTCATACAATGATATGACACACCATGCGACAAAACCCTACCTCTAGATGACAATCTTCATACAATGATATGACACACCATGCGATAAACCCTTACCTCTAGATGACAATCTTCATACAATGATATGACACACCATGCAATAAAACCCTACCTCTAGATGACAATCTTCATACAATGTTATGACACAACATGCGATAAAACCCTATCTCTAGATGACAATCTTCATACAATGATATGACACACCATGCGACAAAACCCTACCTCTAGATGACAATCTTCATACAATGATATGACACACCATGCGATAAAACCCTACCTCTAGATGACAATCTTCATACAATGATATGACACACCATGCGATAAAACCCTACCTCTAGATGACAATCTTCATACAATGATATGACACACCATGCAATAAAACCCTACCTCTAGATGACAATCTTCATACAATGATATGACACACCATGTGACAAAACCCTATCTCTAGATGACGATCTTCATACAATGATATGACACACCATGCGACAAAACCCTACCTCTAGATGACAATCTTCATACAATGATATGACACACCATGCGATAAACCCTTACCTCTAGATGACAATCTTCATACAATGATATGACACACCATGCAATAAAACCCTACCTCTAGATGACAATCTTCATACAATGTTATGACACAACATGCGATAAAACCCTATCTCTAGATGACAATCTTCATACAATGATATGACACACCATGCGACAAAACCCTACCTCTAGATGACAATCTTCATACAATGATATGACACACCATGCGATAAAACCCTACCTCTAGATGACAATCTTCATACAATGATATGACACACCATGCGATAAATCCCTACCTCTAGATGACAATCTTCATACAATGATATGACACACCATGCGACAAAACCCTATCTCTAGATGACAATCTTCATACAATGATATGACACACCATGCGACAAAACCCTACCTCTAGATGACAATCTTCATACAATGATATGACACACCATGCGATAAAACCTTACCTCTAGATGACAATCTTCATACAATGATATGACACACCATGCAACAAAACCCTTCCTCTAGATGACAAACTTCATACAATGATATGACACACCATGTGATAAAACCTTACCTCTAGATGACAATCTTCATACAATGATATAACACACCATGCGACAAAATCCTACCTCTAGATGACCATTTTAATACAATGATATGACACACCATGCGATAAAACCCTACCTCTAGATGACAATCTTCATACCATATGACACACCATGCGACAAAACCCTCCTCTAGATGACAATCTTCATACAATGATATGACACACCATGCGACAAAACCCTACCTCTAGATGACAATCTTCATACAATGATATGACACACCATGCGATAAAACCCTACCTCTAGATGACAATCTTCATACAATGATATGACACACCATGCGACAAAGCCCTACCTCTAGATGACAATCTTCATACAATGTTATGACACAACATGCGATAAAAACCTATCTCTAGATGACAATCTTCATACAATGATATGACACACCATGCGATAAAACCCTACCCCTAGATGACAATCTTCATACAATGATATGACACACCATGCGACAAAACCCTACCTCTAGATGACAATCTTCATACAATGATATCACACACCATGCGACAAAACCCTACCTCTAGATGACAATCTTCATGCAATGATATGACACACCATGCGACGGAACCCTACCTCTAGATGACAATCTTCATACAATGATATGA
This sequence comes from Bathymodiolus brooksi, assembly GCA_963680875.1. Taxonomy (NCBI): domain Eukaryota; kingdom Metazoa; phylum Mollusca; class Bivalvia; order Mytilida; family Modiolidae; genus Bathymodiolus; species Bathymodiolus brooksi. The sequence continues at coordinate 69,024,610 of OY804586.1, forward strand.
CACACCATGTGATAAAAATCTACCTCTAGATGACAATCTTCATACAATGATATACACACCATGCGACAAAACCCTTCCTCCTGATGACAATCTTCATACAACGATATGACACACCATGCGACCAAACCCTACCTCTAGATGACAATCTTCATACAATGATATGACACACCATGCAATAAAACCCTACCTCTAGATGACAATCTTCATACAATGATATGACACACCATGTGACAAAACCCTATCTCTAGATGACGATCTTCATACAATGATATGACACACCATGCGACAAAACCCTACCTCTAGATGACAATCTTCATACAATGATATGACACACCATGCGATAAACCCTTACCTCTAGATGACAATCTTCATACAATGATATGACACACCATGCGATAAAACCCTACCTCTAGATGACAATCTTCATACAATGTTATGACACAACATGCGATAAAACCCTATCTCTAGATGACAATCTTCATACAATGATATGACACACCATGCGACAAAACCCTACCTCTAGATGACAATCTTCATACAATGATATGACACACCATGCGATAAAACCCTACCTCTAGATGACAATCTTCATACCATATGACACACCATGCGACAAAACCCTCCTCTAGATGACAATCTTCATACAATGATATGACACACCATGCGACAAAACCCTACCTCTAGATGACAATCTTCATACAATGATATGACACACCATGCGATAAAACCCTACCTCTAAATGACAATCTTCATACAATGATATGACACACCATGCGACAAAGCCCTACCTCTAGATGACAATCTTCATACAATGTTATGACACAACATGCGATAAAAACCTATCTCTAGATGACAATCTTCATACAATGATATGACACACCATGCGATAAAACCCTACCCCTAGATGACAATCTTCATACAATGATATGACACACCATGCGACAAAACCCTACCTCTAGATGACAATCTTCATACAATGATATCACACACCATGCGACAAAACCCTACCTCTAGATGACAATCTTCATGCAATGATATGACACACCATGCGACGGAACCCTACCTCTAGATGACAATCTTCATACAATGATATGACACACCATGTGATAAAAATCTACCTCTAGATGACAATCTTCATACAATGATATACACACCATGCGACAAAACCCTTCCTCCTGATGACAATCTTCATACAACGATATGACACACCATGCGACCAAACCCTACCTCTAGATGACAATCTTCATACAATGATATGACACACCATGCAATAAAACCCTACCTCTAGATGACAATCTTCATACAATGATATGACACACCATGTGACAAAACCCTATCTCTAGATGACGATCTTCATACAATGATATGACACACCATGCGATAAAACCCTACCTCTAGATGACAATCTTCATACAATGATATGACACACCATGCGATAAACCCTTACCTCTAGATGACAATCTTCATACAATGATATGACACACCATGCGATAAAACCCTACCTCTAGATGACAATCTTCATACAATGTTATGACACAACATGCGATAAAACCCTATCTCTAGATGACAATCTTCATACAATGATATGACACACCATGCGACAAAACCCTACCTCTAGATGACAATCTTCATACAATGATATGACACACCATGCGATAAAACCCTACCTCTAGATGACAATCTTCATACAATGATATGACACACCATGCGACAAAACCCTACCTCTAGATGACAATCTTCATACAATGATATGACACACCATGCGACAAAACCCTACCTCTAGATGACAATCTTCATGCAATGATATGACATACCATGCGACAGAACCCTACCTCTAGATGACAATCTTCATACAATGATATGACACACCATGTGATAAAACACTACCTCTAGATGACAATCTTCATACAATGATATACACACCATGCGACAAAACCCTTCCTCCAGATGAAAATCTTCATACAATGATATGACACACCATGCGACAAAACCCTACCTCTAGATGACAATCTTCATGTAATGATATGACACATCATGCGATAAAACCCTACCTCTAGATGACAATCTTCATACAATGATATGACACACCATGCGACAAAACCCTACCTCTAGATGACAATCTTCATACAATGATATGACACACCATGCGATAAAACCCTACCTCTAGATGACAATCTTCATACAATGATATGACACACCATGCGACAAAGCCTTACCTCTAGATGACAATCTTCATACAATGTTATGACACAACATGCGATAAAAACCTATCTCTAGATGACAATCTTCATACAATGATATGACACACCATGCGATAAAACCCTACCTCTAGATGACAATCTTCATACAATGATATGACACACCATGCGACAAAACCCTACCTCTAGATGACAATCTTCATACAATGATATCACACACCATGCGACAAAACCCTACCTCTAGATGACAATCTTCATGCAATGATATGACACACCATGCGACGGAACCCTACCTCTAGATGACAATCTTCATACAATGATATGACACACCATGTGATAAAAATCTACCTCTAGATGACAATCTTCATACAATGATATACACACCATGCGACAAAACCCTTCCTCCAGATGACAATCTTCATACAACGATATGACACACCATGCGACCAAACCCTACCTCTAGATGACAATCTTCATACAATGATATGACACACCATGCAATAAAACCCTACCTCTAGATGACAATCTTCATACAATGATATGACACACCATGTGACAAAACCCTATCTCTAGATGACGATCTTCATACAATGATATGACACACCATGTGACAAAACCCTACCTCTAGATGACAATCTTCATACAATGATATGACACACCATGCGATAAACCCTTACCTCTAGATGACAATCTTCATACAATGATATGACACACCATGCGATAAAACCCTACCTCTAGATGACAATCTTCATACAATGTTATGACACAACATGCGATAAAACCCTATCTCTAGATGACAATCTTCATACAATGATATGACACACCATGCGACAAAACCCTACCTCTAGATGACAATCTTCATACAATGATATGACACACCATGCGATAAACCCTTACCTCTAGATGACAATCTTCATACAATGATATGACACACCATGCGATAAAACCCTACCTCTAGATGACAATCTTCATACAATGATATGACACACCATGCGACAAAACCCTACCTCTAGATGACAATCTTCATGCAATGATATGACATACCATGCGACAGAACCCTACCTCTAGATGACAATCTTCATACAATGATATGACACACCATGTGATAAAACACTACCTCTAGATGACAATCTTCATACAATGATATACACACCATGCAACAAAACCCTTCCTCCAGATGAAAATCTTCATACAATGATATGACACACCATGCGACAAAACCCTACCTCTAGATGACAATCTTCATGTAATGATATGACACATCATGCGATAAAACCCTACCTCTAGATGACAATCTTCATACAATGATATGACACACCATGCGACAAAACCCTATCTCTAGATGACAATCTTCATACAATGATATGACACACCATGCGACAAAACCCTACCTCTAGATGACAATCTTCATACAATGATATGACACACCATGCGATAAAACCTTACCTCTAGATGACAATCTTCATACAATGATATGACACACCATGCGACAAAACCCTACCTCTAGATGACAATCTTCATACAATGATATGACACACCATGCGATAAAACCTTACCTCTAGATGACAATCTTCATACAATGATATAACACACCATGCGACAAAACCCTACCTCTAGATGACCATTTTAATACAATGATATGACACACCATGCGATAAAACCCTACCTCTAGATGACAATCTTCATACAATGATATGACACACCATGCGACAAAACCCTCCTCTAGATGACAATCTTCATACAATGACATGACACACCATGCGACAAAACCCTACCTCTAGATGACAATCTTCATACAATGATATGACACACAATGCGACAAAACCCTACCTCTAGATGACAATCTTCATGCAATGATATGACACACCATGCGACAAAACCCTACCTCTAAATGACAATCTTCATACAATGATATGACACACCATGTGATAAAACACTACCTCTAGATGACAATCTTCATACAATGATATACACACCATACGACAAAACCCTTCCTCTAGATGACAATTTTCATACAACGATATGACACACCATGCGACAAAACCCTACCTCTAGATGACAATCTTCATACAATGATATGACACACCATGCGATAAAACCCTACCTCTAGATGACAATCTTCATACAATGATATGACACACCATGCGACAAAACCCTATCTCTAGATGAAAATCTTCATACAATGATATGACACACCATGCGACAAAACCCTACCTCTAGATGACAATCTTCATACAATGATATGACACACCATGCGATAAACCCTTACCTATAGATGACAATCTTCATACAATGATATGACACACCATGTGATAAAACACTACCTCTAGATGACAATCTTCATACAATGATATACACACCATGCGACAAAACCCTTCCTCCAGATGAGAATCTTCATACAACGATATGACACACCATGCGACCAAACCCTACCTCTAGATGACAATCTTCATACAATGATATGACACACCATGCGATAAAACCCTACCTCTAGATGACAATCTTCATACAATGATATGACACACCATGCGACAAAACCCTATCTCTAGATGACAATCTTCATACAATGATATGACACACCATGCGACAAAACCCTACCTCTAGATGACAATCTTCATACAATGATATGACACACCATGCTATAAACCCTTACCTCTAGATGACAGTCTTCATACTATGATATGACACACCATGCGATAAAACCCTACCTCTAGATGACAATCTTCATACAATGTTATGACACAACATGCGATAAAACCCTATATCTAGATGACAATCTTCATACAATGATATGACACACCATGCGACAAAACCCTACCTCTAGATGACAATCTTCATACAATGATATGACACACCATGCGATAAAACCCTACCTCTAGATGACAATCTTCATAAAATGATATGACACACCATGTGACAAAACCCTACCTCTAGATGACAATCTTCATACAATGATATGACACACCATGCGACAAAACCCTACCTCTAGATGACAATCTTCATGCTACGATATGACACACCATGCGACAGAATCCTACCTCTAGATGACAATCGTCATACAATGATATGACACACCATGTGATAAAACACTACCTCTAGATGACAATCTTCATACAATGATATACACACCATGCGACAAAACCCTTCCTCCAGATGAAAATCTTCATACAATGATATGACACACCATGCGACAAAACCCTACCTCTAGATGACAATCTTCATGTAATGATATGACACACCATGCGATAAAACCCTACCTCTAGATGACAATCTTCATACAATGATATGACACAACATGCGACAAAACCCTATCTCTAGATGACAATCTTCATACAATGATATGACACACCATGCGACAAAACCCTACCTCTAGATGACAATCTTCATACAATGATATGACACACCATGCGATAAAACCTTACCTCTAGATGACAATCTTCATACAATGATATGACACACCATGCGACAAAACCCTACCTCTAGATGACAATCTTCATACAATGATATGACACACCATGCGATAAAACCTTACCTCTAGATGACAATCTTCATACAATGATATAACACACCATGCGACAAAACCCTACCTCTAGATGACCATTTTAATACAATGATATGACACACCATGCGATAAAACCCTACCTCTAGATGACAATCTTCATACAATGATATGATACACCATGCGACAAAACCCTCCTCTAGATGACAATCTTCATACAATGATATGACACACCATGCGACAAAACCCTACCTCTAGATGACAATCTTCATACAATGATATGACACACCATGCGATAAAACCCTACCTCTAGATGACAATCTTCATACAATGATATGACACACCATGCGACAAAGCCCTACCTCTAGATGACAATCTTCATACAATGATATGACACACCATGCGACAAAACCCTACCTCTAGATGACAATCTTCATACAATGATATGACACACCATGCGACAAAACCCTACCTCTAGATGACAATCTTCATGCAATGATATGACACACCATGCGACAGAACCCTTCCTCTAGATGACAATCTTTATACTATGATATGACACACCATGTGATAAAACACTACCTCTAGATGACAATCTTCATACAATGATATACACACCATACGACAAAACCCTTCCTCCAGATGACAATCTTCATACAACGATATGACACACCATGCGACAAAACCCTACCTCTAGATGACAATCTTCATACAATGATATGACACACCATGCGATAAAACCCTACCTCTAGATGACAATCTTCATACAATGATATGACACACCATGCGACAAAACCCTATCTCTAGATGACAATCTTCATACAATGATATGACACACCATGCGACAAAACCCTACCTCTAGATGACAATCTTCATGCAATGATATGACACACCATGCGACAGAACCCTACCTCTAGATGACAATCATCATACAATGATATGACACACCATGTGATAAAACACTACCTCTAGATGACAATCTTCATACAATGATATACACACCATGCGACAAAACCCTTCCTCCAGATGAAAATCTTCATACAATGATATGACACACCATGCGACAAAACCCTACCTCCAGATGACAATCTTCATGTAATGATATGACACACCATGCGATAAAACCCTTCCTCTAGATGACAATCTTCATACAATGATATGACACACCATGCGACAAAACCCTATCTCTAGATGACAATCTTCATACAATGATATGACACACCATGCAACAAAACCCTACCTCTAGATGACAATCTTCATACAATGATATGACACACCATGCGATAAAACCTTACCTCTAGATGACAATCTTCATACAATGATATGACACACCATGCGACAAAACCCTACCTCTAGATGACAATCTTCATACAATGATATGACATACCATGCGATAAAACCTTACCTCTAGATGACAATCTTCATACAATGATATAACACACCATGCGACAAAACCCTACCTCTAGATGACCATTTTAATACAATGATATGACACACCATGCGATAAAACCCTACCTCTAGATGACAATCTTCATACAATGATATGACACACCATGCGACAAAACCCTCCTCTAGATGACAATCTTCATACAATGATATGACACACCATGCGACAAAACCCTACCTCTAGATGACAATCTTCATACAATGATATGACACACCATGCGATAAAACCCTACCTCTAGATGACAATCTTCATACAATGATATGACACACCATGCAACAAAGCCCTACCTCTAGATGACAATCTTCATACAATGATATGACACACCATGCGACAAAACCCTACCTCTAGATGACAATCTTCATACAATGATATGACACACCATGCGACAAAACCCTACCTCTAGATGACAATCTTCATGCAATGATATGACACACCATGCAACAGAACCCTACTTCTAGATGACAATCTTCATACAATGATATGACACACCATGTGATAAAACACTACCTCTAGATGACAATCTTCATACAATGATATACACACCATACGACAAAACCCTTCCTCCAGATGACAATCTTCATACAACGATATGACACACCATGCGACAAAACCCTACCTCTAGATGACAATCTTCATACAATGATATACACACCATACGACAAATCCCTTCCTCCAGATGACAATCTTCATACAACGATATGACACACCATGCGACAAAACCCTACCTCTAGATGACAATCTTCATACAATGATATGACACACCATGCGATAAAACCCTACCTCTAGATGACAATCTTCATACAATGATATGACACACCATGCGACAAAACCCTATCTCTAGATGACAATCTTCATACAATGATATGACACACCATGCGACAAAACCCTACCTCTAGATGACAATCTTCATGCAATGATATGACACACCATGCGACAGAACCCTACCTCTAGATGACAATCGTCATACAATGATATGACACACCATGTGATAAAACACTACCTCTAGATGACAATCTTCATACAATGATATACACACCATGCGACAAAACCCTTCCTCCAGATGAAAATCTTCATACAATGATATGACACACCATGCGACAAAACCCTACCTCCAGATGACAATCTTCATGTAATGATATGACACACCATGCGATAAAACCCTTCCTCTAGATGACAATCTTCATACAATGATATGACACACCATGCGACAAAACCCTATCTCTAGATGACAATCTTCATACAATGATATGACACACCATGCAACAAAACCCTACCTCTAGATGACAATCTTCATACAATGATATGACACACCATGCGATAAAACCTTACCTCTAGATGACAATCTTCATACAATGATATGACACACCATGCGACAAAACCCTACCTCTAGATGACAATCTTCATACAATGATATGACATACCATGCGATAAAACCTTACCTCTAGATGACAATCTTCATGCAATGATATGACACACCATGCGACAGAACCCTTCCTCTAGATGACAATCTTCATACAATGATATGACACACCATGTGATAAAACACTACCTCTAGATGACAATCTTCATACAATGATATACACACCATACGACAAAACCCTTCCTCCAGATGACAATCTTCATACAACGATATGACACACCATGCGACAAAACCCTACCTCTAGATGACAATCTTCATACAATGATATGACACACCATGCGATAAAACCCTACCTCTAGATGACAATCTTCATACAATGATATGACACACCATGCGACAAAGCCCTACCTCTAGATGACAATCTTCATACAATGATATGACACACCATGCGACAAAACCCTACCTCTAGATGACAATCTTCATACAATGATATGACACACCATGCGACAAAACCCTACCTCTAGATGACAATCTTCATGCAATGATATGACACACCATGCAACAGAACCCTACTTCTAGATGACAATCTTCATACAATGATATGACACACCATGTGATAAAACACTACCTCTAGATGACAATCTTCATACAATGATATACACACCATACGACAAAACCCTTCCTCCAGATGACAATCTTCATACAACGATATGACACACCATGCGACAAAACCCTACCTCTAGATGACAATCTTCATACAATGATATGACACACCATGCGATAAAACCCTACCTCTAGATGACAATCTTCATACAATGATATGACACACCATGCGACAAAACCCTATCTCTAGATGACAATCTTCATACAATGATATGACACACCATGCGACAAAACCCTACCTCTAGATGACAATCTTCATACAATGATATGACACACCATGCGATAAACCCTCACCTCTAGATGACAATCTTCATACAATGATATCACACACCATGCGATAAAACCCTACCTCTAGATGACAATCTTCATACAATGATATGACACACCATGCGAAAAACCCTACCTCTAGAAAACAATCTTCATACAATGATATTACACACCATGCGACAAACCTCTACCTCTAGATGACAATCTTCATACAATGATATGACACACCATGTGATAAAACCCTACCTCTAGATGACAATCTTCATACAATGATATACACACCATGCGACAAAACCCTACCTCTAGATGTCAATCTTCATACAATGATATGACACACCATGCGATAAAACACTACCTCTAGATGACAATCTTCATACAATGATATACACACCATACGACAAAACCCTTCCTCCAGATGACAATCTTCATACAACGATATGACACACCATGCGACAAAACCCTACCTCTAGATGACAATCTTCATACAATGATATGACACACCATGCGATAAAACCCTACCTCTAGATGACAATCTTCATACAATGATATGACACACCATGCGACAAAGCCCTACCTCTAGATGACAATCTTCATACAATGATATGACACACCATGCGACAAAACCCTACCTCTAGATGACAATCTTCATACAATGATATGACACACCATGCGACAAAACCCTACCTCTAGATGACAATCTTCATGCAATGATATGACACACCATGCGACAGAACCCTTCCTCTAGATGACAATCTTCATACAATGATATGACACACCATGTGATAAAACACTACCTCTAGATGACAATCTTCATACAATGATATACACACCATACGACAAAACCCTTCCTCCAGATGACAATCTTCATACAACGATATGACACACCATGCGACAAAACCCTACCTCTAGATGACAATCTTCATACAATGATATGACACACCATGCGATAAAACCCTACCTCTAGATGACAATCTTCATACAATGATATGACACACCATGCGACAAAACCCTACCTCTAGATGACAATCTTCATGCAATGATATGACACACCATGCGACAAAACCCTACCTCTAGATGACAATCTTCATACAATGATATGACACACCATGTGATAAAACCCTACCTCTAGATGACAATCTTCATACAATGATATGACACACCATGTGATAAAACCCTACCTCTAGATGACAATCTTCATACAATGTTATACACACCATGCGACAAAACCTTACCTCTAGATGACAATCTTCATACAATGATATGACACACCATGCGACAAAACCCTACCTCTAGATGACAATCTTCATACAATGATATGACACACCATGCGACAAAACCCTACCTCTAGATGACAATCTTCATACAATGATATGACACACCATACGATAAAACCCTACCTCTAGATGACAATCTTCATACAATGATATGACAGACCATGCGACAAAACCCTACCTCTAGATGACAATCTTCATACAATGATATGACACACCATGCGATAAAACCCTACCTCTAGATGTCAATCTTCATACAATGATATGACACACCATGCGACAAAACCCTACCTCTAGATGACAATCTTCATACAATGACATGACACACCATGAGACAAAACCCTACCTCTAGATGACAATCTTCATGCAATGATATGACACACCATGCGACAAATAGCTAAGAAAAAAAAAGTTTTTTTTCGCTCAGACCCGACCTCTAGAGATGACACACAATGCGACAAATAGTTAAGGAAAATCTGGTACGTTCAAATTCAAAACAAGATAGAAAGTCAAATAATTTTAAAATATTTCCAGCTAGAAAACCTTTTTCTTCATCGCACAAAAACCTACCTCCAGATAAGACTCTTCCTACCACAACAAGAAGACACACACAATGCGACAAATAGTTATGGTAAATTAAGTTTTTTTTCGCACATAGCCTACATCTAGATAAACATACTTCTAGATAAACCTACCTCTAGATAAACCTACTTGTAGATAAACCTACCTCTAGATAATCCTACTTCTAGATAAACCTACCTATAGATAAGCCTACCTCTAGATGAACCTGCCTCTAGATAAACTTACCACTAGATAAACATACTTCTAGATAAACCTACCTGTAGATAAACCTGCCTCTAGATAAACTTACCACTAGATAAACATACTTCTAGATAAACATACCTCTAGATAAACCTACTACTAGATAAACCTACCACTAGATAAACATACTTCTAGATAAACATACCTCTAGATAAACCTGCCTCTAGATAAACCTACTACTAGATAAACATACTTCTAGATAAACATACCTCTAGATAAACCTGCCTCTAGATAAACCTACTACTAGATAAACATACTTCTAGATAAACATACCTCTAGATAAACCTGCCTCTAGATAAACCTACTACTAGATAAACCTACTCCTAGATAAACATACTTCTAGATAAACCTGCCTCTAGATAAACCTACTACTAGATAAACATACTTCTAGATAAACATACCTCTAGATAAACCTGCCTCTAGATAAACCTACTACTAGATAAACATACTTCTAGATAAACATACCTCTAGATAAACCTGCCTCTAGATAAACCTACTACTAGATAAACCTACTCCTAGATAAACATACTTCTAGATAAACCTACCTGTAGATAAACCTGCCTCTAGATAAACCTACTACTAGATAAACATACTTCTAGATAAACCTAACTGTAGATAAACCTGCCTCTAGATAAACCTACCACTAGGTAATACTGTTCCTATCACAACAAGAAGACGCACATAATACGACAAATAGCTAAAGAAAATTAAGGATTTTTTTCGCACAAAGCTAATTTTTAGAGATAACACACAATGCGACAAATAGTTAAAGAAAAGTCAATTGTTTCCACATAAAACATACCTCTAAATAAACCTACCTCTAGATAAACCTACTTGTAGATAAACCTACCTCTAGATAAACATACTTCTAGATAAGACTATTCCTATCACAACAAGAAGACACACACAATACGATAAATAGTTCTATCCATCTCATGTAGTTTCTCAACATAAATCTTATGTTCTATAAATACTCAGAATCTTGTTTTATATTTTTACTCCTGACGCATTTCTTTCATCAATAATAAAGTTTCCACACGCTCCTTTCTTTCTTTCTTTTTTAATCTAATTGTCATAGAGTAATCTATATTCAAAGAAATTACTTTGATAGGAAAAATATTTTAGGTAAATTAAGTTTTTTTTTCGCACAAAACCGACCCCTAGATGACACATAATGCGACAAATAGCTAAGGAAATTAAGTTCTTTTTTCATACAGAACCTACCCCTAGATGACACATAATGCGACAAATAGGTAAGGAAATTTAAGGCTTTCTTTCGTACAGAGCCTATCTCAAATCAAATAAGTCTAAAATCTTTCGAGCTAGAAAACGTCTTTTTTCGCACAAAACTACCTCTAGATAAACATACTTCTAGATAAACCTACCTCTAGATAAGACTGTTCCTACCACAACAAGAAGACACACTATACGACAAATAGTTCTATCCATCTCATGTAGTTTCTCAACGCAAATCTTATGTTCTATAAATACTCAGAATCTTGTTTTATACTTTTACTCCTGGCGCATTTCTTTCATCAATAATAAAGTTTCCACACGCTCCTTTCTTTCTTTCTTTTTTATCTAATTGTCATAGAGTAATGTATATTCCAAGAAATTACTTTTATATAAAACCAATTAACTTAATGGTATTAGTTGTACATTAACACAATATACTTTAGTTAGCTGGATTACCGTTCTCACGTGGGATGTTAGCTACACGGTACAATTCAATAGAGTTGATACGTGCTGTGCACTTCAGTTCCGGTTTTGCGCTCTCCTTAGACAAAACCCAATTGTAAATTACTGTATTAGCCGACTGATACTGATATTTTCGTATTTTGTAATTTTGAATTATTTCTTTGATTCTGGTATTTAATCAATTTACATAAACATAGACTGAAAAAAAGATAAAAGCCGCAAATAGCGTGCGATGTAATGCGGAAAAAAACATGTTTTCCTTAAATCTAAAATTACTTTGCATTGCTATGGTAATTTTTAAAACAGGTCCAAAATGCAGCTTTTTTAGATTTCTAAAATACCTTTAAAATATATTAATTTGACAAAACACAGAACAATTATAATTATACGTCTCTGTAAATTTATAATCTATATTTAGTCATTCGTTTGTGTTTAACTTGTGGTACACGTTTTTAATTTAGCAGAAAACGCATATTGCTTCAACAAATAATGAAATCCCATAGTTATCCCTTCTTATACTTTCTTTTCATAATTGTCCTCATCATGAACACAGAACAAAGCTAAAATAATGTTGACTTTGCATTAAACAACAATCGATTAATCAATCGTTTTCCCGCATTTTCTAGTATTGTTAGTAGAGTATTAGCACTGTCGTGTACCCGATAAGGAATGGTCATTTCAAGATGGCGGATTGTAAATCATCAAAAAGGTAGGTGTGAAGATTTTGACTATTCTCGTTCTTTATAGGTTATCTCAGTGTCTATGAGTTACACGTTTAGATAGGACAGTCTTTTTTCTACTTCACCATTAAGTCAGTAAAGCTTGATCCTTTTGTTTTTATCGTAAACTGCCTTCGGTAGTTGATCAATGCAGCGACAAAGATATCGAGGCGTAGAATCCAATTTAGTTCACCAATTCCTACCGCCTAGTGACTTTTTATATTAATATGTTGATGCCAAAATTATTCAAACATGTGAATTGTCCAGCAATTTTTTTTTCAGCCTTTGACAAGCCTTGTATCCCTCTTAAAACGTCTATGAAAAGTTTGTTTATGTCACGGAATGGTCACGACAAAAACATGACAAAAATGTATAGGAATGGTCTCATGTTTTGAGTGAAGGAATGGACTTTCAAGCCAAGGAATGGTCTTTTTTGTCGTGTTACTCTTGAGACATTTAAACAACACAGAGGTACTCAAACATTGTTCTACAAAACCATTATATAAATTGTATTGGACCCTATTCGATTTATGAAAAGAAAGTTTAAATAGTGATGGTCATCGATTCCACTAATATTAACAAAACAACCAATCATATCTCGTCTTAAATGAACTCACTGTAGACAAAGAGACCACGACATGTGACGATGGAAATCCAGGTCCTGGCTTGAGACAGACACAACAATGTGGCGGAGTTAGATCGGCTTATTGAAGTATCACGCTTCTCCTTGCACGTTAAATAGATTTACGAACAAGAGTATTAAAACAAGGTACATTAAACCCACAGCAAATCGCTGACTTATGTTTGCCATTAACACATTCTTCATACTTTTGCATTGAAATAGAACTCGCTGTCCGAGTTTTACATTCCTCTGTCATTTCTTTTAAATTTATAAATACTGTTCAACTGGTTCTCGTCCTGACGAAAAGTTTGAAGATACAGCACGGCTAATCAGGATCCGTAAATAGAAGAACAGACATTGCAATGGCCTAAAGAAATAAGATAAAAGGACAAACAACTATCTACAAAACATTACACAGAAAACTAACGATCGAGCAACACGAACCCCAATATAAACCGGAGGTGAACTCAGGTGCTCCGGAAGGGTAAGCAATTCCTGCTCCATATGTGGCATCCGCTTAAATATTTGCCACTGGACGTTGTAGCAACCAACGATCATCTAAAATACCGATCACATTCGTAAGACTCAGTTATAATCAAGAGCAGAAATTGTATTCACGAGAATATACCGGAAGGTGTCCCGTTGCCATGATCGTGGTTGGATTGTGTATAGTTATATTGAATTCAAGTTTTTTGTTTTTCTTCTTCTTGTGTGACCAGTTTCTCTGGATTGGCCATTTTTGATTGTCCCTTCAGAGACGTGTAAAAAGTATTCGGTCACTGTAAATTTTTACTATATATGTCAAAACGTTATTCCAAAGTCAATTCTTGTTCGTTTTTTGGTTTTGTAACAACAAAAACAAGACCTATGTAGGTTTCTCTGATTATTTTTAATATTTTTTGAAGCACAACTTTTAAATATTCATGATTTAAACACAAACTTCAATTATTTGTTTTCAAAAGTATGATCACTTTATTGTGTTTTTGACGTTCAAAATTCAGCTTTGTGTTTTTAAAACTCGTGAACTCTTACATTATAGCGAGCACAGAGAGCTTTACAGCAAAATGGGCATGCAACACACAGTTGGGTCTGCCTAATGCTGAGATCGAAATCCTTTCGTCGGAAGTTGATAAAAGTTGGCGTGTAATATATTACAACAGTCAAAGTCGATAGATGGTTGTCTCAAGTATTTTTTCCGGATTTTTTTTCTATGTCAACAATAAAAAGCTTTATATTCTGTGATATTCAACTTTCACTCAAATATATACACACTGGCCAGACAGAAATGCTGTGCTCGCATCTAGGCAATGCCTACTCCATATTAAATTTATGCTGAAATTACAGTGTAAGACTACATTTTGGTCAAACCAAAGGCTATGCAATTGGTATTTGCTGCTTCCCCAGGCAGCTCTAAAGAGGAAGACCAAAGACTGGTTGCCTCGGAATCAGAATAAAGTGTCCGAATGGAGCGACATATCTACCCGCGGACTGTTGTTGCAGTGAGCTAGTATTATAAAATTCCAACTTAGCGGACATCGTCATCACTTCCGAGAGGCATTGAATGTAACTTGTTCTCGCCATGATAGAGCTACAAAATTGCTCATTTGGTTTAAAGCAACCACTCACTCACATACCTACTTTGTGTCAGGAGGATTAAATATATTATGTATAAGATATTTGTATTTATGGCTAACAAATTTGTCTCATTCTACGGAGATTCTATTTGATTTTGGAACTGTTCCAACACTATACAGGGTGCCCACTGAGTTTTGAAACTGGGGGTACAATGAGGTACAATTGCTGTTTTTTCCTTAACTTTGTACCCCTGCATATATAAAGTCCTTACAATTGTGGGGGTACAGGGCCTATTTTGGGGGTAAAAAACCCTCCGCAGAGGGTAAATGGGCATGCTGACTATAGTATTTTTTATTATTCATTTTATTAAAAGTCTCTGATAAATGTTCTGTCGTTCTATTTTTCCTTCTGAAGTATATGAACCAAACCGTCCTGTTTCGTTGCCACTAACGCCGATACAAGAATGTCAGATGGTATGGCTCGTTTCCGTATTAACGTTAACAGATGACGATTGGCATCACGCTTGTCTTTAGTATTTAATTGATGTAGTTCATCTAAATCCTGGCTTGTGATTTGATCGTGTTGATAGAGATGGTCACAAAGGTCACGTATCTCAAGGTCATTTACGAATCGAACGAAATTGTGTTGAATAACAGTGCGTATCCGAGCTGATTCAGATTTTGAATTATCTGGTATAGTCGGGCTTTCCTGATTTTCTCTAGCTTGTAGAGCCAATATTTCTGGCTGATCCATACTCTCCATTAACCGTTTATTTTCAAGCTTTAGAATCTCACATTTTGCTATCGACTTCGATAACGCTGTCTTCAATTCAGCATTTTCATTAGTTAATATAGCATTTTGTTTTTCAATATCATTTTGACTGAGTGTTGGTATAACGTTAACGTTGTTCTCGTCGTCATAGTTACAATTTTCGCATAAATCTACATCGGGGTTTTTGGTATTTTTTTCTACCGGAATATTAAGAAGTTTTACTTGTGGGAATTCGTTCGTGAGGAAATTGTAGTCTCTAGTAGATAATGTACCACGTTCTCCGCTGCATTGTGGCATATCAATGTTCAATCTATTATTATTATCAGAAACTTTTGGGGATTCGTCCGTGAGGAAATTGTAGTTTCTAGTAGATAATGTACCACCTTCTCCGCTGCATTGTGGCATATCAGTGTTCAATCTATTATCATTATCAGAAACTTTGAAATCATCGTCTTTCTGATCATACGTTACATTGTCACGTGGTAACGTAGATAAATCCTGAACTATTCCGTTATGTAAACAAGGCATTGTATTGGTATTGTCTTCTATACCTTGTAATTGAGTTTTGCTCCCATCCGTATTTTCAATTTCCTTGACTTTAGTCTCATCATAATTCGTATCCAAGCTGGTACACATTTTCAGGTTGGTTTCTGTTAGATTATTTGTCTCAAATAAAGACGTCTCCTGCATATTAAGAAAACCATCTGAACCGTTGGGTTCCTTAATATTGGAGACATCGTAGACCGATAGATAGTCGTAATCCGGATATTTTGATACATCCACTAATTTCGCTCTAGCACGGAATAATTCAAGAACGCAAAGTACTCCGTTTTCCTGATTAAACTCCGGAATAGAAAAACTACCATTTGCACCTGTTTGTGCCGCGTATACGAACTGTCCCGAACCAGACACACCCAGTTGTAATTTCCCCACACATTTGTTTCTTTCGAGAATGTAAACCGGTTCCCATTGCATAGAACGAGTATCCTCACTCACTTTAAATAAAGCTGGGTGCGATTGTTTTAAAGATGGCGAGGTACACGTGTTTTGCAGAAAACCAAACTTGAGGTAATATATGCTTGGTAAACAACATGATTTAACTTTAACTAGATCTTTGACAGGCTCTATCAGTATATTAACTACTTCTCCACGATAAATTGGTCTTTTGATGTAGCATGACGCTGCGGGGTTCTCACATATAAGGGACGCCTGTGTATCATTTTTGGAAAGTTTGATGTTTGCTCCTCGATGTTGTGCAAACTTTGCATTTGGTGACTCTGCAATACAATGAAATAATTTAATTTGATATGAAAACTGCAGTCTGATTGGTTAATCCGCGTGGAGTAACATTGGTCATACTTTATAATCTTGGTTAGTATTGTGACGTCGGTAATATATGCATACATCAATAGCAAATTCAAATATTAAATGAGGTCACCCCCGGTTTTTAGTGGGGTTCGTGTTACGCGAACTTTAGTTTGCTTTGTTGATCTTGGTTTTGTCCTTCTGTCTTTTGTCCATTATGTTGTCTGTCCTTCTGTCTTTTGGCCATTATGTTGTCTGTCCTTCTGTCTTTTGGCCATTATGTTGTCTGTCCTTCTGTCTTTTGTCCATTGTGTTGTCTGTCCTTCTGTCTTTTGTCCATTATGTTGTCTGTCCTTTTGTCTTTTGGCCATTATGTTGTCTGTCCTTCTGTCTTTTGGCCATTATGTTGTCTGTCCTTCTGTCTTTTGTCCATTATGTTGTCTGTCCTTCTGTCTTTTGGCCATTATGTTGTCTGTCCTTCTGTCTTTTGGCCATTATGTTGTCTGTCCTTCTGTCTTTTGGCCATTATGTTGTCTGTCCTTCTGTCTTTTGTCCATTATGTTGTCTGTCCTTCTGTCTTTTGTCCATTATGTTGTCTGTCCTTCTGTCTTTTGTCCATTATGTTGTCTGTCCTTCTGTCTTTTGTCCATTATGTTGTCTGTCCTTCTGTCTTTTGGCCATTGTGTTGTCTGTCCTTCTGTCTTTTGTCCATTGTGTTTTCTGTTCTTCTGTCTTTTGGCCATTATGTTGTCTGTCCTTCTGTCTTTTGGCCATTGTGTTGTCTGTCCTTCTGTCTTTTGACCATTGTGTTGTCTGTTCTTCTGTCTTTTGGCCATTATGTTGTCTGTCCTTCTGTCTTTTGGCCATTGTGTTGTCTGTTCTTCTGTCTTTTGGCCATTGTGTTGTCTGTTCTTCTGTCTTTTGTCCATTATGTTTTCCGCCCATCTTCGATTTACGGATTCTGATTACCCCTTTGGTATCTTCAAACTTTTCTTGTCCCGGTGTAGCTGAAAATGTTGAATGTGGCGCTAAACACCATTAAACCACCCAACCCACCATAAAGTGTGAAGATTAAACAGGGTCTTATATTTTGTCTTATTTACGCTCCGTGTTTTCACCTAGAACTCTGACTGCCTTAACAAATAAACTTGGTCACCATGATAAAACAAAACTGCAAGCATGTTTGAGTTTGTTCCAAGCCAGTACCTGGATCTCCGTCGGCATATGTCATTGTTGTTGTTGTGTTCAATCTCCGTCTCCGTCAAGACGTTTACCGCCCGGACTTGATTATGAGTAATACGGAGAAACGGGAACTGCTCTCCCTTCGCGAGCAACTGGATTCACCTTCAGTGTTTTTGGTGGGGTCACTGCTCACCCTTGGGAACTATTGGGTCCATCCCCCTGGTTTTTGTGAGTCAATGTTGTTTATCTTTTAAGTTTTCTCTGTTTTGTTTTGTTTTGTTTGTCTTCGTCGTGTCTTGTGCTCGGTGTTGTCTGTGTCTCTGGATTGTTCATTCTTGATTGCCCCTTCGGGTTTCTCTAACGCTTGTAAACAAACTATAATCTTACCTAGACAAATAGAGGCCGACCCAAACTGTATGTAAGCAACAAACCAAACGTCTCCTTTCCCCTACTCCAAAACGTTCGCTTCTTTTATTATCACTGTCCAAAACAAGATGACGCCTATCACTTGATAGTCGCATTGACACTTTGAACGTTGATTTATGTACAGTGACTTTCGCGTAGAACTCTGACTGCCACAACCAATAAACCTAGTCGCCATGATAAAACAAAATTGCGAGCAGATTTGTGTCTGTCCCAATCCAGTAAATGGATCTCCATCGGTATATGCCATGGTTGTTGTTGCGTTCAATCCTCCATCACCGTCAAGACTTTTACCGAATTTGTCTTATAAGAAACAAGAACTATTCACCCTTCGCGAGAAACTGGGTTCACTTCCGGTTTTTTCTGGGGTTTTTTTTTGTTTTGTGGGGTCACTGCTTACCCTTTTGAGCAGCTGGGTCCATCCCTCGTTTTTTTTATGGTTCATGTTGTTCATCTTTTTAGTTTTCTCTATTGCATTTTTGTTTTGTTTTGTCATTGCTGTGTCTTCTGTTCGATGTTGCCTGTGTTTCTGGATTGTTCATTCTTGATTGCCCCTTCGGGTTTCTCTAACGCTGGTTTATAAAGTATAATCTTACCTAGATAAATAGAGGCCGATCCAAACTGTATGTAAACAACAAGCCAAGTGTGTCCTTTCCCGGCAACAAAACGTTCGCTTCTTTTATTATCACTGTCAAGAACAAGATGTCGGCCGTCACTTGACAGTCGCATTGACACTTCGAACGTTGATTTGTGTACTCTGACGTCACACGTACTCTTGATCTGGCTTAAGACCTCCCTAATGTGTAATTTGTTTGGATTCTTTTCCAGGTAACCAATGACAACATGACTTGATCCGTATATTCGTATGCGTAAAGGATCTTTTCCAACTGGACCTTCGGAGAAGCATAGTCCACCAGAATAGCTAGTTCTCCATTCAGCCTCTAGGCTTGTCGTAAGAAATATATTTTCCCCGTGATCACTGGAAAAACGTAGCGCCATCTAAGCCAAAAAAATATTATTCTATGTTAAGAATGTATTGATAAGAAACAAAATTAAATTGAATAAAACCATAATATTTACAGTCAGTTGCTACTAAAGATCTACACATTTTAAAGGTTGACTCCAGATCCGACTCAATGTTATCGTTAATTAGGACATTTCTCTTAAGATAGAGGAGGCCGTCGTGGTCGTGATCGAATGGTTGTTTGATTTACAACTATCTATCCAATCAGTGCCTATCACCTATAACGTTGTGAGTTCGAATCTCCCTCGGGTAAGATGTGCTCGATAAAACATTATGTGATAAAGTATGTGATAAAGTTTGTCAGTGACCGAGGAAGGTCGGTGGTTTTCTCTGGTTTCCTCTACCTATAAAATTGACCGGCAATACGGCGTGGGTTCGCGCCCAGCTTTGTAAATTACAAAAAGGGTGCACTCGACTCGCAGTCGCAAGTGATAAAGTTTACCAGTTGCTTGCCCAGGGTCGGTGGTTCTCTCCAGGTACTCCGGCTTCTTCCACCACTAAAACTGGTCGACATGATATAGCTGAAATATTGTTGAAAGTGGCGTTAAACACCATAACCGCAACCCTAACCCTTAGATTGATCTCACTGAGTTATATTGCCAGTATCAACGAATTGACCTTGATACTGACAACTAACGTTACTAGTGTGTTGTCAAACACACTATGCCGTTACCAATAGAATTAATAACGGCATTTTATAATCATAATCCACAGGTTTCCTCATTCATGACTTATCATCGGGTTTGTAACAAGCGTAATACAACGGGTGCCACATGTGGATTAGAAACTGTTTACCCTTCCGGAGAACATTAGTTCCCTCCTGGCTTTTAGTGGGGTTCGTGTTGTTCGATTTTTAGTATGCTATGTAATGTTTTTAGATTGTTGTTTGTTCGTTTGTCTTTTCTCTTTTGCCCATTGTGTTGTCTGTCCTTCTTCGATTTACAGCTTCTGATTACCCCTTTGGTGTCTTCAAACCGTTTTTCTTAAGTCTTGTATCAGGTTGATTTGATTTGATTTTTGGTGTTTTAACGCCACTTTCAGCAATATTTCAGCTATATCATGTCGACCAGTTTTAGTGGTGGAGGAAGCCGGAGTACCCGGAGAGGACCACCGACCCTGGGCAAACAACTGATAAACTGTATCACTTGCGACTGCGAGTTGAGTGCACCCTTTTGTAATTTACAAAGTTGGGCGCGAACCCATGCCGTATTGGTGATAGGCTTGTATGAGCTGTTAGATCCAACGACCTAATTCATTGAGCCACCCGGCCCCAGGAAAGGACGGTATAATTAAAATAAGAATGTAGATATCAAATTTAGTGCGCACGACGCGTTTCTGGAATAACCTTCATCAGGTACGAATTCAAATTCGAAAAATTGGAAAGCCAAATAATGTTGATGTCCAACTTATGACAAGAAAGTATATATATACAGATTAAAATACAATCACGTGATTACAAATACAATAAAAAAAATATATATATTTTCTTTGGGAATTTTTTTAAATTACGAAATAACGGTTCCAATATTGCAAGAAAACATTTCCGGCCAAAAATATTTAAAGTGTTATACTTATAGGACACCTTACAGATAAAAACAAACGATAAACCCCCAATTGATAAAATATCTGGGATTCCCAGGTAAGATCTATTTTTAGCTTTTTATTGGGTTTAAATAAATGTCAAGAGAATACCCAAGGAGCTATCAAAAACGGACAATCCAGAGAAACTAGCAACACAGGGTACACCGGCTATCGAAAATGGACATTCCAGAGAAACTAGCAACATAGGGTACACTTGCTATCAAAAATGGACAATCCAGAGAAACTAGCAACACAAGGTACACCGGCTTTCAAAAATGGACAATCCAGAGAAACTAGCAACACAGGGTACACCGGCTATCAAAAATGGACAATCCAGAGAAACTAGCAACACAGGGTACACCGGCTATCAAAAATAGACAATCCAGAGAAAATAGCAACATAGGGTACACCGGCTATCAAAAATGGACAATCCAGAGAAACTGGCAACATAGGGTACACCGGCTATCAAAAATGGACAATCCATAGAAACTAGCAACACAGGGTACACCGGCTTTCAAAAATGGACAATCCAGAGAAAATAGCAACATAGGGTACACCGGCTATCAAAATTGGACAATCCAGAGAAACTAGCAACACAGGGTAAACCGGCTATCCAAAATGGACAATCCAGAGAAACTAGCAACACAAGGTACACCGGCTATCAAAAATGGACAATCCAGAGAAACTAGCAACACAGGGTACACCGGCTATCACAAATGGACAATCCAGAGAAACTAGCAACATAGGGTACACCGGCTATCAAAAATGGACATTCCAGAGAAACTAGCAACACAGGGTACACCGGCTATCATAAATGGACAATCCAGAGAAACTAGCAACACAGGGTACACCGGCTATCAAAAATGGACAATCCAGAGAAAATAGCAACATAGGGTACACCGGCTATCAAAAATGGACAATCCAGAGAAACTAGCAACACAGGGTAAACCGGCTTTCAAAAATGGACAATCCAGAGAAACTAGCAACACAGGGTACACCGGCTTTCAAAAATGGACAATCCAGAGAAACTAGCAACACAGGGTACACCGGCTATCAAAAATGGACAATCCAGAGAAACTAGCAATACAGGGTACACCGGCTTTCAAAAATGGACAATCCAGAGAAACTAGCAACACAGGGTACACCGGCTATCAAAAATGGACAATCCAGAGAAACTAGCAATACAGGGTACACCGGCTTTCAAAAATGGACAATCCAGAGAAACTAGCAACACAGGGTACACCGGCTATCAAAAATGGACAATCAAGAGAAACTAGCAACATAGGGTACACAAGAAGAAGACACAAAACAAACACAACACAATATGTGTTGGACACCACAATAAGTTATATTTAATATGTGTACATAATCTGGGGTGTACATGGTATAGTTTAACAGTTATGTTTACAAAACGGGTCGAGTAGGTATATTTCACAAATATCTTACAAAGTGGATCAATACTTTTGGATTTAATATACTCTTCAATTGATCGCCCAACCGTAACAATAGAGAGAGAGAGAGTTATGGTGTTTAACGCCACTTTCAACAAATTCGTAACAATACACGTCAACAGTCCATCAAATACATATATAAAAATATTGGAATTATTAATTAATACATTGTTGGTTAATGTATTTAATGATATGAAATTATGTTGTACTTTTTTGTATTTTGTAATGCGTATTCAGGGAGTTGACAATTACTCATTTATATTTTCCCTGGGAAAATGAGGTGTACTAAAACAGGGGCCCCTAAGTCGGCTTCCCTGGGCGTCTTAGGTCATTGTACAAACCAGGTGTTGGTGAATAATAAGATTTATTCATATGAAGAATAAATCCAGTTATCCACAGTAAGTCGGGCAATTTTTCCCGCAAACATTTCATTGTTCACAGATTTGAGCAAGAGTTATCCCGCTTTTTCCCCTAATTTAATTTCACGGGTGTTGCCAATTGTAACTACTCGGCCATTCTCGCTACCCTGCAAATAACCTCGTATGCATTAGGCGTATAAATCGCACTATTTTTCACATGTCAGTTACATGAAAGTTTGATAAAGTTATATTTTAAGCAATTTTCTATATTCCAATTAAAGTTTTAATTAGTTTTGCATGATTAGATTTTACTTAGTATGTCTTCCACATTGGATTTTGGTGGACTATATTTTTGTGCGGTTTAATTTAACTTAACTTCCGGCAAACAATTTAAGAAGAATTTCTACTATGTACGTACGAGGTTATTTGCAGGGTAGCGAGAATGGCCGAGTAGTTACGATTGGGGTGTTACGTGACAATTTGCTGTGACACCGTACCTCCTTTCTGACTCTGCAATCGAAGAGTAAGGTCACAGAAAAATCAGATCAAGGGGAAAAGTGTTTTTAAAATTCCCTACCCACCCTCACCGATTATTTGTCAATAATAAGAAGTTTTGTTCGTTTTTCTGCTGTTGTTATTTTATTTTTCAGATAGAATCCTTCCCTTAAGTGAAACCTATGGCTATCGTCACGGCTGGAGAAAAGCGAAAATAGAGACACAAAGTATTCATATTATGTTGTGTTATTTTAATGGATTTGTTTATAGGCTTAGCTTCTCTTTCCCAGGGCCACCATTTTGATATTTTCATGGATAATGTTGATATGGTTTATATGGACATTATGATTTGTTGGAATATTATAATGGTTATGTGTATATATTTCGGTAGATACGATAACGTAACCCAAGTCCGCTTTTGCTCCCAGCGAGGGTTACGAATCGGTCCCATTCAACGTATGAGAGCAGCGCCCGGAGTGATTCACACCGGGCGGTTTTTTGTCCTAATTCCGTTGTAAGTGGTTGGAAAAATTAACGGGGGTGAAAGATAAATATATTTAGGTAAACCTTGAGGTGTTAAGTAAACGCTGCATCAATCCATGGTAGACTTATATCCATCTGAAAATTTTAATGCATGAAATCTTCTTTCTGTCAGACATTTTGTTTACAAGTTGCTATTTCACGTGCACTTGTCTCGTTTTGAAGATATCCTTATCTGGGTCGATTGCAGTAAAATCGTAGTAAAATCGTAGTAAAAAGTTTTCCATATTTGGCATTGAGATCCATATATGGATAGGCTCCGCCCATCGCGAGAGTCTACGTAAGGTGTCATGGCGGACAAGAAAGAATTTTCGAATACGAAATCGACCGTGAAGGTAGAAACAGGTATTGTAACACTTATTTCGTATCACCATTACTTAAAAATTGTAGGGAATAATAAGTTATGACCAGATATGCAAAAAGAAAGTTGAAATATTCACGGAACGAAAATTTTAATTTGCTCCCATACGTAGAATGGGACCGATTCGTAACCCTAGCTGGAGCACAAGCGGAATGAGGGTTACGTTATCGTATCTAATATTTCGGGTCTGCCATTGACGTTTGCCGGCGGCCCATTATCTCCAAGCCGTGGCCGTACAATTTGTACAATTAATGAATTTGCAAACAAAACAATCAATAAAAGTGTATTGTTTATTATTTGTCTACGAATAGTCTTGGATAAATTATAGTTATATACAAAACAATAGATACATAGTAAGTATTTAAAACCTGTTTAACACCTTACCTGAACATATACCATGCACAAAACGAAAGTTGACACAGAGAGAGAAACCCACCACCATGTACGGATGACCTGTATTCCTGTCAGACTGTTTTCAAATTTACCTGTATATGACGTCAGTCAACAATAATGTTATATTCTATATTTGATTTCATTTTTGTCAAAGGTAAATAAGATCAAGTTGCTTGTCGGGGTGAAAAAGGGGGAGGAGTTAAAATCTATATATTCAAAATGCCGCGGAAATTTGGAAATATCAAAAAAGAAAAGAAAATGAAAGAAAGAAAGAAAGAAAGAAAGAAAGAAAGAAAGAGAGAAAAAAGGAAAAGAATGAAAATTTGAAATAAAGCGACAAAAATATTCTCTGATGAACAGCTACGAGGGGGAAAATAACTAATTGTGTGTCTCATTTCGATTTTGAAGTTAATTCTACGATTGTATCTGGGATCTATGGTACCGTGGGAGTTGAATTAAAAATATGACGGCGAAAATTGGGAGAATTTTTTTTTTCTCTCTTTTTTCTTCTTTTTTTTTTTTTTTTTTTTTTTTTGTCAAGGGTAAATAAGTCTTGGTAAATGGGGTGTTGGAGGGGGACTGGGGAAAACAATATATTCAAAATGACTATGCCGAGGAAAATTGGAAATATGAATAAAAGAAAGAAAAGGAGGGAAACTATGAAAATTAGATATAAACGACCATAATTATGATAAACAGCTGGGGGGAAACAACTAATATGTTGAGATCTGTTGGTAAATAGATAAAGTGAGTGAGTGATTGTTGTTTAACGCCAACTAAGCAACTATATCATGGCGAGAACAAGTTAATTTTCAATGAGATGATGATGAGGTCCGCTTTGTACAAGCCCAACACTGCTACATGTAGCTCACTGAAACAACAGTCCCTGGACAAACATGTCGCTCCACTCGGACACATTATTCTGATTCCGAGCCAATCAGTCTTTGCCCTTTCTCCTTAATGCTGCGTGCTTAGATGAGAAGCAACAAATACCAATTGTATACTCTTTGGTTTGACCCGATAGAGGCTCTCGAAACGAGCAAACTAACCATTACACCACCGATGAAACTCGTTTGAATTTTGAAGTTAATTCTACGATTATATCTAGGTCCTATGATACCGTGGTAGTCAAGTTAAAAATATGGCGACGAAAATTGATTGAAATAGCACGTAAATACACGGAAACATAGAACCCGCGGTACCACTGGATCAGAGTAAATACACGGAAACATAGAACCCGCGGTACCACTGGATCGGAGTAAATACACGGAAACATAGAACCTGCGGTACCATTGGATCGGAGTAAATACACGGAAACATAGAACCCGCGGTACCACTGGATCAGAGTAAATACACGGAAACATAGAACCCGCGGTACCACTGGATCGGAGTAAATACACGGAAACATAGAACCCGCGGTACCACTGGATCGGAGTAAATACACGGAAACATATAACCCGCGGTACCACTGGATCGGAGTAAATACACGGAAACATAGAACCCGCGGTACCACTGGATCGGAGTAAAAACACGGAAACATAGAACCCGCGATACCACTGGATCGGAGTAAATACACGGAAACATAGAACCCGCGGTACCACTGGATCGGAGTAAATACACGGAAACATAGAACCTGCGGTACCACTGGATCGGAGTAAATACACGGAAACATAGAACCCGCGGTACCACTGGATCGGAGTAAATACACGGAAACATAGAACCCGCGGTACCACTGGATCGGAGTAAATACACGGAAACATAGAACCCGCGGTACCACTGGATCGGAGTATAATTCCTTTTATATGCGAGCTTAAGCAAGCTCTTTATGGTATAAAATGTGTACTTAGGATTTTTTAACAAACATGGCTGAACATATTGTCGAAGAAAACAAAATTCTACGTTTTGTAAACACCGGTTTCCGGGTAGCACACTAACACACTCAACTAATGAAGATCTTCTTAACATAAAGCGCAAAGGTGATCCTGAAGTCTCGTACCCTCTCTCGTACGTCTGATACCACTGAAACTCGGAACCCGTGTGTAATAAAAGTCATTTATTTTTTAATTTATTTAATCTCTTCTGACATACTGACAAGAATTTTTGTTTTTACGCGGAAGTTAACTTTTGAGATTTCGTAAGGAACGATAACTCCAATAAAGGAACGACAGCTCGATTGAATGAGACTAGATTCGGCCCTAAAATAAGTCGTCCCCAATATATCTCGGCCCAAAAAATCTCGACACTTTTTGATGCACTGGATGAGCGTGAAATTGCCAGATAATTTTCAGATGCGCGAGCATTCATGGCCGTGCCGGTTTCATATTATATCGTAACATGGAGAGTGAAATAATCAACACAGACGTTTGAGAAGGCACATGATAACAAAAATCAAAAATCGCTTAGCAATTATTATCGTTCATAATTGCAAAAAGAACATATACAGTAGGTGGCCATAATTATTTCACCAAGATGGCCGCCATCTCATGACTTGTGGAATATATGCATAGGGAAAAATAGGAAATATGTTCTCAAGATTTATTTTACATACCTGTCATTTTCAGTATTTCGTTATGTGACCTTTTGCTACAATTACACCTCGAATTCTCCTTGAAATTGAGTTATACAAGCTCTGAATATAAACTGGAGTTAGTCCAACCCATATCTTTTTCACCTCCCTCACAAGAATTTTTTTATTTAATATGTCACATTTAGAATTCTGCAGTTTGATTTTAATTGTTCTCCACACATTTTCAATTATGTTTAAGTCAGGCGATTGAGATGGCCAATTCAGACAATTTAATTCATTTTCTCTCTTCCACTGGACAGCTCTGCGAGAGGCATGGCATGGAGCATTATCATCTTGAAAGATGTACCCACCGTTCGGAAATATTTTAGCGATTACTGGTCATACATTATCACCAAGAGTCTCTAAATATTTTGTAGTGTTCATATTTCCCTCAATTTCAGTCAATGTACCAACTCCATCAAAGGTAATGCATCTCCAAAACATCACTGCTACACGGGGACCACCCCTCAAACCAACACATTCAGGTCGCCAAATGTCGTCAGTCTTTCTCCAAACATGCACTCGCCTGTCATGACCAACAACTACTTGTGTTTCATCTGAGAATATTACACGTTTCCAATATAATTGAACTGACATGGTAAGCTTACCTCTGCACCAATTTACACGATTTTTTCGGTTTTTTAATGACACTGTTAAAGTCTTCCGAACTCGGCGCCTCGTGTAACCATGAAATTTCAATCTGCGGCGAACAGTTCTAGTAGAAACAGGCCGTGGTAGTCTTTCATTTACAATGTTTGTCAAATCTCTCAAAGTTTCTCTCCTGTTGACTTTCACTGAGCGTAAGATTACACGGTCTCCTCGTTCCGTCACCAACTTTTTCTTTTATTTTCTTTAATATTCTTACGAAGGCAAGTGGGTAAAACGAGGCACGAGAGTTCCTCTTGGTAATGTTTTTCCAAAACCTCGGGATCCTATCTGAGTAAAATTTTCTGCTGAAATTGTTTTTACCCTATGCTTTTTTCAAATAAAAATGTAGACTTAGACTAAAACGTGTTCTGAGAGTGAGAGTGTGGAATGAGACTATGTTACGCACTTACGATTGCGAATATTGAAATATATGAGGTTATGAAGAGACTTGTAAAAAAACATAAATCCAGACAAATAAACAAGTAGAAAAAAAAATGTTTTTAAAATCACAATTCATCAATTCATTTTTGTTGTACTGATTTCTTGCTTATGACACACCTTGGTGGACTTAGTTTGAGTATCATTATTTGGAGAATTGGAGGAGGGGGGCCAAGTTTCATTTTACCCTGAGGCCCAAACATTCTCTTGGCGGCCTGTCTACATCTACATCTACATCATACGATGCTCCGTCAATTGTGACGACTATGCATCCGCGTGAACAGACCATATATTTACATTTAATCAATAAACAAACAAAAATATTAAAAAAAATTAAAAAAGTAACGAATTTACATATATATAGAATGGAAAACTGTTTAGATGTAGTGGGTTTGGATCTGTGATTTAAACTGATCCAAAGAAGAAGCAGAGAAAATGTCAGGTGGTAAAGCATTCCAAAGGACAACTGTATAGGGAAGAATCTGAATTTGAAGTAGTCAGTGGATGTGCTGAAGGGTTTGTATCGAAGACTATGGCTGTGTCGTGTGAGTGATGTCTGAAATGAGATATAGAAGTCTGGATTGATGGCAACCAGATTGTGTGTAATTTTGCATAGCATAGTGACTTTGGCAATGTTTCTGCGTGTTTCTAGGGAATTCCATTCCAGGTGGTCCAGCATAGATGTCACGCTGCTAGTGTTATGGAATCTCCTTGTTGTGTATCTGGCTGCTCTGAGTTGAACCCTTTCTATTTCACTTTTCTGTTTATTAGTGTGAGGTGACCAGATGATTGAGCAATATTCCAGGTTTGATCTAAACTAACGTTGTGAACTCGAATCCCGTTCAGGCGATGTGTTCTCGAAACAAGATTATGTGATAAAGTTTGCCAGCGACTTGCGGCAGGTCAGTGATTTTCTTGGTTTCCATGATATGACTGAAATATTGTTGAAAGTGGCGTTAAACACCATGACCCACCAACCCAAAATATTTAAAGAACTGAAGTGAAAAGTGTTCATATTTCTATTGCACATTAATCCCGACCAGACTGATCGAATGTTATTAGTATAACAACTGAGGATCTCATTTATTTATATATGTTATGTTATCAAATATTGTGTATTATGTTATCAAATATTGTGTATTATGTTATCAACTATTGTGTATTATGTTATCAAATATTGTGTATTATGTTATCAAATATTGTGTATTATGTTATCAACTATTGTGTATTATGTTATCAAATATTGTGTATTATGTTATCAAATATTGTGTATTATGTTATCAAATATTGTGTATTGTGTTATCAACTATTGTGTATTATGTTATCAAGTATTGTGTATTATTTTATCAAATATTGTGTATTATGTTATCAAATATTGTGTATTATGTTATCAAATATTGTGTATTATGTTATCAACTATTGTGTATTATGTTATCAAATATTGTGTACTTAAAGTTGTCTTAGATGTGTTTGGCATGTTCTGTATTGATGATAATCCTTTGTTTGGATTTTTAGATCAATAAAAATTATTATTATTATTATTATTATTTATTTATATATCATTTGTATATTATATTGTCTCTCATACTGAAGACAAGACACCCGATACTGATAAAAAGTCAATTATAGTCCGAGGTGAATAAATAGAATGAGCGAGTGATTGTTGTTTAACGCCAATTCAGCAAATTTCCAGCTATATCATGGCGAGAACAAATTAAGTTTCAATGAAATGATGATGAGGTCCGCTTTGTTTTAGTCCGCGTGTAGACATGTCGCCCCACTCGGACACATTATTCTGATTCAGAGCCAACCAGTCTTTGCTCTTTCTCCTTAATCCTCCTTGCTTAGCGGAGAAGCAACAAATACCAATTTTACAGTCTTTGGTTTGACCTGACCGTGGCTCAAACCCACGATCTGCCACACTCGAGGCGAGCACGCTAACCATCACCCCATCGATGCGGTTGACAAATAAATATGTGTTTGTGTAATTGATATGCACATATTTGATTTGATACACATTTTTTATTCGTCTGAATCTTAAACACCGGTGCATCAAAACTTGCTGTATAATATATTATAAGGAGTTACATAGTACATTTAAATGTCCTCCATATAAAGAGAATGTAATATACTTTTGAAATATTTAGACGAAATCAGATAACATCGACACAAAATCAACCAACCATTGAGAAAGACAACAATTGAGAATCGTAATGATCAATATATACATGGGGGTTGTATTTAATTAGCTCCCCCACTTACTTGTGCGACAATTTAGATAAAGCTGAATTTGTAGCACGGAAGAGAAACATGTTCAATACACTAAGAAGTAAAAGAGTTTGGAGCCAAATGACTCGAATCGAAAAGCTTGACCGCAACATCACCCCCCCCCCCCCCCCCCCCCCCCCCCCCCCACCCTCCTACCCCAATACACACAGACTTGCCGATCGATCAGCTCCTACACCTCTGTATATATACACTAATAGTATTTTGTGGAAATATCATGGATATGGTCATGTTGTCTTAATCCCAATCCGGTTCTTTCCCCATTCGTGACTAATCTCCGGGTTTGTAACAAGAGTAACACGACGGGTGCCATATGTGGAGTAGGAACTACTTAACCTTCCGGAGTTAACCAATCAACTACTTTGTTAGTAGTTTAACCCCTCAATTATTTTATTGAAGTGTTTGTACAAATCCAGGAAGGTCAGAGGTCATGTGCATGCGAGTTGAGGCTTCTAATTTTGTCTGCGATTTTTCATTTTGATTTTACAAAACACTACACAGAAGGCTAATCAATGAGCAGCACAACCCCACTAAAAACCGGGAATGAACTCAGGTGCTCCGGGAGGATTAGACAATCATGCTCTACTAGTGGCGCCCGTCGTGTAATTAGTGTCATAATTACTCTGAATACCGGTTTTGACTGCTGATAAACAAAATGTTGAACAGATGGAAAGAGGTTTCATGGAGAATTTGGCAGACCCAGCAAAATAACGATGTACAGTTATGAAATCTTGGCATCACAACGAATCCCGCTCATGACTATGTGTAATCGATACAACATTATGCGATAACGTTTGTCAGTGAATTGCGAAAGGTTTGTGGTTTTCTCTGAGAACTCCCCTTTCCTCCACCAATAAAACTGAGAGCCACGATTGACCGAAATATTTTTGGAAGTGGCGTTAATCACCATGCTTATGATCACCGTAGCCGGATTGTTAGATTTAAGTTGATCACCGTAGCCGGTTTGTTAGATCGAAGCTGTCAAACTTAAAACAGACTTTAAAAAGTCCAGCAGGATTTCGATACCCGCAAGTCCTAAAATATTTAAAACACGTGTTAAG
Organism: Bathymodiolus brooksi; assembly: GCA_963680875.1. Taxonomy (NCBI): domain Eukaryota; kingdom Metazoa; phylum Mollusca; class Bivalvia; order Mytilida; family Modiolidae; genus Bathymodiolus; species Bathymodiolus brooksi. The sequence continues at coordinate 69,057,635 of OY804586.1, forward strand.
CCTAACATTGTCCAAAAAAAGTTAATGTTCATGCGCAAAAACAAAAGAATAAACTGCAAATTCTAAAAAATAATCCACTGTCCGAACAGAAGTGTGACATCAGAAAAATGTATTAATTGTGTAATATTGAGTAACACGGCGAGTGTCTTGTAAGTAACAACCCGCCTTGACTATATTGAGTAACACGGCGAGTGTCTTATAAGTAATAACCCGCCTTGACTATATTGAGTAACACTGCGCGTGTCTTATAAGTAACAACCCACCTTGACTATATTGAGTAACACGGTGAGTGTCTTATAAGTAACAACCCGCCTTGACTATATTGAGTAATACTGCGCGTGTCTTATAAGGAACGACCCGCCTTGACTATATTGAGTAACACGGCGAATGTCTTATAAGTAACAACCCGACTTGACTATATTGAGTAACACGGCGAGTGTCTTATAAGTAACAACCCGCCTTGACTATATTGAGTAATACTGCGCGTGTCTTATAAGGAACGACCCGCCTTGACTATATTGAGTAACACGGCGAATGTCTTATAAGTAACAACCCGCCTTGACTATATTGAGTAACACGACGACGAGTGTCTTATAAGTAACAACCCGCCTTGACTATATTGAGTAACACGGCGAGTGTCTGATAAGTAACAACCCGCCTTGACTATATTGAGTAACACGGCGAGTGTCTGATAAGTAACAACCCGCCTTGACTATATTGAGTAACACGGCGAGTGTCTGATAAGTAACAACCCGCCTTGACTATATTGAGTAACACGGCGAGTGTCTTATAAGTAACAACCCGCCTTGACTATTTTGAGTAACACGGCGAGTATCTTATAAGTAACAACCCGCCTTGACTATATTGAGTAACACGGCGAGTGTCTTGCAATTAACAACCTGCCTTGACTATATTGAGTAACACTGCGTGTGTCTTATAAGTAACAACCTGCCTTGACTATATTGAGTATCACGGCGGGTGTCTTATAAGTAACAACCCACCTTGACTATATTGATTAACACGGCGAGTGTCTTATAAGTAACAACCCCCCTTGACTATATTGAGTAACACTGCGAGTGTCTGATAAGTAACAACCCGCCTTGACTATATTGAGTAACACGGCGAATGTCTTATAAGTAACAACCCGCCTTGACTATATTGAGTAACACGGCGAGTGTCTTATAAGCAACAACCCGCCTTGACTATATTGAGTAACACGACGACGAGTGTCTTATAAGTAACAACCCGCCTTGACTATATTGAGTAATACTGCGCGTGTCTTATAAGGAACGACCCGCCTTGACTATATTGAGTAACACGGCGAATGTCTTATAAGTAACAACCCGCCTTGACTATATTGAGTAACACGGCGAGTGTCTGATAAGTAACAACCCGCCTTGACTATATTGAGTAACACGGCGAGTGTCTGATAAGTAACAACCCGCCTTGACTATATTGAGTAACACGGCGAGTGTCTTATAAGTAACAACCCGCCTTGACTATATTGAGTAACACGGCGAGTGTCTGATAAGTAACAACCCGCCTTGACTATATTGAGTAACACGGCGAGTGTCTTATAAGTAACAACCCGCCTTGACTATATTGAGTAACACGACGACGAGTGTCTTATAAGTAACAACCCGCCTTGACTATATTGAGTAACACGGCGAGTGTCTGATAAGTAACAACCCGCCTTGACTATATTGAGTAACACGGCGAGTGTCTGATAAGTAACAACCCGCCTTGACTATATTGAGTAACACGGCGAGTGTCTTATAAGTAACAACCCGCCTTGACTATATTGAGTAACACGGCGAGTGTCTTATAAGTAACAACCCGCCTTGACTATTTTGAGTAACACGGCGAGTATCTTATAAGTAACAACCCGCCTTGACTATATTGAGTAACACGGCGAGTGTCTTGCAATTAACAACCTGCCTTGACTATATTGAGTAACACTGCGTGTGTCTTATAAGTAACAACCTGCCTTGACTATATTGAGTATCACGGCGGGTGTCTTATAAGTAACAACCCACCTTGACTATATTGATTAACACGGCGAGTGTCTTATAAGTAACAACCCGCCTTGACTATATTGAGTAACACTGCGAGTGTCTGATAAGTAACAACCCGCCTTGACTATATTGATTAACACGGCGAGTGTCTTATAAGTACCAACCCACCTTGACTATATTGAGTAACTCTGCGCGTGTCTTATAAGTAACAACCCGCCTTGACTATATTGAGTAACACGGTGAGTGTCTTATAAGTAACAACTCGCCTTGACTATATTGAGTAACACTGCGCGTGTCTTATAAGTAACAACCCGCCTTGACTATATTGAGTAACACGGCGAATGTCTTATAAGTAACAACCCGCCTTGACTATATTGAGTAACACGGCGAGTGTCTTATAAGCAACAACCCGCCTTGACTATATTGAGTAACACGACGACGAGTGTCTTATAAGTAACAACCCGCCTTGACTATATTGAGTAACACGGCGAGTGTCTTATAAGTAACAACCCGCCTTGACTATATTGAGTAACACGGCGAGTGTCTGATAAGTAACAACCCACCTTGACTATATTGAGTAACACGGCGAGTGTCTGATAAGTAACAACCCGCCTTGACTATATTGAGTAACACGGCGAGTGTCTTATAAGTAACATCCCGCCTTGACTATATTGAGTAACACGGCGAGTGTCTTATAAGTAACAACCCGCCTTGACTATTTTGAGTAACACGGCGAGTGTCTTATAAGTAACAACCCGCCTTGACTATATTGAGTAACACGGCGAGTGTCTTGCAATTAACAACCTGCCTTGACTATATTGAGTAACACTGCGTGTGTCTTATAAGTAACAACCTGCCTTGACTATATTGAGTATCACGGCGGGTGTCTTATAAGTAACAACCCACCTTGACTATATTGATTAACACGGCGAGTGTCTTATAAGTAACAACCCGCCTTGACTATATTGAGTAACACTGCGAGTGTCTGATAAGCAACAACCCGCCTTGACTATATTGAGTAACACGGCGAGTGTCTTATAAGTAACAACCCGCCTTGACTATATTAAGTAACACGGCGAGTGTCTTGTAAGTAACAACCCGCCTTGACTATATTAAGTAACCCGGCGAGTGTCTTATAAGTAACAACCCGCCTTGACTATATTGAGTAACATGGCGAGTGTCTTATAAGTAAAAACCCGCCTTGACTATATTAAGTAACCCGGCGAGTGTCTTATAAGTAACAACCCGCCTTGACTATATTGAGTAACACGGCGAGTGTCTTATAAGTAACAACCCGCCTTGACTATATTGAGTAACACTGCGCGTGTCTTGTAAGTAACAACCCGTCTTGACTATATTGAGTAACACTGCGCGTGTCTTATAAGTAACAACCCACCTTGACTATATTGAGTAACACGGCGAGTGTCTTATAAGTAACAACCTGCCTTGACTATATTGAGTAACACGGCGAGTGTCTTGTAAGTAACAACCTGCCTTGACTATATTGAGTAACACGGCGAGTGTCTTATAAGTAACAACCCGCCTTGACTATATTGAGTAACACGGCGAGTGTCTTATAAGTAACAACCCGCCTTGACTATATTGAGTAACACGGCGAGTGTCTTGTAAGTAACAACCCGCCTTGACTATATTGAGTAACACGGCGAGTGTCTTGTAAGTAACAACCTGCCTTGACTATATTGAGTAACACGGCGAGTGTCTTATAAGTAACAACCCGCCTTGACTATATTGAGTAACACGGCGAGTGTCTTATAAGTAACAACCCGCCTTGACTATATTGAGTAACACGGCGAGTGTCTTGTAAGTAACAACCCGCCTTGACTATATTGAGTAACACGGCGAGTGTCTTGTAAGTAACAACCCGCCTTGACTATATTGAGTAACACGGCGAGTGTCTTATAAGTAACAACCCGCCTTGACTATATTGAGTAACACGGCGAGTGTCTTATAAGTAACAACCTGCCTTGACTATATTGAGTAACACGGCGAGTGTCTTGTAAGTAACAACCTGCCTTGACTATATTGAGTAACACGGCGAGTGTCTTATAAGTAACAACCCGCCTTGACTATATTGAGTAACACGGCGAGTGACTGATAAGTAACAACCCGCCTTGACTATATTGAGTAACACTGCGCGTGTCTTATAAGTAACAACCCGCCTTGACTATATTGAGTAACACGACGAGTGTCTTATAAGTAACATCCCGCCTTGACTATATTGAGTAACCCGGCGAGTGTCTTGAAAGTACCGCTTTGACTATATTGAGTAACTCGGCGAGTGTCTTATAAGTACCGCCTTGACTATATTGAGTAACACGGCGAGTGTCTTGTAAATAACAGGAACTCTTTATCCTTTGCAAGTAATTTGGTTCCCCCCCCCCCGGTTTTTATTGGTGGGGTCCGTGTTGCTGGGTTTTTTTTCAGTTTGATCTTACAAAACACTACACAGAAAGCTGTGAGCAACATAACCCTACTAAAAACCGGGGAATGAACTCAGGTGCTCTGAGAGATTTAGCAGTTCCATGTCCACTAGTGGCGCCCGTCGTGTAACTAGTGTCACAAATACTCTGAATAACGGTTTTGACCGCTGATAAACAAAAAGTTGCACATTTGGAAAGACTCTTGGCATCACAGTGAGTCCCGCTCATGGCGAGGTGTACTCGATACAGCATTATGTGATAGCGTTTGTCAGTGACTTGCAGCAGGTATGGTTTTCTCTGTGTATTCCTGCTTCCTCTGCCAATAAAACTGACCGCCACGACTTAACCGTAATATTGTTGAAAGTGGCGTTAAACACCACGACCTAACCCCTAATCCACTATACCCACCATGGATCTCGTTGATTATTTTTTAAGAATCTACAGTCCGTGTTGTTCGTTGTTTTAGTGTTTAGTTTTGTGTGCTTTGCTTTGATTGTCTTCGTCCTGTCTCTTTTGTGACAAAAATGAAAAATGTTGTCTGTGGGGGCCCGGTAGGTATATTTAAATGTCGAAAAGAGAAATATCTCGGGAGTGTAGCGATATAATTGGGTCAGCGAAAGGATCACAAATAAGCGAAAAATATTGAAGCGAAGTGGGGAAGGGGAAAAGGGCAGATGTTTATCTCGAAGTAAAGAAGAGGAGGGGGCATATATTTTTTGAATGAAACAAGTGCCTGTGATTGTCCATTTTTTGCATTGTCCCTTCGATTTTCTCTTACGTTTATTCAATAATAAAAAAATAATTCTTACAAAAGTGACAATGACCGTCTTATTGGTCATGACAAATAATTCGGTTCTGATGCAACATAATATAAGGTTAGTGCAATTACCCTTTTATAATATAACACCAAATATTTCAGTCTGTAACAATTACATTTCACCATATTTCTTTGCAACATGTTTTCAATATAATTTCGCCAATCGTGTTAATCTCTCGTCTGCTTGCGTGCAAATATAGTTTAACTCGGAACCTCTCTTGTGCTTACCAAACTTTAAGGAAAAAGAATGGAATGCAATATCGGTCAAGATGCAATATTTTAACTCATTCGCAAATTCTCTACTTTTTTTTATATATTATAAAGGAAGACTAGTAAAAATATCGACAAGTATTGCATTTTTATTTTACAAAGAAATCTACTTGAAATATTTGATACTATATTATAATACTGTATATTCTGAGAACAAATTCATCTTCACCTAATTTGGTTTTTACTTCTTTGTAAACAATTTGACTAAAACACCATCTTGTCTTGTATTTAGTAAACATAGTTTTAATATTGTTAGAGATCCACACAATGTCTAAGGAGTATTACACTAGTAAGATCCCTGTTGGAGTCAAACATTTTAATCTAAAATTTTCATTTCTTTGGAAATAATTTCCCTAAAACGCCATCTTGTTTTGTCTCTATTAAGCACTGTTTAAATATTGCAAGGTCAACACTCTGTCTACGGAATATTATCATGGAAAGATCCCTGTTGGCTTCGACTCGGTTCGTCTGACTTAATATTCTAATACGCTCGTACTCCTCTAAGGTCAAGTGTAACTTTTCAAACATACGATCCATGAAAGGAACTGTGTCTAGTAATTGTACGAATTCAGTAAAATTTGGCCGAATAACTTCTAACACCGAACGTTCGTCTTCTTCTGAGATCGGAGGAGAAATCTGAACATTTACTTTTTCACGTAGTTTCACCGGTTCTCCAGAGAGACTTTCAAGCATCCTTCTTATCTCTTTGATATCAGATTCTAAGGAACTAGTGTCTGTTTGTTGTAACGAAGCGACTTTGCTACCAGTATTGTTGCACAGACGTTCTTCAATGGACTCTAATCTCTTATATATACCTTCTACTGCTTGGTGAAGATCGTTTTGTTTCCACTGATCATATTCTGCCTCACTTCCACGAGGTAGCAGATCGTCATAGATCGATTCGTTATTTTCGTTGCTGTATAACGATAGGTTATCTACCTCTCGCCTGATTAAATCCAACTGAATTTTACTGTTAGCATAAACAGACTCGGACTCGTTTGTTGTTGTTGCTGTATACATAACATCCGGTATTCCTAGATTATCCGGTACGAATTCAGTAACATTTGGCTGAATAACTTCTAACACCGAACGTTCGTCTTCTTCTGAGATCGGAGGAGAAATCTGAACATTTACTTTTTCACGTAGTTTCACCGGTTCTCCAGAGAGTCTTTCAAGCATCCTTCTTATCTCTTTGATATCAGATTCTAAGGAACTAGTGTCTGTTTGTTGTAACGAAGCGACTTTGCTACCAGTATTGTTGCACAGACGTTCTTCAATGGACTCTAATCTCTTATATACACCTTCTACTGCTTGGTGAAGATCGTTTTGTTTCCACTGATCATATTCTGCCTCACTTCCACGAGGTAGCAGATCGTCATAGATCGATTCGTTATTTTCGTTGCTGTATATCGATAGGTTACCTACCTCTCGCCTGATTAAATCCAACTGAATTTTACTGTTATCATAAACAGACTCGAACTCGTCAGTTGTTGTTGCTGTAACATCCGGTATTCCTACACCAGTCGGTATTGCTGGATCATCGTTCCTTTTATACAGATATTTAAGTTTTACCTTACATAACTCTAGAAGGAGATATGATTTTTCAAATGTAATGTTTTGTAAAATGGATTTATTTGTTTTGTACTGAACGCTAGCTACTCCTTCAGTGGTATACTGAAACGCAATCTCGCCTTGCACTTTCTTAAATGACTTTTCAAAATAGGAAACGGGGAGGAATGTTATATCATATAAATATGGCTTTACTGGCAAGAATTCTTCTGGATTTATTTCCGCTATTGCTACTTTAAAACTAAAGTTATGTGCAACCTTCCCATCTCTAACAATTGGCTCAATACTAAAACACAGCGTTTCACCTCTCATGATGGGACTCTCAAAAAAACAGACGGCACAAGGGTTTACAATATTTAAATGCGCTTCTCGTTGATTAGAGCTGATAGATATATTTTCTCCCTTTACTGCTGAAATTGTAAAAAGGTCTGAATCTGAAAATAAAAATCGTAAATATAACAGTCTTGTATTCAACAAAAACATGCTAGTGGAGCAGGAAATTTTTAACCTTCCGAAGCACCTGAGTTCGTCCTCGGTTTTTAGTGGGGTTCGTGTTACTCGATCTTTAGTTTTATATGTATGCTTTGTAGATCGTTGTTTGTACTTTTTCTATTGGCCATTGAGTTGTCTGTTCTTCTTCTTTTGGCCATTGAGTTGTCTGTTCTTCTTCTTTTGGCCATTGAGTTGTCTGTTCTTCTTCGTTATACGGATTCTGATTACGTCTTTGGTATCTTCAAACTCTTCTTACGGAATATCTGTGTCACAAATGACCACGGATATGTTCCGTTTGTCGTAATCACAATCTCACCTTTTCCTCATTCATGACTTATAACCGGGTTTGTGACAAGAGTAGCATGACTAGTACCACTAGTAGAGACAAAATATCATTGAACAACTCGAATATAATATTTCTGGATAGATGTTTTGGTGTTTAACGCCACTCTCTACAATATTTCTGTTATATCATGGTGGTCAGTTTTATTGATGGAGGAAACCGGAGAACCTAAACAAAAACCACCGACTTGCCGCAAGTCACTGACAAACTTCATTACATGAGCGGGATTCGAACTCATAACGATAGTGGTGATAGGCACTGATTGCACAGGTAGTTGTAAATCCAACTACCATACGATCACGACCACGACCACCCCTCGTAAATAGTTGGTCCATATATAGCTCGAATACACTAAGTACAATGATCGGTAGCTTCGTCTTCCACTACAACAAAACCAGATTCAACTGTACATATACAACAAAACGTGATGCAACTGTACATATACAAGAAAACATGATTCAACTGTACATATAAAACAAACCGTGATTCAACTCTACATATAAAACAAACCGTGATTCAACTGTACATATACAACAAAACGTGATTCAACTGTACATATACAACAAAACGTGATTCAACTGTACATATACAACAAAACGAGATTCAACTGTACATTACAACAAGACGTGATTCAACTGTGCATATACAACAAAACGTCATTCAACTGTACATATACAACAAAACGTGATTCAACTGTACATATACACCAAAACGATATTCAACTGTACATATACAACAAGACGTGATTCAACTGTACATATACAACAAAGCGTGATTCAACTGTACATATACAACAAAACGTGATTCAACTGTACACATACTACAACAAAACGAGATTCAACTGTACATATACAACAAAACATGATTCACCTGTACATATACAACAAGACGTGATTCAACTGTACATATACAACAAAACGAGATTCAAATGTACATATACAACAAAACGTGATTCACCTGTACATATACAACAAAACGAGATTTAACTGTACATATACAACAAGACGTGATTCAATTATACATATACAGCAAAACGTGATTCAACTGTACATATACAACAAAACGAGATTCAACTGTACATATACAACAAGACGTGATTCAACTGTACATATACAACAAAACGTGATTCAACTGTACATATACAACACAACGTGATTCAACTGTACATATACAACAAAACGAGATTCAACTGTACATATACAAGAAAACGAGATTCAACTGTACATATACAAGAAAACGAGATTCAACTGAACATATACAACAAGACGTGATTCAGCTGTAAATATACAACAAAACGAGATTCAACTGTACATATACAACAAAACGTGATTCAACTGTACATATACAACAAAACGTGATTCAACTGTACATATACAACAAAACGTGATTCATCCGTGCATATACAACAAAACATAAATCAACTGTACATATACAACAAAACGTGATTCAAATGTACATATACAACAAAATGAGATTCAACTGTACATATACAACAAAACGTGATTCAACTGTACATATACAACAAAACATAATTCAACTGTACATATACAACAAAACGTCATTCAACTGTACATATACAAAAAAACGTGATTCAACTATACATATACAACAAAACCTGATTCAAATGTACATATACAACAAAACCTGATTCAAATGTACATATACAACAAAACGAGATTCAACTGTACATATACGATAAAACGTGATTCAACTGTACATATACAACAAAACGTGATTCAACTGTACATATACAACAAGACGTGATTCAACTGTACATATACAACAAAACGTGATTCAACTGTACATATACAACAAAACGTGATGCAACTGTACATATACAAGAAAACATGATTCAACTGTACATATACAACAAGACGTGATTCAACTGTGCATATACAAGAAAACGTGATTAAAATGTACATATACAACAAAACGTGATTCAACTGTACATATACAACAAAACGTGATTCAAATGAACATATACAAAAAAACGTGATTCAAATGGACATATACAACAAAACAAGATTCAACTGTACATATACAACAAAACGTGATTCACCTGTACATATACAACAAAACGTTATTTAACTGTACATATACAACAAGACTTGATTCAACTGTACATATACAACAAAACGTGATTCAACTGTACATATACAACAAAACGAGATTCAACTGTACATATACAACAAGACGTGATTCAACTGTGCATATACAACGAAACGTCATTCAACTGTACATATACAACAAAACGTGATTCAACTGTACATATACAACAAAACGATATTCAACTGTACATATACAACAAGACGTGATTCAACTGTACATTTACAACAAAACGTGATTCAACTGTACATATACAACAAAACGTGATTCAACTGTACACATACTACAACAAAACGAGATTCAACTGTACATATACAACAAAACATGATTCACCTGTACATATACAACAAGACGTGATTCAACTGTACATATACAACAAAACGAGATTCAAATGTACATATACAACAAAACGTGATTCACCTGTACATATACAACAAAACGTGATTTAACTGTACATATACAACAAGACGTGATTCAATTATACATATACAGCAAAACGTGATTCAACTGTACATATACAACAAAACGAGATTCAACTGTACATATACAACAAGACGTGATTCAACTGTACATATACAACAAAACGTGATTCAACTGTACATATACAACACAACGTGATTCAACTGTACATATACAACAAAACGAGATTCAACTGTACATATACAAGAAAACGAGATTCAACTGAACATATACAACAAGACGTGATTCAACTGTAAATATACAACAAAACGAGATTCAACTGTACATATACAACAAAACGTGATTCAACTGTATATATACAACAAAACGTGATTCATCCGTGCATATACAACAAAACATAAATCAACTGTACATATACAACAAAACGTGATTCAAATGTACATATACAACAAAATGAGATTCAACTGTACATATACAACAAAACGTGATTCAACTGTACATATACAAAAAGACGTTATTCAATTGTACATATACAACAAAACCTGATTCAACTGTACATATACAACAAAACATAATTCAACTGTACATATACAACAAAACGTCATTCAACTGTACATATACAAAAAAACGTGATTCAACTATACATATACAACAAAACCTGATTCAAATGTACATATACAACAAAACCTGATTCAAATGTACATATACAACAAAACGAGATTCAACTGTACATATATGATAAAACGTGATTCAACTGTACATATACAACAAAACGTGATTCAACTGTACATATACAACAAGACGTGATTCAACTGTACATATACAACAAAACGTGATTCAACTGTACATATACAACAAAACGTGATGCAACTGTACATATACAAGAAAACATGATTCAACTGTACATATACAACAAGACGTGATTCAACTGTGCATATACAAGAAAACGTGATTCAAATGTACATATACAACAAAACGTTTTTCAACTGTACATATACAACAAGACGTGATTCAACTGTACATATACCACAAAACGTGATTCAACTGTACATATACAACAAAACGTGATTCAACTGTACATATACGACAAAACCTGATTCAACTCTACATATACAACAAAACATAATTCAACTGTACATATACAACAAAACGTCATTCAACTGTACATATACAAACAAACGTGATTCAACTATACATATACAACAAAACTTGATTCAACACTACATATACAACAAAATCTGATTCAAATGTACATATACAACAAAACGAGATTCAACTGTACATATACAACAAAACGTGATTCAACTGTACATATACAACAAAACGTGATTCAACTGTACATATACAACAAGACGTGATTCAACTGTACATATACAACAAAACGTTATTCAACTGTACATATACAACAAAACGTGATGCAACTGTACATATACAAGAAAACATGATTCAACTGTACATATACAACAAGACGTGATTCAACTGTGCATATACAAGAAAACGTGATTCAACTGTACATATACAACAAAACGTGATTCAACTGTACATATACAACAAGACGTGATTCAACTGTACATATACAACAAAACGTGATTCAACTGTACATATACAACAAAACGTGATTCAACTGTACATATACACCAAAACTTAATTCAACTGTACATATACAACAAAACGTGATTCAACTGTACATATACAAAAACACGTGATTCAACTGTACATATACAACAAAACGTGACTCAACTGTACATATACAACAAAACGTGATTCAGCTGTACATATACAACAAAACGAGATTCAACTGTACATATACAACAAAACGTGATACAACTGTACATATACAACAAAACGTGATTCAACTGTACATATACAAGAAAACGAGATTCAACTATACATATACAACAAAACGTGATTCAACTGACCATATACAACAAAACGAGATTCAACTGTACATATACAACAAAACGAGATTCAGCTGTACATATACAACAAAACAAGATTCATCTGTACATATACAACAAAACGTGATTCAAATGAACATATACAAAAAAACGTGATTCAAATGGACATATACAACAAAACAAGATTCAACTGTACATATACAACAAAACGTGATTCACCTGTACATATACAACAAAACGTTATTTAACTGTACATATACAACAAGACTTGATTCAACTGTACATATACAACAAGACGTGATTCAACTGTACATATACAACAAAACGTGATTCAACTGTACATATACAACACGACGTGATTCAACTGTACATATACAACAAAACGTGATTCAACTGTACATATACAACAAGACGTGATTCAATTGTACATATACAACAAAGCGTGATTCAAATGTACATATACAACAAAACGTGATTCAACTGTACATATACAACAAAACGTGATTCAACTGTACATATACAACAAAACATGATTCAACTGTACATATACAACAAGACGTGATTCAACTGTACATATACAACAAAACGAGATTCAACTGTACATATACAACAAAACGTGATTCAACTGTACATATACAACAAAACGTGATTCAACTGTACATATACAACAAAACGTGATTCAACCGTGCATATACAACAAAGCATAATTCAACTGTACATATACAACAAAACGTGATTCAAATGTACATATACAACAAAACAAGATTCATCTGTACATATACAACAAGACGTGATTCAACTTTACATATACAACAAAACGTGATTCAACTGTACCTATACAAGAAAACGAGATTCAACTTTACATATACAACAAAACTTGTATCAACTGTACATATACAACAAAACGAGATTCAACTGTACATATACAACAAACCGTGATTCAACTGTACAAATACAAGAAAACATGATTCAACTGTACATATACAACAAGACGTGATTCAACTGTGCATATACAAGAAAACGTGATTCAACTGTACATATACAACAAAACGTGATTCAACTGTACATATACAACAAGACGTGATTTAACTGTACATATACAACAAAACGTGATTCAACTGTACAAATACAACAATCGTGATTCAACTGTACATATACAACAAAACCTGATTCAACTGTACATATACAACAAAACATAATTCAACTGTACATATACAACAAAACGTCATTCAACTGTACATATACAAACAAACGTGATTCAACTATACATATACAACAAAACCTGATTCAACTGTACATATACAACAAAACCTGATTCAAATGTACATATACAACAAAACGAGATTCAACTGTACATATACAACAAAACGTGATTTAACTGTACATATACAACAAAACGTAATTCAACTGTACATATACAACAAGACGTGATTCAACTGTACATATACAACAAAACGTGATTCAACTGTACATATACAACAAAACGTGATGCAACTGTACTTATACAAGAAAACATGATTCAACTGTACATATACAACAAGACGTGATTCAACTGTGCATATACAAGAAAACGTGATTCAACTGTACATATACAACAAAACGTGATTCAACTGTACATATACAACAAGACGTGATTCAACTGTACATATACAACAAAACGTGATTCAACTGTACATATACAACAAAACGTGATTCAACTGTACATATACACCAAAACTTAATTCAACTGTACATATACAACAAAATGTGATTCAACTGTACATATACAAAAACACGTGATTCAACTGTACATATACAACGAAACGTGACTCAACTGTACATATACAACAAAACGTGATTCAGCTGTACATATACAACAAAACGAGATTCAACTGTACATATACAACAAAACGTGATACAACTGTACATATACAACAAAGCGTGATTCAACTGTACATATACAAGAAAACGAGATTCAACTATACATATACAACAAAACGTGATTCAACTGACCATATACAACAAAACGAGATTCAACTGTACATATACAACAAAACAAGATTCAACTGTACATATACAACAAAACGTGATTCAAATGGACATATACAACAAAACGTGATTCAACTGTACATATACAATAAAACAAGATTCAACTGTATATATACAACAAAACGTGATTCACCTGTACATATACAACAAAACGTTATTTAACTGTACATATACAACAAAACGTGATTCAACTGTACATATACAACAAAACGTGATTCAACTGTACATATACAACAAAACGTGATTCAACCGTGCATATACAACAAAGCATAATTCAACTGTACATATACAACAAAACGTGATTCAAATGTACATATACAACAAAACAAGATTCATCTGTACATATACAACAAGACGTGATTCAACTTTACATATACAACAAAACGTGATTCAACTGTACCTATACAAGAAAACGAGATTCAACTTTACATATACAACAAAACTTGTATCAACTGTACATATACAACAAAACGAGATTCAACTGTACATATACAACAAAACGTGATTCAACTGTACAAATACAAGAAAACATGATTCAACTGTACATATACAACAAGACGTGATTCAACTGTGCATATACAAGAAAACGTGATTCAACTGTACATATACAACAAAACGTGATTCAACTGTACATATACAACAAGACGTGATTTAACTGTACATATACAACAAAACGTGATTCAACTGTACAAATACAACAATCGTGATTCAACTGTACATATACAACAAAACCTGATTCAACTGTACATATACAACAAAACATAATTCAACTGTACATATACAACAAAACGTCATTCAACTGTACATATACAAACAAACGTGATTCAACTATACATATACAACAAAACCTGATTCAACTGTACATATACAACAAAACCTGATTCAAATGTACATATACAACAAAACGAGATTCAACTGTACATATACAACAAAACGTGATTTAACTGTACATATACAACAAAACGTGATTCAACTGTACATATACAACAAGACGTGATTCAACTGTACATATACAACAAAACGTGATTCAACTGTACATATACAACAAAACGTGATGCAACTGTACTTATACAAGAAAACATGATTCAACTGTACATATACAACAAGACGTGATTCAACTGTGCATATACAAGAAAACGTGATTCAACTGTACATATACAACAAAACGTGATTCAACTGTACATATACAACAAGACGTGATTCAACTGTACATATACAACAAAACGTGATTCAACTGTACATATACAACAAAACGTGATTCAACTGTACATATACACCAAAACTTAATTCAACTGTACATATACAACAAAATGTGATTCAACTGTACATATACAAAAACACGTGATTCAACTGTACATATACAACGAAACGTGACTCAACTGTACATATACAACAAAACGTGATACAACTGTACATATACAACAAAGCGTGATTCAACTGTACATATACAAGAAAACGAGATTCAACTATACATATACAACAAAACGTGATTCAACTGACCATATACAACAAAACGAGATTCAACTGTACATATACAACAAAACAAGATTCAACTGTACATATACAACAAAACGTGATTCAAATGGACATATACAACAAAACGTGATTCAACTGTACATATACAATAAAACAAGATTCAACTGTATATATACAACAAAACGTGATTCACCTGTACATATAAAACAAAACGTTATTTAACTGTACATATACAACAAGACGTGATTCAACTGTACATATACAACAAGACGTGATTCAACTGTACATATACAACAAAACGTGATTCAACTGTACATATACAACAAGACGTGATTCAACTGTACATATACAACAAAACGTGATTCAACTGTACATATACAACAAAACGTGATGCAACTGTACATATACAAGAAAACATGATTCAACTGTACATATACAACAAGACGTGATTCAACTGTGCATATACAAGAAAACGTGATTCAACTGTACATATACAACAAAACGTGATTCAACTGTACATATACAACAAGACGTGATTTAACTGTACATATACAACAAAACGTGATTCAACTGTACAAATACAACAAAACGTGATTCAACTGTACATATACAACAAAACCTGATTCAACTGTACATATACAACAAAACATAATTCAACTGTACATATACAACAAAACGTCATTCAACTGTACATATACAAACAAACGTGATTCAACTATACATATACAACAAAACCTGATTCAACTGTACATATACAACAAAACCTGATTCAAATGTACATATACAACAAAACGAGATTCAACTGTACATATACAACAAAACGTGATTCAACTGTACATATACAACAAAACGTGATTCAACTGTACATATACAACAAGACGTGATTCAACTGTACATATACAACAAAACGTGATTCAACTGTACATATACAACAAAACGTGATGCAACTGTACTTATACAAGAAAACATGATTCAACTGTACATATACAACAAGACGTGATTCAACTGTGCATATACAAGAAAACGTGATTCAACTGTACATATACAACAAAATGTGATTCAACTGTACATATACAACAAGACGTGATTCAACTGTACATATACAACAAAACGTGATTCAACTGTACATATACAACAAAACGTGATTCAACTGTACATATACACCAAAACTTAATTCAACTGTACATATACAACAAAATGTGATTCAACTGTACATATACAAAAACACGTGATTCAACTGTACATATACAACGAAACGTGACTCAACTGTACATATACAACAAAACGTAATTCAGCTGTACATATACAACAAAACGAGATTCAACTGTACATATACAACAAAACGTGATTCAACTTTACATATACAACAAAACGTGATTCATCCGTGCATATACAACAAAACATAATTCAACTGTACATATACAACAAAACGTGATTCAAATGTACATATACAACAAAATGAGATTCAACTGTACATATACAACAAAACGTGAATCAACTGTATATATACAAAAAGACGTGATTCAATTGTACATATACAACAAAACCTGATTCTACTGTACATATACAACAAAACATAATTCAACTGTACATATACAACAAAACGTCATTCAACTGTACATATACAAAAAAACGTGATTCAACTATACATATACAACAAAACCTGATTCAACTGTACATATACAACAAAACCTGATTCAAATGTACATATACAACAAAACGAGATTCAACTGTACATATACAACAAAACGTGATTCAACTGTACATATACAACAAAACGTGATTCAACTGTACATATACAACAAGACGTGATTCAACTGTACATATACAACAAAACGTGATTCAACTGTACATATACAACAAAACGTGATGCAACTGTACATATACAAGAAAACATGATTCAACTGTACATATACAACAAGACGTGATTCAACTGTGCATATACAAGAAAACGTGATTCAACTGTACATATACAACAAAACGTGATTCAACTGTACATATACAACAAGACGTGATTTAACTGTACATATACAACAAAACGTGATTCAACTGTACAAATACAACAATCGTGATTCAACTGTACATATACAACAAAACCTGATTCAACTGTACATATACAACAAAACATAATTCAACTGTACATATACAACAAAACGTCATTCAACTGTACATATACAAACAAACGTGATTCAACTATACATATACAACAAAACCTGATTCAACTGTACATATACAACAAAACCTGATTCAAATGTACATATACAACAAAACGAGATTCAACTGTACATATACAACAAAACGTGATTTAACTGTACATATACAACAAAACGTGATTCAACTGTACATATACAGCAAGACGTGATTCAACTGTACATATACAACAAAACGTGATTCAACTGTACATATACAACAAAACGTGATGCAACTGTACTTATACAAGAAAACATGATTCAACTGTACATATACAACAAGACGTGATTCAACTGTGCATATACAAGAAAACGTGATTCAACTGTACATATACAACAAAACGTGATTCAACTGTGCATATACAACAAGACGTGATTCAACTGTACATATACAACAAAACGTGATTCAACTGTACATATACAACAAAACATGATTCAACTGTACATATACACCAAAACTTAATTCAACTGTACATATACAACAAAATGTGATTCAACTGTACATATACAAAAACACGTGATTCAACTGTACATATACAACGAAACGTGACTCAACTGTACATATACAACAAAACGTGATTCAGCTGTACATATACAACAAAACGAGATTCAACTGTACATATACAACAAAACGTGATACAACTGTACATATACAACAAAGCGTGATTCAACTGTACAAATACAAGAAAACGAGATTCAACTATACATATACAACAAAACGTGATTCAACTGACCATATACAACAAAACGAGATTCAACTGTACATATACAACAAAACAAGATTCAACTGTACATATACAACAAAACGTGATTCAAATGGACATATACAACAAAACGAGATTCAACTGTACATATACAACAAAACAAGATTCAACTGTATATATACAACAAAACGTGATGCACCTGTACATATACAACAAAACGTTATTTAACTGTACATATACAACAAGACGTGATTCAACTGTACATATACAACAAGACGTGATTCAACTGTACATATACAACAAAACGTGATTCAACTGTACATATACAACAAGACGTGATTCAACTGTACATATACAACAAAACGTGATTCAACTGTACATATACAACAAAACGTGATGCAACTGTACATATACAAGAAAACATGATTCAACTGTACATATACAACAAGACGTGATTCAACTGTGCATATACAAGAAAACGTGATTCAACTGTACATATACAACAAAACGTGATTCAACTGTACATATACAACAAGACGTGATTTAACTGTACATATACAACAAAACGTGATTCAACTGTACAAATACAACAAAACGTGATTCAACTGTACATATACAACAAAACCTGATTCAACTGTACATATACAACAAAACATAATTCAACTGTACATATACAACAAAACGTCATTCAACTGTACATATACAAACAAACGTGATTCAACTATACATATACAACAAAACCTGATTCAACTGTACATATACAACAAAACCTGATTCAAATGTACATATACAACAAAACGAGATTCAACTGTACATATACAACAAAACGTGATTCAACTGTACATATACAACAAAACGTGATTCAACTGTACATATACAACAAGACGTGATTCAACTGTACATATACAACAAAACGTGATTCAACTGTACATATACAACAAAACGTGATGCAACTGTACTAATACAAGAAAACATGATTCAACTGTACATATACAACAAGACGTGATTCAACTGTGCATATACAAGAAAACGTGATTCAACTGTACATATACAACAAAATGTGATTCAACTGTACATATACAACAAGACGTGATTCAACTGTACATATACAACAAAACGTGATTCAACTGTACATATACAACAAAACGTGATTCAACTGTACATATACACCAAAACTTAATTCAACTGTACATATACAACAAAATGTGATTCAACTGTACATATACAAAAACACGTGATTCAACTGTACATATACAACGAAACGTGACTCAACTGTACATATACAACAAAACGTAATTCAGCTGTACATATACAACAAAACGAGATTCAACTGTACATATACAACAAAACGTGATACAACTGTACATATACAACAAAACGTGATTCAACTGTACATATACAAGAAAACGAGATTCAACTATACATATACAACAAAACGTGATTCAACTGACCATATACAACAAAACGAGATTCAACTGTACATATACAACAAAACAAGATTCAACTGTACATATACAACGAAACGTGATTCAAATGGACATATACAACAAAACGAGATTCAACTGTACATATACAACAAAACAAGATTCAACTGTATATATACAACAAAACGTGATTCACCTGTACATATACAACAAAACGTTATTTAACTGTACATATACAACAGGACGTGATTCAACTGTACATATACAACAAGACGTGATTCAACTGTACATATACAACAAAACGTTATTCAACTGTACATATACAACAAGACGTGATTCAACTGTACATATACAACAAGACGTGATTCAATTGTACATATACAACAAAACGTGATTCAAATGTACATATACAACAAAACGTGATTCAACTGTACATATACAACAAGACGTGATTCAACTGTACATATACAACAAAACGTGATTCAACTGTACATATACACCAAAACTTAATTCAACTGTACATATACAACAAAACGTGATTCAACTGTACATATACAAAAACACGTGATTCAACTGTACATATACAACAAAACGTGACTCAACTGTACATATACAACAAAACGTGATTCAACTGTACATATACAACAAAACGTGACTCAACTGTACATATACAACAAAACGTGATTCAGCTGTACATATACAACAAAACGTGATTCAACTGTACATATACAAGAAAACGAGATTCAACTATACATATACAACAAAACGTGATTCAACTGACCATATACAACAAAACGAGATTCAACTGTACATATACAACAAAACGAGATTCAGCTGTACATATACAACAAAACGTGATTCAACTGTACACATACAACAAAACGTGATTCAAATGGACATATACAACAAAACGAGATTCAACTGTACATATACAACAAAACAAGATTCAACTGTACATATACAACAAAACGTGATTCACCTGTACATATACAACAAAACGTTATTTAACTGTACATATACAACAAGACGTGATTCAACTGTACATATACAACAAGACGTGATTCAACTGTACATATACAACAAAACGTGATTCAACTGTACATATACAACAAGACGTGATTCAACTGTACATATACAACAAGACGTGATTCAATTGTACATATACAACAAAACCAGATTCAAATGTACATATACAACAAAACGTGATTCAACTGTACATATACAACAAAACATGATTCAACTGTACATATACAACAAGACGTGATTCAACTGTACATATACAACAAAAAGAGATTCAACTGTACATATACAACAAAACGTGATTCAACTGTACATATACAACAAAACGTGAATCAACTGTACATATACAACAAAACGTGATTCAACCGTGCATATACAACAAAACATAATTCAACTGTACATATACAACAAAACGTGATTCAAATGTACATATACAACAAAACGAGATTCAACTGTACATATACAACAAAACGTGATTCAACTGTACATATACAACAAAACGTGATTCAACCGTGCATATACAACAAAACATAATTCAACTGTACATATACAACAAAACGTGATTCAAATGTACATATACAACAAAACGAGACTCAACTGTACATATACAACAAAACGTGATTCAACTGTACCTATACAAGAAAACTAGATTCAACTTTACATATACAACAAAACTTGTTTCAACTGTACATATACAACAAAACGAGATTCAACTGTACATATACAACAAAACGTGATTCATCCGTGCATATACAACAAAACATAATTCAACTGTACATATACAACAAAACGTGATTCAAATGTACATATACAACAAAATGAGATTCAACTGTACATATACAACAAAACGTGATTCAACTGTACATATACAAAAAGACGTGATTCAATTGTACATATACAACAAAACCTAATTCAACTGTACATATACAACAAAACATAATTCAACTGTACATATACAACAAAACGTCATTCAACTGTACATATACAAAAAAACGTGATTCAAGTATACATATACAACAAAACCTGATTCAACTGTACATATACAACAAAACCTGATTCAAATGTACATATACAACAAAACGAAATTCAACTGTACATATACAACAAAACTTGATTCAACTGTACATATACAACAAAACGTGATTCAACTGTACATATACAACAAGACGTGATTCAACTGTACATATACAACAAAACGTGATTCAACTGTACATATACAACAAAACGTGATGCAACTGTACATATACAAGAAAACATGATTCAACTGTACATATACAACAAGACGTGATTCAACTGTGCATATACAACAAAACGTGATTCAACTATACATATACAACAAAACGTGATTCAACGGTACATATACAACAAGACGTGATTCAACTGTACATATACAACAAAACGTGATTCAACTGTACATATACAACAAAACGTGATTCAACTATACATATACAACAAAACCTGATTCAACTGTACATATACAACAAAACATAATTCAACTGTACATATACAACAAAACGTCATTCAACTGTACATATACAAACAAACGTGATTCAACTATACATATACAACAAAACATGATTCAACTGTACATATACAACAAAACCTGATTCAAATGTACATATACAACAAAACGAGATTCAACTGTACATATACAACAAAACGTGATTCAATTGTACATATACAACAAAACGTGATTCAATTGTACATATACAACAAGACGTGATTCAACTGTACATATACAACAAAACGTGATTCAACTGTACATATACAACAAAACGTGATGCAACTGTACATATACAAGAAAACATGATTCAACTGTACATATACAACAAGACGTGATTCAACTGTGCATATACAAGAAAACGTGATTCAACTGTACATATACAACAAAACGTGATTCAACTGTACATATACAACAAGACGTGATTCAACTGTACATATACAACAAAACGTGATTCAACTGTACATATACAACAAAACGTGATTCAACTGTACATATACACCAAAACTTAATTCAACTGTACATATACAACAAAACGTGATTCAACTGTACATATACAAAAACACGTGATTCAACTGTACATATACAACAAAACGTGACTCAACTGTACATATACAACAAAACGTGATTCAGCTGTACATATACAACAAAACGAGATTCAACTGTACATATACAACAAAACGTAATACAACTGTACATATACAACAAAACGTGATTCAACTGTACATATACAAGAAAACGAGATTCAACACTACATATACAACAAAACGTGATTCAACTGACCATATACAACAAAACGAGATTCAACTGTACATATACAACAAAACGAGATTCAGCTGTACATATACAACAAAACAAGATTCAACTGTACATATACAACAAAACGTGATTCAACTGTACATATACAAGAAAACGAGATTCAACTATACATATACAACAAAACGTGATTCAACTGACCATATACAACAAAACGAGATTCAACTGTACATATACAACAAAACGAGATTCAGCTGTACATATACAACAAAACAAGATTCAACTGTACATATACAACAAAACGTGATTCAAATGGACATATACAACAAAACGAGATTCAACTGTACATATACAACAAAACAAGATTCAACTGTACATATACAACAAAACGTGATTCACCTGTACATATACAACAAAACGTTATTTAACTGTACATATACAACAAGACGTGATTCAACTGTACATATACAACAAGACGTGATTCAACTGTACATATACAACAAAACGTGATTCAACTGTACATATACAACAAGACGTGATTCAACTGTACATATACAACAAAACGTGATTCAACTGTACATATACAACAAGACGTGATTCAATTGTACATATACAACAAAACGTGATTTAAATGTACATATACAACAAAACGTGATTCAACTGTACATATACAACAAGACGTGATTCAACTGTACATATACAACAAAACATGATTCAACTGTACATATACAACAAGACGTGATTCATCTGTACATATACAACAAAACGAGATTCAACTGTACATATACAACAAAACGTGATTCAACTGTACATATACAACAAAACGTGATTCAACTGTACATATACAAAAAAACGTGATTCAACCGTGCATATACAACAAAACATAATTCAACTGTACATATACAACAAAACGTGATTCAAATGTACATATACAAAAAAACGAGATTCAACTGTACATATACAACAAAACGTGATTCAACTGTACATATACAACAAAACGTGATTCAACTGTACATATACAACAAAACGTGATTCAACCGTGCATATACAACAAAACATAATTCAACTATACATATACAACAAAACATGATTCAACTGTACATATACAACAAAACCTGATTCAAATGTACATATACAACAAAACGAGATTCAACTGTACATATACAACAAAACGTGATTCAACTGTACATATACAACAAAACGTGATTCAACTGTACATATACAACAAGACGTGATTCAACTGTACATATACAACAAAACGTGATTCAACTGTACATATACAACAAAACGTGATGCAACTGTACATATACAAGAAAACATGATTCAACTGTACATATACAACAAGACGTGATTCAACTGTGCATATACAAGAAAACGTGATTCAACTGTACATATACAACAAAACGTGATTCAACTGTACATATACAACAAGACGTGATTCAACTGTACATATACAACAAAACGTGATTCAACTGTACATATACAACAAAACGTGATTCAACTGTACATATACACCAAAACTTAATTCAACTGTACATATACAACAAAACGTGATTCAACTGTACATATACAAAAACACGTGATTCAACTGTACATATACAACAAAACGTGACTCAACTGTACATATACAACAAAACGTGATTCAGCTGTACATATACAACAAAACGAGATTCAACTGTACATATACAACAAAACGTAATACAACTGTACATATACAACAAAACGTGATTCAACTGTACATATACAAGAAAACGAGATTCAACACTACATATACAACAAAACGTGATTCAACTGACCATATACAACAAAACGAGATTCAACTGTACATATACAACAAAACGAGATTCAGCTGTACATATACAACAAAACAAGATTCAACTGTACATATACAACAAAACGTGATTCAACTGTACATATACAAGAAAACGAGATTCAACTATACATATACAACAAAACGTGATTCAACTGACCATATACAACAAAACGAGATTCAACTGTACATATACAACAAAACGAGATTCAGCTGTACATATACAACAAAACAAGATTCAACTGTACATATACAACAAAACGTGATTCAAATGGACATATACAACAAAACGAGATTCAACTGTACATATACAACAAAACAAGATTCAACTGTACATATACAACAAAACGTGATTCACCTGTACATATACAACAAAACGTTATTTAACTGTACATATACAACAAGACGTGATTCAACTGTACATATACAACAAGACGTGATTCAACTGTACATATACAACAAAACGTGATTCAACTGTACATATACAACAAGACGTGATTCAACTGTACATATACAACAAAACGTGATTCAACTGTACATATACAACAAGACGTGATTCAATTGTACATATACAACAAAACGTGATTTAAATGTACATATACAACAAAACGTGATTCAACTGTACATATACAACAAAACGTGATTCAACTGTACATATACAACAAAACATGATTCAACTGTACATATACAACAAGACGTGATTCAACTGTACATATACACCAAAACTTAATTCAACTGTACATATACAACAAAATGTGATTCAACTGTACATATACAAAAACACGTGATTCAACTGTACATATACAAAAACACGTGATTCAACTGTACATATACAACGAAACGTGACTCAACTGTACATATACAACAAAACGTAATTCAGCTGTACATATACAACAAAAGGAGATTCAACTGTACATATACAACAAAATGTGATACAACTGTACATATACAAGAAAACGTGATTCAACTGTACATATACAAGAAAACGAGATTCAACTATACATATACAACAAAACGTGATTCAACTGACCATATACAACAAAACGAGATTCAACTGTACATATACAACAAAACAAGATTCAACTGTACATATACAACGAAACGTGATTCAAATGGACATATACAACAAAACGAGATTCAACTGTACATATACAACAAAACAAGATTCAACTGTATATATACAACAAAACGTGATTCACCTGTACATATACAACAAAACGTTATTTAACTGTACATATACAACAAGACGTGATTCAACTGTACATATACAACAAGACGTGATTCAACTGTACATATACAACAAAACGTTATTCAACTTTACATATACAACAAGACGTGATTCAACTGTACATATACAACAAAACGTGATTCAACTGTACATATACAACAAGACGTGATTCAATTGTACATATACAACAAAACGTGATTCAAATGTACATATACAACAAAACGTGATTCAACTGTACATATACAACAAGACGTGATTCAACTGCACATATACAACAAAACGTGATTCAACTGTACATATACACCAAAACTTAATTCAACTGTACATATACAACAAAACGTGATTCAACTGTACATATACAAAAACACGTGATTCAACTGTACATATACAACAAAACGTGACTCAACTGTACATATACAACAAAACGTGATTCAACTGTACATATACAACAAAACGTGACTCAACTGTACATATACAACAAAACGTGATTCAGCTGTACATATACAACAAAACGTGATTCAACTGTACATATACAAGAAAACGAGATTCAACTATACATATACAACAAAACGTGATTCAACTGACCATATACAACAAAACGAGATTCAACTGTACATATACAACAAAACGAGATTCAGCTGTACATATACAACAAAACGTGATTCAACTGTACACATACAACAAAACGTGATTCAAATGGACATATACAACAAAACGAGATTCAACTGTACATATACAACAAAACAAGATTCAACTGTACATATACAACAAAACGTGATTCACCTGTACATATACAACAAAACGTTATTTAACTGTACATATACAACAAGACGTGATTCAACTGTACATATACAACAAGACGTGATTCAACTGTACATATACAACAAAACGTGATTCAACTGTACATATACAACAAGACGTGATTCAACTGTACATATACAACAAGACGTGATTCAATTGTACATATACAACAAAACCAGATTCAAATGTACATATACAACAAAACGTGATTCAACTGTACATATACAACAAAACATGATTCAACTGTACATATACAACACGACGTGATTCAACTGTACATATACAACAAAAAGAGATTCAACTGTACATATACAACAAAACGTTATTCAACTGTACATATACAACAAAACGTGAATCAACTGTACATATACAACAAAACGTGATTCAACCGTGCATATACAACAAAACATAATTCAACTGTACATATACAACAAAACGTGATTCAAATGTACATATACAACAAAACGAGATTCAACTGTACATATACAACAAAACGTGATTCAACTGTACATATACAACAAAACGTGATTCAACCGTGCATATACAACAAAACATAATTCAACTGTACATATACAACAAAACGTGATTCAAATGTACATATACAACAAAACGAGACTCAACTGTACATATACAACAAAACGTGATTCAACTGTACCTATACAAGAAAACTAGATTCAACTTTACATATACAACAAAACTTGATTCAACTGTACATATACAACAAAACGAGATTCAACTGTACATATACAACAAAACGTGATTCATCCGTGCATATACAACAAAACATAATTCAACTGTACATATACAACAAAACGTGATTCAAATGTACATATACAACAAAATGAGATTCAACTGTACATATACAACAAAACGTGATTCAACTGTACATATACAAAAAGACGTGATTCAATTGTACATATACAACAAAACCTAATTCAACTGTACATATACAACAAAGCATAATTCAACTGTACATATACAACAAAACGTCTTTCAACTGTACATATACAAAAAAACGTGATTCAAGTATACATATACAACAAAACCTGATTCAACTGTACATATACAACAAAACCTGATTCAAATGTACATATACAACAAAACGAAATTCAACTGTACATATACAACAAAACTTGATTCAACTGTACATATACAACAAAACGTGATTCAACTGTACATATACAACAAGACGTGATTCAACTGTACATATACAACAAAACGTGATTCAACTGTACATATACAACAAAACGTGATGCAACTGTACATATACAAGAAAACATGATTCAACTGTACATATACAACAAGACGTGATTCAACTGTGCATATACAAGAAAACGTGATTCAACTATACATATACAACAAAACGTGATTCAACGGTACATATACAACAAGACGTGATTCAACTGTACATATACAACAAAACGTGATTCAACTGTACATATACAACAAAACGTGATTCAACTATACATATACAACAAAACCTGATTCAACTGTACATATACAACAAAACATAATTCAACTGTACATATACAACAAAACGTCATTCAACTGTACATATACAAACAAACGTGATTCAACTATACATATACAACAAAACATGATTCAACTGTACATATACAACAAAACCTGATTCAAATGTACATATACAACAAAACGAGATTCAACTGTACATATACAACAAAACGTGATTCAATTGTACATATACAACAAAACGTGATTCAACTGTACATATACAACAAGACGTGATTCAACTGTACATATACAACAAAACGTGATTCAACTGTACATATACAACAAAACGTGATGCAACTGTACATATACAAGAAAACATGATTCAACTGTACATATACAACAAGACGTGATTCAACTGTGCATATACAAGAAAACGTGATTCAACTGTACATATACAACAAAACGTGATTCAACTGTACATATACAACAAGATGTGATTCAACTGTACATATACAACAAAACGTGATTCAACTGTACATATACAACAAAACGTGATTCAACTGTACATATACACCAAAACTTAATTCAACTGTACATATACAACAAAACGTGATTCAACTGTACATATACAAAAACACGTGATTCAACTGTACATATACAACAAAACGTGACTCAACTGTACATATACAACAAAACGTGATTCAGCTGTACATATACAACAAAACGAGATTCAACTGTACATATACAACAAAACGTAATACAACTGTACATATACAACAAAACGTGATTCAACTGTACATATACAAGAAAACGAGATTCAACACTACATATACAACAAAACGTGATTCAACTGACCATATACAACAAAACGAGATTCAACTGTACATATACAACAAAACGAGATTCAGCTGTACATATACAACAAAACAAGATTCAACTGTACATATACAACAAAACGTGATTCAACTGTACATATACAAGAAAACGAGATTCAACTATACATATACAACAAAACGTGATTCAACTGACCATATACAACAAAACGAGATTCAACTGTACATATACAACAAAACGAGATTCAGCTGTACATATACAACAAAACAAGATTCAACTGTACATATACAACAAAACGTGATTCAAATGGACATATACAACAAAAGGAGATTCAACTGTACATATACAACAAAACAAGATTCAACTGTACATATACAACAAAACGTGATTCACCTGTACATATACAACAAAACGTTATTTAACTGTACATATACAACAAGACGTGATTCAACTGTACATATACAACAAGACGTGATTCAACTGTACATATACAACAAAACGTGATTCAACTGTACATATACAACAAGACGTGATTCAACTGTACATATACAACAAAACGTGATTCAACTGTACATATACAACAAGACGTGATTCAATTGTACATATACAACAAAACGTGATTTAAATGTACATATACAACAAAACGTGATTCAACTGTACATATACAACAAAACGTGATTCAACTGTACATATACAACAAAACATGATTCAACTGTACATATACAACAAGACGTGATTCATCTGTACATATACAACAAAACGAGATTCAACTGTACATATACAACAAAACGTGATTCAACTGTACATATACAACAAAACGTGATTCAACTGTACATATACAAAAAAACGTGATTCAACCGTGCATATACAACAAAACATAATTCAACTGTACATATACAACAAAACGTGATTCAAATGTACATATACAACAAAACGAGATTCAACTGTACATATACAACAAAACGTGATTCAACTGTACATATACAACAAAACGTGATTCAACTGTACATATACAACAAAACGTGATTCAACCGTGCATATACAACAAAACATAATTCAACTATACATATACAACAAAACATGATTCAACTGTACATATACAACAAAACCTGATTCAAATGTACATATACAACAAAACGAGATTCAACTGTACATATACAACAAAACGTGATTCAACTGTACATATACAACAAAACGTGATTCAACTGTACATATACAACAAGACGTGATTCAACTGTACATATACAACAAAACGTGATTCAACTGTACATATACAACAAAACGTGATGCAACTGTACATATACAAGAAAACATGATTCAACTGTACATATACAACAAGACGTGATTCAACTGTGCATATACAAGAAAACGTGATTCAACTGTACATATACAACAAAACGTGATTCAACTGTACATATACAACAAGACGTGATTCAACTGTACATATACAACAAAACGTGATTCAACTGTACATATACAACAAAACGTGATTCAACTGTACATATACACCAAAACTTAATTCAACTGTACATATACAACAAAACGTGATTCAACTGTACATATACAAAAACACGTGATTCAACTGTACATATACAACAAAACGTGACTCAACTGTACATATACAACAAAACGTGATTCAGCTGTACATATACAACAAAACGAGATTCAACTGTACATATACAACAAAACGTAATACAACTGTACATATACAACAAAACGTGATTCAACTGTACATATACAAGAAAACGAGATTCAACACTACATATACAACAAAACGTGATTCAACTGACCATATACAACAAAACGAGATTCAACTGTACATATACAACAAAACGAGATTCAGCTGTACATATACAACAAAACAAGATTCAACTGTACATATACAACAAAACGTGATTCAACTGTACATATACAAGAAAACGAGATTCAACTATACATATACAACAAAACGTGATTCAACTGACCATATACAACAAAACGAGATTCAACTGTACATATACAACAAAACGAGATTCAGCTGTACATATACAACAAAACAAGATTCAACTGTACATATACAACAAAACGTGATTCAAATGGACATATACAACAAAACGAGATTCAACTGTACATATACAACAAAACAAGATTCAACTGTACATATACAACAAAACGTGATTCACCTGTACATATACAACAAAACGTTATTTAACTGTACATATACAACAAGACGTGATTCAACTGTACATATACAACAAGACGTGATTCAACTGTACATATACAACAAAACGTGATTCAACTGTACATATACAACAAGACGTGATTCAACTGTACATATACAACAAAACGTGATTCAACTGTACATATACAACAAGACGTGATTCAATTGTACATATACAACAAAACGTGATTTAAATGTACATATACAACAAAACGTGATTCAACTGTACATATACAACAAAACGTGATTCAACTGTACATATACAACAAAACATGATTCAACTGTACATATACAACAAGACGTGATTCATCTGTACATATACAACAAAACGAGATTCAACTGTACATATACAACAAAACGTGATTCAACTG
This sequence comes from Bathymodiolus brooksi, assembly GCA_963680875.1. NCBI lineage: Eukaryota > Metazoa > Mollusca > Bivalvia > Mytilida > Modiolidae > Bathymodiolus > Bathymodiolus brooksi. The sequence goes on from OY804586.1 coordinate 69,089,800, forward strand.
TACATATACAACAAAACGTGATTCAACTGTACATATACAAAAAAACGTGATTCAACCGTGCATATACAACAAAACATAATTCAACTGTACATATACAACAAAACGTGATTCAAATGTACATATACAACAAAACGAGATTCAACTGTACATATACAACAAAACGTGATTCAACTGTACATATACAACAAAACGTGATTCAACTGTACATATACAACAAAACGTGATTCAACCGTGCATATACAACAAAACATAATTCAACTGTACATATACAACAAAACGTGATTCAAATGTACATATACAACAAAACGAGATTCAACTGTAAATATACAACAAAACGTGATTCAACTGTACCTATACAAGAAAACGAGATTCAACTTTACATATACAACAAAACTTGATTCAACTGTACATATACAACAAAACGAGATTCAACTGTACATATACAACAAAACGTGATTCAACTGTACATATACAACAAAACATGATTCAACTGTACATATACAACAAGACATGATTCAACTGTAAATATACAACAAAACGAGATTCAACTGTGCATATACAACAAAACGTGATTCAACTGTACATATACAACAAAACGTGATTCAACTGTACATATACAACAAAACGTGATTCATCCGTGCATATACAACAAAACATAATTCAACTGTACATATACAACAAAACGTGATTCAAATGTACATATACAACAAAATGAGATTCAACTGTACATATACAACAAAACGTGATTCAACTGTACATATACAAAAAGACGTGATTCAATTGTACATATACAACAAAACATAATTCAACTGTACATATACAACAAAACATAATTCAACTGTACATATACAACAAAACGTGATTCAAATGTACATATACAACAAAACGAGATTCAACTGTACATATACAACAAAACGTGATTCAACTGTACCTATACAAGAAAACGAGATTCAACTTTACATATACAACAAAACTTGATTCAACTGTACATATACAAAGAAACGTGATTCAACTATACATATACAACAAAACCTGATTCAACTGTACATATACAACAAAACCTGATTCAAATGTACATATACAACAAAACAAGATTCAACTGTACATATACAACAAAACGTGATTCAAATGGACATATACAACAAAACGAGATTCAACTGTACATATACAACAAAACAAGATTCAATTGTATATATACAACAAAACGTGATTCACATGTACATATACAACAAAACGTTATTTAACTGTACATATACAACAAGACGTGATTCAACTGTACATATACAACAAGACGTGATTCAACTGTACATATAAAACAAAACGTTATTCAACTGTACATATACAACAAGACGTGATTCAACTGTACATATACAACAAAACGTGATTCAACTGTACATATACAACAAAACATGATTCAACTGTACATATACAACAAAACGTGATTCAACTGTACATATACAACAAAACGTGATTCAACTGTACATATACAACAAAACGTGATTCATCCGTGCATATACAACAAAACATAATTCAACTGTACATATACAACAAAACGTGATTCAAATGTACATATACAACAAAATGAGATTCAACTGTACATATACAACAAAACGTGATTCAACTGTACATATACAAAAAGACGTGATTCAATTGTACATATACAACAAAACATAATTCAACTGTACATATACACCAAAACATAATTCAACTGTACATATACAACAAAACGTCATTCAACTGTACATATACAAAGAAACGTGATTCAACTATACATATACAACAAAACCTGATTCAACTGTACATATACAACAAAACCTGATTCAAATGTACATATACAACAAAACAAGATTCAACTGTACATATACAACAAAACGTGATTCAAATGGACATATACAACAAAACGAGATTCAACTGTACATATACAACAAAACAAGATTCAATTTTATATATACAACAAAACGTGATTCACCTGTACATATACAACAAAACGTTATTTAACTGTACATATACAACAAGACGTGATTCAACTGTACATATACAACAAGACGTGATTCAACTGTACATATAAAACAAAACGTTATTCAACTGTACATATACAACAAGACGTGATTTAACTGTACATATACAACAAAACGTGATTCAACTGTACATATACAACAAGACGTGATTCAATTGTACATATACAACAAAACTTGATTCAAATGAACATATACAACAAAACGTGATTCAACTGTACATATACAACAAGACGTGATTCAACTGTACATATACAACAAAACGTGATTCAACTGTACATATACAACAAAACGAGATTCAACTGTACATATACACCAAAACTTAATTCAACTGTACATATACAACAAAACGTGATTCAACTGTACATATACAACAAAACGTGATTCAACTGTACATATACAACAAAACGTGACTCAACTGTACATATACAACAAAACGTGATTCAACTGTACATATACAACAAAACGTGACTCAACTGTACATATACAACAAAACGTGATTCAGCTGTACATATACACCAAAACGTGATTCAACTGTACATATACAAGAAAACGAGATTCAACTATACATATACAACAAAACGTGATTCAACTGACCATATACAACAAAAGGAGATTCAACTGTACATATACAACAAAACGAGATTCAGCTGTACATATACAACAAAACAAGATTCAACTGTACATATACAACAAAACGTGATTCAAATGGACATATACAACAAAACGAGATTCAACTGTACATATACAACAAAACAAGATTCAACTGTACATATACAACAAAACGTGATTCACCTGTACATATACAACAAAACGTTATTTAACTGTACATATACAACAAGACGTGATTCAACTGTACATATACAACAAAACGTGATTCAACCGTGCATATACAACAAAACATAATTCAACTGTACATATACAACAAAACGTGATTCAAATGTACATATACAACAAAACGAGATTCAACTGTACATATACAACAAAACGTGATTCAACTGTACATATACAACAAAACGTGATTCAACCGTGCATATACAACAAAACATAATTCAACTGTACATATACAACAAAACGTGATTCAAATGTACATATACAACAAAACGAGACTCAACTGTACATATACAACAAAACGTGATTCAACTGTACCTATACAAGAAAACTAGATTCAACTTTACATATACAACAAAACTTGATTCAACTGTACATATACAACAAAACGAGATTCAACTGTACATATACAACAAAACGTGATTCAACTGTACATATACAACAAAACGTGATTCATCCGTGCATATACAACAAAACATAATTCAACTGTACATATACAACAAAACGTGATTCAAATGTACATATACAACAAAATGAGATTCAACTGTACATATACAACAAAACGTGATTCAACTGTACAAATACAACAAAACGTGATTCAACTGTACATATACAACAAAACCTAATTCAACTGTACATATACAGCAAAACATAATTCAACTGTACATATACAACAAAACGTCATTCAACTGTACATATACAAAAAAGCGTGATTCAACTATACATATACAACAAAACCTGATTCAACTGTACATATACAACAAAACCTGATTCAAATGTACATATACAACAAAACGAAATTCAACTGTACATATACAACAAAACGAAATTCAACTGTACATATACAACAAAACGTGATTCAACTGTACATATACAACAAAACGTGATTCAAATGTACATATACAACAAAATGAGATTCAACTGTACATATACAACAAAACGTGATTCAACTGTACATATACAAAAAGACGTGATTCAATTGTACATATACAACAAAACATAATTCAACTGTACATATACAACAAAACATAATTCAACTGTACATATACAACAAAACGTGATTCAAATGTACATATACAACAAAACGAGATTCAACTGTACATATACAACAAAACGTGATTCAACTGTACCTATACAAGAAAACGAGATTCAACTTTACATATACAACAAAACTTGATTCAACTGTACATATACAAAGAAACGTGATTCAACTATACATATACAACAAAACCTGATTCAACTGTACATATACAACAAAACCTGATTCAAATGTACATATACAACAAAACAAGATTCAACTGTACATATACAACAAAACGTGATTCAAATGGACATATACAACAAAACGAGATTCAACTGTACATATACAACAAAACAAGATTCAATTGTATATATACAACAAAACGTGATTCACATGTACATATACAACAAAACGTTATTTAACTGTACATATACAACAAGACGTGATTCAACTGTACATATACAACAAGACGTGATTCAACTGTACATATAAAACAAAACGTTATTCAACTGTACATATACAACAAGACGTGATTCAACTGTACATATACAACAAAACGTGATTCAACTGTACATATACAACAAAACATGATTCAACTGTACATATACAACAAAACGTGATTCAACTGTACATATACAACAAAACGTGATTCAACTGTACATATACAACAAAACGTGATTCATCCGTGCATATACAACAAAACATAATTCAACTGTACATATACAACAAAACGTGATTCAAATGTACATATACAACAAAATGAGATTCAACTGTACATATACAACAAAACGTGATTCAACTGTACATATACAAAAAGACGTGATTCAATTGTACATATACAACAAAACATAATTCAACTGTACATATACACCAAAACATAATTCAACTGTACATATACAACAAAACGTCATTCAACTGTACATATACAAAGAAACGTGATTCAACTATACATATACAACAAAACCTGATTCAACTGTACATATACAACAAAACCTGATTCAAATGTACATATACAACAAAACAAGATTCAACTGTACATATACAACAAAACGTGATTCAAATGGACATATACAACAAAACGAGATTCAACTGTACATATACAACAAAACAAGATTCAATTTTATATATACAACAAAACGTGATTCACCTGTACATATACAACAAAACGTTATTTAACTGTACATATACAACAAGACGTGATTCAACTGTACATATACAACAAGACGTGATTCAACTGTACATATAAAACAAAACGTTATTCAACTGTACATATACAACAAGACGTGATTTAACTGTACATATACAACAAAACGTGATTCAACTGTACATATACAACAAGACGTGATTCAATTGTACATATACAACAAAACTTGATTCAAATGAACATATACAACAAAACGTGATTCAACTGTACATATACAACAAGACGTGATTCAACTGTACATATACAACAAAACGTGATTCAACTGTACATATACAACAAAACGAGATTCAACTGTACATATACACCAAAACTTAATTCAACTGTACATATACAACAAAACGTGATTCAACTGTACATATACAACAAAACGTGATTCAACTGTACATATACAACAAAACGTGACTCAACTGTACATATACAACAAAACGTGATTCAACTGTACATATACAACAAAACGTGACTCAACTGTACATATACAACAAAACGTGATTCAGCTGTACATATACACCAAAACGTGATTCAACTGTACATATACAAGAAAACGAGATTCAACTATACATATACAACAAAACGTGATTCAACTGACCATATACAACAAAAGGAGATTCAACTGTACATATACAACAAAACGAGATTCAGCTGTACATATACAACAAAACAAGATTCAACTGTACATATACAACAAAACGTGATTCAAATGGACATATACAACAAAACGAGATTCAACTGTACATATACAACAAAACAAGATTCAACTGTACATATACAACAAAACGTGATTCACCTGTACATATACAACAAAACGTTATTTAACTGTACATATACAACAAGACGTGATTCAACTGTACATATACAACAGGACGTGATTCAACTGTACATATACAACAAAACGTGATTCAACTGTACATATACAACAAGACGTGATTCAACTGTACATATACAACAAGACGTGATTCAATTGTACATATACAACAAAACGTGATTCAAATGTACATATACAACAAAACGTGATTCAACTGTACATATACAACAAAACATGATTCAACTGTACATATACAACAAGACGTGATTCAACTGTACATATACAACAAAACGAGATTCAACTGTACATATACAACAAAACGTGATTCAACTGTACATACACAACAAAACGTGAATCAACTGTACATATACAACAAAACGTGATTCAACCGTGCATATACAACAAAACATAATTCAACTGTACATATACAACAAAACGTGATTCAAATGTACATATACAACAAAACGAGATTCAACTGTACATATACAACAAAACGTGATTCAACTGTACATATACAACAAAACGTGATTCAACCGTGCATATACAACAAAACATAATTCAACTGTACATATACAACAAAACGTGATTCAAATGTACATATACAACAAAACGAGACTCAACTGTACATATACAACAAAACGTGATTCAACTGTACCTATACAAGAAAACTAGATTCAACTTTACATATACAACAAAACTTGATTCAACTGTACATATACAACAAAACGAGATTCAACTGTACATATACAACAAAACGTGATTCAACTGTACATATACAACAAAACGTGATTCATCCGTGCATATACAACAAAACATAATTCAACTGTACATATACAACAAAACGTGATTCAAATGTACATATACAACAAAATGAGATTCAACTGTACATATACAACAAAACGTGATTCAACTGTACAAATACAACAAAACGTGATTCAACTGTACATATACAACAAAACCTAATTCAACTGTACATATACAACAAAACATAATTCAACTGTACATATACAACAAAACGTCATTCAACTGTACATATACAAAAAAGCGTGATTCAACTATACATATACAACAAAACCTGATTCAACTGTACATATACAACAAAACCTGATTCAAATGTACATATACAACAAAACGAAATTCAACTGTACATATACAACAAAACGAAATTCAACTGTACATATACAACAAAACGTGATTCAACTGTACATATACAACAAGACGTGATTCAACTGTACATATACAACAAAACGTGATTCAACTGTACATATACAACAAAACGTGATGCAACTGTACATATACAAGAAAACATGATTCAACTGTACATATACAACAAGACGTGATTCAACTGTGCATATACAAGAAAACGTGATTCAACTATACATATACAACAAAACGTGATTCAACTGTACATATACAACAAGACGTGATTCAACTGTACATATACAACAAAACGTGATTCAACTGTACATATACAACAAAACGTGATTCAACTGTACATATACAACAAAACCTGATTCAACTGTACATATACAACAAAACATAATTCAACTGTACATATACAACAAAACGTCATTCAACTGTACATATACAAACAAACGTGATTCAACTATACATATACAACAAAACCTGATTCAACTGTACATATACAACAAAACCTGATTCAAATGTACATATACAACAAAACGAGATTCAACTGTACATATACAACAAAACGTGATTCAACTGTACATATACAACAAAACGTGATTCAACTGTACATATACAACAAGACGTGATTCAACTGTACATATACAACAAAACTTGATTCAACTGTACATATACAACAAAACGTGATGCAACTGTACATATACAAGAAAACATGATTCAACTGTACATATACAACAAGATGTGATTCAACTGTGCATATACAAGAAAACGTGATTCAACTGTACATATACAACAAAACGTGATTCAACTGTACATATACAACAAGACGTGATTCAACTGTACATATACAACAAAACGTGATTCAACTGTACATATACAACAAAACGTGATTCAACTCTACATATACACCAAAACTTAATTCAACTGTACATATACAACAAAACGTGATTCAACTGTACATATACAAAAACACGTGATTCAACTGTACATATACAACAAAACGTGACTCAACTGTACATATACAACAAAACGTGATTCAGCTGTACATATACAACAAAACGAGATTCAACTGTACATATACAACAAAACGTAATACAACTGTACATATACAACAAAACGTGATTCAACTGTACATATACAAGAAAACGAGATTCAACACTACATATACAACAAAACGTGATTCAACTGACCATATACAACAAAACGAGATTCAACTGTACATATACAACAAAACGAGATTCAGCTGTACATATACAACAAAACAAGATTCAACTGTACATATACAACAAAACGTGATTCAACTGTACATATACAAGAAAACGAGATTCAACTATACATATACAACAAAACGTGATTCAACTGACCATATACAACAAAACGAGATTCAACTGTACATATACAACAAAACTAGATTCAGCTGTACATATACAACAAAACAAGATTCAACTGTACATATACAACAAAACGTGATTCAAATGGACATATACAACAAAACGAGATTCAACTGTACATATACAACAAAACAAGATTCAACTGTACATATACAACAAAACGTGATTCACCTGTACATATACAACAAAACGTTATTTAACTGTACATATACAACAAGACGTGATTCAACTGTACATATACAACAAGACGTGATTCAACTGTACATATACAACAAAACGTGATTCAACTGTACATATACAACAAGACGTGATTCAACTGTACATATACAACAAAACGTGATTCAACTGTACATATACAACAAGACGTGATTCAATTGTACACATACAACAAAACGTGATTCAAATGTACATATACAACAAAACGTGATTCAACTGTACATATACAACAAAACGTGATTCAACTGTACATATACAACAAAACATGATTCAACTGTACATATACAACAAGACGTGATTCATCTGTACATATACAACAAAACGAGATTCAACTGTACATATACAACAAAACGTGATTCAACTGTACATATACAACAAAACGTGATTCAACTGTACATATACAAAAAAACGTGATTCAACCGTGCATATACAACAAAACATAATTCAACTGTACATATACAACAAAACGTGATTCAAATGTACATATACCACAAAACGAGATTCAACTGTACATATACAACAAAACGTGATTCAACTGTACATATACAACAAAACGTGATTCAACTGTACATATACAACAAAACGTGATTCAACCGTGCATATACAACAAAACATAATTCAACTGTACATAGACAACAAAACGAGATTCAACTGTACATATACAACAAAACGTGATTCAACTTTACATATACAACAAAACGTGATTCAACTGTACCTATACAAGAAAACGAGATTCAACTTTACATATACAACAAAACTTGATTCAACTGTACATATACAACAAAACGAGATTCAACTGTACATATACAACAAAACGTGATTCAACTGTACATATACAACAAAACATGATTCAACTGTACATATACAACAAGACATGATTCAACTGTAAATATACAACAAAACGAGATTCAACTGTACATATACAACAAAACGTGATTCATCCGTGCATATACAACAAAACATAATTCAACTGTAAATATACAACAAAACGTGATTCAAATGTACATATACAACAAAACGTCATTCAACTGTACATATACAAAAAAACGTGATTCAACTATACATATACAACAAAACCTGATTCAACTGTACATATACAACAAAACCTGATTCAAATGTACATATACAACAAAACGAGATTCAACTGTACATATACAACAAAACGTGATTCAACTGTACATATACAACAAGACGTGATTCAACTGTACATATACAACAAAACGTGATTCAACTGTACACATACAACAAAACGTGATGCAACTGTACATATACAAGAAAACATGATTCAACTGTACATATACAACAAGACGTGATTCAACTGTGCATATACAAGAAAACGTGATTCAACTGTACATATACCACAAAACGTGATTCAACTGTATATATACAACAAGACGTGATTCAATTGTACATATACAACACAACGTGATTCAACTGTACATATACAACAAAACGTGATTCAACTGTACATATACAACAAAACGTGATTCAACTGTACATATACAACAAAACGTGATTCAACTGTACATATACAACAAAACATGATTCAACTGTACATATACAACAAGACATGATTCAACTGTAAATATACAACAAAACTAGATTCAACTGTACATATACAACAAAACGTGATTCAACTGTACATATACAACAAAACGTGATTCATCTGTACATATACAACAAAACGTGATTCATCCGTGCATATACAACAAAACATAATTCAACTGTAAATATACAACAAAACGTGATTCAAATGTACATATACAACAAAACGTCATTCAACTGTACATATACAAAAAAACGTGATTCAACTATACATATACAACAAAACCTGATTCAACTGTACATATACAACAAAACCTGATTCAAATGTACATATACAACAAAACGAGATTCAACTGTACATATACAACAAAACGTGATTCAACTGTACATATACAACAAGACGTGATTCAACTGTACATATACAACAAAACGTGATTCAACTGTACATATACAACAAAACGTGATGCAACTGTACATATACAAGAAAACATGATTCAACTGTACATATACAACAAGACGTGATTCAACTGTGCATATACAAGAAAACGTGATTCAATTGTACATATACCACAAAACGTGATTCAACTGTATATATACAACAAGACGTGATTCAATTGTACATATACAACAAAACGTGATTCAACTGTACATATACAACAAAACGTGATTCAACTGTACATATACAACAAAGCCTGATTCAACTGTACATATACAACAAAACATAATTCAACTGTACATATACAACAAAACGTCATTCAACTGTACATATACAAACAAACGTGATTCAACTATACATATACAACAAAACCTGATTCAACTGTACATATCCAACAAAACCTGATTCAAATGTACATATACAACAAAACGAGATTCAACTGTACATATACAACAAAACGTGATTCAACTGTACATATACAACAAGACGTGATTCAACTGTACATATACAACAAAACAAGATTCAACTGTACATATACAACAAAACGTGATGCAACTGTACATATACAAGAAAACATGATTCAACTGTACATATACAACAAGACGTGATTCAATTGTGCATATACAAGAAAACGTGATTCAACTGTACATATACAACAAAACGTGATTCAACTGTACATATACAACAAGACGTGATTCAACTGTACATATACAACAAAACGTGATTCAACTGTACATATACAACAAAACGTGATTCAACTGTACATATACACCAAAACTTAATTCAACTGTACATATACAACAAAACGTGATTCAACTGTACATATACAAAAACACGTGATTCAACTGTACATATACAACAAAACGTGACTCAACTGTACATATACAACAAAACGTGATTCAGCTGTACATATACAACAAAACGAGATTCAACTGTACATATACAACAAAACGTAATACAACTGTACATATACAACAAAACGTGATTCAACTTTACATATTCAAGAAAACGAGATTCAACACTACATATACAACAAAACGTGATTCAACTGACCATATACAACAAAACGAGATTCAACTGTACATATACAACAAAACGAGATTCAGCTGTACATATACAACAAAACAAGATTCAACTGTACATATACAACAAAACATGATTCAAATGGACATATACAACAAAACGAGATTCAACTGTACATCTACAACGAAACAAGATTCAACTGTACATATACAACAAAACGTGATTCACCTGTACATATACAACAAAACGTTATTTAACTGTACATATACAACAAGACGTGATTCAACTGTACATATACAACAAGACGTGCTTCAACTGTACATATACAACAAAACGTGATTCAACTGTACATATACAACAAGACGTGATTCAACTGTACATATACAACAAAACATGATTCAACTGTACATATACAACAAGACGTGATTCAATTGTACATATACAACAAAACGTGATTCAAATGTACATATACAACAAAACGTGATTCAACTGTACATATACAAAAAAACGTGATTCAACTGTACATATACAACAAAACATGATTCAACTGTACATATACAACAAGACGTGATTCAACTGTACATATACAACAAAACGAGATTCAACTGTACATATACAACAAAACGTGATTCAACTGTACATATACAACAAAACTTGATTCAACTGTACATATACAATAAAACGTGATTCAACCGTGCATATACAACAAAACATAATTCAACTGTACATATACAACAAAACGTGATTCAAATGTACATATACAACAAAACGAGATTCAACTGTACATATACAACAAAACGTGATTCAACTTTACATATACAACAAAACGTGATTCAACTGTACCTATACAAGAAAACGAGATTCAACTTTACATATACAACAAAACTTGATTCAACTGTACATATACAACAAAACGAGATTCAACTGTACATATACAACAAAACGTGATTCAACTGTACATATACAACAAAATATGATTCAACTGTACATATACAACAAGACATGATTCAACTGTAAATATACAACAAAACGAGATTCAACTGTACATATACAACAAAACGTGATTCAACTGTAAATATACAACAAAACGTGATTCAACTGTACATATACAACAAAACGTGTTTCATCCGTGCATATACAACAAAACATAATTCAACTGTACATATACAACAAAACGTGATTCAAATGTACATATACAACAAAATGAGATTCAACTGTACATATACAACAAAACGTGATTCAACTGTACATATACAAAAAGACGTGATTCAATTGTACATATACAACAAAACGTAATTCAACTGTACATATACAACAAAACGTCATTCAACGGTACATATACAACAAAACGTGATTCAACTGTACATATACAACAAAACGTGATACAACTGTACATATACAACAAAACGTGATTTAACTGTACATGTACATGAAAACGAGATTCAACTATGCATATACAACAAAACGTGATTCAACTGTACATATAAAACAAAACGAGATTCAACTGTACATATACAACGAAACGTGATTCAACTGTACATATACAACAAAACGAGATTCAACTGTACATATACAACAAAACGGTATTCAACTGTACATATACAACAAAACGAGATTCAACTGTACATATACAACAAGACGTGATTCAACTGTACATATACAACAAGACGTGATTCAACTGTACATATACAACAAAACGTGATTCACCTGTACATATACAACAAAACGTGATTCAACTGTACATATACAACAAGACGTAATTCAACTGTACATATACAAGAAAACGAGATTCAACTGAACATATACAACAAGACGTGATTCAACTCTACATATACAACAAGACGTGATTCAGCTGTACATATACAACAAGACGTGATTCAACTGTACATATACAACAAGACGTGATTCAACTGTACATATACAACAAGACGTGATTCAACTGTACATATACAACAAGACGTGATTCAACTGTACATATACAACAAAACGTGATTCAACTGTACACATACAACAAAACGTGACTCAACTGTACATATACAAGAAAACATGATTCAACTGTACATATACAACAAGACGTGATTCAACTGTACATATACAACAAGACGTGATTCAACTGTACACATACAACAAAACGTGATTCCACTGTACATATACAACAAAACGTGATTCAACTGTACATATACAATAAAACGTGATTCAACTGTACACATACAACACAAGGTGACTCAATTGTACATATACAGGAAAACATGAATCAACTGTACATATACAACAAGGCGTGATTCAACTGTACATATACAACAAAACGTGATTCAACTGTATATATAAAACAAAACATAATTCAACTGTAAATATACAACAAAACGTGATTCAATTGTACATATACAACAAAACGTGATTCAACTGTACATATACAACAAAGCGTGATTCAACTGTACATATACAATAAAATGAGATTCAACTGTACATATACAACAAGACGTGAGTCAACTGTACATATACAACAAAACGTGATTCAACTGTACATATACAAGAAAAAGAGATTCAACTGTACATATACAAGAAAAAGAGATTCAACTGTACATATACATATGCAACAAAACGAGATTCAACTGTACATATACAACAAGACGTGATTCAACTATACATATACAACAAGACGTGATTCAACTGTACATATACAACAAAACGTGATTCAACTGTACATATACAACAAGACGTGATTCAACTATACATATACAACAACACGTGATTCACCTGTACATATACAACAAAACGAGATTCAACTGTACATATACAACAAAACGTTATTCAACTGTACATATACAACAACACGTTATTTAACTGTACATATACAACAAGACGTGATTCAACTCTACATATACAACAAAACGTGATTCAACTGTACATATACAACAAGACGTGATTCAACTGTACATATACAACAAGACGTGATTCAACAGTACATATACAACAAAACGTGATTCAACTGTACATATACAACAAAACGTGATTCAACTGTACATATACAATAAAACGTGATTCAACTTTACATATACAACAAGACGTGATTCAATTGTACATATACAACAAAACGTAATTCAACTGTACATATACAACAAAACGTGATTCAACTGTACATATACAACAAAACGTGATTCAACTGTACATATACAACAAAACATGATTCAACTGTACATACAACAAGACGTGATTCAAATGTACATATAAAACAAAACGAGATTCAACTGTACATATACAACAAAACGTGATTCAACTGTACATATACAACAAAAGGTGATTCAACTGTACATATAAAAAAAAACGATATTCAACTGTACATATACAACAAAACGAGATTCAACTGTACATATACAACAAAACGGGATTCAACTGTACATATACAACAAAACTTGATTCAACTGTACATATACAACAAGACGTGATTCAACTGTACATATACAACAATACGTGATTCAACTGTACATATACAACAAAACGTGATTCACCTGTACATATACAACAAATGGTGATTCAACTGTACATATACAACAATACATGATTCAACTGTACATATACAAGAAAACGAGATTCAACTGTACATATACAACAAGACGTGATTCAACTGTACATATACAACAAAACGTGATTCAACTGTACATATACAACAAGACGTGATTCAACTGTACATATACAACAAGACGTGATTCAACTGTACATATACAACAAAACGTGATTCAACTGTACATATACAACAAAAGGTGACTCAACTGTACATATACAACAAAACGAGATTCAACTGTACATATACAACAAGACGTGATTCAACTGTACATATACAACAATACGTGATTCAACTGTACATATACAACAAAACGTGATTCACCTGTACATATACAACAAAGCGTGATTCAACTCTACATATACAACAATACGTGATTCAACTGTACATATACAAGAAAACGAAAATCAACTGTACATATACAACAAGACGTGATTCAACTGTACATATACAACAAGACGTGATTCAACTGTACATATACAACAAGACGTGATTCAACTGTACATATACAACAAGACGTGATTCAACTGTACATATACAACAAAACGTGATTCAACTGTACATATACAACAAAAGGTGACTCAACTGTACATATACAAGAAAACATGATTCAACTGTACATATACAACAAAACGTGATTCACCTGTACATATACAACAAAACGTGATTCAACTGTACATATACAACAAGACGTAATTCAACTGTACATATACAAGAAAACGAGATTCAACTGAACATATACAACAAGACGTGATTCAACTGTACATATACAACAAGACGTGATTCAACTGTACATATACAACAAGACGTGATTCAACTGTACATATACAACAAGACGTGATTCAACTGTACATATACAACAAGACGTGATTCAACTGTACATATACAACAAGACGTGATTCAACTGTACATATACAACAAAACGTGATTCAACTGTACACATACAACAAAACGTGACTCAACTGTACATATACAAGAAAACATGATTCAACTGTACATATACAACAAAACGTGATTCAACTGTACATATACAATAAAACGTGATTCAACTGTACATATACAACACAAGGTGACTCAATTGTACATATACAGGAAAACATGAATCAACTGTACATATACAACAAGGCGTGATTCAACTGTACATGTACAACAAAACGTGATTCAACTGTACATATAAAACAAAACATAATTCAACTGTACATATACAACAAAACGTGATTCAATTGTACATATACAACAAAACGTGATTCAACTGTACATATACAACAAAGCGTGATTCAACTGTACATATACAATAAAATGAGATTCAACTGTACATATACAACAAGACGTGAGTCAACTGTACATATACAACAAAACGTGATTCAACTGTACATATACAAGAAAAAGAGATTCAACTGTACATATACAAGAAAAAGAGATTCAACTGTACATATACATATGCAACAAAACGAGATTCAACTGTACATATAAAACAAGACGTGATTCAACTATACATATACAACAAGACGTGATTCAACTGTACATATACAACAACACGTGATTCAACTGTACATATACAGCAAGACGTGATTCAACTGTACATATACAACAACACGTGATTCACCTGTACATATACAACAGAACGAGATTCAACTGTACATATACAACAAAACGTGATTCAACTGTACATATACAGCAACACGTTATTTAACTGTACATATACAACAAGACGTGATTCAACTCTACATATACAACAAGACGTAATTCAACTGTACATATACAAGAAAACGAGATTCAACTGAACATATACAACAAGACGTGATTCAACTGTACATATACAACAAGACGTGATTCAACTGTACATATACAACAAGACGTGATTCAACTGTACATATACAACAAGACGTGATTCAACTGTACATATACAACAAGACGTGATTCAACTGTACATATACAACAAGACGTGATTCAACTGTACATATACAACAAAACGTGATTCAACTGTACACATACAACAAAACGTGACTCAACTGTACATATACAAGAAAACATGATTCAACTGTACATATACAACAAGACGTGATTCAACTGTACATATACAACAAGACGTGATTCAACTGTACACATACAACAAAACGTGATTCCACTGTACATATACAACAAAACGTGATTCAACTGTACATATACAATAAAACGTGATTCAACTGTACATATACAACACAAGGTGACTCAATTGTACATATACAGGAAAACATGAATCAACTGTACATATACAACAAGGCGTGATTCAACTGTACATATACAACAAAACGTGATTCAACGGTACATATAAAACAAAACATAATTCAACTGTACATATACAACAAAACGTGATTCAATTGTACATATACAACAAAACGTGATTCAACTGTACATATACAACAAAGCGTGATTCAACTGTACATATACAATAAAATGAGATTCAACTGTACATATACAACAAGACGTGAGTCAACTGTACATATACAACAAAACGTGATTCAACTGTACATATACAAGAAAAAGAGATTCAACTGTACATATACAAGAAAAAGAGATTCAACTGTACATATACATATGCAACAAAACGAGATTCAACTGGACATATACAACAAGACGTGATTCAACTATACATATACAACAAGACGTGATTCAACTGTACATATACAACAAAACGTGATTCAACTGTACATATACAACAAGACGTGATTCAACTGTACATATACAACAACACGTGATTCACCTGTACATATACAACAAAACGAGATTCAACTGTACATATACAACAAAACGTGATTCAACTGTACATATACAGCAACACGTTATTTAACTGTACATATACAACAAGACGTGATTCAACTCTACATATACAACAAGACGTGATTCAACTGTACATATACAACAAGACGTGATTCAACTGTACATATACAACAAAACGTGATTCAACTGTACATATACAACAAAAGGTGACTCAACTGTACATATACAAGAAAACATGATTCAACTGTACATATACAACAAGACGTGATTCAACTGTACATATACAACAAAACTTGATTCCACTGTACATATACAACAAAATGTGATTCAACTGTACATATAAAACAAAACGTGATTCAACTGTACATATACAACACAAAGTGACTCAATTGTACATATACAAGAAAACATGATTCAAATGTACATATACAACAAGACGTGATTCAACTGTACATATACAACAAAACGTGATTCAACTGTACATATACAACAAAACATAATTCAACTGTACATATACAACAAAACGTGATTCAACTGTACATATACAAAAAACGTGATTCAACTGTACATATACAACAAATCGTGATTCAACTGTACATATATAACAAAACGTGATTGAACTGTACATATACAATAAAACGAGATTCAACTGTACATATACAACAAGACGTGATTCAACTGTACATATACAACAAAACGTGATTCAACTGTACATATACAACAAAATATAATTCAACTGTACATATACAACAAAACGTGATTCAATTGTACATATACAAAAAAACGTGATTCAACTGTACATATACAACAAAACGTGATTCAACTGTACATATACAACAAAACGTGATTCAACTGTACATATACAGCAAGACGTGATTCAACTGTACATATACAACAACACGTGATTCACCTGTACATATACAACAGAACGAGATTCAACTGTACATATACAACAAAACGTGATTCAACTGTACATATACAGCAACACGTTATTTAACTGTACATATACAACAAGACGTGATTCAACTCTACATATACAACAAGACGTAATTCAACTGTACATATACAAGAAAACGAGATTCAACTGAACATATACAACAAGACGTGATTCAACTGTACATATACAACAAGACGTGATTCAACTGTACATATACAACAAGACGTGATTCAACTGTACATATACAACAAGACGTGATTCAACTGTACATATACAACAAGACGTGATTCAACTGTACATATACAACAAGACGTGATTCAACTGTACATATACAACAAAACGTGATTCAACTGTACACATACAACAAAACGTGACTCAACTGTACATATACAAGAAAACATGATTCAACTGTACATATACAACAAGACGTGATTCAACTGTACATATACAACAAGACGTGATTCAACTGTACACATACAACAAAACGTGATTCCACTGTACATATACAACAAAACGTGATTCAACTGTACATATACAATAAAACGTGATTCAACTGTACATATACAACACAAGGTGACTCAATTGTACATATACAGGAAAACATGAATCAACTGTACATATACAACAAGGCGTGATTCAACTGTACATATACAACAAAACGTGATTCAACGGTACATATAAAACAAAACATAATTCAACTGTACATATACAACAAAACGTGATTCAATTGTACATATACAACAAAACGTGATTCAACTGTACATATACAACAAAGCGTGATTCAACTGTACATATACAATAAAATGAGATTCAACTGTACATATACAACAAGACGTGAGTCAACTGTACATATACAACAAAACGTGATTCAACTGTACATATACAAGAAAAAGAGATTCAACTGTACATATACAAGAAAAAGAGATTCAACTGTACATATACATATGCAACAAAACGAGATTCAACTGGACATATACAACAAGACGTGATTCAACTATACATATACAACAAGACGTGATTCAACTGTACATATACAACAAAACGTGATTCAACTGTACATATACAACAAGACGTGATTCAACTGTACATATACAACAACACGTGATTCACCTGTACATATACAACAAAACGAGATTCAACTGTACATATACAACAAAACGTGATTCAACTGTACATATACAGCAACACGTTATTTAACTGTACATATACAACAAGACGTGATTCAACTCTACATATACAGCAAGACGTGATTCAACTGTACATATACAACAAGACGTGATTCAACTGTACATATACAACAAAACGTGATTCAACTGTACATATACAACAAAATGTGATTCAACTGTACATATAAAACAAAACGTGATTCAACTGTACATATACAACACAAAGTGACTCAATTGTACATATACAAGAAAACATGATTCAACTGTACATATACAACAAGACGTGATTCAACTGTACATATACAACAAAACGTGATTCAACTGTACATATACAACAAAACATAATTCAACTGTACATATACAACAAAACGTGATTCAACTGTACATATACAAAAAACGTGATTCAACTGTACATATACAACAAATCGTGATTCAACTGTACATATATAACAAAACGTGATTGAACTGTACATATACAATAAAACGAGATTCAACTGTACATATACAACAAGACGTGATTCAACTGTACATATACAACAAAACGTGATTCAACTGTACATATACAAGAAAACGAGATTCAACTGTACATATACAACAATACGTGATTCAACTGTACATATACAACAAAACGAGAATCAACTGTACATATACAACAAGACGTGATTCAACTGTACATATACAACAAAACGTGATTCAACTGTACATATACAACAAAACGTGATTCAACTGTACATATACAACAAAACGTGATTCAACTGTACATATACAACAAAACATAATTCAACTGTACATATACAACAAAACGTGATTCAACTGTACATATACAACAAAACGTAATTCAACTGTACATATACAACAAAACGAAATTCAACTGTACATATACAACAAAACGTGATACAACTGTACATATACAACAAAGCGTGATTCAACTGTACATATACAACAAAACGTGATTCAACTGTACATATACAACAAAACGTGATTCAACTGTACATATACAAGAAAACGAGATTCAACTGTACATATACAACAATACGTGATTCAACTGTACATATACAACAAAACGAGAATCAACTGTACATATACAACAAGACGTGATTCAACTGTACATATACAACAAAACGTGATTCAACTGTACATATACAACAAAACGTGATTCAACTGTACATATACAACAAAACGTGATTCAACTGTACATATACAACAAAACATAATTCAACTGTACATATACAACAAAACGTGATTCAACTGTACATATACAACAAAACGTAATTCAACTGTACATATACAACAAAACGAAATTCAACTGTACATATACAACAAAACGTGATACAACTGTACATATACAACAAAGCGTGATTCAACTGTACATATACAACAAAACGTGATTCAACTGTACATATACAACAAAACATAATTCAACTGTACATATACAACAAAACGTGATTCAATTGTACATATACAAAAAAACGTGATTCAACTGTACATATACAACAAAACGTGATTCAACTGTACATATACAACAAAACGAGATTCAACTGTACATATACAACAAAACGTGATTCAACTGTACATATACAACAAAACGTGATTCAACTGTACATATACAACAAGACGTTATTCAACTGTACATATACAACAAGACGTGATTCAACTGTACATATACAACACAACGTGATTCAACTGTACATATACAACAGGCCGTGATTCAACTGTACATATACAACAAAACGTGATTCAACTGTACATATACAGCAAAACGTGATTCAACTGTACACATACAACAAAACGTGATTGAACCGTACATATACAATAAAACGAGATTCAACTGTACATATACAACAAGACGTGATTCATCTGTACATATACAACAAAACGTGATTCAACTGTACATATACAAGAAAACGATATTCAACTGTACATATACAACAATACGTGATTCAACTGTACATATACAACAAAACGAGATTCAACTGTACATATACAACAAGACGTGATTCAACTGTACATATACATCAAAACGTGATTCAACTGTACATATACAACAAAACGTGATTCAACTGTACATATACAACAAAATGTGATTCAACTGTACATATACAACAAAACATAATTCAACTGTACATATACAACAAAACGTGATTCAACTGTACATATACAAAGAAACGTGATACAATTGTACATATACAACAAAACGTGATTCAACTGTACATATACAACAAAACGTAATTCAACTGTACATATACAACAAAACGAAATTCAACTGTACATATACAACAAAACGTGATACAACTGTACATATACAACAAAAAGTGATTCAACTGTACATATACAACAAAACGTGATTCAACTGTACATATACAACAAAACATAATTCAACTGTACATATACAACAAAACGTGATTCAACTGTACATATACAAAAAAACGTGATTCAACTGTACATATACAACAAAACGTGATTCAACTGTACATATACAACAAAACGAGATTCAACTGTACATATACAACAAAACGTGATTCAGCTGTACATATACAACAAAACGTGATTTAACTGTACATATACAACAAGACGTGATTCAACTGTACATATACAACAAAACGTGATTCAACTGTACATATACAACAGGACGTGATTCAACTGTACATATACAACAAAACGTGATTCAACTGTACATATACAGCAAAACGTGATTCAACTGTACATATACAACCAAACAAAATTCAACTGTACATATACATCAAAACGTGATTCAACTGTACATATACAACAAGACGTGATTCAACTGTACATATACAACAAAACGTGATTCAACTGTACATATACAACAAAACGTGATTCAACTCTACATATACAACAGAACGTGATTCAACTGTACATATACAACAAAACATGATTCAACTGTACATATACAACAAGACGTGATTCAACTGTATATATATAACAAAACGTGATTCAACTGTACATATACAAGAAAACGATATTCAACTGTACATATACAACAATACGTGATTCAACTGTACATATACAACAAAACGAGATTCAACTGTACATATACAACAAGACGTGATTCAACTGTACATATACAACAAAACGTGATTCAACTGTACACATACAACAAAACGTGATTCAACTGTACATATACAACAAAATGTGATTCAACTGTACATATACAACAAAACATAATTCAACTGTACATATACAACAAAACGTGATTCAACTGTACATATACAAAGAAACGTGATTCAACTGTACATATACAACAAAACGTGATTCAACTGTACATATACAACAAAACGTAATTCAACTGTACATATACAACAAAACGAAATTCAACTGTACATATACAACAAAATGTGATACAACTGTACATATACAACAAAAAGTGATTCAACTGTACATATACAACAAAACGTGATTCAACTGTACATATACAACAAAACATAATTCAACTGTACATATACAACAAAACGTGATTCAACTGTACATATACAAAAAAACGTGATTCAACTGTACATATACAACAAAACGTGATTCAACTGTACATATACAACAAAACGAGATTCAACTGTACATATACAACAAAACGTTATTCAACTGTACATATACAACAAAACGTGATTTAACTGTACACATACAACAAGACGTGATTCAACTGTACATATACAACAAAACGTGATTCAACTGTACATATACAACAGGACGTGATTCAACTGTACATATACAACAAAACGTGATTCAA
This sequence comes from Bathymodiolus brooksi, assembly GCA_963680875.1. Classification (NCBI taxonomy): domain Eukaryota; kingdom Metazoa; phylum Mollusca; class Bivalvia; order Mytilida; family Modiolidae; genus Bathymodiolus; species Bathymodiolus brooksi. Next base: position 69,113,597 of record OY804586.1, read on the forward strand.
CTGTACATATACAGCAAAACGTGATTCAACTGTACATATACAACAAAACAAAATTCAACTGTACATATACATCAAAACGTGATTCAACCGTACATATACAACAAGACGTGATTCAACTGTACATATACAACAAAACGTGATTCAACTGTACATATACAACAAAACGTGATTCAACTCTACATATACAACAGAACGTGATTCAACTGTACATATACAACAAAACATGATTCAACTGTACATATACAACAAGACGTGATTCAACTGTATATATATAACAAAACGTGATTCAACTGTACATATACAACAAAACGTGATTCAATTGTACATATACAACAAAACGTGATTCAACTGTACATATACAACAAAACGAGATTCAACTGTACATATACAACAAAACGTGATTCAACTGTACATATACAGCAAAACGTGATTCAACTGTACATATACAACAAAGCGTGATTCAACTGTACATATACAACAAAACGAGATTCAACTGTACATATACAACAAAACGTGATTCAACTGTACATATACAACAAGACGTGATTCAACTGTACATATACGCCAAAACTGATCTTATGAAATTTTGAAACAACATGTAATTATGGAGCTACTAAATGGAAAGAACTAGTCTTTTCTTATCTAAAACTACTGGATTAGATTATTTATGTTTTGCATATTTCAGGTTTATATGTTTATTCTATAATAAATATGGACTATTTGTTTTTTTAAACAGAGCCATGGCACCCTTTTCGTTATAATGGTGGTTCATTTAAGGGGATAGTGAAGCTCTGTCAGTTTGTTTATGGTGTTTAACGCCACTTTCAACAATATTTCAGCTATATCAGTTTTACTGGTGGAGGAATCCGGAGTATCCAGAGAAAACCACCGACCTGTCGTAAGTCACTGACAAACTTTATCACATAATGTTGTATAGAGAAAACCACCGACCTGTCGTAAGTCACTGACAAACTTTATCACATAATGTTGTATAGAGAAAACCACCGACCTGTCGTAAGTCACTGACAAACTTTATCACATAATGTTGTATAGAGAAAACCACCGACCTGTCGTAAGTCACTGACAAACGTTATCACATAATGTTGTATAGAGAAAACCACCGACCTGTCGTAAGTCACTGACAAACTTTATCACATAATGTTGTATAGAGAAAACCACCGACCTGTCGTAAGTCACTGACAAACTTTATCACATAATGTTGTATAGAGAAAACCACCGACCTGTCGTAAGTCACTGACAAACTTTATCACATAATGTTGTATCGTTGGAATGGGATTCGAATGTAGCTTTATTGAAACATACAATGTGAAGTACAACAGTGCCAAGCATAGCAGTTCCTGTGAAGATTACCAACTTGGATCACTATATTCACAATTTTAGTTTCCAGCTAAAATTCCTTGGGACCCACCAATCGACTGTTCACACTAAATATTCAAATTTACAGTATCCACCTGATTTACTATCTGAACATTTTCAGTACCCTATGTCAAATTTTAGTAGTTGTCTTGGAGTTACTGGGCCGTTTTAACAGTATTATAGGCCCCTGGCAAAGCAGTGCACTGGGGCCCTACCTACATAACCACTCACAGGAATAAAAATGAAATGGTCGATAAAATTAAACATATATTTATTCTATTGGTACTTCCAACAAAATCAGTGCTTAAACATAAAAAAACATACTGTATACAACATGCATAGATTAACATGGGCCCCTATGCTCTTGGGGACCCATGGCAACTGCCCATCGTGTCCATGTGTTAAGGCGGCACTGAGCCCTAGTTCGGTTTTATCCTTGATTACAGCTGAACTCTTGTCCCCACCACCACCATCATCATCTCATTGAAAATTAACTTGTTTCTCGCCATGATATAGCTGAAAAATTGCTGAATTGGCGTTAAACAACAATCACTCACTCACTCTTGTCCTCGCTACCTTGAGTAAGTACTTACCAATTTGTACTTTAAGGGTGCCATATATAATGTTGACAGTAATCCAGATATCATCAGATTTGTTTACTTCGAAATATTGATTTTCACCATCACTTCTATGAACAATTTTGTCGCCATTTTGGGATCTCTTTAACTGGATAATTCCGGTTTTGTTGTGTAATTTGGCAGTATGCATCATGGTGAGTTCTCTTAAGCTTCCAACCAGCGTCAAATCTGACAAGACATTTGGATTGACCGTAAGTATTCCTACTTCAGCATGTCCACTCTCTGTGAGTTTTAAAACGAGTTCGTTATGTTGCGTTAATGGTTGTTCGACAAACAGTCTACCTCCTGAATCAACACTACACCATTTTACTGTGTTGCCATTGACAACAACATTCTGACCACATGTCGATGATATGTCGTCCTATAAGAACAGAATTAAAACCAGTCATAAAAAAAACTCAATTGTAATAAAATTTAAAAAAACAAATGAGATGAAAAACTAAATATACCACATTGTCAGAACAGTTCTAAAATATACCACACTGTCAGAACAGTCCTAAAATATACCACACTGTCAGAACAGTTCCAAAATATACCACACTGTCAGACCAGTTCTAAAATATACCACACTGTCAGAACAGTTCAAAAATACACCACACTGTCAGAACAGTTCTAAAATATACCACACTGTCAGAACAGTTCTAAAATATACCACATTGTCAGAACAGTTCTAAAATATGCCAGACTGTCAGAACAGTTCCAAAATATACCACACTGTCAGAACAGGTCTAAAATATACCACACTGTCAGAATAGTTCTAAAATATACCACACTGTCAGAACAGTTCTAAAATATACCACACTGTCAGAACAGTTCAAAAATATACCACACTGTCAGAACAGTTCTAAAATATACCACACTGTCAGAACAGTTCTAAAATATACCACACTGTCCGAACAGTTCTAAAATATACCACACTGTCAGAACAGTTCTAAAATATACCACACTGTCAGAACAGTTCTAAAATATACCACACTGTCAGAACAGTTCAAAAATATACCACACTGTCAGAACAGTTCTAAAATATACCACACTGTCAGAACAGTTCTAAAATATACCACACTGTCAGAACAGTTCTAAAATATACCACACTGACAGAGCAGTTCAAAAATATACCACACTGTCAGAACAGTTCTAAAATACACCACACTGTCAGAACAGTTCAAAAATATACCACACTGTCAGAACAGTTCTAAAATATACCACATTGTCAGAACAGTTCTAAAATATGCCAGACTGTCAGAACAGTTCTAAAATATACCACACTGTCAGAACAGGTCTAAAATATACCACACTGTCAGAATAGTTCTAAAATATACCACACTGTCAGAACAGTACAAAATTATACCACACTGTCAGAACAGTTCAAAAATATACCACACTGTCAGAACAGTTCAAAAATATACCACACCGTCAGAACAGTTCTAAAATATACCACACTGTCAGAACAGTTCTAAAATATACCACACTGTCAGAACAGTTTAAAAATATACCACACTGTCAGAACAGTTCTAAAATATACCACACCGTCAGAACAGTTCTAAAATATACCACACTGTCAGAACAGTTCTAAAATATACCACACTGTCAGAACAGTTCTAAAATATACCACACTGTCAGAACAGTTCTAAAATATACCACACTGTCAGAGCAGTTCAAAAATATACCACACTGTCATAACAGTTCTAAAATATACCACACTGTCAGAACAGTTCTAAAATATACCACACTGTCAGAGCAGTTCAAAAATATACCACACTGTCAGAATAGTTCTAAAATATACCACACCGTCAGAACAGTTCTAAAATATACCACACTGTCAGAATAGTTCTAAAATATACCACACTGTCAGAACAGTTCTAAAATATACCACACTGTCAGAACAGTTCTAAAATATACCACACCGTCAGAACAGTTCAAAAATATACCACACCGTCAGAACAGTTCTAAAATATACCACACTGTCAGAACAGTTCTAAAATATACCACACTGTCAGAACAGTTCAAAAATATACCACACTGTCAGAACAGTTCTAAAATATACCACACCGTCAGAACAGTTCTAAAATATACCACACTGTCAGAACAGTTCTAAAATATACCACACTGTCAGAGCAGTTCAAAAATATACCACACTGTCAGAACAGTTCTAAAATATACCACACTGTCAGAACAGTTCTAAAATATACCACACTGTCAGAGCAGTTCAAAAATATACCACACTGTCAGAATAGTTCTAAAATATACCACACTGTCAGAACAGTTCTAAAATATACCACACTGTCAGAATAGTTCTAAAATATACCACACCGTCAGAACAGTTCTAAAATATACCACACTGTCAGAATAGTTCTAAAATATACCACACCGTCAGAACAGTTCTAAAATATACCACACTGTCAGAACAGTTCTAAAATATACCACACTGTCAGAACAGTTCTAAAATATACCACACTATCAGAGCAGTTCTAAAATATACCACACTGTCAGAACAGTTCTAAAATATACCACACTGTCAGAACAGTTCAAAAATATACCACATTGTCAGAACAGTTCTAAAATATACCACACTGTCATAACAGTTCTAAAATATACCACACTGTCAGAGCAGTTCTAAAATATACCACACTGTCAGAACAGTTCTAAAATATACCACACTGTCAGAGCAGTTCTAAAATATACCACACTGTCAGAACAGTTCTAAAATATACCACACTGTCAGAGCAGTTCTAAAATATACCACACTGTCAGAACAGTTCTAAAATATACCACACTGTCAGAACAGTTCTAAAATATACCACACTGTCAGAGCAGTTCAAAAATATACCACACTGTCAGAGCAGTTCAAAAATATACCACACTGTCAGAACAGTTCTAAAATATACCACACTGTCAGAATAGTTCTAAAATATACCACACCGTCAGAACAGTTCTAAAATATACCACACTGTCAGAATAGTTCTAAAATATACCACACCGTCAGAACAGTTCTAAAATATACCACACTGTCAGAACAGTTCTAAAATATACCACACTGTCAGAACAGTTCTAAAATATACCACACTGTCAGAATAGTTCTAAAATATACCACACTGTCAGAACAGTTCTAAAATATACCACACTGTCAGAACAGTTCAAAAATATACCACATTGTCAGAACAGTTCCACAATATACCACACTGTCAGAACAGTTCTAAAATATACCACACTGTCAGAGCAGTTCTAAAATATACCACACTGTCAGAACAGTTCTAAAATATACCACACTGTCAGAACAGTTCCAAAATATACCACACTGTCAGAGCAGTTCAAAAATATACCACACTGTCAGAACAGTTCTAAAATATACCACACTGTCAGAACAGTTCTAAAATATACCACACTGTCAGAGCAGTTCAAAAATATACCACACTGTCAGAGCAGTTCAAAAATATACCACACTGTCAGAACAGTTCTAAAATATACCACACTGTCAGAACAGTTCAAAAAAATACCACACTGTCAGAGCTGTTCTAAAATATAACACACTGTCAGAACAGTTCTAAAATATACCACACTGTCAGAACAGTTCTAAAATATACCACACTGTCAGAATAGTTCTAAAATATACCACACTGTCAGAACAGTTCTAAAATATACCACATTGTCAGAACAGTTCTAAAATATACCACACTGTCAGAACAGTTCTAAAATATACCACACTGTCAGAACAGTTCTAAAATATACCACACTGTCAGAACAGTTCTAAAATATACCACACTGTCAGAACAGTTCAAAAATATACCACACTGTCAGAACAGTTCAAAAATATACCACACTGTCAGAATAGTTCTAAAATATACCACACTGTCAGAGCAGTTCAAAAATATACCACACTGTCAGAACAGTTCTAAAATATACCACACTGTCAGAACAGTTCAAAAATATACCACACTGTCAGAACAGTTCTAAAATATACCACACTGTCAGAGCAGTTCAAAAATATACCACACTGTCAGAACAGTTCTAAAATATACCACTCTGTCAGAACAGTTCAAAAATATACCACACTGTCAGAACAGTTCTAAAATATACCACACTGTCAGAACAGTTCAAAAATATACCACACTGTCAGAACAGTTCTAAAATATACCACACTGTCAGAACAGTTCAAAAATATACCACACTGTCAGAACAGTTCAAAAATATACCACACTGTCAGAACAGTTCTAAAATATACCACACTGTCAGAACAGTTCAAAAATATACCACATTGTCAGAACAGTTCCACAATATACCACACTGTCAGAACAGTTCTAAAATATACCACACTGTCAGAGCAGTTCTAAAATATACCACACTGTCAGAACAGTTCTAAAATATACCACACTGTCAGAACAGTTCCAAAATATACCACACTGTCAGAGCAGTTCAAAAATATACCACACTGTCAGAACAGTTCTAAAATATACCACACTGTCAGAACAGTTCTAAAATATACCACACTGTCAGAGCAGTTCAAAAATATACCACACTGTCAGAGCAGTTCAAAAATATACCACACTGTCAGAACAGTTCTAAAATATACCACACTGTCAGAACAGTTCAAAAAAATACCACACTGTCAGAGCTGTTCTAAAATATAACACACTGTCAGAACAGTTCTAAAATATACCACACTGTCAGAACAGTTCTAAAATATACCACACTGTCAGAATAGTTCTAAAATATACCACACTGTCAGAACAGTTCTAAAATATACCACATTGTCAGAACAGTTCTAAAATATACCACACTGTCAGAACAGTTCTAAAATATACCACACTGTCAGAACAGTTCTAAAATATACCACACTGTCAGAACAGTTCTAAAATATACCACACTGTCAGAACAGTTCAAAAATATACCACACTGTCAGAACAGTTCAAAAATATACCACACTGTCAGAATAGTTCTAAAATATACCACACTGTCAGAGCAGTTCAAAAATATACCACACTGTCAGAACAGTTCTAAAATATACCACACTGTCAGAACAGTTCAAAAATATACCACACTGTCAGAACAGTTCTAAAATATACCACACTGTCAGAGCAGTTCAAAAATATACCACACTGTCAGAACAGTTCTAAAATATACCACTCTGTCAGAACAGTTCAAAAATATACCACACTGTCAGAACAGTTCTAAAATATACCACACTGTCAGAACAGTTCAAAAATATACCACACTGTCAGAACAGTTCTAAAATATACCACACTGTCAGAACAGTTCAAAAATATACCACACTGTCAGAACAGTTCAAAAATATACCACACTGTCAGAACAGTTCTAAAATATACCACATTGTCAGAACAGTTCTAAAATATACCACACTGTCAGAACAGTTCAAAAATATACCACACGGTCAGAACAGTTCTAAAATATACCACACTGTCAGAACAGTTCTAAAATATACCACACTGTCAGAACAGTTTAAAAATATACCACACTGTCAGAACAGTTCAAAAATATACCACACTGTCAGAACAGTTCTAAAATATACCACATTGTCAGAACAGTTCTAAAATATACCACATTGTCAGAACAGTTCTAAAATATACCACACTGTCAGAACAGTTCTAAAATATACCACACTGTCAGAACAGTTCTAAAATATACCACACTGTCAGAACAGTTCTAAAATATACCACACTGTCAAAAATCTAATAGAAAAATCAGAGGCAGAGGCAAACTAGACACCCATACCACGTGACCATAATAAAAGCGTAGATATCTAATGTAGTGCGCATAACGCCTTTCTGTAATAACCTTCATCAGGTACGCTCAAAACCGACAACTTGGAAAACCATAACACGTGACTACTGACTCTCCTAGCTATCTACGTGTACTTCAATGAAGTGGCGGGGTTAAACTTATTTTATAACCTCCCTCTTTGAGAAATGGTGAGATCGTAAAATTGTTTTCTATATGTCAGAAAAAAAGTACTCAAAAGCAGTGTCGTGTTAGCATAGCGAATTTTCTTGTTGTTTGGAGGATTTCGTACAATGAGTCATTTTTGCTTTGTTCAGTGATTTGAGGTAAGAGGTGGTTGTTGGGTTTGTTGATATTGGATGTAATGGTTCAGTGATTTGAGGTGAGAGGTGGTTGTTTGGTTTGTTGATATTGGATGTAATGGTTCAGTGATTTGAGGTAAGAGGTGGTTGTTGGGTTTGTTGATATTGGATGTAATGGTTCAGTGATTTGAGGTAAGAGGTGGTTGTTGGGTTTGTTGATATTGGATGTAATGGTTTACCATCACCGTTAAAGCTTTCTTTTCAAAATGACACTACAATAGCCAATCAAAGAATATGCTTGGCATAGCGTAGCCTTTGGAAGTCAGTGCGTCTGTGGCGAGCGCGTCTATGTGCACTGACTGCTGGAAGACCAGAGATCATACAGGAAACTAAAAATAGTGTCAGTCATTTAAATGTTAAAAAACTAAAATTATGACAAAATTATTTCTGGCCTAACGAAAAAGAAGAGAAAGACAATCTTCGATGTACATATTCTGGCTACCCTTTTCTTCAAGCTTTACTTTCTGCTTTATTCAAGACGAATTATAATAATGGCGCCAAAATGCCGGTAGAAATCAAAGTCGTGGCTTGGGACAGCCACAAAAATGTGATGGTTAAATCGGTTAATGGGATCCCAATCCCCTTATGTATACTTCTGTGAGACTATCCAACATTACACATATAGACATAGCTTAAAGGTAATAAACAGCTAGTAGTGAGAAAGGATATGGATGTAAATGAACATGAGATACTATCAAACATTACGCTCAGATAAAAATTAAGGTAAAGGAACAGCTTATAGTAAGAACAGATATAAATGTAAATGAACATGAGAGACTCTCCAACTTTACACATATAGACATAGCTTAAAGCTAAAGAACTGCTAGTAGTGAGAAATGATATGGATGTAAATGAACATGAGAGACTATCCAACATTACGCTTAGATGCAAATTAAGGTAAAGGAACAGCTTATAGTAAGAAAGGATATGGATGTAAATAAACATGAGAGACTATCCAACTTTACACATATAGACATAGCTTAAAGTTAAGGAACAGCTAGTAGTGATAAAGAATATAGATGTAAATGAACATGAGAGACTATCCAACATTGCACTTAGATAAAAATTACGTTAAAAGAACAGCTTATAGCAAGACAAAATATGGATGTAAATGAACATGAAAGACTATCCAACTTTACACATATAGAAAGAGCTTAACGTTAGGGAACAACTAGTAGCGAAAAAAGATATGGATGTAAATAAACATGAGAGACTATCCAACTTTACACATATAGACATAACCTAAAGTTAAGGAACAGCTAGTAGTGAGAAAGGATATGGATGTAAATGAACATACGAGACTATACAACATTACACTTAGACACAAATTATGGTAAAGGAACAGCTAATAGTAAGAAAGGATTTGGATGCTAATGAACATGAGAGACTGTCCGACTTTACACATATAGACATATCTTAAAGTTAAGGAACAGCTAGTATTTAGAAAGGTTATAGATGTAAATAAACATGAGAGACTATGCAACATTGCACTTAGACACAAATTAAGGTAAAGGAACAGCTTATAGTAAGAAAAGATATTGATGTTAATGAACATGAGAGACTCTCCGACTGTACACATATAGACATAGCTTAAAGTTAAGGAACAGCTAGTAGTGAGAAAAGATATGGATGTTAATGAACATGAGAGACTCTCCGACTGTACACATATAGACATAGCTTAAAGTTAAGGAACAGCTAGTAGTGAGAAAAGATATGGATGCTAATAAACATGAGAGACTATCCAACATTACAGTTAGACACAAATTAAAGTAAAGGAACGGCTTATAATAAGAAAGGATATAGATGTAAATAAACATGAGAGACTATCCAACATTACACTTATAGACATAGCTTAAAGGTAATCAACAGCTAGTAGTGAGGAAGGATATGGATGTAAATGAACATGAGAGACTATACAACATTACACTTCGAAATAAATTAGAGTAAAGGAACAGCTTGTAGTAAGAAAAGATATGAATGTAAATGAACATGAGAGACAGTCCAACTTTACACATATAAACATAGGTAGCTTTAAGTTAAGGAACAGCTAGTAGTGAGAAAGAATATAAATGTAAATGAACACGAGAGACTATACAACATTACACTTAGACACAAATTAAGGTAAAGGAACAGCTTATAGAAAGAAAGTATATTGATGTTAATGAACATGAGAGACTGTCCAACTTTACACATATAGACATAGCTTAAAGTTAAGGAATAACTAGTAGCGAAAAAAATATGGATGTAAATAAACATGAGAGACTATACAACATTACACTTAGACACAAATTAAGGTAAAGGAACAGCTTATAGTATGAAAGGATATGGATGTTAATGAACATGAGAGACTATCCAACATTACACATATAGACATAGCTTAAAGGTAATAAACAGCTAGTAGTCAGAAAGGATATGGATGTAAATGAACATGAGATACTATCAAACATTACGCTTAGATAAAAATTAAGGTAATGGAAAACAGCTTATAGTAAGAAAAGATATGAATGTAAATGAACATGAGAGCCTCTACAACTTTACACATATAGACATAGCTTAAAGCTAAGGAACAGCTAGTAGTGAGAAATGATATGGATGTAAATGAACATGAGAGACTGTCCAACATTACGCTTAGATGCAAATTAAGGTAAAAGAACAGCTTATAGTAAGAAAACATATGGATGTAAATGAACATGAAAGACTATCCAACTGTACACATATAGACAGAGATTCAAGTTAAGGAACAGCTAGTAGTGAGAAAAGATATGGATGTAAATAAACATGAGAGACTATCCAACATTACACTTAGACACAAATTAAGGTAAAGGAACAGCTTATAGCAAGAAAGGATATTGATGTTGATGTACATGCGAGACTGTCCAACTTTACACCTATAGACGTAGCTTAAAGTTAAGGAACAACTAGTAGCGAAAAAAGATATGGATGTAAATAAACATGAGAGACTATCCAACATTACACATATAGACATAGCCTAAGGTTAAGGAACAGCTAGTAGTGAGAAAGGATATGGATGTAAATGAACATGCGAGACTATACAACATTACACTTAGACACAAATTAAGGTAAAGGAACAGTTGATAGTAAGAAAGGATATGGATGTAAATGAATATGAGAGACTGTCCAACTTTACACTTAGACACAAATTAAGGTAAAGGAACAGGTTATAATAAGAAGGGATATAGATGTAGATAAACAAGAGAGACTATCCAACATTACACACAGAGACATAGCTTAAAGGTAATAAACAGCTAGTAGTGAGAAAGGATATGGATGTTAATGAACATGAGAAACTATCCAACATTACGCTTAAACATAGCTTAAAGTTAAGGAACAGCTAGTAGTGAGAAAAGATATGGATGCAAATGAACATGAGAGTCTATGAAATATTACACATATAAACATACCTTAAAGATAAAAAAACAGCTAGTAGTGAGAAAGGATATGGATGTAAATGAACATGAGAGACTATCCAACATTACACTTAGACATAGCTTAAAGCTAAAGAACAGCTAGTAGTGTGAAAGGATATGGATGCAAATGAACATGAGAGACTATGCAATATTACACATATAAACATACCTTAAAGATAATAAACAGCTAGTAGTGAGAAAGGATATGGATGTAAATGAACATGAGAGACTGTCCAACATTACACTTAGACATAGCTTAAAGCTAAGGAACAGCTAGTAGTGAGAAAGGATATGGATGCAAATGAACATGAGAGACTATACAACATTACATTTAGACAAAAATTAAAGTTAAGGAACAGCTTGTAGTCAAAAGGGTTATGGGTGTAAATGAACATGACAGACTATCTGACATTACACTTAGACACAAATTTAAGTAAAGGGACAGCTTGTAGTAAGAAAAGATATGAATGTAAATGAACATGAGAGACTGTCCAACTTTACACATTTAGACATATGTAGGTTTAAGTTGAGGAACAGCTAGTAGTGAGAAAGAATATAAATGTAAATGAACATGAGAGACTATACAACATTACACTTAGACACAAATTAAGGTAAAGGAACAGCTTATAGTAAGAAAGGATATTGATGTTAATGAACATGAGAGACTGTCCAACTTTACACATATAGACATAGCTTAAAGTTAAGGAACAGCTAGTAGTGAGAAAGGATATGGATGCAAATAAACATGAGAGACTATACAACATTACACTTAGACACAAATTAAGGTAAATGAACAGCTTATAGTAAGAAAGGATATGGATTTTAATGAACATGAGAGACTATCCAACATTACACATATAGACATAGCTTAAAGGTAATAAACAGCTAGTAGTGAGAAAAGATATAGGTGCAAATGAACATGAGATACTATCAAACATTAAGCTTAGATAAACATTAAGGTAAAGGAACAGCTTATAGTAAGAAAAGATATGAATGTAAATGAACATGAGAAACTGTCCAACTTTACACATATAGACAGAGCTTAAGGCTAAGGAACAGCTAGTAGTGAGAAATGATATGGATGTAAATGAATATGAGAGACTATCCAACATTACGCTTAGATGCAAATTAAGGTAAAGGAACAGCTTATAGTAAGAAAGGATATGGATTTTAATAAACATGAGAGACTATCCAACTTTACACATATAGACATAGCTTAAAGTTAAGGAACAGCTAGTAGTGAGAAAGGATATAGATGTAAATGAAAATGAAAGAATATCCAACATTACACTTAGACACAAATTAAGGTAAAGGAACAGTTTATAGTAAGAAAAGATATGGATGTTAATGAACATCAGAGACTGTCCAACCTTACAAATATAGACATAGCTTAAAGTTAAGGAACAGCTAGTAGTGAGAAAACATATGGATGCAAATGAACATGAGAGAATATGCAATATTACACATATAAACATACCTTAAAGATAATAAACAGCTAGTAGTGAGAAAGGATATGGATGTAAATGAACATGAGAGACTGTCCAACATTACACTTAGACATAGCTTAAAGCTAAGGAACAGCTAGTAGTGAGAAAGGATATGGATGCAAATGAACATGAGAGACTATACAACATTACATTTAGACAAAAATTAAAGTAAAGGAACAGCTTGTAGTCAAAAGGGATATGGGTGTAAATGAACATGACAGACTATCCAACATTACACATATAGACATAGCTTAAAGGTAATAAACAGCTAGTAGTGAGAAAAGATATAGGTGCAAATGAACATGAGATACTATCAAACATTAAGCTTGGATAAAAATTAAAGTAAAGGAACAGCTTATAGTAAGAAAAGATATGAATGTAAATGAACATGAGAGCCTCTACAACTTTACACATATAGACATAGCTTAAAGCTAAGGAACAGCTAGTAGTGAGAAATGATATGGATGTAAATGAACATGAGAGACTGTCCAACATTACGCTTAGATGCTAATTAAGGTAAAAGAACAGCTTATAGTAAGAAAACATATGGATGTAAATGAACATGAAAGACTATCCAACTGTACACATATAGACAGAGATTCATGTTAAGGAACAGCTAGTAGTGAGAAAAGATATGGATGTAAATAAACATGAGAGGCTATCCAACATTACACTTAGACACAAATTAAGGTAAAGGAACAGCTTATAGCAAGAAAGGATATTGATGTTGATGTACATGCGAGACTGTCCAACTTTACACCTATAGACGTAGCTTAAAGTTAAGGAACAACTAGTAGCGAAAAAAGATATGGATGTAAATAAACATGAGAGACTATCCAACATTACACATATAGACATAGCCTAAGGTTAAGGAACAGCTAGTAGTGAGAAAGGATATGGATGTAAATGAACATGCGAGACTATACAACATTACACTTAGACACAAATTAAGGTAAAGGAACAGTTGATAGTAAGAAAGGATATGGATGTAAATGAATATGAGAGACTGTCCAACTTTACACTTAGACACAAATTAAGGTAAAGGAACAGGTTATAATAAGAAGGGATATAGATGTAGATAAACAAGAGAGACTATCCAACATTACACACAGAGACATAGCTTAAAGGTAATAAACAGCTAGTAGTGAGAAAGGATATGGATGTTAATGAACATGAGAAACTATCCAACATTACGCTTAGACATAGCTTAAAGTTAAGGAACAGCTAGTAGTGAGAAAAAATATGGATGCAAATGAACATGAGAGTCTATGAAATATTACACATATAAACATACCTTAAAGATAAAAAACAGCTAGTAGTGAGAAAGGATATGGATGTAAATGAACATGAGAGACTATCCAACATTACACTTAGACATAGCTTAAAGCTAAAGAACAGCTAGTAGTGAGAAAGGATATGGATGCAAATGAACATGAGAGACTATGCAATATTACACATATAAACATACCTTAAAGATAATAAACAGCTAGTAGTGAGAAAGGATATGGATGTAAATGAACATGAGAGACTGTCCAACATTACACTTAGACATAGCTTAAAGCTAAGGAACAGCTAGTAGTGAGAAAGGATATGGATGCAAATGAACATGAGAGACTATACAACATTACATTTAGACAAAAATTAAAGTTAAGGAACAGCTTGTAGTCAAAAGGGTTATGGGTGTAAATGAACATGACAGACTATCTGACATTACACTTAGACACAAATTTAAGTAAAGGGACAGCTTGTAGTAAGAAAAGATATGAATGTAAATGAACATGAGAGACTGTCCAACTTTACACATTTAGACATATGTAGGTTTAAGTTGAGGAACAGCTAGTAGTCAGAAAGAATATAAATGTAAATGAACATGAGAGACTATACAACATTACACTTAGACACAAATTAAGGTAAAGGAACAGCTTATAGTAAGAAAGGATATTGATGTTAATGAACATGAGAGACTGTCCAACTTTACACATATAGACATAGCTTAAAGTTAAGGAACAGCTAGTAGTGAGAAAGGATATGGATGCAAATAAACATGAGAGACTATACAACATTACACTTAGACACAAATTAAGGTAAATGAACAGCTTATAGTAAGAAAGGATATGGATTTTAATGAACATGAGAGACTATCCAACATTACACATATAGACATAGCTTAAAGGTAATAAGCAGCTAGTAGTGAGAAAAGATATAGGTGCAAATGAACATGAGATACTATCAAACATTAAGCTAAGATAAACATTAAGGTAAAGGAACAGCTTATAGTAAGAAAAGATATGAATGTAAATGAACATGAGAGACTGTCCAACTTTACACATATAGACATAGCTTAAAGTTAAGGAACAGCTAGTAGTGAGAAAGGATATGGATGCAAATAAACATGAGAGACTATACAACATTACACTTAGACACAAATTAAGGTAAATGAACAGCTTATAGTAAGAAAGGATATGGATTTTAATGAACATGAGAGACTATCCAACATTACACATATAGACATAGCTTAAAGGTAATAAACAGCTAGTAGTGAGAAAAGATATAGGTGCAAATGAACATGAGATACTATCAAACATTAAGCTTAGATAAACATTAAGGTAAATGAACAGTTTATAGTAAGAAAGGATATGGATGTTAATGAACATGAGAGACTATCCAACATTACACATATAGACATAGCTTAAAGGTAATAAACAGCTAGTAGTGAGAAAAGATATAGGTGCAAATGAACATGAGATACTATCAAACATTAAGCTTAGATAAACATTAAGGTAAAGGAACAGCTTATAGTAAGAAAAGATATGAATATAAATGAACATGAGAAACTGTCCAACTTTACACATATAGACAGAGCTTAAGGCTAAGGAACAGCTAGTAGTGAGAAATGATATGGATGTAAATGAACATGAGAGACTATCCAACATTACGCTTAGATGCAAATTAAGGTAAAGGAACAGCTTATAGTAAGAAAGGATATTGATGTTAATGAACATGAGAGACTATCCAACTTTACACATATGGACATAGCTTAAAGTTAAGGAACAGCTAGTAGTGAGAAAGGATATAGATGTAAATGAAAATGAAAGAATATCCAACATTACACTTAGACACAAATTAAGGTAAAGGAACAGCTTATAGTAAGAAAAGATTTGGATGTTAATGAACATCAGAGACTGTCCAACCTTACAAATATAGACATAGCTTAAAGTTAAGGAACAGCTAGTAGTGAGAAAACATATGGATGCAAATGAACATGAGAGAATATGCAATATTACACATATAAACATACCTTAAAGATAATAAACAGCTAGTAGTGAGAAATGATATGGATGTAAATGAACATGAGAGACTGTCCAACATTACACTTAGACATAGCTTAAAGCTAAGGAACAGCTAGTAGTGAGAAAGGATATGGATGCAAATGAACATGAGAGACTATACAACATTACATTTAGACAAAAATTAAAGTAAAGGAACAGCTTGTAGTCAAACGGGATATGGGTGTAAATGAACATGACAGACTATCCAACATTACACATATAGACATAGCTTAAAGGTAATAAACAGCTAGTAGTGAGAAAAGAGATAAGGTGCAAATGAACATGGGATACTATCAAACATTAAGCTTGGATAAAAATTAAAGTAAAGGAACAGCTTATAGTAAGAAAAGATATGAATGTAAATGAACATAAGAAACTGTCCAACTTTACACATATAGACAGAGCTTAAAGCTAAGGAACAGCTAGTAGTGAGAAATGATATGGATGTAAATGAACATGAGAGACTATCCAACATTACTCTTAGACACAAATTAAGGTAAAGGAACAGCTTATAGTAAGAAAAGATATGGATGTAAATGAACATCAGAGACTGTCCAACCTTACACATATATACATAGCTTAAAGTTAAGGAACAGCTAGTAGTAAGAAAGGATATAGATGTAAATGAACATGAGAGACTATCCAACATTGCACTTAGATAAAAATTAAGGTAAAAGAACAGCTTATAGTAAGAAAAAATATGGATGTAAATGAACATGAGAGACAGTCCAACAATACACTTAGACATAGCTCAAATCTAAGGAACAGCTAGTAGTCAGAAAGGATATGGATGCAAATGAACATGAGAGACTATACAACATTACATTTAGACACAAGTTAAAGTAAAGGAACAGCTTGTAGTAAGAAAGGATATGGATGTAAATGAACATGAGAAACTATCCAGCATGGTGCTTAGACATACATTAAAGTAAAAGAACCGCTTATAGTAAGAAAGGATATAGATGTAAATGAACATGAGAGACTATTCACCATTACACTTAGATACAAATTAAGGTAACGGAACAGTTTATAGTAAGAAAGGATATGGATGTATATAAGCAAGAGAGACTATCCAACATTACACACATAGACATAGCTTAACGTTAATGAACAGCTAGTAGTGAGAAAGGATATGGATGTTAATGAACATGAGAAACTATCCAACATTGCGCTTAGACATAGCTTAAAGTTAAGGAACAGCTAGTAGTTAGAAAAGATATGGATGCAAATGAACATGAAAGACTATCCAACTTTACACATATAGACATAGCTTAAAGTTAAGGAACAGCTAGTAGTGAGAAAGGATATAGATGTAAATGAACATGAGAGACTATCCAACATTGCACTTAAATAAAAATTAAGGTAAAAGAACAGCTTATAGTAAGAACAAATATGGATGTAAATGAACATGAAAGACTATCCAACTTTACACATATAGACATAGCTTAAAGTTAAGGAACAGCTAGTAGTGAGAAAGGATATAGATGTAAATGAACATGAGAGACTATCCAACATTGCACTTAGATAAAAATTAAGGTAAAAGAACAGCTTATAGTAAGAACAAATATGGATGTAAATGAACATGAAAGACTATCCAACTTTATACATATAAACATAGCTTAAAGTTAAGGAATAGCTAGTAGTGAGAAATGATATGGATGTAAATAAACATGAGAGACTATCCAATATTACACTTAGACACAAATTAAGGTAAAGGAACAGCTAATAGCAAGAAAGGATATTGATGTTGATGAACATGAGAGACTGTCCAACTTTACACCTATAGACGTAGCCTAAAGTTAAGGAACAACTAGTAGCGAAAAAAAGATATGGATGTAAATAAACATGAGAGACTATCCATCATTACACATATAGACATAGCCTAAAGTTAAGGAACAGCTAGTAGTGAGAAAGGATATGGATGTAAATGAACATGCGAAACTATACAACATTACACTTAGACACAAATTAAGGTAAAGGAACAGCTGATAGTAAGAAAGGAAATGGATGTAAATGAATATGAGAGACTGTCCGACTTTACACATATAGACATAGCTTAAAGTTAAGGAACAGCTAGTAGTTAGAAAGGATATAGATGTTAATGAATATGAGAGACTATACAACATTACACTTAGACACAAATGAAGGTAAAGGAACAGCTTATAGTAAGAAAGGATATTGATGTTAATGAACATGAGAGACTCTCCGACGGCACACATATAGACATAGCTTAAAGTTAAGGAACAGCTAGTATTGAGAAACGATATGGATCTTAATGAACATGAGAGACTATCCACCATTACAGTTAGACACAAATTAAAGTAAAGGAACGGCTTATAATAAGAAAGGATATAGATGTAAATAAACATGAGAGATTATCCAACATTACACTTATAGACATAGCTTAAAGGTAATAAACAGATAGTAGTGAGAAAGGATATGGATGTTAATGAACATGAGAAACTATCCAACATTACGCTTAGACATAGCTCAAAGTTAAGGAACAGCTAGTAGTGAGAAAAGATATGGATGTAAATGAACATGAGAGACTGTCCAACATTACACTTAGACATAGCTTAAGGCTAAGGAACAGCTAGTAGTGAGAAAGGATATGGATGCAAATGAACATGAGAGACTATACAACATTACACATAGATACAAATTTAAGTAAAGGAACAGCTTGTAGTCAAAAGGGATATGGA
Source organism: Bathymodiolus brooksi (assembly GCA_963680875.1). NCBI lineage: Eukaryota > Metazoa > Mollusca > Bivalvia > Mytilida > Modiolidae > Bathymodiolus > Bathymodiolus brooksi. The sequence continues at coordinate 69,132,653 of OY804586.1, forward strand.
TGAAAATGAACATGACAGACTATCCGACATTACACTTAGACACAAATTTAAGTAAAGGGACAGCTTGTAGTAAGAAAGGATATGGATGTAAATGAACATCAGAGACTATCAAGCATTACACTTATAAACATAGCTTAAAGCTAAAGAAAAGCTAGTAGTGAGAAAGGATATGGATGTTAATGAACATGAGAAACTATCCAACATTACGCTTAGATATAGCTTAAAGTTAAGGAACAGCTAGTAGTGAGAAAAGATATGGATGCAAATGAACATGAGAGACTATGCAACATTACACACATAGACATAGCTTAAAGGGTAATAAACAGCTAGTAGTGAGAAAGGATATGGATGTAAATGAACATGAGAGACAGTCCAACAATACACTTAGACATAGCTCAAATCTAAGGAACAGCTAGTAGTCAGAAAGGATATGGATGCAAATGAACATGAGAGACTATACAACATTACATTTAGACACAAGTTAAAGTAAAGGAACAGCTTGGAGTAAGAAAGGATATGGATGTAAATGAACATGAGAAACTATCCAGCATGGCGCTTAGACATACATTAAAGTAAAAGAACCGCTTATAGTAAGAAAGGATATAGATGTAAATGAACATGAGAGACTATTCACCATTACACTTAGATACAAATTAAGGTAACGGAACAGTTTATAGTAAGAAAGGATATGGATGTATATAAGCAAGAGAGACTATCCAACATTACACACATAGACATAGCTTAAAGTTAATGAACAGCTAGTAGTGAGAAAGGATATGGATGTTAATGAACATGAGAAACTATCCAACATTGCGCTTAGACATAGCTTAAAGTTAAGGAACAGCTAGTAGTGAGAAAAGATATGGATGCAAATGAACATGAGAGACTATGCAACATTACACATATAGACATAGCTTAAAGGTAATAAACAGCTAGTAGTGAGAAATGATATGGATGTAAATGAACATGAGAGACTGTCCAACATTACACTTAGACATAGCTTAAAGCTAAGGAACAGCTAGTAGTGAGAAAGGATATGGATGCAAATGAACATGAGAGACTATACAACATTACATTTAGACACAAATTAAAGTAAAGGAACAGCTTGTAGTAAGAAAGAATATGAATGTATATGAACATGAGAAACTATCCAACATGGCGCTTAGACATTCATTAAAGTAAAAAAGAACAGCTTGTAGTAAGAAATGATATAGATATAAATGAACATGAGAGACTATCCACCATTACACTTAGATACAAATTAAGGTAAAGGAACAGTTTATAGTAAGAAAGGATATGGATGTATATAAGCATGAGAGACTATCCAACATTACACACATAGACATAGCTTAAATATAAGGAACAGCTAGTAGTGAGAAAGGATATGGATGTTAATGAACATGAGAAACTATCCAACATTACACATAGATACAAATTAAAGTAAAGGAACAGCTTATAGTACGAAAGGATATGGATGTAAATAAACATTAGAAACCATCCAACATTACGCTTAGACATACATTAAAGTAAAGGAACAGCTTATAGTAAGAAATGATATAGATGTAAATGAACATGACAGACTATCCGACATTACACTTAGACACAAATTTAAGCAAAGGGACAGTTTGTAGTAAGAAAGGATATGGATGTAAATGAACATCAGAGATTATCAAGCATTACACTTATAGACATAGCGTAAAGCTGAGGAAAAGCTGGTAGTGAGAAAGGATATGGATGTTAATGAACATGAGAAACTATCCAACATTACACTTAGACACAAATTAAAGTAAAGGAACAGCTTGTAGTAAGAAAGGATATGGTTGTAAATGAACATGACAGACTATTCAACATTACACTTAGACACACATTTAAGTAAAGGGACAGCTTGTAGTAAGAAAGGATATGGATGTAAATGAACATCATAGACTATCCAACATAACTTAGACACAAATTAAAGTAAAGGTACAGCTTGTATTAAGAAATAAAGACATGGATGTAAATGAAGATAAGAGACTGTCCAACATTACATTTAGACACAAATTAAAGCAAAGGAACAGCTTGTGGTAAGAAAGGATATGGTTGTAAATGAACATGAATATGTGGTGGTGTTAAGCCGGTTAATGAGATGGCAACCCTCCTGTCGGCGTCTTAATAACTGGATCTCCAACGGCAATACATAGGTTAACAAACGATAAAACCTCCGACTCCTTCCACTCAAAAAGACCAAATACTATCACAAAAACTTAAAGACAATATAAACAAGGACAGTACAATATGAGGGTCAATGAATAATCGTAGTTAACTGACTTCCAGCTACATGTAGGAAGGTAGAAACTGTGCGTTCTTAGCGCATGGGCACAATTGGCAGTTTCCCGGGGCCCAATGTGCTTAGGGGCCCTTGCTAATCTATGTATGTTTATTTAATGCTTAATTACTGGTTTTGTTGGAAGTACCAATACAATAAATATATGTTTAATGCTATCGACCATTTAAATTTTTATTTCTGGGAGTGGTTGTGTAAGTATGGGCCGCAATGCACTGCTTTGCCCGGGGGCCTATAACGCTGATAAGACGGCCCTGTGTAGAATATATGTGTATATAACGCAATCAGCAAGTCAGTCACCTTCACACATGGTTGCTACATGATTGAAGTTCATCACGTTCTTGTTGTGATTATATCCTTTTATATTTTGACCTACCTTTCATGTCGCATATATGGTGTCCTATTTATTGAGCGCAATACAATACTTCCTGGTTCAGATTTTAGACAAAACATCGGGGGGGGGGGCATGATGACCAGAAGAAGTTTCGATATTAGAATGGAAAATAATTTATATTTTGTCCGTTTTAATTAATTGATCGTAAGATGGAATTTACCTCATTTCGTTTTCTTTTCTTTTAGCTCACACTGTTGAACACAATAGACTATCAAGCGACATTAAAATATATATCGCCATGATTTATAAATAACATATACAATTTTGTTTCACAGAAAATTAAAAAAATAAGGTAAATATTTGTTACCGTATTTTCATCCTGCTTTCGTGCCATTTATATCGTCAGCTGTCTACCTTTTTTATTGAATAATAACTTTGTTGTTACGTCATAATGTGTATTCTCTGAAATTTGATATATTTCCTGTTATTTACACATACGGGTATTTAAATATTTGTCTAAATATGCAGAGTCATCAAAGTGGGTGGGTGCAGGTTTTTTTACAGTTTAGTTTTTACAACAATTGCATGATCTGTCAGGGTTAATTTTGTACACATACATTTTCATATTATTATTTTGATTTCAAGTGTGTTCCCCGCCTACTGGACTAAAACAACATATAATTAAGAAAGGAGATTAAAGGGCCATCTAAAGGGGTAGTAATTAGTAGACATACAGGTGAATGTGTTAATATATGCCTACAAAAATGTATGTTATGTTTTGATAATTGTAACATTCAAACATGAAAAAGATTTTTGGTTAGTTTTAAAATGTATACATGATTTACAGAAAAAAAAACATTCAAAACAAACAAAAACAAAAACAAAAAACAAAAAACAAAAAAATACAAAAAAAAAATATGAAAGTAGAATAAAAAGTAGAATATTTGTAGAATAAAGCGAATATTTTTCAATTTTATCTTTTTCACTTTTCAAATGAATAATATATTTAATTATTTGAAAAAAGAGTTAATCATTCAACATGTTAAGTATAATTATGATAGATAATTATCAGATTCAAACAAAATCAGCTGAGAGTTATTGGATTTTCGATGTAAGCTCTGCAACTCAAAATGTCAAAATGCCAAGCTGTCAGAAAAAGTTAAACAATTTAAGCTGAAATGAGCACATATAAAGAGCACTGGACAACAAAAGTATCAGTTTATGTTCAACAGTGGCAAATGCACAGCTGAATGTAAAGTTCCCTACCAACGGAAGAGGGGGTCAGAACTTGGCACTACATGGGTACATCTACAGAGTTAACCGCAGGGGACCACACAAAGTATTCTGGAGATGCACCATACCAGAATGTTCTGCTACCGTGTCAACAGAGAACAACATACCAGTTGGATTTGGAAGACAGCAACACAATCACCCTGCGGACCACACTCAAATAGTTGCAAAGCATATTATGAACTTAGTGACCGAGCGGTGTGCAAAAGAAGTGAAACCAATACCATCCATCTACTCAGAAGAACTCAACAAGCTAATGGGGCAACGAATGGGACGATACCAGCAGAGAAGTAGTGTCAAACCTGCTTATGCAGTCACCTTTATTAAGCAGTCACCTGTATTGAAAGATCACATTTTTCTTGTCCTATCATAGACAATTTCATATGAATTGAACCTTTATCAAGAGGTCAGCTGTCTTAAAAAGCCATTATTTTCTTTGCCCCAAAGGTAACCTCTTAATAAAGGTGTGACTGCAGTCTACCCACATTCAAACTCCGCGAAATCATCTTTATATAGATCACGCCTTAAACAGACACCACCTCTACCAAGATCCATGACCGACATCGCATTAGAAGGAAAATGGACACAGACAGCAACTGGGGACAGCTTTCTATTCTTCGATGACACAATCAACCAACAAGACGCATCGTAGCCTTTGCCACTACTGAGAACCTTCACTTTCATTAAAACCAAGATTGCTGACTTGGGCTTAGTATTTTTACCAACCAGTCCTATGGCAGACTTCGAGACAGCAGTTCACAGCTCCATCAGAGAGGTTTTTCCTGACATCAACACCAAGGGATGCTTTTTCCACTTCACCCAGAGTATATGGAGAAAAGCACAGGCAACATGACTTCAAATACCATACCGAGACAACGATGACGTCAAGACCTTGGTTCGACGAGCAGCAATTCTACCGCTTATACCTCTTGCGTCAGTAGAAGACGTTTGCTTCCAGGCCATAGAAGACCGAGACAACACAGACATCACTCAGTTAACTCAACCCTTTACTGACTATGTTACTGACTAATGGGTAGAAGCAGACAGATCTTTATGGAATCACTATGGAACAGAGGGACCACGCACTACCAACAGCATTGAAGGATGGCACAGCAAACTTAAGAAGATGACACAACACGCCCACCCAAATATCTACACTGTAATACAACTCTTCAAAGACATCCAGAACAGTATTGAAATTGCAATTGAGAGCAGTTGGTGATACCATTCGACCACGGGCCAAGAAATACTTGAACATTGATCGCCGACTCGCAACACTTAAGGACAGATACCAGACTGATGTGATCGACCTGAGATATATCTGCAATATATTGTTGCATTATTTATTTAATTCAAATAAATATATCATAACTATCCCAAAGTTTTTCTATCTATAAATAACAATCATACATGGTTATTTGGGTGGACAGGTAAATTACAGGTAGACATTCAATTATTCCACCCCTTAGAAAGGTTTAATCCTGGTTTGCCCACATTTAATTACACCAATTATCAATCAGTTAAATAAACAAAAAAGACAAAGGGTTTATTGCCCAGGGGCGGATCCAGGATTTCAAGTTAGGGGGGCGTACATAAAAAAATTTGGGGGTATTTCGTGTGAAAAATCACGATTTTAGGCCAAAAAATCATATTTTTTCCAATTTTAGGGGAGGCGCGCGCCGGGTGCGACCCCCTCCCTGGATCCGCCTCTCCTGACCATAAAATTATATAGTCTGTTCCAAATATATAGGTGTCAAATATGTATGTTTCTGTGTATATAGAAGATTTGTTTTCACTGTGTATTTTCTTTTTAATATATAAATGTGAAAAAAAAAAGATGAATGATATATCTTTATATACTTTAATATTACTTCATTGAAGTCAATTACAATTAATTTGAACAATAAATATAACAACATTGAAAGTAATCTTTAAACTTTACTAATATAATAGCCAGACAATCATAACACATATAATTTATGTTTATCTTATTTAAACACAATATAAGACACATAATGTTAAAAACAAAATATATGAAACACATCACATAAAACAATGAATTTACAAAGTATGCACATTTTATTGCAAAATATATTAAAAAAAACCACTGTTGATTCAAATTACAGAAACACAATATTTACAATGTCAATCAGAAATCACAGCCTTTTAGTCCAAGTGAAGGAGATGAGATGCTGCGTCGGCGTAGTCTACCACGTTGATGAGTCCTTGATGGTACCTGTCTTTGAGTAGCTGAAGTCTGGTGTCTATCACTCTGTATCTGCGTCTCTTTGGTGGGCGAGCTCCTCCTGCTTCGTACTGGATGATGGTGCATTCTGCAACTGCCTGGGTATTCTGTAGTACCTCTATGATTTGGTAGATGTTTGGGTGGGATGGTGAACGTTCTTCTTGATCTTGTTGTGCCAGCCTTCCAGGTGGTTGGTGGTGCGGGGTCCCTCTGTCTGGTAGTGGTTCCATGAAAAACGGTTTCCTTCAACCCACAACTCTGTCACATAGTCGGTAAACGATGTTGTGTCGGGTACGTTGTCAGCTTCTCCGATGTCTTCAAGTGCGTTGAACCATACGTCTTCAACTAGATGCTGAGGTACAAGTGGTAGAACTGCTGCTCGTCGTACAAACCGGGTGATGTCGTGTTCTCTTTGTAATATGTCTGAAGTCCGCATTTCTATGTCTTTCACCAAATACACTGAGTAAAGGGAAAGGAGCAGCCTTTTACCATAACCCCAGGGAAGACAGTGCGTGCTGCGTTGTTGGTTGCTGTCTCGTAGTCGATGAATACTGAGTCTGTTTGGAGTTGTAACTGGTGTTGTTGAACGATGTGTCGGATCTGGCTGAAGAAGCGTGTGTATATGACTTCGTCTTTTCCTGGCAATAAAGCGAATACTAGTGGGTACATGGAATCATATGCCATGGCGTGGACTGTGTATAGCTGATGGAACAGAGATGGACATGCGTAGAAGGTGCCATCGCAGAAGATCGTGTTGGCAGCAGCTAGGTGTGTCAAGTTGTTGATAGTAGAAAAGATCAGCATGGGTGGGTAGACGTCGTCAGAGGGTAGAAGGAATTGGTCTCCAGCAGTAGTAAGGCACCATTTATCTTGTAGGTTGATGTCGGTAGTTGTCTTGGGTAAACCTGGTATGTTGAGTGATCTTTGGTGGTAGAGTGCTGTCTTCCAGGAGTAGTATGTTGGTAGCTGCTCAATAATCTGCCTGTTGTCGTCGTTCCATTCTGGAGTGCGAAGTTCTATAAGTTCCCCTTTCTTGATTAGGTGTTGTTTTATTCGAGTAGGCGTTCGGGGAATAAACCACTGTGATTTGTTGATATGTTCTGATAATTTTAACATTCAAACATGAAAAAGAATTTTGGTTAGTTTTAAAATGTATACATGATTTACAGAAAAAAAAACATTCAAAACAAACAAAAACAAAAACAAAAAACAAAAAACAAAAAAATACAAAAAAAAAATATGAAAGTAGAATAAAAAGTAGAATATTTGTAGAATAAAGCGAATATTTTTCAATTTTATCTTTTGCACTTTTCAAATGAATAATATATTTAATTATTTGAAAAAAGAGTTAATCATTCAACATGTTAAGTATAATTATGATAGATAATTATCAGATTCAAACAAAATCAGCTGAGAGTTATTGGATTTTCGATGTAAGCTCTGCAATTCAAAATGTCAAAATGCCAAGCTGTCAGAAAAAGTTAAACAATGTAAGCTGAAATGAGCACATATAAAGAGCACTGGACAACAAAGTATCAGTTTATGTTCAACAATGACAAATGCACAGCTGAATGTAAAGTTCCATACCAACGGAAGAGGGGGTCAGAACTTGGCACTACATGGGTACATCTACAGAGTTAACCGCAGGAGACCATACCAGAATGTTCTGCTACCGTGTCAACAGAGAACAACATACCAGTTGGATTTGGAAGACAGCAACACAATCACCCAGCGGACCACACTCAAATAGTTGCAAAGCATAATATGAACTTTGTGACCGAACGTGTGCAAAAGAAGTGAAACCAATACCATCCATCTACTCAGAAGAACTCAACAAGCTACGGGACAACGAATGGGACGATACCAGCAGAGAAGTAGTGTCAAACCTGCTTATGCAGTCACCTTTATTAAGCAGTCACCTGTATTGAAAGATTACATTTTTTTTTGTCCTGTCATAGAAAATTTCATATGAATTGAACCTTTATCAAGAGGTCACCTGTCTTAAAATGCCATTTTTTTCTTTGTTCCAAAGGTAACCTCTTAATACAGGTTTGACTGCAGTTGAACGTCTACCCACATTCAACTCCGCGAAATCATCTTTATACAGATCACGCCTTAAACAGACACCACCTCTACCAAGATCCATGACCGACATCGCATTAGAAGGAAAATGGACACAGACAGCAACTGGGGACAGCTTTCTATTCTTCGATGACACAATCAACCAACAAGACGCATCATAGCCTTTGCCACTACTGAGAACATTCACTCTCATTAAAAACAAGATTGCTGACTTGGTCTTAGTATTTTTACCAACCAGTCCTATGGCAGACTTCGAGACAGCAGTTCACAGCTCCATCAGAGAGGTTTTTCCTGACATCAACACCAAGGGATGCATTTTCCACTTCACCCAGAGAATATGGAGAAAAGCATAGGCAACATGACTTCAAATACCATACCGAGACAACGACGACGTCAAGACCTTGGTTCGACGAGCAGCAATTCTACCGCTTATACCTCATGCATCAGTAGAAGACGTTTGCTTCCAGGCCATAGAAGACCGAGACAACACAGACATCACTCAGTTAACTCAACCCTTTACTGACTATGTTACTGACTAATGAGTAGAAGCAGACAGATCTTTATGGAATCACTATGGAACATAGGGACCACGCACTACCAACAGCATTGAAGGATAGCACAGCAAACTTAAGAAGATGACACAACACGCCCACCCAAATATCTACACTGTAATACAACTCTTCAAAGACATCCAGAACAGTATTGAAATTGCAATTGAGAGCAGTTGGTGGTACCATTCGACCACGGGCCAAGAAATACTTGAACATTGATCGCCGACTCGCAACACTTAAGGACAGATACCAGACTGATGTGATCGACCTGAGATATATCTGCAATATATTGTTGCATTATTTATTTAATTCAAATAAATATATCATAACTATCCCAAAGTTTTTCTATCTATAAATGAGAATACATACATGGTTAATTGGGTGGACAGGTAGACATTCAATTATTCCACCCCTTAGAAGGGTTTAATCCTGGTTTGCCCACATTTAATTACACCAATTATCAATCAGTTAAATAAACAAAAAGACAAAGGGTTTACTGACCAGGGGCGGATCCAGGATTTCAAGTTAGGGGGGCGTACTTAAAAGAATTGCGCCGAGCGGAGGTAGGCGCGAACATGTTTGGGGTATTTCGTGTGAAAAATCACGATTTTAGGCCAAAAAATCATATTTTTTCCAAATTTAGGGGAGGTGCGCACCAGGTGCGCCCCCCCCCCCTCCCTGGATCCGCCCCTGCTGACCATAAAATTATATAGTCTGTTCCAAATATATAGGTGTCAAATATGTATGTTTCTGTGTATATAGAAGATTTGTTTTCACTGTGTATTTTCTTTTTAATATATAAATGTGTAAAAAAAAAAGATGAATGATATATCTTTATATACTTTAATATTACTTCATTGAAGTCAATTACAATTAATTTGAACAATAAATAAAACAACATTGAAAGTCATCTTTAAGCTTTACTAATATAATAGCCAGACAATTATAGCACATATAATTAATTTTTATCTTATCTAAACACAATTTAAGACACATAATGTTAAAAACAAAACATATGAAGCACTATACATCATATAAAACAATGAATTTACAAAGTATGCACATTTTATTGCAAAATATATTAAAAAAAGCATTGTTGATTCAAATTACAGAAACACAATATTTACAATGTCAATCAGAAATCACAGCCTTTTAGTCCAAGTGAAGGAGATGGAATGCTGCGTCGACGTAGTCTACCACGTTGATGAGTCCTTGATGGTACCTGTTTTTGAGTAGCTGAAGTCTGGTGTCCATCACTCTGTATCTGCGTCTCTTTGGTGGGCGAGCTCCTCCTGCTCGTACTGGATGATGGTGCATTCTGCAACTGCCTGGGTATTCTGTAGTACCTCTATGATCTGGTAGATGTTTGGGTGGGCATGGTGAACGTTCTTCTTGATCTTGTTGTGCCAGCCTTCCAGGTGGTTGGTTGTGCGGGGTCCCTCTGTCTGGTAGTGGTTCCATGAAAAATGGTTTCCTTCAACCCACAACTCTGTCACATAGTCGGTAAACGATGTTGTGTCGGGTACGTTGTCAGTTTCTCCGATGTCTTCAAGTGCGTTGAACCATACGTCTTCAACTAGATGCTGAGGTACAAGTGGGAGAACTGCTGCTTGTCGTACAAACCGGGTGATGTCGTGTTCTCTTTGTAATATGTCTGAAGTCCGCATTTCTATGTCTTTCACCAAATACACTGAGTAAAGGGAAAGAAGCAGCCTTTTACCATAACCCCAGGGAAGACAATGCGTGCTGCGTTGTTGGTTGCTGTCTCGTAGTCGATGAATACTGTGTCTGTTTGGAGTTGTAACTGGTGTTGTTGAGCGATGTGTCGGATCTGGCTGAAGAAGCGTGTGTATATGACTTCGTCTTTTCCTGGCAATAAAGCGAATACTAGTGGGTACATGGAATCATATACCATGGCGTGGACTGTGTATAGCTGATGGAACAGAGATGGACATGCGTAGAAGGTGCCATCGCAGAAGATCGTGTTGGCAGCAGCTAGGTGTGTCAGGTTGTTGATAGTAGAAAAGATCAGCATGGGTGGGTAGACGTCGTCAGAGGGTAGAAGGAATTGGTCTCCAGCAGTAGTAAGGCACCATTTATCTTGTAGGTTGATGTCGGTAGTTGTCTTGGGTAAACCTGGTATGTTGAGTGATCTTTGGTGGTAGAGTGCTGTCTTCCAGGAGTAGTATGTTGGTAGCTGCTCAATAATCTGCCTGTTGTCGTCGTTCCATTCTGGAGTGCGAAGTTCTATAAGTTCCCCTTTCTTGATTAGGTGTTGTTTTATTCGAGTAGGCGTTCGGGGAATAAACCACTGTGATTTGTTGATATGTTCTGATAATTTTAACATTCAAACATGAAAAAGAATTTTGGTTAGTTTTAAAATGTATACATGATTTACAGAAAAAAAACATTCAAAACAAACAAAAACAAAAACAAAAAACAAAAAACAAAAAAATACAAAAAAAAAATATGAAAGTAGAATAAAAAGTAGAATATTTGTAGAATAAAGCGAATATTTTTCAATTTTATCTTTTGCACTTTTCATATGAATAATAAATTTAATTATTTGAAAAAAGAGTTAATCATTCAACATGTTAAGTATAATTATGATAGATAATTATCAGATTCAAACAAAATCAGCTGAGAGTTATTGGATTTTCGATGTAAGCTCTGCAATTCAAAATGTCAAAATGCCAAGCTGTCAGAAAAAGTTAAACAATGTAAGCTGAAATGAGCACATATAAAGAGCACTGGACAACAAATGTATCAGTTTATGTTCAACAATGACAAATGCACAGCTGAATGTAAAGTTCCATACCAACAGAAGAGGGGGTCAGAACTTGGCACTACATGGGTACATCTACAGAGTTAACCGCAGGAGACCATACCAGAATGTTCTGCTACCGTGTCAACAGAGAACAACATACCAGTTGGATTTGGAAGACAGCAACACAATCACCCAGCGGACCACACTCAAATAGTTGCAAAGCATATTATGAACTTAGTGACCGAGCGGTGTGCAAAAGAAGTGAAACCAATACCATCCATCTACTCAGAAGAACTCAACAAGCTACGGAACAACGAATGGGACGATACCAGCAGAGAAGTAGTGTCAAACCTGCTTATGCAGTCACCTTTATTAAGCAATCACCTGTATTGAAAGATCACATTTTTCTTGTCCTGTCATAGACAATTGCATATGAATTGAACCTTTATCAAGAGGTCACCTGTCTTAAAATGCCATTTTTGTCTTTGTCCCAAAGGTAACCTCTTAATACAGGTTTGACTGCAGTTGAACGTCTACCCACATTCAACTCCGCGAAATCATCTTTCTATAGATCACGCCTTAAACAGACACCACCTCTACCAAGATCCATGACCGACATCGCATTAGAAGGAAAATGGACACAGACAGCAACTGGGGACAGCTTTCTATTCTTCGATGACACAATCAACCAACAAGACGCATCATACCCTTTGCCACTACTGAGAACATTCACTCTCATTAAAAACAAGATTGCTGACTTGGTCTTAGTATTTTTACCAACCAGTCCTATGGCATACTTCGAGACAGCAGTTCACAGCTCCATCAGAGAGGTTTTTCCTGACATCAACACCAAGGGATGCTTTTTCCACTTCAACCAGAGAATATGGAGAAAAGCACAGGCAACAGGACTTCAAATACCATACCGAGACAACGACGACGTCAAGACCTTGGTTCGACGAGCAGCAATTCTACCTCTTTTACCTCATGCATCAGTAGAAGAGGTTTGCTTCCAGGCCATAGAAGACCGAGACAACACAGACATCACTCAGTTAACTCAACCCTTTACTGACTATGTTACTGACTAATGGGCAGAAGCAGACAGATCTTTATGGAATCACTATGGAACAGAGGGACCACGCACTACCAACAGCATTGAAGGATAGCACAGCAAACTTAAGAAGATGACACAACACGCCCACCCAAATATCTACACTGTAATACAACTCTTCAAAGACATCCAGAACAGTATTGAAATTGCAATTGAGAGCAGTTGGTGGTACCATTCGACCACGGGCCAAGAAATACTTGAACATTGATCGCCGACTCGCAACACTTAAGGACAGATACCAGACTGATGTGATCGACCTGAGATATATCTGTAATATATTGTTGCATTATTTATTTAATTCAAATAAATATATCATAACTATCCCAAAGTTTTTCTATCTATAAATGAGAATACATACATGGTTAATTGGGTGGACAGGTAGACATTCAATTATTCCACCCCTTAGAAGGGTTTAATCCTGGTTTGCCCACATTTAATTACACCAATTATCAATCAGTTAAATAAACAAAAAGACAAAGGGTTTACTGACCAGGGGCGGATCCAGGATTTCAAGTTAGGGGGGCGTACTTAAAAATATTGCGCCGAGCGGAGGTAGGCGCGAAAAATTTTGGGGTATTTCGTGTGAAAAATCACGATTTTAGGCCAAAAAATCATATTTTTTCCAATTTTAGGGGAGGCGCGCGCCGGGTGCGACCCCCTCCCTGGATCCGCCCCTGCTGACCATAAAATTATATAGTCTTTTCCAAATATATAGGTGTCAAATATGTATGTTTTTGTGTATATAGAAGATTTATTTTCACTGTGTATTTTCTTTTAATATATAAATGTGTAAAAAAAAAAGAAGAATGATATATCTTTATATACTTTAATATTACTTCATTGAAGTCAATTACAATTAATTTGAACAATAAATATAACAACATTGAAAGTAATCTTTAAACTTTACTAATATAATAGCCAGACAATTATAGCACATATAATTTATTTTTATCTTATTTAAACACAATTTAAGACACATAATGTTAAAAACAAAATATATGAAGCACTATACATCACATAAAACAATGAATTTACAAAGTATGCACATTTTATTGCAAAATATATTAAAAAAAACCACTGTTGATTCAAATTACAGAAACACAATATTTACAATGTCAATCAGAAATCACAGCCTTTTAGTCCAAGTGAAGGAGATGGGATGCTGCGTCGACGTAGTCTACCACGTTGATGGTACCTGTCTTTGAGTAGCTGAAGTCTGGTGTCTATCACTCTGTATCTGCGTCTCTTTGGTGGGCGAGCTCCTCCTGCTCCGTACTGGATGATGGTGCATTCTGCAACTGCCTGGGTATTCTGTAGTACCTCTATGATCTGGTAGATGTTTGGGTGGGCATGGTGAACGTTCTTCTTGATCTTGTTGTGCCAGCCTTCCAGGTGGTTGGTGGTGCGGGGTCCCTCTGTCTGGTAGTGGTTCCATGAAAAACGGTTTCCTTCAACCCACAACTCTGTCACATAGTCGGTAAACGATGTTGTGTCGGGTACGTTGTCAGCTTCTCCGATGTCTTCAAGTGCGTTGAGCCACATGTCTTCAACTAGATGCTGAGGTACAAGTGGTAGAACTGCTGCTCGTCGTACAAACCGGGTGATGTCGTGTTCTCTTTGTAGTATGTCTGAAGTCCGCATTTCTATGTCTTTCACCAAATACACTGAGTAAAGGGAAAGAAGCAGCCTTTTACCATAACCCCAGGGAAGATAATGCGTGCTGCGTTGTTGGTTGCTGTCTCGTAATCGATGAATACTGTGTCTGGTTGGGGTTGTACCTGGTGTTGTTGAGCGATGTGTCGGATCTGGCTGAAGAAGCGTGTGTATATGACTTTCGTCTTTTCCTGGCAATAAAGCGAATACTAGTGGGTACATGGAATCACATACCATGGCGTCGTGGACTGTGTAGAGCTGATGGAACATAGATGGACATGCGTAGAAGGTGCCATCGCAGAAGATCGTGTTGGCAGCAGCTAGGTGTGTCAGCATGGCGCTTAGACATACATTAAAGTAAAAGAACAGCTTATAGTAAGAAAGGATATAGATGTAAATGAACATGAGAGACTATTCACCATTACACTTAGATACAAATTAAGGTAAAGGAACAGTGTATAGTAAGAAAGGATATGGATGTAAATAAGCAAGAGAGACTATCCAACATTACACACATAGACATAGCTTAAAGTTAATGAACAGCTAGTAGTGAGAAAGGATATGGATGTTAATGAACATGAGAAACTATCCAACATTATACATAAATACAAATTAAAGTAAAGGAACAGCTTATAGTACGAAAGGATATGGATGTAAATGAACATGACAGACTATCCGACATTACACTTAGACACAAATTTAAGTAAAGGGACAGCTTGTAGTAAGAAAGGATATGGATGTAAATGAACATCAGAGATTATCAAGCATTACACTTATAGACATAGCTTAAAGCTGAGGAAAAGCTGGTAGTGAGAAAGGATATGGATGTTAATGAACATGAGAAACTATCCAACATTACACTTAGACACAAATTAAAGTAAAGGAACAGCTTGTAGTAAGAAAGGATATGGTTGTAAATGAACATGACAGACTATCCAACATTACACTTAGACACACATTTAAGTAAAGGGACAGCTTGTAGTAAGAAAGGATATGGATGTAAATGAACATCATAGACTATCCAACATAACTTAGACACAAATTAAAGTAAAGGTACAGCTTGTATTAAGAAATAAAGACATGGATGTAAATGAAGACAAGAGACTGTCCAACATTACATTTAGACACAAATTAAAGCAAAGGAACAGCTTGTGGTAAGAAAGGATATGGTTGTAAATGAACATGAATATGTGATGGTGTTAAGCCGGTTAATGAGATGGCAACCCTCCTGTCGGCGTCTTAATAACTGGATCTCTAAGGCAATACATAGGTTAACAAACGATAAAACCTCCGACTCCTTCCACTCAAAAAGACCAAATACTATCACAAAAACTTAAAGACAACATAAACAAGGACAGTACAATATGAGGGTCAATGAATAATCGTAGTTAACTGACTTCCAGTTATATGTAGGAAGGTAGAAACTGTGCGGCCTTAGCGCATGGGCACGATTGGAAGTTGCCCGGGGCCCAATGTGCTTAGGGGCCCTTGCTAATCTATGTATGTTTATTTAATGCTTAATTACTGGTTTTGTTGGAAGTACCAATACAATAAATATATGTTTAATGTTATCGACCATTTAATTTTTTTTTTCTGGGAGTGGTTGTGTAAGTATGGGCCGCAATGCACTGCTTTGCCCGGGGCCCTATAATGCTGATAAGACGGCCCTGTGTAGAATATATGTGTATATAACCCCATCAGCAAGTCAGTCACCTTCACACATGGTTGCTACATGATTGAAGTTCATCACGTTCTTGTTGTGATTACATTCTTTAAAATTTTGACCTACATTTCATGTCGCATATATGGTGTCCTATTTATTGAACGCAATACGATACTTCCTGGTTCAAATTTACATTATTTTAGACAAAACATCGGGGGGGGGGCATGATGACTAGAAGAAGTTTCGATATTAGAATGGAAAATAATTTATATTTTGTCCGTTTTAATTGATGGTAAGATGGAATTTACCTCATTTCGTTTTCTTTTCTTTTAGCTCACACTGTTGAACACAATAGACTGTCAAGCGACATTAAAATATATATCGCCATGATTTATAAATAACATATA
The DNA here is from genome assembly GCA_963680875.1 of Bathymodiolus brooksi. Taxonomy (NCBI): domain Eukaryota; kingdom Metazoa; phylum Mollusca; class Bivalvia; order Mytilida; family Modiolidae; genus Bathymodiolus; species Bathymodiolus brooksi. Next base: position 69,149,076 of record OY804586.1, read on the forward strand.
CAATTTTGTTTCACAGAAAATTAAAAAAATAAGGTAAATATTCGTTACCGTATTTTCATACTGCTTTTGTGCCATTTACATCGTCAGCTGTCTACTTTTTTATTGAATAATAACTTTGTTGTTACGTCATAATGTGTATTCTCTGAAATTTGATATATTTCCTGTTATTTACACATACGGGTATTTAAATATTTGTCTAAATATGCAGAGTCATCAAAGTGGGTGGGTGCAGGTTTTTTTACAGTTTAGTTTTTACAACAATTGCATGATCTGTCAGGGTTAATTTTGTACACATACATTTTCATATTATTATTTTGATTTCAAGTGTGTTCCCCGCCTACTGGACTAAAACAACATATAATTAAGAAAGGAGATTAAAGGGTCATCTAAAGGGGTAGTAATTAGTAGACATACAGGTGAATGTGTTAATATATGCCTACAAAAATGTATGTTATGTTTTGATAATTGTAACATTCAAACATGAAAAAGATTTTTGGTTAGTTTTAAAATGTATACATGATTTACAGAAAAAAAAACATTCAAAACAAACAAAAACAAAAACAAAAGACAAAAAACAAAAAAATACAAAAAAAAAATATGAAAGTAGAATAAAAAGTAGAATATTTGTAGAATAAAGCGAATATTTTTCAATTTTATCTTTTTCACTTTTCAAATGAATAATATATTTAATTATTTGAAAAAAGAGTTAATCATTCAACATGTTAAGTATAATTATGATAGATAATTATCAGATTCAAACAAAATCAGCTGAGAGTTATTGGATTTTCGATGTAAGCTCTGCAACTCAAAATGTCAAAATGCCAAGCTGTCAGAAAAAGTTAAACAATTTAAGCTGAAATGAGCACATATAAAGAGCACTGGACAACAAAAGTATCAGTTTATGTTCAACAGTGGCAAATGCACAGCTGAATGTAAAGTTCCCTACCAACGGAAGAGGGGGTCAGAACTTGGCACTACATGGGTACATCTACAGAGTTAACCGCAGGGGACCACACAAAGTATTCTGGAGATGCACCATACCAGAATGTTCTGCTACCGTGTCAACAGAGAACAACATACCAGTTGGATTTGGAAGACAGCAACACAATCACCCAGCGGACCACACTCAAATAGTTGCAAAGCATATTATGAACTTAGTGACCGAGCGGTGTGCAAAAGAAGTGAAACCAATACCATCCATCTACTCAGAAGAACTCAACAAGCTAATGGGGCAACGAATGGGACGATACCAGCAGAGAAGTAGTGTCAAACCTGCTTATGCAGTCACCTTTATTAAGCAGTCACCTGTATTGAAAGATCACATTTTTCTTGTCCTATCATAGACAATTTCATATGAATTGAACCTTTATCAAGAGGTCAGCTGTCTTAAAAAGCCATTTTTTTCTTTGCCCCAAAGGTAACCTCTTAATAAAGGTGTGACTGCAGTCTACCCACATTCAAACTCCGCGAAATCATCTTTATATAGATCACGCCTTAAACAGACACCACCTCTACCAAGATCCATGACCGACATCGCATTAGAAGGAAAATGGACACAGACAGCAACTGGGGACAGCTTTCTATTCTTCGATGACACAATCAACCAACAAGACGCATCGTAGCCTTTGCCACTACTGAGAACCTTCACTTTCATTAAAACCAAGATTGCTGACTTGGGCTTAGTATTTTTACCAACCAGTCCTATGGCAGACTTCGAGACAGCAGTTCACAGCTCCATCAGAGAGGTTTTTCCTGACATCAACACCAAGGGATGCTTTTTCCACTTCACCCAGAGTATATGGAGAAAAGCACAGGCAACATGACTTCAAATACCATACCGAGACAACGATGACGTCAAGACCTTGGTTCGACGAGCAGCAATTCTACCGCTTATACCTCTTGCGTCAGTAGAAGACGTTTGCTTCCAGGCCATAGAAGACCGAGACAACACAGACATCACTCAGTTAACTCAACCCTTTACTGACTATGTTACTGACTAATGGGTAGAAGCAGACAGATCTTTATGGAATCACTATGGAACAGAGGGACCACGCACTACCAACAGCATTGAAGGATGGCACAGCAAACTTAAGAAGATGACACAACACGCCCACCCAAATATCTACACTGTAATACAACTCTTCAAAGACATCCAGAACAGTATTGAAATTGCAATTGAGAGCAGTTGGTGATACCATTCGACCACGGGCCAAGAAATACTTGAACATTGATCGCCGACTCGCAACACTTAAGGACAGATACCAGACTGATGTGATCGACCTGAGATATATCTGCAATATATTGTTGCATTATTTATTTAATTCAAATAAATATATCATAACTATCCCAAAGTTTTTCTATCTATAAATAACAATCATACATGGTTATTTGGGTGGACAGGTAAATTACAGGTAGACATTCAATTATTCCACCCCTTAGAAAGGTTTAATCCTGGTTTGCCCACATTTAATTACACCAATTATCAATCAGTTAAATAAACAAAAAAGACAAAGGGTTTACTGCCCAGGGGCGGATCCAGGATTTCAAGTTAGGGGGCGTACATAAAAAAATTTGGGGGTATTTCGTGTGAAAAATCACGATTTTACGCCAAAAAATCATATTTTTTTCAATTTTAGGGGAGGCGCGCGCCGGGTGCGACCCCCTCCCTGGACCATAAAATTATATAGTCTGTTCCAAATATATAGGTGTCAAATATGTATGTTTCTGTGTATATAGAAGATTTGTTTTCACTGTGTATTTTCTTTTTAATATATAAATGTGAAAAAAAAAAGATGAATGATATATCTTTATATACTTTAATATTACTTCATTGAAGTCAATTACAATTAATTTAAACAATAAATATAACAACATTGAAAGTAATTTTTAAACTTTACTAATATAATAGCCAGACAATCATAACACATATAATTTATGTTTATCTTATTTAAACACAATATAAGACACATAATGTTAAAAACAAAATATATGAAACACATCACATAAAACAATGAATTTACAAAGTATGCACATTTTATTGCAAAATATATTAAAAAAAACCACTGTTGATTCAAATTACAGAAACACAATATTTACAATGTCAATCAGAAATCACAGCCTTTAAGTCCAAGTGAAGGAGATGAGATGCTGCGTCGGCGTAGTCTACCACGTTGATGAGTCCTTGATGGTACCTGTCTTTGAGTAGCTGAAGTCTGGTGTCCATCACTATGTATCTGCGTCTCTGTGGTGGGCGAGCTCCTCCTGCTTCGTACTGGATGATGGTGCATTCTGCAACTGCCTGGGTATTCTGTAGTACCTCTATGATCTGGTAGATGTTTGGGTGGGATGGTGAACGTTCTTCTTGATCTTGTTGTGCCAGCCTTCCAGGTGGTTGGTGGTGCGGGGTCCCTCTGTCTGGTAGTGGTTCCATGAAAAACGGTTTCCTTCAACCCACAACTCTGTCACATAATCGGTAAACGATGTTGTGTCGGGTACGTTGTCAGCTTCTCCGATGTCTTCAAATGCGTTGAGCCATACGTCTTCAACTAGATGCTGAGGTACAAGTGGGAGAACTGCTGCTCGTCGTACAAACCGGGTGATGTCGTGTTCTCTTTGTAGTATGTCTGAAGTCCGCATTTCTATGTCTTTCACCAAATACACTGAGTAAAGGGAAAGAAGCAGCCTTTTACCATAACCCCAGGGAAGACAGTGCGTGCTGCGTTGTTGGTTGCTGTCTCGTAGTCGATGAATACTGTGTCTGGTTGGAGTTGTAACTGGTGTTGTTGAGCGATGTGTCGGATCTGGCTGAAGAAGCGTGTGTATATGACTTTCGTCTTTTCCTGGCAATAAAGCGAATACTAGTGGGTACATGGAATCACATACCATGGCGTGGACTGTGTAGAGCTGATGGAACAGAGATGGGCATGTGTAGAAGGTGCCATCGCAGAAGATCGTGTTGGCAGCAGCTAGGTGTGTCAGGTTGTTGATAGTAGAAAAGATCAGCATGGGTGGGTAGACGTCGTCAGAAGGTAGAAGGAATTGGTCTCCAGCAGTAGTAAGGCACCATTTATCTTGTAGGTTGATGTCGGTAGTTGTCTTGGGTAAACCTGGTATGTTGAGTGATCTTTGGTGGTAGAGTGCTGTCTTCCAGGAGTAGTATGTTGGTAGCTGCTCAATAATCTGCCTGTTGTCGTCGTTCCATTCTGGAGTGCGAAGTTCTATAAGTTCCCCTTTCTTGATTAGGTGTTGTTTTATTCGAGTAGGCGTTCGGGGAATAAACCACTGTGATTTGTTGATATGTTGTGGTAAATGATATAAGCGTTTAAGACACCAAGCATGTAACTTGAGGTGGGGGGGCTATGCAGGGCCGTCTTAACAGTATAATAGGACCCCGGGCAAAGCAGTGCACTGGGGTCCATGGCCTATGAGAAGGGAGTTCAGCCGGTACATTGGTCCGGGGCTCGGAGAACCAAGAAGGGGCCCGTTAATCTCTAAAAACAAGTCTCAGCATGTCCCCGTGGCCTCAAAGCAATCTTGTTCCACCTTGCAAATTTCTCTTGGAGGCCCTGCTAGGGCCCATATCTACACAACCACTCACAGAAATAAAAATGTAAATGTCGATAAAATTAAACATATTTATTGTATTGAGTACTTAACAACAAAATCAGTGTTTAAGCATTACAAAAAAAATTCTGTAGTCCGGTTATGATCTCTACCGTGACAGGAAAGAAATTCACACAAAAAGAAGATTTTTCTTACTTGAAAAATCGTTTATTTTCGTTGAAAACCGAAGGGTCAGATTACTGATTTTGCACTTTCAGGACAATGTTTTTTACTTCAATAAAATGTGACGACATGCAATATTTTTTCTCCAAAAAGTAACATAGCCCCACACCATCCTTTAATGGTCAAGGGTCAGGGTTATGGTGTTTAGCGCCACTTTCAACAATATTTCAGTTATATCGTAGAGGTCAGTTTTATTGTTTTTAATGTTGTATCGAGTACACCTCACTAGGAACGGGATTCGAACTCACAACTGTATTGATGATAGGCACTGATTGCACAACTACCATACGATCACGACCACGAAGACCTCTGTTCTATAATTGGAGCTTTAACAACATCATCAGCAACTTAAAGTAATCATACACCTAAATATATGAATAAATTATTGAATACCTTTTCAAACATCTTTACAACTACATGTGCAATCAGTGCCTATTACCATTAAAGTTGTGAGCTCGAACCTTGCTCAGGTGAGGTGTAATCGATACAACATAATGTGATAAAGGTATTCCGGTTTCCCCCACCAATAAAACTGACCGCCACGATATAGCTGAAATATTATTGAAAGTGGCGTTAAGCACCATAACACATAACCTAAAAACCTTTAGATTATTTTGTTATTGTGTAAATATATTTTTTTTTCGTTTCGCTTAACAGTAACACGACGGGTGTTACATTTGGAGCAGGAACTGCTACCCTTTCGGAGCACCTGAGTCCATCCCTGGTTCATGTTTCTTGATCTTTAGGTTTCTATGTAGTGTTTTGTAGATCGTTGTTTGACCTTTTGTCCTTTTTTCTTGATCATTGTACTGTCTGTCCTTCTTTGATTTACGAATTCAGATGATTTAGTATCACATATAGGGTCGACATTTGCAAGGTGCTGTTAACATAAGATTGTATGAAAATGGACACGAACAAGTTAAAATAAGGAAAAAGAGATGACATAATGAAGAAATTTTATTGAAAATAAATTTTAAATAGGGGTGGTATTTTCCGTACCACGAGCGCCTTTGTTTTGTTTCATCACACTTTTCTTTTATTGGTTTTCCATGGAGTGAATTCTCCCTCTTAGAGTTAATAGACCATTCCATGGAGTGAATTATCCCTCTTAGCGATAATAGACCATTCCATGGAGTGAATTCTCCTTCTTAACGATAATAGACCATTCCATGGAGTGAATTCTCCCTCTTGTCGATAATAGACCATTCCATGGAGTGAATTCTCCCTCATAGCGATAATAGACCATTCCATGGAATGAATTCTCCCTCTTGACGATAACAGACCATTCCATGGAGTGAATTCTCCCTCTTAGCGATAATAAACCATTCCATGGAGTGAATTCTTCCTCTTAGCGATAATAAACCATTCCATGGAGTAAATGTTCCCTGTCAACGATAATAGACCATTCCATGGATTGAATTCTCCTTCTTAACGATAATAGACCATTCCATGGAGTGAATTCTCCCTCTTGTCGATAATAGACCATTCCATGGAGTGAATTCTCCCTCATAGCGATAATAGACCATTCCATGGAATGAATTCTCCCTCTTGACGATAACAGACCATTCCATGGAGTGAATTCTCCCTCTTAGCGATAATAAACCATTCCATGGAGTGAATTCTTCCTCTTAGCGATAATAAACCATTCCATGGAGTAAATGTTCCCTGTCAACGATAATAGACCATTCCATGGATTGAATTCTCCCTCATAACGATAATAGACCATTCCATGGAGTGAATTCTCCCTCTTGATGATAATAAACCATTCCATGGAGTGAATTCTCCCTCTCAACGATAATTGATCATTATATGGAGTGAATTCTCCCTCTTAGCGATAATAAACCATTCCATGGAGTGAATTATCCCTCTTAGCGATAATAAACCATTCCATGGAGTAAATGTTCCCTCTCAACGATAATAGACCATTCCATGGAGTGAATTCTCTCTCATAGCGATAATAGACCATTCCATGGAGTGAATTCTCCCTCTTGACCATAATAAACCATTCCATAGAGTGAATTCTCCCTCTTCGCGATAATAGACCATTCCATGGAGTGAATTCTTCCTCTTAGCGATAATAGACCATTCCATAGAGTGAATTTCTCCCTCTTAGCGATAATAGACCATTCCATGGAGTGAATTTTTCCCTCTCAACGATAATAGACCATTCCATGGAGTGAATTTCTCCCTCTCAACGATAATAGACCATTCAATGGAGTGAATGTCTCCCTCTTAACGATAATAGACCATTCGATGGAATGAATTGCTCCCTCTCAACGATAATAGATCATTCCATTGAGTGAATTGCTCCCTCTCAACGATAATAGACCTTTCCATGCAGTGAATTGCTCCCTCTCAACGATAATAGACCATTCCATGGAGTGAATTTCTCCCTCTTAGTGATAATAGACCATTCCATGGAGTGAATTTCTCCCTCTTAGCAATAATAGACCATTCCATGGAGTGAATTCTCCCTCTTGACGATAACAGACCATTCCATGGAGTGAATTCTCCCTCTTGTCGATAATAGACCATTCCATGGAGTGAATTCTCTCTCATAGCGATAATAGACCATTCCATGGAGTGAATTCTCCCTCTTGACGATAACAGACCATTCCATGGAGTGAATTCTCCCTCTTAGCGATAATAAACCATTCCATGGAGTGAATTCTTCCTCTTAGCGATAATAAACCATTCCATGGAGTGAATTCTTCCTCTTAGCGATAATAGACCATTCCATGGAGTGAATTCTCCCTCATAACGATAATAGACCATTCCATGGAGTGAATTCCCCTCTTAATGATAATAAACCATTCCATGGAGTGAATTCTCCCTCTCAACGATAATAGATCATTATATGGAGTGAATTCTCCCTCTTAGCGATAATAAACCATTCCATGGAGTGAATTATCCCTCTTAGCGATAATAAACCATTCCATGGAGTAAATGTTCCCTCTCAACGATAATAGACCATTCCATGGAGTGAATTCTCTCTCATAGCGATAATAGACCATTCCATGGAGTGAATTCTCCCTCTTGACCATAATAAACCATTCCATAGAGTGAATTCTCCCTCTTCGCGATAATAGACCATTCCATGGTGTGAATTCCTCCTCTTAGCGATAATAGACCATTCCATAGAGTGAATTTCTCCCTCTTAGCGATAATAGACCATTCCATGGAGTGAATTTTTCCCTCTCAACGATAATAGACCATTCCATGGAGTGAATTTCTCCCTCTTAGTGATAATAGACCATTCCATGGAGTGAATTTCTCCCTCTTAGCAATAATAGACCATTCCATGGAGTGAATTCTCCCTCTTGACGATAACAGACCATTCCATGGAGTGAATTCTCCCTCTTGTCGATAATAGACCATTCCATGGAGTGAATTCTCTCTCATAGCGATAATAGACCATTCCATGGAGTGAATTCTCCCTCTTGACGATAACAGACCATTCCATGGAGTGAATTCTCCCTCTTAGCGATAATAAACCATTCCATGGAGTGAATTCTTCCTCTTAGCGATAATAAACCATTCCATGGAGTGAATTCTTCCTCTTAGCGATAATAGACCATTCCATGGAGTGAATTCTCCCTCATAACGATAATAGACCATTCCATGGAGTGAATTCCCCTCTTAATGATAATAAACCATTCCATGGAGTGAATTCTCCCTCTCAACGATAATAGATCATTATATGGAGTGAATTCTCCCTCTTAGCGATAATAAACCATTCCATGGAGTGAATTATCCCTCTTAGCGATAATAAACCATTCCATGGAGTAAATGTTCCCTCTCAACGATAATAGACCATTCCATGGAGTGAATTCTCTCTCATAGCGATAATAGACCATTCCATGGAGTGAATTCTCCCTCTTGACCATAATAAACCATTCCATAGAGTGAATTCTCCCTCTTCGCGATAATAGACCATTCCATGGTGTGAATTCTTCCTCTTAGCGATAATAGACCATTCCATAGAGTGAATTTCTCCCTCTTAGCGATAATAGACCATTCCATGGAGTGAATTTTTCCCTCTCAACGATAATAGACCATTCCATGGAGTGAATTTCTCCCTCTCAACGATAATAGACCATTCAATGGAGTGAATGTCTCCCTCTTAACGATAATAGACCATTCGATGGAATGAATTGCTCCCTCTCAACGATAATAGATCATTCCATTGAGTGAATTGCTCCCTCTCAACGATAATAGACCTTTCCATGGAGTGAATTGCTCCCTCTCAACGATAATAGACCATTCAATGGAGTGAATTTCTCCCTCTTAGTGATAATAGACCATTCCATGGAGTGAATTTCTCCCTCTTAGCGATAATAGACCATTCCATGGAGTGAATTTCTCCCTCTTAGCAATAATAGACCATTCCATGGAGTGAATTTCTCCATCTCAACGATAATATACCATTCCATGGAGTGAATTTCTCCCTCTCAACGATAATAGACCATTCCATGGAGTGAATTGCTCCCTCTCAACGATAATAGACCATTCCTTGGAGTGAATTTCTCCCTCTTAGCGATAATAGACCATTCCATGGAGTGAATATCTCCCTCTTGACGATAATAGACCATTCCATGGAGTGAATTTCTCCCTCTTAACGATAAAAGACCATTCCATGGAGTGAATTTCTCCCTCTTAGCGACAATAGACCATTCCATGGAATGAATTCTCCCTCTTAACGATAATACCGTAGACCATTCCATGGAGTGAATTTCTCCCTCTTAACGATAATAGACCATTCCATGGAGTGAATTCTCCCTCTTAACCATAATAGACCATTTGCAAATTTCCGAATTTGATTCTAAAATTATACGTTTTGCATGAGTGATTTTCCCATAAAGTGTTCGAAATATTAATGTTGTAACAACTATTGAGTTCTCTATTTGCTATAAAGCTATCCTCTTATTCTTTGTCTTTGTCAGTCATCTTTCTAGACCGAATTCCACTTGCCCGTCATAAGGGGACTAACTCGTATTTACAGAAAGGTATCAAAATGCATAGCGTTTGGTCACAAAATAAAAGAATAAAAACCATAAGAGCTCCGGTTCCGCAGCGGCTAACATCGTTGCGAGGGGAACAACCAAATGATCGCAGCCACGACTGCACACAGTGCCGTATGGACGCATGGGCACATTGGGTAGTTGCCCGGGAGCCCACAATCATAGGGGCCCCATGCTAATCTGTGTATGTTGTGTACGGCATGTTTTTTAATATTTAAACACTGATTTTGTTGGAAGTACCAATACAATACTAGATATATGTTTAATTTTATCGACCATTTACATTTTTATTCCTGTAGGTAGGGGCGACAGTGCACTGCTTTGACCGGGGGTCTATGATGCTGTTAAGGCGGCCCTAACTGCACACAGAAAGGGGGGCAATATAACATGATTTATTTACGTGTGAAACGAAACAATCAACTACTGAAAACCGGTAATGGGAGATAACTCCAAAGCAAATATAGTTATTTAACTGAAAATTTTCAACATTTATCAGCGGACGAGTATACTCCTTGAACTAGAAATCACACAGAGTGGATACACATCCTCATTGATACACAACTTCTGCATTCGAGAAAATAAAAGTTTATGGTGTACATTTTATTGCATTGAACGGGGGCCCTCATTGAACGCCATTGCCTACTGCAATCTCCCATACAGAGTTGTCGGTCCTTGTAATCGGTTACGGTGTAATAAAAACATAGAAATCAAATTTAGTGAACACGATGCATTTCTGGAGTTACCTTTGTCAGGTACCCTTAAATTCGAACGATAGGAAAGCTAAATAATTTAAAGGTGTTAGGGTGAATTAAGACCACATGACCTTAAAAGGATATCCAAAATCAACTTAGGGCCACCTAAATTAGGGAGAAGAATCTTAGTTTTGATAATACATGTAATTACATTTATTTGTAACTGTACATATAATAGATATATCTAATAAACCATGTCAGAGCCGAAGCACTCACTCGGGATGATACACTCGGGGATTAATAGTCCACCCAGTGAGAGTGATAAAAACGTAGATATCAAATTTAGTGCGCACGACGCGTTTCTGGAATAACCTTTATCGGGTTTTACGATTTTCATATTTATCTTTAGAATTGTTCTAACAATGTGGTATGTTTCCCCCTCTTTCTATGATGTTCATATTTAACTTTAGAATTGTTCTAACAATGTGGTATTTTCCCCCCTCTTTCTATGATTTTCATATTTATCTTTAGAATTGTTCTAACAATGTGGTATTTTTCCCCCTCTTTCTATGATTTTCATATTTAACTTTAGAATCGTTCTAACAATGTGGTATTTTCCCCCCTCTTTTTATGATTTTCATATTTAACTTTAGAATTGTTCTATCAATGTGGTATTTTTCCCCCTCTTTCTATGATTTTCATATTTAACTTTAGAATTGTTCTATCAATGTGGTATTTTTCCCCCTCTTTTTATGATTTTCATATTTAACTTTAGAATTGTTCTATCAATGTGGTATTTTTCCCCCTCTTTTTATGATTTTCATATTTAACTTTAGAATTGTTCTAACAATGTGGTATTTTCCCCCCTCTTTCTATGATTTTCATATTTATCTTTAGAATTGTTCTAACAATGTGGTATTTTCCCCCCTCTTTCTATGATTTTCATATTTAACTTTAGAATTGTTCTAACAATGTGGTATTTTCCCCCCTCTTTCTATGATTTTCATATTTAACTTTAGAATTGTTCTAACAATGTGGTATTTTCCCCCCTCTTTCTATGATTTTCATATTTATCTTTAGAATTGTTCTAACAATGTGGTATTTTTCCCCCTCTTTCTATGATTTTCATATTTAACTTTAGAATTGTTCTAAAAATGTGGTATTTTCCCCCCTCTTTTTATGATTTTCATATTTAACTTTAGAATTGTTCTAACAATGTGGTATTTTTCCCCCTCTTTCTATGATTTTCATATTTAACTTTAGAATTGTTCTAACAATGTGGTATTTTTCCCCCTCTTTCTATGATTTTCATATTTAACTTTAGAATTGTTCTAACAATGTGGTATTTTTCCCCCTCTTTTTATGATTTTCATATTTAACTTTAGAATTGTTCTAACAATGTGGTATTTTTCCCCCTCTTTCTATGATTTTCATATTTAACTTTAGAATTGTTCTAACAATGTGGTATTTTTCCCCCTCTTTCTATGATTTTCATATTTAACTTTAGAATTGTTCTAAAAATGTGGTATTTTCCCCCCTCTTTTTATGATTTTCATATTTAACTTTAGAATTGTTCTAACAATGTGGTATTTTTCCCCCTCTTTCTATGATTTTCATATTTAACTTTAGAATTGTTCTAACAATGTGGTATTTTTCCCCCTCTTTCTATGATTTTCATATTTAACTTTAGAATTGTTCTAACAATGTGGTATTTTTCCCCCTCTTTTTATGATTTTCATATTTAACTTTAGAATTGTTCTAACAATGTGGTATTTTTCCCCCTCTTTCTATGATTTTCATATTTAACTTTAGAATTGTTCTAACAATGTGGTATTTTTCCCCCTCTTTCTATGATTTTCATATTTAACTTTAGAATTGTTCTAACAATGTGGTATTTTCCCCCTCTTTCTATGATTTTCATATTTAACTTTAGAATTGTTCTATCAATGTAGTATTTTTCCCCTCTTTTTATGATTTTCACATTTAACTTTAGAATTGTTCTAACAATGTAGTATTTTTCCCCCTCTTTTTATGATTTTCATATTTAACTTTAGAATTGTTCTAACAATGTGGTATTTTTCCCCCTCTTTTTATGATTTTCATATTTAACTTTAGAATTGTTCTAACAATGTGGTATTTTCCCTCTCCTTTTATGATTTTCATATTTAACTTTAGAATTGGTCTAACAATGTGGTATTTTTAGCTATTGTCACCACTGGGTGTCCATCGTCTGTCGTCCGTCGTCCGTCGTCCATCCGTCCATCCGTCCGTCCGTTAACTGTTCACATTTTAATCAACTCCTCTAAAGCCACTGGGCCAATTTGAACCAATCTTTGGTGGAATGGTCCTTGGATGGCCCCCTTCCAAATTTGTGTCTGTTGATCCCGACTTCCGACCAAGATGGCTGCCAAGCTAAAAATAGAAAAAAGGGGGGATGACATTTTAATTGTTCATTGCTGCTTTAGTACAAGTCAAAATGAGCTCAAATTTTAACTGCAGCTACATGGCACGGAGTAGTTTATCATATATTCCGGGTTTTTCTGTGAAATTTTTCTTTCAGCCGATATATACCGATTATGCAAATTAGGCATATTTTGATAAAAGATCACATTTAAATCTTCTCCTCTAAACCTCTGAACCAAACTAAACCAAACCTGGCAGGGATGGTCCCTGTGTGGGTCCCTTTAAAAATTGTGCCCGACATTCCCGTCCTCTATTCAAGATGGCTGCTGTTACTAAAAATAGAAATTTCTTCAATTGTCCATTGCTGCTTTAACATAAGTCAAAATGAGCTTAAATTTTAACTGCAGCTACATGGTAAGGAGTAGTTTAACATATATTCCGGGTTTTTCTGTGAAATTTTTCTTTCAGCCGATTTATACCGATTATGCAAATTAGGCATAGTTTGATAAAAGATCACATTTAAATCTTCTCCTCTAAAACCACTGAACCAAATTACACTAAACCTGGCAGGGATGGTCCTTGGGTGGGCCCCTTTCAAAATTGTGTCCGACATTCCCGCCCTCCATTCAAGATGGCTGCTGTTACAAAAAATAGAAATTTCTTCAATTGTCCATTGCTGCTTTAGTATAAGTCAAAATGAGCTCAATTGTTAACTGCAGCTACATGGCAAGGAGTAGTTTAATATATATTCCTATTTTTTCTGTGAAATTTTTCTTTCAGCCGATTTATACTGATTATGCAAATTAGGCATATTTTGATTAAAGATCACATTTAAATCTTTTCCTCCGAAACCACTGAACCAAATTAAACCAAACCTGGCAGGGATAGTCCTTGGGTAGTCCCATTTCAAATTTGTGTCCGACAGCTCCACCCTCCATTCAAGATGGCTGCTGTTACTAAAAATAGAAATTTCTTCAATTGTCCATTGCTGCTTTATTATAAATCAAAATGAGCTCAAATTTTAACTGCAGCTACATGACAATGAGTAGATTAACATATATTCTGGGTTTTTCTGTGAATTTTTTCTTACAACCAATTTATACTGATTATACAAATTAGACATATTTTGATAAAAGATCACATTTAAATCTTCTCCTCGGAAACCGCTGAACCAAATTAAAGCAAATTTGGCTGGGATGGTTCTTGGGTGGTCCCCTTTCAATATTGTGTCCGACAGCCCCGCCCTCCATTCAAAATGGCTGCTGTTACTAAAAATAGAAATTTCTATAGTTGTAAATTTCCGCTTTATTACAAATCAAAATGAACTCAAATTTTAACTGCAGCTATATGGCAATGAGTAGTTTAACATATATTCCTAGTTTTTCTGTGAGATTTTTTCAGCCAGTTTATTCCGTTTAGGAATATTATGAGATAAAAATCACATCAAATTCTTTTGCTCAGAAATTTGAGTTGAAATGATCTTTGGGTGGCCCACTTTCAAAATTATGTGTAACACCCCCATTTTCTATCAACTTTAGATGTCAAATTGAAAACCAGGTGAGCGATTGCAGGCTCCTGGGAGCCTCTAGTTTGTTTTGCATTGTATAATAGCTGCACATGACGTCACATGACATCACATATACATGTGTACTAGTATTATTTTCTTTTATATAAAATAAAACATATATTTAACCGTTTCGTAATGATCAAATATCAAAGGGTCCGTCGTGGTCGTGGTCGTATGGTAGTTGGATTTATAACAACCTAAACCTTCAATAACTATCACCACTAACGTTGTGATTTCGAATCCCGCTCAGGCGAGGTGTACTCGATACAACATTATGTGATAAAAGGTTGTCAGTGACTTGCGGTAGGTCAGTTGTTTTCTCCGTTTTCTCTGCCAATAAAACTGACCGCCACGATATAACTGTAATATTGTTGAAAGTGGCGTTGAACGCCATAATCCACCAACCCTCAAATACTTCTATTCCACAAAATTTTCGACCAGGCTGATCAAATGTTGTTCGTTCCACAACGGAGGATCCCCCCCCCCTCCCCCCACCTCCATACAGAAGACACCCAATACTGAATCAATAGTTGCTTGTGTGTTTGATATACTCATATTTTATTTGATATCCACGATTTTTATTCCCCTGATTTGTAAAAATATATTATAAGGAGTCAAATGGTACATTTAAATGTCCTGTATATAAAGAGAAATTATATTCTTTTAAAACATTTAGGCGAAATCAGATACAAAATCAACCAAACATTGAGAAAGACAGAGATAGTGGTTAGGGTTATGGTTCATTAGATACAAAATCAACCAAGCATTGAGAAAGACAGAGATAGTGGTTAGGGTTATGGTTCATTAGATACAAAATCAACCAAGCATTGAGAAAGACAGAGATAGTGGTTAGGGTTATGGTTCATTAGATACAAAATCAACCAAATATTGAGAAAGACAGAGATAGGGGTTAGGGTTATGGTTCATTAGATACAAAATCAACCAAGCATTGAGAAAGACAGAGATAGGGGTTAGGGTTATGGTTCATTAGATACAAAATCAACCAAGCATTGAGAAAGACAGAGATAGTGGTTAGGGTTATGGTTCATTAGATACAAAATCAACCAAGCATTGAGAAAGACAGAGATAGTGGTTAGGGTTATGGTTCATTAGATACAAAATCAACCAAATATTGAGAAAGACAGAGATAGGGGTTAGGGTTATGGTTCATTAGATACAAAATCAACCAAATATTGAGAAAGACAGAGATAGGGGTTAGGGTTATGGTTCATTAGATACAAAATCAACCAAACATTGAGAAAGACAGAGATAGGGGTTAGGGTTATGGTTCGTTAGATACAAAATCAACCAAACATTGAGAAAGACAGAGATAGGGGTTAGGGTTATGGTTCATTAGATACAAAATCAACCAAACATTGAGAAAGACAGAGATAGGGGTTAGGGTTATGGTTCATTAGATATAAATCAACCAAACATTGAGAAAGACAGAGATAGGGGTTAGGGTTATGGTTCATTAGATACAAAATCAACCAAACATTGAGAAAGACAGAGATAGGGGTTAGGGTTATGGTTCATTAGATACAAAATCAACCAAACATTGAGAAAGACAGAGATAGGGGTTAGGGTTATGGTTCATTAGATGGAAAATCAACCAAACATTGAGAAAGACATAGATAGGGGTTAGGGTTATGGTTCATTAGATACAAAATCAACCAAACATTGAGAAAGACAGAGATAGGGGTTAGGGTTATGGTTCATTAGATACAAAATCAACCAAACATTGAGAAAGACAGAGATAGGGGATATGTTATGGTTCATTAGATACAAAATCAACCAAACATTGAGAAAGACAGAGATAGGGGTTAGGGTTATGGTTCATTAGATACAAAATCAACCAAACATTGAGAAAGACAGAGATAGGGGTTAGGGTTATGGTTCATTAGATACAAAATCAACCAAACATTGAGAAAGACAGAGATAGGGGATATGTTATGGTTCATTAGATACAAAATCAACCAAACATTGAGAAAGACAGAGATAGGGGTTAGGGTTATGGTTCATTAGATACAAAATCAACCAAACATTGAGAAAGACAGAGATAGGGGTTAGGGTTATGGTTCATTAGATACAAAATCAACCAAACATTGAGAAAGACAGAGATAGGGGTTAGGGTTATGGTTCATTAGATACAAAATCAACCAAACATTGAGAAAGACAGAGATAGGGGTTAGGGTTATGGTTCATTAGATACAAAATCAACCAAACATTGAGAAAGACAGAGATAGGGGTTAGGGTTATGGTGCATTACGCCACTTTCAACAATATTACGGTTATATTGGTCAGTTTTATTGATGGATGAAACCGGAGTACCCGGAGAAAGACATAGATAACAATAATCGTGATGAAAAAAATATATATCAGCGGCGTAGGAGTCTGGGGAAGGGGGTTAAGACTATTTAAATGTGCCCCACCCCACCCCCTCACACTTTGTGTGCAACAATTTAGAAAAAGCTGAATGTGTAGAATGGAAAGGTCTCTTTGAAACCAAATGACTCGTAAAGCTTAACCACACCCCACCCCACCCCCCCTCCCCCCCACCCCCCACACACACCCCACATCGTTTTCTACGCCTCAATATGTATATATATACACACTAGTAGTTGTGTGTAAATAGCATTGCATTTCTTGGAATTAATTTGGATATATTCCGCTATCGTAGTCCCAATCCGCTTCTTTCCACCATTTATGGCTTATCTCCGGTCTTGTAACAAGAGCAACATGACGGGTTTAGCCCCTCAATTTTTTTTATTAAAGTGTTTGTGCCAATCCAGGAAAGTCAGAGGTCATGCGCATGCGTGTTAAAGCTTTCGATTTTGTCTCTTTCTACTATTTTTCTTTTTGATTTTACAAAACATTACACAAAAGGCGAAGCAGTGAGCAACACGAACCCAACTAAAAACCGGGAATGAACTCAGGTGCTCTGGGAGGGTTAGAAAATCCTGTTCCACTAGTGGCTCCCGTCGTGTAGTGTCACAATTACTCTGAATACCGGTTTTGACCGCTGATAAACAAAAAGTTGAACATTTGGAAAGACGTTTCATGGAGAATTTTGCATACCCACCAAAATAACGATATATGTAAGAATACAGTTATGAAATCTTGGCATCACAGAGATTCCCGCTCATGGGGAGGTGTACTCGATACAGCATTAAGTGATAACATTTGTCAGTGACTTGCGGCAGGTATGGTTTTCTCTGTGTATTCCTGCTTCCTCTGCCAATAATACTGACCGCCACGATATAACCGTAATATTGTTGAAAGTGGCGCTAAACACTACGACCCCCAGCCCTAATGCCCACCATGGATCTCGTTGATTATTATTAAGAATCTACAGTCCGTGTTGTTCGTTGTTTTAGTTTTCTGTGTTTTGTGTTTTGCTTTGATTGTCTTCGTCCTGTCTCTTATGTGACAAAAAATGAAAAATGTTGTCTGTGCTTCGGGATTGTCCATTGTTTTTATTGTCTCTTCGATTTTCTCTTACGTTTATTCAATAATAAAAATTTAATTCTTACACAAGTGTATGTGGCCGTCTTATTGGTCATGACAAATAATTCGGTTCTGATGAAAAATAATATAGGGTTAGTGCAATTACCCTTTTATAATATAACACCAAATATTTCAGTCTGTAACAATTGCATTTCACCATATTTCTTTGCAACATGTATTCAATATAATTTCGCCAATCGTGTTAATCTCTCGTCTGCTTGCGTGCAAATATAGTTTAACTCGGAACCTCTCTTGTGCTTACCAATCTTTAAGGAGAAAGAATGGAATGCAATATCGGTCAAGATGCAATATTTTAACTCATTCGCAAATTCTCTACTTTTTTTTATATATTATAAAGGAAGACTAGTAAAAATATCGACAAGTATTGCATTTTTATTTTACAAAGAAATCTACTTGAAATATTTGATACTATATTATAATACTGTATATTCTGAGGACAAATTCATCTTCACCTAATTTGGTTTTTACTTCTTTGTAAACAATTTTACTAAAACGCCATCTTGTCTTGTATTTAATAAACATAGTTTTAATATTGTTAGAGATCCACACAATGTCTAAGAAATATTACACTAGTAAGATCCCTGTTGGAGTCACACATTTTAATCTAAAATTTTCATTTCTTTGGAAATAATTTGCTTAAAACGCCATCTTGTTTTGTCTCTATTAAGCACTGTTTAAATATTGTAAGGTCAATACTCTGTCTACGGAATATTATCATGGAAAGATCCCTGTTGGCTTCGGCTGGGTTCGTCTGACTTGATATTCTAATACGCCTGTATTCCTCTAAGGTCAAGTGTGACTTTTGAAACATACGATCTATGAAAGGAACTGTGTCAAGTAATTGTACGAATTCGGTAAAATTTGGCTGAATAACATCATACACCGAACGTTCGTCGACTTCTGAGATCGGACGAGTAGGAGAAATCTGAACCGGTTCCCCAGAGAGTCCTTTAAGCATCCCTTTTATCTCTTTGATATCAGATTCTAAGGAACTAATAGTTTGTTGTAGCGAAGCGTTTTTCCTACCAGTATTAGAGATGCACATATGTTCTTCAATGGACTGTAATCTCTTATATATACCTTCTACTGCTTGGTGAAGATCATTTTGTTTGAACTTATCACATTCCGAGTCTGTCTCAACGATACCAGATCCCAGGTTTTCATTGAGCGATTCAATAATTTCTTTGCTGTATATTGATATGGTATCTTCTACCTCTCGTCTAATTAAATCCAACTGATTTTTACTCTTAGCATAAACAGAGTCGGACTGGCCACTTGCTGTAACATCCGGTACCTTTGCTGACAGTTTTACCTTATATAACTCTATAAGGAGATATGATTTCTCAAATGTAATGTTTTGTAAAATGGATTTATTTGCTTTGTACTGAATGCTAGCTACTCCTTCGGTGGTATACTGAAACGCAATATCGCCTTGCACTTTCTTGAATGACTTTTCAAAACGGGAAACGTGGCGGAGGGATGTAATATCATATAAATATGGCTTTACTGGCAAGAATTCTTCTGGATGTATTTCCGTTATTCCTACTTTAAAACTAAATTTAGGTGCAACCTTCCCATCTCTAACGATTGGTTCAACATTAAAACACAGCGTTTCACCTTTCATGATGGGCCTCTCAAAAAAACAGACGGCACAAGGGTTTACAATATTTAAATGCGCTTCTCGTTGATTAGAGCTGATAGATATATTTTCTCCCTTTACTGCTAAAATTTTAAAAAAGTCTGAATCTGAAAAAAAACATATCATAAATATAATAATCTTGTATTCAACAAAAACATACTAGTGGAGCAGGAACTGTTTACCCTTCCGAAGCACCTGAGTTCGTCCTCGGTTTTTAGTGGGGTTCGTGTTACTCGATCTTTAGTTTTATATGTATGTTTTGTTGATCGTTGTTTGTACTTTTTCTTTTGGCCATTGAGTTGTCTGTTCTTCTTCGTTATACGGATTCTGATTACGTCTTTGGTATCTTCAAACTCTTCTTACGGAATATCTGTGTCACAAATGACCACGGATATGTTCCGTTTGTCGTAATCACAATCTCACCTTTTCCTCATTCATGACTTATTACCGAGTTTGTGACAAGAGTAGCATGACTAGTGTCACGAGTGGAGACAATATATCATTGAACAACTCGAATATAATATTTCTGGATAGATGTTTTGGTGTTTAACGCCACTCTCTACAATATTTCTGTTATATCGTGGTGGTCAATTTTATTGATGGAGGAAACCGGAGAATCTAGACAAAAACCACCGACATGCCGCAAAAGTCACTGACAAACTTTACCACATAATGTTGTATCGAGTACATCACGCCATGAGCCGGATTCGAACTCATAAAGTTAGGCACTGATTCCACAGGTAGTTGTAAATTCAACTACCTTACGACCCGACGGCCCCTCGTAAATAGTTGGTCCATATATAATAGCTCTATTACTCGAAGTACAATGATCGGTAACTTCGGCTTCCACTACAACAAAGCGTGATTCAACTGTACATATACAACAAAACGTGATTCAACTGTACATATACAACAAAACGTGATTCAACTGTACATATACAACAAAACGTGATCAACTGTACATATACAACAAAACGAGATTCAACTGTACATATACAACAAAACGAGATTCAACTGTACATATACAACAAAACGTGATTCAACTGTACATATACAACCAAACGTGATTCAACTGTACATATACAACAAAACGTGACTCAACTGTACATATACAACAAAACGTGATTCAACTGTACATATACAACAAAACGTGATTCAACTGTACATATACAACAAAACGTGATTCAACTGTACATATACAACAAAACGTGACTCAACTGTACATATACAACAAAACGTGATTCAACTGTACATATACAACAAAACGTGATTCAACTGTACATATACAACAAAACTGATTGTGTTGAAATTTTGAAACAACAAGTAATTATGGAGTTACTAAATGGAAAGAACTAGTCGTTTCTTATCTAAAACTACAGGCTCAGAATATATATATTTTACATATTTCAGGGCTATATTATGTTTATTCTATAATAAATATGGACTATTTTGGTTTTTTTAACCAGAGCCATGGCACCCTTTTCGTTATAATGGTGGTTCATTTAAGGGCATAGTGAAGCTCTGTCAGTTTGTTTATGATACTTAACTTTCAACAATATTTCAGCTATATCAGTTTTATTGTTTCAGTGCGATTCAAATCTAGCTTTATTGAAACATACAATGCGAAGTACAACAGTGCCAAACATAGCAGTTCCTGTGAAGATTACTATATTAACAATCTTAGTTTCCAGCAAAAATTCCTTGGGACCCAGCAACCGACTTTTCACATTAAATATCCAAAGGTACAGTATCCACCTGAGCTACTATCTGAACATGTTCAGTTCCCTATGTCAAATTTTAGTAGTTGATTTGGAGTTGCTGGGCCCTAACATGACCGTTTTAACAGTAGTATAGGCCCCTGGCAAAGCAGTGCACTGCGGCCTTACCTATGCAACCACTCACAGGAATACAAATGTAAATGGTCGATAAAACTAAATATATATTTATTCTATTAGTACTTCCATCAAAATCAGTGCTTAAACATAAAAAAACATACTGTATACAACATGCATAGATTAACATGGGCCCCTATGTTCTTGGGGACCCACGGTAACTGCCCATCGTGGCCATGCGTTAAGGCAGCACTGAGCCCTAGTTCAGTTTTATCCTTGATTACAGCTGAACTCTTGTCCTCGCCACCATCATCATATCATTGAAAATTAACTTGTTTCTCGCCATGATATAGCTGAAAAATTGCTGAATTGGCGTTAAACAGCAATCACTCACTCACTCTTGTCCTCGCAACCTTGAGTAAATACTTACCAATTTGTACTTTAAGGGTGCCATATATAATGTTGACAGTAATCCAGATATCATCAGATTTGTTTACTTTGAAGTCTAGATTTTGACCATCAATTCTAAGAACAATTTTGTTGCCATTTTGAGATCTCTTTAACTGGATTATTCCGGTTTTGTAGTGTATATTGACATTTTGAATCACGGTGAGTTCGCTTAAGCTTCCAACCTGCGTTACATCTGACAGGACATTTGGATTGACCGTAAGTATTCCCACATTAGCATGTCCACTCTCTGTGAATTTTAAAACGAGTTCGGGGTGTTGTGTTAATGGTTTGTCGACAAACAGTCTACCTTCTGTATCAACACTACACCATTCTGCTGTGTTGCCATCGACAACAACATTCTGACCACATGTCGATGATATGTCGTCCTATAAGAACAGAATTAACACCATTCATAAAAAACACTCCATTGTTATAAAATTTAAGAAAAAAAATGAAATAAAAAGCTAAATATATCACACTGTCAGAACAGTTCTAAAATATACCACACTGTCAGAACAGTTCCAAAATATACCACACTGTCAGAACAGTTCCAAAATATAACACACTGTCAGAACAATTCCAAAATATACCACACTGTCAGAACAGTTCAAAAATATACCACACTGTCAGCACAGTTCCAAAATATACCACACTGTCAGAACAGTTCTAAAATATACCACACTGTCAGAACAGTTCAAAAATACACCACACTGTCAGAACAGTTCTAAAATATAAAAATATACCACACTGTCAGAACAGTTCAAAAATATAAAAATATACCACACTGTCAGAACAGTTCTAAAATCTAATAGAAAAATCATAGAGGCAGAGGCAAACTAGACACCCATACCACGTGACCATAATAAAAGCGTAGATATCTAATGTAGTGCGCATAACGCCTTTCTGGAATAACCTTCATCAGGTACGCTCAAAACTGACAACTTGGAAAACCATAACACGTGACTACTGACTCTCCTAGCTATCTACGTGTACTTCAATGAAGTGGCGGGGTTAAGCTTATTTTATAACCTCTCTCTTTGAGAAATGGTGAGATCGTAAAATTGTTTTCTATATGTCAGAAAAAAGTATTCAAAAGCAGTGTCGTGTTAGCATAGCGAATTTTCTTGTTGTTTGGAGGATTTCGTACGATGAGTCATTTTTGTTTTGTTCAGTAATTTGAGGTGAGAGGTGGTTGTTGGGTTTGTTGATATTGGATGTAATGGTTCAGTGATTTGAGGTAAGAGGTGGTTGTTGGGTTTATTGATATTGGATGTAATAGTTCAGTGATTTGAGGTAAGAGGTGGTTGTTGGGTTTGTTGATATTGGATGTAATGGTTCAGTGATTTGAGGTAAGAGGTGGTTGTTGGGTTTGTTGATATTGGATGTAATGGTTCAGTGAATTGAGGTGAGAGGTGGTTGTTGGGTTTGTTGATATTGGATGTAATGGTTCAGTTTACCATCACCGTTAAAGCTTTCTTTTCAAAATGACACTACACTTAGACACAATTTAAAGTAAAGAAACAGGTTATAGTAAGAAAGGATATGGATGTAAATAAACATGAGAGACTATCCAACATTACACATATAGACATAGCTGAAAGTTCAGGAACAGCTAGTAGTGGGAAAGGATATAGATGTTACTGAACATGAGAAACTATCCAACATTACACTTAGACACAAATTAAAGTAAAGGAACAGCTTATAGTATAAAAGGATATGGATGTAAATAAACATGAGAGACTATCTAACATTACACATATAGACATACATGTAGCTTAAAGTTAAGGAACAGCTAGTAATGAGAAAGGACATGGATGTAAATGAACATGAGAAACTATCCAACATTACGCTTAGACATACATTAAAGTAAAGGAACAGCTTGTAGTCAGAAAGGATATGGATGTAAATGAACATGACAGACTATCCAACATTACACTTAGAAACAAATTAAAGTAAATGAACAGTTTGTTGTAAGAAAGGATATGTATGTTAATTAACCTGAGAAACTATCCAACATTACACTTAGATACAAATTTAAGTAAAAGAACAGTTTGTAGTCAGAAAGGATATGGGTGTAAATGAACATGACAGACTATCCAACATTACACTTAGACACACATTTAAGTAAAGGAACAGCTTGTAGTCAGAAAGGATATGGATGTAAATGAACATGACAGACTATCCAACATTACACTTAGACACAAATTTAAGTAAAAGAACAGTTTGTAGTCAGAAAGGTTATGGATGTAAATGAACATCAAAGACTATCAAACATTACACTTATAGACATACATGTAGCTTAAGGTTAAGGAACGGCTAGTAGTGAGAAAGGATATGGGTGTTAATGAACATGAGAAACTATCCATTCAACATTACACTTAGACACACATTTAAGTAAAGGAACAGCTTATAGTAAGAAAGGATATGGATGTAAATGAACATGACAGACTATCCAACATTACACTTAGACATACATTTAAGTAAAGGAACAGCTTGTAGTAAGAAAGGATATGGATGTAAATGAACATGACAGACTATCCAACATTACACTTAGACATACATTTATTTAAGTAAAGGAACAGCTTGTAGTAAGAAAGGATATGGATGTAAATGAACATGACAGACTATCCAACATTACACTTAGACATACGTTTAAGTAAAGGAACAGCTTGTAGTAAGAAAGGATATGGATGTAAATGAAGATAAGAGACTATTCAACATTACACTAGACACAAATTAAAGTAAAGGAACAGCTTGTAGTAAGAAAGGATATGTATGTTAATTAACCTGAGAAACTATCCAACATTACACTTAGACACAAATTGTAGTCATAAAGGATATGTATGTAAATGAACATGACAGACTATCCAACATTACACTTAGACATACGTTTAAGTAAAGGAACAGCTTGTAGTAAGAAAGGATATGGATGTAAATGAAGATAAGAGACTATTCAACATTACACTAGACACAAATTAAAGTAAAGGAACAGCTTGTAGTAAGAAAGGATATGCATGTTAGTTAACCTGAGAAACTATCCAACATTACACTTAGACACAAATTGTAGTCATAAAGAATATGTATGTAAATGAACATGACAGACTATCCAACATTACACTTAGACACACATTTAAGTAAAGGAACAGCTTGTGGTAAGAAAGGATATGGTTGTAAATGAACATGAATATGTGGTGGTGCTAAACCGCTTAATGAGATGGCAACCCTCCCGCCTTATTAACTGGATCTCCAAGGGCAATACATAGGTTAGCAAACGATAAAACCACCTGCACCAACTCCTTCCACTCAAAAAGACCAAATACTATCACAAAAACTTAAAGACAAGATAAACAAAAATAGTACAATATGAGGGTCAATGAATAATCGTAGTTAACTGACTTCCAGCTAAATGTAGGAAGGTAGAATCTGTGCGGTCTTAACGCATGTGCACGATGGGTAGTTGCCCGTGGGTCCAACGCCTAATTTATGTATGTTGTGTATTTCATTTTACTGCTTGTACGTGAAACTAACAGATATGCTAAACAGCATTTCACTTGTTATTTAGTAATAAAAACGTAGATATTAGATTTAGTACGTATGACGTGTTTCTGGAATAACCTTCATCAGGGACGCTCAAATCCAAAATATTTCAGAGCCAAATAATTTTGAAATCTTTGACAGGAAGAAAACCACAGCCAAAGGGCCTAAACTGAATAGCCAAAAATCGACTTAACTTACCTGTAACTTATGTGTTTGTATGTTTTTCTAAGTATGCTACCTCTCCGGGAGTAATGATCATCGTGCCTACCCCACATCGACGACCGTTTGATATACCGTTCGATCAATGGTCGAGATTAACGAAGCATTAATACATTATGGTATATAGCTTCTTCGCTAAGTATACATCATAAAAACAAAGAATTTTGAGAATGCTAGAATAATGTGTTTGAGTTGAATGAAATGTCAATATGCGCACTGTTGTTTCATTGACCTAATACATTACAACGGGAGGTGTTGTTCTAGTACAAGACATATATCGTCATCTCATCAAAGCGTTACTCGCGATGACATAGCTGACATTATCTCTCACTTGGTGTTAATAGCAAGTACCTCACTGTATGAGTTGGTTACCTTGAAACGATGCCATTTCGCTTGGAACATTGTATTTGGCCAACCAGGGTTCATGTTACCCGACTTTATAAGTTTTGAGGTGGATAGGGAGATAGTTAATTTTTTTTCGTACTTTACAAAAATGCATTGCCGAAAATAGTAAAAAGAAAATATCTTGTGGAGTACCCAATAAATATAGTGGGTAAAATCACTTCTGAAATAGGAGTCCCCTGGTTGTGTTGGACGAATCAAATATACCACTCGCCCTTCGGACTGGACATAAATGAGTGGCTCGTCTAATGAGTATGTTACGCTCCCAGGCTCCCTGGACGTTAAAAAACACTTTGCAGTAACTCCTATGGATAAGTCACATGTTGACATATGTAGAAGTTGCCCAGGGGAGGTATTGTTTGAAATTTGTTTTCGTGATGAATGTAACTGAAATACTGTTCATGTGACTTTAATCAACAATCGATCTAAACTTGCACTCTTAGGCCCATACCAGTACCATCTTGTTTGTCACCTAGATAATTTATTATTTGTAAACTTGTCTTTGGTATAAATATATGTAACTGAATAATGCTCATTTAACGATAAATAACAATTAATTACCAAGTGATAATTAAAGTACACTTGGCCTTGACTCAGGCGAGTTAGAAATCAGAATTGGTATATAGAAAATATTAGAATATTGAATAACTGACTGATGTCTAACGTCAAATAAACAGTATTTCAACTACACTCGCACACGCATGTGTTGCTTCGCTAGTAAACTCGAAGAAACTATTTGGTCTATTCGTAGTACAAACAAAGATGTAGTTAATACCTTACTTCGACTCGGACAAAATGAGACGACTGTAAATGTCTGCCAAAGAATGCTGTTCGGTTGGATGTTTCTATGTCCACATGTGAAAAGGGAGTGATAGTTGTTTAACGCCAAATGAGCATTTTTCAGCTATATCATGGTGAGTATATGGTAAATTCAATTAGATAATGAGAATGATGCCCGCTTTGTACTAGACCAACACGCTTTGTTTCTAGCTAACTGAAACAACAGTTCATGGGAACACATGTCGCTCCACTTGGACACATTACCCAGTCATTGCTCTTTCTTCTTAATGTTGCGTAAAGAATAAGAGAGTCTTGACACGACCGGGGCTCGAACTCGAGATCTACCGCATTCAAGGCGAACACCCTAACAATTACACTACTGATACGGTTCGTGTGCAAGGTGGGGTCTGACAATATTAATAAAATAACAACAAAGGTAACAAGGTTTGAGAAACATTGTTATACCTGAGGAATTGTCTTGAGAGATTGATTTTCTGTATTGAATGGTAAGCTAAGAATAGAGAATAGAAATGTAAGAACGATTGGATTAACATCTATTTTGAAAATGTAAAAATGTGTAGCACATAGACAAAAGAAAATTATTTTGGCAATTACGGTTTAAGGGTTATGGTGTTTAACGCCACTTTCAACACTATTTCAGCTATATCTTAGCGGTCAGTTTCATTGGTGGAGGAAACAGGAGTGCCCAGAGAAAACCACCGACCTGACGATAAATCGGTATTCGAACGCATGTTAGTGGTGATAGGCACTGATTGCATATTTAGTTGTAAATCCAACTACCATATGACCACGACCACGACGGTCCCTATTTTGCCAACTGAAACACGAGGGACATTTATATTGAACTACTATGAACAATGCGTTTTCAGAATAGAATATATCATGAAACAAATTTATATAATCTTACTGAATAAGTTTTAAATTTAGTGAGCGACACGAATATAATTATTCAAAGGAAACGAACATCTACAATACATGCAAAATGTATATATCATATGAAGATATTTTGAGCGATTGTGTTGATTGTATTTAAATGCCGTTTCGACCTGACCTTTTATTTCAACATTGTTAAACGACCTTCAATTATTATACTAAATTGTACAATTTGACTTCCTCGTCTACGTGTATTCTTTACAAACAAATTACATAGAGTACAAGTACCCTCAGTAGTACAGATAGCTAGAAACAAAAAATAAAATGAACAAAAAAATACCACAATGTGAGACAGGAGCACAGGTAGTTAACAAGAATCACGGAGAGATATTTCCTAGAGAAAATACCAGATGGGAAGAGGGAGAAATGTGTTGTGTGCTCAAGTGTTCACGACCTGTTAAGAAAAACTACGGAAGCGTATTAGGGCCACATTGACACTTTTTTATTTTTTATTTTTCACACTTTAATCTGTAAAATTCACACTTTAATCTGTAAATGTTACACTTTAATTTGTAAAATAACTCCCAGAATTCTAAGTTTGTTTGTTTGTTTGTTTTTGTTTTTGTTTTTGTTTTTTTTGCATTTTATCTGTCCCCCTTTCTACACTAAATTGGCATACGGTATGATTGGAACTATAGAAACAGTAACATTGGAAATTACAAATATTTCATCTAGCTCCACATTATATATACTACTACAATGTATACAATAACAGTACCAGTAATTGAATAATGATGAGAAGAAGAACCTCATCTTATTCCAAATAAAAACTACCAATACAAACTGAATATTAAGGAACACAAAGGCAACAATAAAATCACTATGTTCTAATATGGCTTAGAAAAAGAGACAAGATACAAGAAGAGTGCACGATGTGGAAAAAGGGAGTCATATTTATTCAACCCAAATTCAACATGAAAACAACCATTTTTCAACGTTTAATCAACGTTGAAAAGTAACGTTGGTTCAACGTTGTTTCAACTTCCATATCCAACTCAAAATCAACGTTGTGTGCCTGCTGGGTAGGCTCACGGAGTGATATAGAAACGAGGGTTGATAAAGGGTATCATATGAAAATTGACATGTTATGATATGTTTATCATATACCTCAACAGAAGAAATAACTGTTTTGTACTAAAATGTTTTGTCGTTTTTGGGTAGAATTAAATACTAGCTATACACATGTACTTCAATGTAGTAGAGGTGTTAAGCTTATTTTATAACCTCCCTCTTTTGAGACATGGTGAGATCGTAAAAATGTTTTCTATATGTCAGCAAAAAAAATATTCAAAAGCAGTATCGTGTCAACATAGCGAATTTTCTGTTGTTTGGAGGTTTTCGTACGATGAATCATTTTTGCTTTGTTGGTTTGAGGTGAGAGGTGAGAGGTGATTTGAGGTGAGAGGTGATTTGAGGTGAGAGGTGATTTGGGATGAGAGGTGGTTTGAGATGAGAGGTGGCTTGAGATGAGAGGTGGTTTGAGATGAGAGGTGGCTTGAGATGAGAGGTGGTTTGATGTGAGAGGTGGTTTGAGGTGAGAGGTTATTTGGGGTGAGATGTGTTTTGAGGTGAGATGTGATTTGAGGTGAGAGGTGGATTGAGGTGAGAGGTGGTTTGAGGTGAGATGTGATTTGAGGTGAGAGGTGACTTGATGTGAGATGTGATTTGAGGTGAGAGGTGGTTTGAGGTGAGAGGTGGTTTGAGGTGAGAGGTTATTTGGGGTGAGAGGTGGCTTGATGTGAGATGTGATTTGAGGTGAGATGAGATTTGAGGTGAGAGGTGGTTTGAGGTGAGAGGTGGTTTGAGGTGAAGAGGTGGTTTGAGGTGAGAGGTGGTTTGAGGTGAGAGGTGGTTTGATGTGAGATGTGATCTGAGGTGAGATGTGATTTGAGGTGAGAGGTTATTTGGGGTGAGAGGTGATTGTTCGGTTTGTTGATATTGGATGTAATTGTTGACCACCACAAAATGACACTACATTAGCGAATCAAAGCATACTTTTGGCATAGTGTAGCCTTTAGTTGTAAATCCAACTACCATACGATCACGGCCACGAAGGCCCCTTCATCACATTAATATGAAAAGAAAGTTTAAACAGTAATGATTTTTGGCCGAATACTATGTCCTGGCTTGGGATCGGCAGAATAAAATGTGGCGGGGCTATACCGGTTAATGAGATGACAACCTTGCCGTCTTAGTAAATAGATTTCCAACGGCAATACATATGTTAACAAACGATAAAAACAACCTCCGACTCCTTCCATTCAAAAGGACCAAATACTATCACAAAAACTTAAAGACAGCATAAACAAAAATAGTACAATATGAGGGTCAATGAATAATCGTAGTTAACTGACTTCCAGCTAAATGTAGGAAGGTAGAATCTGTGCGGTCTTAACGCATTTGTCCGGGACCCAATGTGCTTAGGGGCCCCATGCTAATCTATGTATGTTTATTTAATGTTTAATTACTGGTTTAGTTGGAAGTACCACTATAATAAATATAAATACATTTAAATTTTTATTTCTGGGAGTGGTTGTGTAAGCATGGGCCGCAATGCACTGCTTTGTCCGGGAGCCTATAATGCTGATAAGACGCCCCTGCGTAGAATATATGTGTATATAACACCATCAGCAAGTCAG
This sequence comes from Bathymodiolus brooksi, assembly GCA_963680875.1. NCBI lineage: Eukaryota > Metazoa > Mollusca > Bivalvia > Mytilida > Modiolidae > Bathymodiolus > Bathymodiolus brooksi. The sequence goes on from OY804586.1 coordinate 69,179,524, forward strand.
TCACCTTCACACATGGCTGCTACATGATTGAAGATCATCACGTTCGTGTTATGAATAGATCGTTTCATGTCGTATATATTTTATCGCATATATATATCACTGTCGTCAAAGAGCTCCGGTCGGAATTGTTCTGTCATCTTCCGGTACAAGTCAATTAGGCATGTTTGACATACAGGCGACGACAAAAAGTAAGTATTATGATCATATAGTATTATCATATCTTGAATCCAGAAGATGTCGTGATCGGTCGATTATTTTTGTTTGTTTTTACCTATATGTTTCTGTGGTTAACTTAATAGATTACTCAGATATAGATAAAATGATGGACATAAACAATGAAAAATTATAATAATGAGATTGAAATCATCAAATAAAGCTGTAAAAAGTAGTCTATATGTGTAATTAAAGTACACAACCCCTTTGTAATGCTTATATACATGATAGTTTGCACTGGCGTGCCACCATGAATAGTTTTAGACTTACTACAGTAAAAAAACACAATGCTTATTAACGTACATTCGTTCCGGCTCTGTCAGCCACTACCTTCCGGTTGGGTCCCAAAAAATGTTTTTTCAGTAAAACCGGTTTTGTCTATGTAATAAATCGAAAGTATAGCGAAAACAGCTCAATATCACAATTATGTTTCCTTTTTGTAATTTATTTAAGGTTCATTATAACACTTGTCAAGGGTATGTTCGACTTGCAAATTGATAAAAAGAAAAAACAAAAAACAAAAAAATTGTCTTCAATGAATAAAAGTTGTGAAAAAAAACAACAGAACAGAGTCAAAATATTTTACATGTGGATGTTTTGTATAACATTAAAAGAAAGAAATACAAAACGGTTTGTGCAGAATTGGCATTCGCCAAGTCACCTTCGACAGAATGGTCATGATTTTGTATAGAACTTATAATTCTTTTTCTTTATTTGCTATGCAGTTGGATTATTGCAATATTCAAAGAGTGCTTGAACAAAAGTAGGAACTCTCACTGTTTATATAGATATCAAGTAACTCTTATAGTTTTGGATTAATTTTTGTTTTCAAATAATATATTGAAGGACAATAAGAAAATTTGATTAAAAAAATAATAAAAATAAAATAAAAATAGGGAACCGCATCGGTAGCGTAATGGTTAGCGTGCTCGCCTCGAGTGCGATAGATTGTGGGTACGAACTGCGGTCTTGTCAAACAAAAGAATATAACATTGGTATGTGTTGCTTCTCCGCTAAGAACGCAGCATTAAGGAGAAAGAGCAAAGACTGGTTGGCTCGGAATCACAATAATGTGTCCGAGTGGAGCGACATATCTACCCAATGACTGTTGTTAGCTCACCTTGCCAAAGGCAATGTGAGCTTTTACCATCACTTGGCGGCCGTCGTCCGTCGTCTTTCGTTCGTCGTCTGTCGTCCATTAACTATTCACATTTTAATCTTCTCCTCTGAAACGCCTCAACCAAATGCAGTGAAACTTAGTAGGAAGCATCTATGGAGGATCCTCTGTAATGATTACTCATTTCGTCCCAATCCGTTAACAAACATGGTCGCCACAAGCGATTCTTGTTTCTGATTGGCAGATTTTAAAACAAATCTTCTCTAAAACTTCTTAGCCAAATGAACCGAAACTTGGTATGAAGCAACTATGGAAGGTCTTCTATAAAGATTGCTCATTTCATCCTGATCCATTAACAAACATGGTCTCCACAGACAATTCTTGTTTCTAATTGGCCGATTTTATCAAATCTTCTCTTCTCAAACTGCTTAGCCAAATGAACCGAAACTTGGTAGGAAGCAACTATGGAAGGTCTTCTATAAAGATTGCACATTTCATCCCGATCCGTTGACAAACATGGTCGCCTAATTCTTGTTTCTGTTTGGCCGACTTCTAACAATCTTCTTCTCTGAAACTGCTTAGCCAAATGAGCCGAACTTTGGTGGGAAGCACCTATAGAAGGTTCTGTCTGTATTAAGTTTCCTCAAAGCAGAATGAAAGGTGAACGACATAGGCTCAGACCACTGAGCCTCTATTTTCAGTGAGCAAAGCACGAACATTTGTCGTATTACAACTTGTAACGAACGTTGCATTAATCGAGTACACCTAACATGTTCTTTGTATACAAACTGCCGAAATCGTCCGTGCAGAAAGGAATTCAATACTACAACCTTTGTTAATTTGCTTATCTATAATGTTAATGTAAACATTATACTGTGAAGAAACTTGAATATCGTATCCATGAAGTTATTTCCACAGAGTGACTTACTTCGTTGATATCAACGAGTATCAAATTAAAATATTGCGTTAAAAAAAGAATCTCCCACTACTCAATTGATGCGCCTGGGCAGCTACTTAAAGTGAGTGTAGCGTATTGAGCACCAACCGTGATGTCAGTGCCACAAAAAGCATAAATAAAATCAAGTGTTCGCGACAGTAGCAATTTAACATAGAAATAACGATTTTATTTATCGCCTTTGAGATATTTCCTAATCATAACTCTGTGTTAGCGGTAGACATTTTCTTTATTAGCCACTGTGGCTAATGGGTAATAATTTCTTTTAGCCACACTCAATTTCAGTTAGCCACACTAAATATAAACAAAGAGCATAAAACAGTTGAAAGTTCAAAACTTTATTATTTAATTAACTAACAATAATAATTCATATATTATCATGATAAACAACAAACTTTGAACATTAGATAAACAGAACATTCAATATTCGTATGATTTTGTTGTTTTATGCTGTGTGGGGGCGTTGCCAAAAAAGGATAAAATAGATCCTTGGTGCTTGGCCATGCTTGGTATCGGGTCCGTTCGCCCTAAAAGTGGGTCGTTTGCCCTGATAATTAAAAAATATCTAATGAACATGATAAATATTGTAATTGAAATTAAAGAAGTAATGATATAGAAAAGATTTAATTAAAAATATAAGCTTTTGTTAAAGAAATTAAGCAGCTATTAGATATTGTTTGAAATGAATGACTGTTGATTTCATCATTACAATTAATTGATGTAAAGCTTGGTTTGAGTAAAACAAATTTAAGCATAAAAGAATTATTTACTTTACAGCTTGTGTTCTTTGATCTCGTGTGTGTTTTGATAAACTTTTTTATTATCGAAATACACTTTTTAGTTTTTCATGTCAACTCCATATTTAAAATTTCTAAATTTTTGAACCATCAAATATCATTAATACTTCATTTATTTTCAATAACTTTCATATATATAATTATCAGGGCGAATGGACCCAGGGCGAACGTGTATTAATTAGGGCGAACGTGAATTAGTCATGCTTGACCTTCTCGTTGTCAAATAATTTACTGGTTTTAGATTCAAGCGTAGACAGAAGGACAGACAGAATAAAGCGTAATTTAGGAAACCAGTCAGTCGGTGACTAAATTCGAAACTATTTCCGGAATGGGACCCGGATAATGTTATTTCAACTGAAAAAACTACCGGAAATAATCAATTTGACCAGCTTTTTAAAATCATTTTGGATATTATACATCGATCAAATCATTGTCTATAACACGTTTTATTCGACATTGACTTTCTACATAATAAAAGATCGTTGTCAGATGCACGCTCTAAAGGTTTTTCGTTCGCCAGTGTGGCTACTGCTACACAAATTATCCTCGCCACACTACCGTTATATTCGCAAAATGCGACGTGGCGATCGTCTACCGCTAACACAGATAACTACCCCGGTATTGTTAAATTGCAATATAATGCTCAATAACAATAATAAGATCAGTGGTATTTACATACTGACAAACCCGGTTATTTATAAATGACCCAACCGGTTTGTATACATGTTTACATTTTGACCAAGCCGGATTTCAAAAACATCTGTTGACATCATGTTTTAGGATATAACTAGTTACTAATTGACTTTTCATCAACAAAATAGTATTTTTAAGTAAAATCAATCATTCTTCAATATTTATTTCTTTTTGGGCAACATTTAATTCATTCATAAATGCAAGATATAGCGATATTTCAGTTGATTGTAATGATTTTGAAGCCGGATTCCTTATAGCTGATAGAAAAATCTAATTTTACATTGCAAAAATAAATGATATTTGGACAAAAAATGAAATTAATAATAATAACAATCATAAAGCATCATAATTCAAAACATTATATACACAGTATATTTATAAATATTTACGATAATTATCCGTGTCTGCTTTAAAAAATACCGCTTTAAAATATCCGGATGTTGACCAAATATTTTCGATCGGAGCTCTTTGACGACAGTGTATATGGCGTCCTACTAATAGAACGCAATACGATACTTCCTGGTTCAGATTGACATTATTTTAGACAAAAGAAGGGGGGGGGGGGGGGGGGGGGGGGGGGCATGAGGACTAAAAGAAGTTTCCATATTCGAATGAAAAATAAACTACATTTAGTCCGTTTCAATTGATTGCAAGATTGTGTTTACCTCTTTTCCTTTTCTTTTCTTTTAGCTCACACTGTTGAACAAAATAGACTATCAAGCGACATTAAAATATATATCGCCATGATTTATAAATAACATATACAATTTTTTTTCAAAGAAAATTAAAAAAAATAAGGTAAATATTCGTTACCGTATTTTCATCCTGCTTTCGTGCCATTTACATCGTCAGCTGTCTGCTTTTTTATTGTATGATAACTTTGTTGTTACGTCATAATGTGTATTCTCTGACATTTTATATATTTACTGTTATTTACACATACGGGTATTTAAATATTTGTCTAAAAATGCAGTCATCAAAGTGGGTTGATGCAGGTTTTTTTGCAGTTTATTTTTTACAACAATTGCATAATCTGTCAGGGTTAATTTTGTAAACATACATTTTCATATTATTTTTTTTATTTCAAGTGTGTTCCCCGCCTACTGGACTAAAACAACATATAATTAAGAAAGGAGATTAAGGGGCCATCTAAAGGGGTAGTAATTAGTAGACATATAGATGAATGTGTTAATATATGCCTACAAAAATTAATGTTATGTTTGATAATTTTAACATTCAAACATGAAAACAGTTTTTGGTTAGTTTTAAAATGTAACAAAAACAAAAACGAAAAACAAAAAAATAATTATGAAAGTAGAATAAAAAGTAGAATATCTGTAGAAAAAAGCGAATATTTTTCAATTTTATCTTTTTCACTTTTCAAATAAATAATATATTTAATTATTTGAAAAAAGAGTTAATTATTCAACATGTTAAGTATAATTATGATAGATAATTATCAGATTCAAACAAAATCAGCTGAGAGTTATTGGATTTTCGATGCAAGCTCTGCAACTCAAAATGTCAAAATGCCAAGCTGTCAGAAAAAGTTAAATAATGTAAGCTGAAATGAGCACATATAAAGAGCACTGGACAAAAAAAGTATCAGTTTATGTTCAACAATGGCAAATGCACAGCTGAATGTAAAGTTCCTTACCAACAGAAGAGGGGGGTCAGAACTTGGCACTACATGGGTACATCTACAGAGTTAACCGCAGGGGACCAGACAAAGTATTCTGGAGATGCACCATACCAGAATGTTCTGCTACCGTGTCAACAGAGAACAACATACCAGTTGGTTTTGGAAGACAGCAACACAATCACCCAGCGGACCACACTCAAATAGTTGCAAAACAAATTATGAACTTAGTGAGCGAGCGGTGTGCAAAAGAAGTGAAACCAATACCACCCATCTACTCAGAAGAACTCAACAAGCTACGGGACAACGAATGGGACGATACCAGCAGAGAAGTAGTGTAAAATCTGCTTATGCAGTCACCTTTATTAAGCAGTGACTAATATCATTGACGTATGACATGTAGTACTATCCTAGCTCTGGACCTTAACGCAAAACTAAACGCAAACCTTAAAGCGTTGATCACTGTCCCCTGGCTACACGGTCTTCTCTGCCCCCCTACGTCACATCGTAATTTTGTGCGAAAAAGATTATTGACACATTATGCTTCCGTAATGACTATAAATCATTATTGCCCCCGTTTTGGACATACTATATGACAACAGTGGCCACTGTGTAGTGCTGCATGTAAGGCGTAATCGTACAGAAAACACCGGTGAATTCCGATTTTGAGGACCGTCCCCACATTGTGTTTGAGTGTTTGACTATTTCCAGGACAACTTGTGCATGCAACATAGGTTCAATATCTTCGTGGATGATCACAGTGTTCCGCTGGATATATTTTTACACTTACCTAATTACAGAACTCAAGAAATTTGCAAAATTATACCAACTTACCTCGTTCTCGCCGCTTCGGATCTCTGTCCCCGAACTCTGTTCATCTCCGTCCCCGAATGTGACATTGGACACGGTGAGAAAATTTCATATGAATTGAACCTTTATCAAGAGGTCACCTGTCTTAAAAAGCCACTTTTTTTTTTGTCCCAAAGGTAACCTCTTAATACAGGTTTGACTGCAGTTGAACGTCTACCCACTACTCCGCGAAATCATCTTTATATAGATCACGCCTTAAACAGACACCACCTCTACCAAGATCCATGACCGACATCGCATTAGAAGGAAAATGGACACAGACAGCAACTGGGGACAGCCTTCTATTCTTCGATGACAATCAACCAACAAGACGCATCATAACCTTTGCCACTACTGAGAACCTGCACTCTCATTAAAAACAAGATTGCTGACTTGGGCTTAGTATTTTTACCAACCAGTCCTATGGCAGATTTCGAGACAGCAGTTCACAGCTCCATCAGAGAGGTTTTTCCTGACATCAACACCAAGGGATGCTTGTTCCACTTCACCCAGAGTACATGGAGAAAAGCACAGGCAACAGGACTTCAAATACCATACCGAGACAACGACGACGTCAAGAACTTTGTTCGACGAACAGCAATTCTACCGCCTATACCTCTTGCATCAGTTGAACACGTTTGCTTCCAGGCCCTAGAAGACCGAGACAACGCAGACATCACTCAGTTAACTCAACCCTTTACTGACTATGTTACTGACAAATGGGTAGAAGGAGACAGATCTTTATGGAATCACTATGGAACAGAGGGACAACGCACTACCAACAACATTGAAGGATGGCACAGCAAACTTAAGAAGATGACACAACACGCCCACCGAAATATCTACACTGTAATACAACCCTTCAAAGACATCCAGAACGGTATTGAAATTGCAATTGAGAGCAGTTGGTGGTACCATTCGACCACGGGCCAAGAAATACTTGAACATTGATCGCCGACTCGCAACACTTAAGGACAGATACCAGACTGATGTGATCGACCTGAGATATATCTGCAATATATTGTTGTATTATTTGTTTAATTCAAATAAATATATCATAACTATCCCAAAGTTTTTCTATCTATAAATGAGAATGCATATATGGTTAATTGGGTGGACAGGTAAATTACAAGTAGACATTCAATTAGTCCACCCCTTAGAAGGGTTTAATCCTGGTTTGCCCACATTTAATTACACCAATTATCAATCAGTTAAATAAACAAAAAAGACAAAGGGTTTACTGACCAGGGGCGGATCCAGGATTTCAAGTTAGTGGGCAGTGCTTAAAAAAATTGCACCGAGCGGAGAGAGGCGCGAAAAATTTTGGGGTATTTCTTGTGAAAAATCACGATTTTACGCCAAAAAATCTTATTTTTCCCAATTTTAGGGGGCGCGCGCCGGGTGCGCCCCCCTCCCCCTGGATCCGCCCCTGCTGACCATAAAATTATATAGTCTGTTCCAAATATATAGGTGTCAAATATGTATTTTTCTGTGTATATAGAAGATTTGTTTTCACTGTGTATTTTCTTTTTAATATATAAATGTGTAAAAAAAAAAGATGAATGATATATCTTTATATACTTTAATATTACTTCATTGAAGTCAATTACAATTAATTTGAACAATAAATATAACAACATTGAAAGTCATCTTTAAACTTTACTAATATAATAGCCAGACAATTATAGCACATATAATTTATTTTTATCTTATCTAAACACAATTTAAGACACATAATGTTAAAAACAAAACATATGAAGCACTATACATCATATAAAACAATGAATTTACAAAGTATGCACATTTTATTGCAAAATATATTAAAAAAAGCATTGTTGATTCAAATTACAGAAACACAATATTTACAATGTCAATCAGAAATCACAGTCTTTTAGTCCAAGTGAAGGAGATGGAATGCTGCGTCGGCTTAGTCTACCACGTTGATGAGTCCTTGATGGTACCTGTCTTTGAGTAGCTGAAGTCTGGTGTCCATCACTCTGTATCTGCGTCTCTTTGGTGGGCGAGCTCCTCCTGCTCCGTACTGGATGATGGTGCATTCTGCAACTGCCTGGGTATTCTGTAGTACCTCTATGATCTGGTAGATGTTTGGGTGGGCATGGTGAACGTTCTTCTTGATCTTGTTGTGCCAGCCTTCCAGGTGGTTGGTGGTGCGGGGTCCCTCTGTCTGGTAGTGGTTCCATGAAACACGGTTTCCTTCAACCCACAACTCTGTCACATAGTCGGTAAACGATGTTGTGTCGGGTACGTTGTCAGCTTCTCCGATGTCTTCAAGTGCGTTGAGCCATACGTCTTCAACTAGATGCTGTGGTACAAGTGGTAGAACTGCTGCTCGTCGTACAAACCGGGTGATGTCGTGTTCTCTTTGTAGTATGTCTGAAGTCCGCATTTCTATGTCTTTCACCAAATACACTGAGTAAAGGGAAAGAAGCAGCCTTTTACCATAACCCCAGGGAAGACAATGCGTGCTGCGTTGTTGGTTGCTGTCTCGTAGTCGATGAATACTGTGTCTGGTTGGAGTTGTAACTGGTGTTGTTGAGCGATGTGTCGGATCTGGCTGAAGAAGCGTGTGTATATGACTTTCGTCTTTTCCTGGCAATAAAGCGAATACTAGTGGGTACATGGAATCATATACCATGGTGTGGACTGTGTATAGCTGATGGAACAGAGATGGACATGCGTAGAAGGTGCCATCGCAGAAGATCGTGTTGGCAGCAGCTAGGTGTGTCAGGCTGTTGATAGTAGAAAAGATCAGCATGGGTGGGTAGACGTCGTCAGAAGGTAGAAGGAATTGGTCTCCAGCAGTAGTAAGGCACCATTTATCTTGTAGGTTGATGTCGGTAGTTGTCTTGGGTAAACCTGGTATGTTGAGTGATCTTTGGTGGTAGAGTGCTGTCATCCAGGAGTAGTATGTTGGTAGCTGCTCAATAATCTGCCTGCTGTCGTCGTTCCATTCTGGAGTGCGAAGTTCTATAAGTTCCCCTTTCTTGATTAGGTGTTGTTTTATTCGGGGAATAAACCACTGTGATTTGTTGATATGTTGTGGTAAATGATATAAGCGTTTAAGACACCAAGCATGTAACTTGAGGTGGGGGGGGGGGGGGGGGGCTATGCAGGGCCGTCTTAACAGTATTATAGAACCCCGGGCAAAGCAGTGAACTGGGGCCCATGGCCTATGAGAAGGGAGTTCAGCCGGTACATTGGTCCGGGGCTCGGAGAACCAAGAAGGGGCCCATTAATCTCTAAAAAAAAGTCTCAGCATGTCCCCGGGGCCTCAAAGCAGTCTTGTTCCACCTTGCAAATTTCTCTTGGAGGCCCTCCTAGGGCCCATATCTACACAACCACTCACAGAAATAAAAATGTAAATGTCGATAAAATTAAACATATTTATTGTATTGAGTACTTAACAACAAAATCAGTGTTTAAGCATTGCAAAAAACATGCTGTAGTCCGGTTATGATCTCTACCGTGACAGGAAAAACATTCACACAAAAAGAAGATTTTTCTTACTTGAAAAATCGTTTATTTTCGTTGAAAACCGAAGGGTCAGATTACTGATTTTGCACTTTCAGGACAATGTTTTTTACTTCAATAAAATGTGACGACATGCAATATTTTTTCTCCAAAAAGTAACATAGCCCCACCCCATCCTTTAAGAGATAAATAGTTGTTCTTTAATTGGGTCAAGGGTTAGGGTTATGGTGTTTAGCGCCACTTTCAACAATATTTCAGTTATATCGTAGAGGTCAGTTTTATTGTTTTTAATGTTGTATCGAGTACACCTCACCATGAACGGGATTCGAACTCACAACTGTATTGGTGATAGGCACTGATTGCACAACTACCATACGATCACGACCACGAAGACCCCTGTTCTATAATTGGAGTTTTAACAACATCATCAGCAACTTAAAGTAACCATACACCTAAATATATGAATAAATTATTGAATACCTTTTTTAAAATCTTTACAACTACATGTGCAATCAGTGCCTATTACCACTAAAGTTGTGAGTTCGAACCTTGCTCAGGTGAGGTGTATTCGATACAACATAATGTGATAAAGTTTGTCAGTCACTTACAGGTCGGTGTTTTTCTCCGGGTATTCCGGTTTCCCCCACCAATAAAACTGACCGCCACGATATAGCTGAAATATTATTGAAAGTGGCGTTAAGCACCATAACACATAACCTAAAAACAAGTGTGGACACAGAAATGTGCTGTCCAAAAGGCAAGTGTGGATGTCAATATTTCATATTATTAACTTAAAAACAAATCATGGACACAGGGGTCCTGGATTTTTTTAATAAAAAACTAATCCTGGATTGTTATTTTTGCTTAAAGTCCGGTCCTGTGTTTTTATTTCAAATTTTCATCATAGCCCCCCTCCCCCTCCCAAGGGATATACAATTGTATCATTAATAATAAATTAATAAATAATAAATTCAGATTTTCTATTTTTTATTTAAAATAAATCTCAGTTACAAAACCACTGATATTTGTTCAATTTTTAACGCTGATTTAAGCTTTAGTTGCAACAAACTTTTATTTATCTCTTTAAACTGTCGAAACATAACATTTGTTTAACTGTAAAATTCAGCTCGTAAATTTACATAGAAATCGGAGATATTTCGTCATAAAATTTCACACATGGTTTTGTCTATCATATTTCTTGAAGACAAACATAACATTTTATTGCATTTATCAATATTTTATGAGTATCAACAGTTTTTTAAACACCGTATCTGTTTCTCGATACAGCCGCAACTTCAACTCGTAAATTTACAAAGAAATCGGAGATATGTCGTCATAAAACTTCACACGTTCTTTTGTCTATCATATTTCTTCTTCTTCTTCTTTTGGTATACAGCTATCCATCCACTGGATGATCACTAGCTGTTGCGCATGCGTGGGAATAAGAAATAATAATAAATTCAGTCAGTTGAAGACAAACATAACATTTTATTGCATTTATCAATATTTTATGAGTATCAACAGTTTTTTCAACACCGTATCTGTTTCTCGATACAGCCGCTCGATTACAGTGACCCGTGACCCACTTTAGCACGTTCGACAGTTTTTTTCTTAATAATGTTGTTTAATAATATTTGTATTTGGCGCTGAAAGATGTGAGGTTGTTTACTGTTTGATGTACATTGTGTGGTTCAGTTAACGTTGTTAATGTTGGTAATCAGCTAATCTTCTTCTTTTTTAACCTCCTTACAAAAGAGCTCTTACTGGAGATTTTTAGCGCCACTGATTTTTAGAAACAGTCTCATTTATATCTGATATGACAGTTTGACAAAAGGTATATGCTAATTCTGTTTGTATAATGTAATTTGGCTATATTTTATTGATATCCCATAAATTCTTCAGACGGGATAGATCTTCTTGGGGCTAAAACAACATCTTTTTGCGACCGTCAATTTCTCAAATCCACAATTGACACCTCCAACTCTTCCAATACAGTACTGTTATTCCTAATCCTATTCTTATGAAATTCTCCCAACGTATACACACTAGTTTGAAAAAAACATACTAATAAATGACGAAATATATACACTTGTCCAGGGACAGAAATGAACTGTTATAGGCAGTAGCCATCTGGGCCCCTAAATTTAAAAATCTGGTAGCCCAGGTGTAAATGTAGGGGCACAGATATTACCGAACATGCTAATGCTAGTGGGGTACCTCCCCCCCCATGAACATTTTGAATTTTTTAAAAGCAAATCCTTCATTCTGAGCATATTTGAAGAAGGTAGAACTAGCTAAAAAAGAGAGCAATTTTTTTACTCTTATTTTATAAAAAGTGGTTTGAATCTGAATATGACCTACATCTAATCCTTTTGACAAAGTTTGACCTTTCAATCAGTAATTCATTAAATCAAATACACATTGAAAAAATCTCATTTAAAAGACATGAACTACACACTGACCAGGGATTATAGTATATTGTTTTGATGAAACTTTCCGGAAATTCATAAATTTTATTAATTGTCCGTTAACGGAGAAGGTATGGGACAATCCTGTATATGGTACATTTAATTTATACTTACCTTACGCTTTTTTCAGTGCTTGTGTCTTATTTATAATATGAAACCGGCACGGCCTTGAATGCTCGCGCATCTGAAAATTATCTGGCAATTTCATCCTAAAGTGTCAAGATTTTTTGGGCCGAGATATATTGGGGACGACTTTTTTTAGGGCCGAATCTAGTCTCATTCAATCGAGCTGTCGTTCCTTTATTCGAGTTATCGTTCCTTACAAAATCTCAAAAGTTAACTTCCGCGTAGAAACAAAAATTCTTGTCAGTATGTCAGAAGAGATTTAATAAATTAAAAAATATCAATATAAGTAAAACAAGTTAGCAAAATGACTTTTATTACACACGGGTTTCGGGTTTCAGTGGTATCGGACGTACGAGAGAGGGTACGAGACTTCAGGATCACCTTTCCGCTTTATGTTAAGAAGATCTTCATTAGTTGAGTGTGTTAGTGTGTTACCCGGAAACCGGTGTTTACAAAACGTAGAATTTTTTTTTCTTCGACAATATGTTCAGCCATGTATGTTAAAAAATCCTAAGTACACATTTTATACCATAAAGAGCTCGCTTAAGCTCGCATAATATGAAACCGGCACGGCCTTAAATGCTCGCGCATCTGAAAATTATCTGGCAATTTCATCAAAAGTGTCGAGATTTTTTGGGCCGAGATATATTGGGGACGACTTTTTTTAGGGCCGAATCTAGTCTCATTCAATCGAGCTGTCGTTCCTTTATTCGAGTTATCGTTCCTTACGAGAGAGGGTAAGAGACTTCAGGATCACCTTAGCGCTTTATGTTAAGAAGATCTCCATTAGTTGAGTGTGTTAGTGTGTTACCCGGAAACCGGTGTTTACAAAACGTAAGGAACGATAACTCGAATAACAAATACAAAACGTAGAATTTTTTTTTCTTCAACAATATGTTCAGCCATGTTTGTTAAAAAATCCTAAGTATACATTTTATACCATAAAGAGCTCGCTTAAGCTCGCATAATATGAAACCGGCACGGCCTTAAATGCTCGCGCATCTGAAAATCATCTGGCAATTTCATCAAAAGTGTCGAGATTTTTTGGGCCGAGATATATTGGGGACGACTTTTTTTAGGGCCGAATCTAGTCTCATTCAATCGAGCTGTCGTTCCTTTATTCGAGTTATCATTCCTTACGAGAGAGGGTACGAGACTTCAGGATCACCTTAGCGCTTTATGTTAAGAAGATCTCCATTAGTTGAGTGTGTTAGTGTGTTACCCGGAAACCGGTGTTTACAAAACGTAAGGAACGATAACTCGAATAACAAATACAAAACGTAGAATTTTTTTTTCTTCGACAATATGTTCAGCCATGTTTGTTAAAAAATCCTAAGTATACATTTTATACCATAAAGAGCTCGCTTAAGCTCGCATATAAATTACACAATATTTAGAGGAGGAAAATCCAGAAGAGACTAGAGAAAAGCTAGCCGCAGTTGCGAATTTCATACTGTAGGGATAGCAGTCAATAGAAAAATTCCCTAGCCATGATATTTTTCAGTTTCAGGCTACTGTTATTTATAGTGATTTCTACATTTCCACGATAGGTACCAAGTAAAATATGGTATCAATTGATAAATTAGAATCTACCGATTGTTATGGTACAAAAAATATCCTAATTATATTAAATATATTTGTTTGTTTTTTAATTCTAAACGAGCATACTTTCAAAATATCTCCAAAATGACGTCATTTTGGACCGCCGACGTTGCCGTGATTTTCATGTTACTTTGACAAGTTACAAAACCGGGATGAGTGGCCAGGTAGTAGTGACAACCAATGATAGGTTAAATTAAAGAGGAGATCCCGTAGATTACGATAATATTAGTTTCAAAGTAAAATATTCAATGATTCAGTATGAAAAACGGAAATAAAAAATGTCTTTAAGTTTTTCTATGTTCTTCCTCGATTTTTTCCCCACCAAACGTTGTCTACTCTAGACTTCAAAACATGAAGATATGCTCCAAACAATTGTTTTTCTGCTTGGTCGTCTGCCACACAACCCGTAAACCAGTTAAAAAATCGTGGGATACAAAAAAATGATGCACATTGATTTTGAGGACGTTCACGACGTTACCGGTTGGAGTACAGAAGATGTCGACCACCTGGTGCTGCATAAAAAATTACCTGGTAAGAAATAATTCCTCCGTTTTATAAAAAATTAATACTCTTGATAACACAGCTCTGTATTTTTACAATCATATTACGATATCAATCAAGTACAGTGAAAAAAATATCATTTATGTTACAACTTGGGCTCATCCCATCAAAAGAGGTAGTGATGTATATTGAGTCATAAATTAGATCGACACACGGCTATAAATAACTTTCTTTTATACTCAGTATACGGAAAAACGCAACAGTTAATTATATTGCATGAAATAATGGAAATTCGGAAAATTAATGTGTAACGTTCATGGTTCTTCCTAAAATTGAATCCATTTTAACGTAGAGGTCGACCTTTTAACTTGAAAAGGGGGCTATGCTTTCTTTTCATAAAAAAAAATCGACACTGATTAAAAAACAAAATATTCTGACAAGAAAATTGAAAGAAATTTGTTTCTTTTTTTTAAGTATTCTGATTCACTATTATTGCTTAAGTAAATAATGGTGTATTTTTAAGAGAGAGAGAGAGAGAGAGAGAGAGAGAGAGAGAGAGAGATCGCCACTGTCATTAATCTGATGAAGTAAATTTTCCATAAAAGTTATATTTGATATTGAAAAAAAAATCATTCTCAAAATAAAATAAATCCCAAAATATTCAAGAGATAATTTAGTTGGAATATCGGATATCGGATGGCAAAAATTGTTAGTGAGAAGTAGTTACTCCTGTGAGCGTTACATCCCTCGAGTCTAGCATTCTGAAAGACCTTTCAGAAAAAGTTTCAATAGTTTATCCAAACATCGATGGTGTTAGCAATCCCTGCAACTGCCGTGAAAAGGGTATTACAAATAAAGACTTTTTATCTACTTTTGGGAAAATGATAAAGATCAAAACTCTGAAGGAAGTCCACAATTACTTCATTGAAATCCTTGGTTTTGACGAAAAATCATCAGACGCAGCGCTGAATAACAAATATAAAAAAATGACTGAAATAAAGAGCAATTTACAGAAAAACAAAGAATATGATGAACTAGATCGGTTTTTAAAATTACCGTTTTCCCTCCCGCAATGTCATCAAAGCAATAAAAATGCCCATAAAAGAAAAGCTGATACTAATGCAACATTTACTGAATTTTCCGATTTTCGTCATTTTGAAAAGAAGCTGCATATCGCCGAATCTAAACTTGAAATTTCATGCAATATTATTCACGATTTCAGGCAGCAGTATGAACTGTCTCTTGACGAAATTTACGATCTTCAAGGTGAAATAGATGAAATTGTTGATGAATGCTGTCAACAAAAACACACTATACTGACTTTAAATTCAAAACTTACTCAAATTCAGAAGAAATATAAAACCCAAAGTGAAAAAATTGATCAAATATTGCAGCGGTATAACTATCACGAATTTAGAAAGTATCAGAAACGGGAGAGCTATCATAAAAAAGTTATTAGTGAACAAAAAGCAGAAATAAAGAAACTGAAACTAGACACACAAAAACTGGAGACAGTTGAATCAGAAAAACGTAAAGCAAATAAAAGCATGGCATACTTTAAAAAACAAAACTCTGAATATCGGGAAATCAATCAGAATCAAAAGCAAGTAATTTTACAACTACAGAGAGATTTGTCGGACAAAGACAGAAATATAGACAATCTAATAGCACAAGTTAATGAACTCATTGAAGACAAAATGTCTGTTGAAACTTTTTCAGAAGGAGAATATCTACCGTCCGTCCGTCAGGTTGTTCAAGATCTACATTCATTTGGAGTAGGGGTGAAACATATCGGTCAGACAATACAAACTGTACTTAAACATTTAGTAGGAATCGAAGGTGTTAAAGTTCCAAGTGATTCCTCGAATAGAAGAATGATTCTAGAATCAAATGTATTGGCAAAACTACAGGTCGGAGAAAAAATGCTAAGTCATGGATTAAATACTTTACATATTGATGGTACTACTGATGCTCAAAAACACTTCCTAGGATTTCAAATTTCAACTCCTGGTCAAAACCTATCGTTATCTATATCTGAAACCATTCGTGGTGATACACAAACTCAAGTTGACACATTGAAACAAGTTTTTAATGACTTGTCTGATTCTAGGGAGGAAAATAAAGAAAACAATTACACCAATCTTATGATTAGTGTTAAGAATTTAATGTCCGATCAGCATATTGTCCACAAAAACTTTCTCGACGAGTTCACTAAATTGAGAACTTTCCTTCTTGAAAAATTTGATACTAACTGGTGTAATTTGTCGGAAAATGAGAAAGAGAGGGCCTCTCAAATACACCAATATTTCTGTCATCTCCATGTGTTGGCTAATATGGGTGATAGTACAAGCAAAGCCCTGAAGGAATATGAACAAATTTTAACCGGTGGATCGGGAAAAATGGGTAGAAATCTAAATAAAGATTTTTCAAGTTGGAACGATCAAGACAGTGCTGCTATCAGGAGTATATGAACAGCCTGTAGCTTGCTTGCTTCTGGTGGTAGCTCATCATCTGGTTGCCCTGAAGATTTTAAAGCATATCTAGCATCCAAAGACAAATTATATAAACTAAAAAAGTTTGAACATAACCGCTTTAATGTAATATTTGAAAACGCTGGGGCTGTTGTTTATCACAAGGACGATTAATTGATTTCTTGTCAAAATTGTCGTCAATGAACATGCTTCATAGGTCTGTTTTGTCTGACTTAAAAGATAAAAATATTTATCAGGAAATAGTCGCCCTGGCTATTATCGGGAAAATTATTACCACGCCTTTCATGAAACTTGTAGACAGTAAAACTTTTGCAACACATATTCTTGACTTAAACAAACATTTCCACCAGTTGCAGATTGACTTAAAACACTGGTCATCAACACCAGATGATCTTCTTACTGGAATCTCTGTGATATTCCCCGATTCCCCCCCGCTAAAGATGTCGTATATCAGGCTTTATTCAATGTAAATGATACAGATGGCGAACCTCAAGAACATGGTGATGTTACGATTGAAGTTATCAGCCTTATTTGTACGCATCTTTACTTAACTGTCTCTCGACTTATGTAAAACCAGCTACCAGGTGGTTGTCAGACGATGAAGCCAAGCGATAAGAATCCATTTCTGTACCGAAACATAATCGAGCGAGTGAGAAAAACTTTGCTGACATGAAACAAATACGACATTTCAAACCAAATGCATCTATTGAACACATCGAGGCCACACTAATGTGGATAAATAACAAAACCGTTGAATGGCTTGATTCCATGGATTTACAAGATAAAAATGCCAACATTACTCTTGCCCCTGATTACCTAGCAAAATGGCAAGAACGACGGAAAGTTGCTTGCCCATGGTCGGTGGTTCTCTCCAGGTACTCCGGTTTCTGCCACCACGAAAACTGGACGCCATGATATAGCTGAAATATTGCTGAAAGTGGCGCTAAAACACCAAAAACCAAAAAAAAATTGAATAGAACATGGAATTATGTGTTCCATTTTTTAGTTCTAATCATGCAAATGCTTTTAAGGTTGATACTTTTAGTTGAACTGAAATAAAATTAAAAAATATACACGAAAAATGGAGGAAAATGACGATTTTCAATGAATAAAAATCGTATTTATAGGCCAAAAATCAGTGATTTTAGACAATTAAGTTCGTATTATGGTATATTCTCTATTTATTACTTCTTGCATGTTTCTAAAGTAACAAGAACATGTTTTAAATAGCAGAAGTAAGAAAAACTTGGCGGGAAAAGTGTAACATTGACGATATCTGTTGTCTAAATGCAGGCGAAAAGGAAAATTGCACTAAATTTTGGTAATTTTTTATTTCAACCTTCCAAAAAAACCTATTGAATATCCAACTTTATTTTGTTATTTATTGGAAATATATTGAAAGGAAAGCATAATAGGAAAAAAGGGTCGATGTACATATATTTTTTCTATCAGAACTATGAAACGAAAGAAGTCCTATTTTTCAGATATCTGTAATAATGGGTTTTCCCGCCAAAACAACTGCATCTTTTTCAATGTTTAAATTAGTGTAAAAACTACAAATATTATCCGATTTTAATAATTTAAAGTGCATACCATTTCTACTTTTACATACTACCACTAGAAAGACCAAGTTGAATTATTTCATATAGCATAAATTTCCCGCTGCTATCCCTATTCATAGATGCAATGGGCCGCTTTGAATAACCTCAACCCGTCCTCGATCAAAGTACGTAACGCATTCAAGTACATAGAGTACGGAGTGACAATATTCCACACATGAGATAGTTTAACAGCACCAAGAGACAAATTTGTGCCATAGACCGTTGATTGAGGATTGAGGAGAAGTACCTATTTTGTAAAACACCCAAAATTAAAGGCCTTCTTTCAATGAAACTCGGAAAAATTGGTCAAGAAATTTAAGAAATGAAATCATCACTTTATTATTTTCCATACTGGTTCCCGGGAATTATTACGCAAATTACAGTAGACAAGAAGTAGAAAGAACCAGAACCAGTGAAATGTTTATGTTATATTTCACGTTGTCCTATTGTAAACAACTCGCTTCAAACGTCAAACTTGCGACAAGGAAATATAAAATTATTAGTCGCCAGCTGGGCTCCTTTGAGGTATTATTTAGTCACCCAGCTGAAGTTTTAGTCGCCATGGGCGAGTGGGCGATCGTTAATTTCTGTCCCTCTGGTCAAATTCCTTCCGCTAAAAAAATAGTCGGTCAGCAAGTGATTTTAAAAAGCAACTATTTTGAATCTAACAAATTTTATATTTGTAAAATAGTATCCTCAAAAAAATAAAAATCACATAAGATGTACTTTGTTTATTGAACCTACGTTCAATCTGAACAGGAAGGACGTCGTCTGCTGCCACTTCGGCTTCCTTCAGGCATATCAACTGCAGATTTGACAGCTCCCGATAGCCAATGAAAATATGTGTTACATTATAATTGCATTAGAATTAAACGATCTCGTGCTGATTAAAGCCCTGTCATGCTCGATTTATATTCTTTTAAAAATCAGGTTGATGGATTGTCAGCGACACCGCTCGACCAGTGAACTTGCCATGTTTTTTGTTCACCTTAAAAAATAGCGTCCATGGGCGGTGGTGGAATGAATGCTGTAATGGTCTGTTTTCATTTATTATAATTTATATCTCTAAGTTTATTTTGTTCTTGTTCTGAATGTTTACAATCGTAATTTTTATTTGGATTTACAAATGTACAACTACCTATGCAATCGGTGACTATCACCACTGACGTTATGAGTTCGAATCCCACTCATGGCAAAATGTACTTGATACAAATTGATGTGATAAAGTTTGTCAGTGAGTTGTGGCAGGTCGGTCGTTTTCTCCGGGTACTCCGGTATCCTCCAAATAAAGCTGAGTGCCACGATATAGCTGAAATATTGTTGAAAGTGGCATTAACCCCCAAATGGAACCAAACTACAAATGTATGTTGGGATGGTCCTTGGGTGATCCCCTTTCAAAATTGTATCTCAGAACCCAACCCTCCATTCAAGATGGCAGTAGTTACTAAAAATAGAAATTTAAGTAAAAATGTAACTGCAGCTACATAGCACTTGGCTAGTTCAAGAAGAATTTGAAGATAAGGGATAATCAGAATCTGTAAAATGAGGAAGGACAGACAACACAATGGCCAAAAGAAAAGGGACAAAAGAACAAACAATGATCTACATAACATACACATAAAACTAAAGATCAAGTAACATATTTTCCTGGATTTTTCTGTGATTTTTTTTCGGTCGGAATATACTTAACTTACTTACTTATATATCCTCTTCACCGCAGATGGGACATACATTGTAAGGCATCAACAATTTATTGCCATCATTTGTAATCTAATGAGCCTGGCCCATAGAAAAGCCCATTTCCTCCAGCTCTAATGTACATTTTTTAATTGTTCTTCTCCATGTTGTTCTTGGTCTGTCACTTTTTCTCTCGTCAGGTGGTGTCCAGTGTAGGGCAACTTTAGAGATTCTATGTTCGAGCCATCTTATTCGTCTGCTTTGTCTCGCCAACAATGTTTAGGCATATTATTAGAAAAAACATCACATCAACATCTTGTGCTCAGAAATTTGAGCTGAAATGATCACTCTAAAAATTATATGTGGTGCTGCATGAGGAATCTCTGACTTGTAAACTGCAGTTGTATCATGCTGTGCACTAGGGGTGTAACGATACACTTTTTCCACAAGCGATACATATCGCGAATCCATTACGATAAGTATCACGATACGTTTTATAGGAAACTAACTATTCCTTGAAGTCCATGCTGGTCGACATGGGCGCGCACTGCCATGTTTTTTTTTTTATATGAGGTCGCTTACGTACTAGCGGAAATTATAAATATTTGATATTTGATTAATTAATTTTTAAAAGCGTAAATTAATCGATTCACTTTTCTCAAAATATTAATTAAATGATCACCAAAAGAAGAAAACGGAAGTTCAACACTACTTTTTTTCAAAAAATGAGCATCATATCGTTTGTATCGTAAGTTGCTTCCACGTATCATGAACCGAACCGTCCCCAAAATAATTGCGATTTCGGTACATACGGTGAATCGTTTTCCCCTTACTGTGCACGACATAGCCCTTTATTGTCTTTTTTTTTAAATTATTTTTCAGAAATATATGGATGCCCATCTGCATCAACAGACTTGGACTTTCTCACAGTACAAATTCTGATCAAATGTTACCAGTAGCTATAAATGGTGTGAACAGAACTGCTAATAGGAAGGTTCTACATTTGTATCACAGAATAATGCATGATTTAATAGGCTGCAATAAAGAATCGTGTGATAGGAATAACAAAAAAGAATGTCAAATTTTAGATGAGTGTAAAACAATAAAAACTGAACACTTATTCAAATGTGACCAAGGACATGCTATGGATGATATGAGATTACAAAATGGAGATGGAATGCATGCAGGTGATACACCTTATAAAAGTGATATATGTGGTAAAGAGTTTAGACAGAGAGAAGACCTGCAGAGACACACTAGAACACATTCAGGTGATAAACCTTATATATGTGATAAAGGGTTTGGACAGAATCAAAACCTACAGACACACATTAGAACACATACAGGTCATAAACCTTATAAATGTGATTTATGTGATAAAGGGTTTTTATCAGAATCAACATCTACAAACACACATTAGAATACATACAGGTGATAAGCCTTATACATGTGATATATGTGATAAAGGGTTTGGACAGAATCAAAACCTACAGAGACACATTAGAACACATACAGGTGATAAACCTTATAAATGTGATTTATGTGATAAAAGGTTTTATCAGAATCAACACCTACAAAGACATATTAGAACACATACAGATGATAAGCCTTATAAATGTGATTTATGTGGTAAAGGATTTACTGAAAATTTTACCTTAAAAGGGCACATCAGAACACATACAGGTGATAAGCCTTATAAATGTGATATATGTGGTAAATGGTTTAATCAAAATTCTACCTTAAAAAGGCACATGAGAACACATACACGTGATAAACCTTACAAATGTGATATATGTGGTAAAGGGTTTCATCAGAATCAACATCTACAAACACACATTAGAATACATACAGGTGATAAACCTTATAAATGTGATATATGTGATAAAGGGTTTGGACAGAATCAAAACCTACAGACACACATTAGAACACATACAGGTCATAAACCTTATAAATGTGATTTATGTGATAAAGGGTTTTATCAGAATCAACATCTACAAACACACATTAGAATACATACAGGTGATAAGCCTTATAAATGTGATATATGTGATAAAGGGTTTGGACAGAATCAAAACCTACAGACACACATTAGAACACATACAGGTCATAAACCTTATAAATGTGATTTATGTGATAAAGGGTTTTATCAGAATCAACATCTACAAACACACATTAGAATACATACAGGTGGTAAGCCTTATAAATGTGATATATGTGATAAAGGGTTTGGACAGAATCAAAACCTACAGACACACATTAAAACACATACAGGTGATAAACCTTATAAATGTGATTTATGTGATAAAGGGTTTTATCAGAATCAACATCTACAAACACACATTAGAAAACATACAGGTGATAAGCCTTATAAATGTGATATATGTGATAAAGGGTTTGGACAGAATCAAAACCTACAGACACGCATTAGAATACATACAGGTCATAAACCTTATAAATGTGATTTATGTGATAAAGGGTTTTATCAGAATCAACATCTACAAACACACATTAGAATACATACAGGTGATAAGCCTTATACATGTGATATATGTGATAAAGGGTTTGGACAGAATCAAAACCTACAGAGACACATTAGAACACATACAGGTGATAAATCTTATAAATGTGATTTATGTGATAAAAGGTTTTATCAGAATCAACACCTACAAAGACATATTAGAACACATACAGATGATAAGCCTTATAAATGTGATTTATGTGGTAAAGGATTTACTGAAAATTTTACCTTAAAAGGGCACATCAGAACACATACAGGTGATAAGCCTTATAAATGTGATTTATGTGATAAACGATTTATTCAGAAAGAAGGCCTACAGAGACACATTAGAACACATACAGGTGATAAACCTAATAAATGTGATTTATGTGATAAAGTGTTTAGACAGAGAAAACACCTGCAGAGACACTTTAGAACACATACAGGTGATAAACCTTATACATGTGATTTATGTAATAAAGGCTTTACTGACAATTCTAACTTAAAAGTGCACATTAGATCACATACAGGTGATAAGCCTTATAAATGTGATTTATGTGGTAAAGGATTTACTGAAAATTTACCTTAAAAGGGCACATGAGAACACATACAGGTGATAAGCCTTATAAATGTGATATATGTGGTAAAGGGTTTAATAAAAATTCTACCTTAAAAAGGCACTTGAGAACACATACACATGATAAACCTTACAAATGTGATATATGTGGTAAAGGGTTTCATCAGAATCAACATCTACAAACACACATTAGAATACATACAGGTGATAAACCTTATAAATGTGATATATGTGATAAAGGGTTTGGACAGAATCAAAACCTACAGACACGCATTAGAATACATACAGGTCATAAACCTTATAAATGTGATTTATGTGATAAAGGGTTTTATCAGAATCAACATCTACAAACACACATTAGAATACATACAGGTGATAAGCCTTATACATGTGATATATGTGATAAAGGGTTTGGACAGAATCAAAACCTACAGAGACACATTAGAACACATACTGGTGATAAATCTTATAAATGTGATTTATGTGATAAAAGGTTTTATCAGAATCAACACCTACAAAGACATATTAGAACACATACAGATGATAAGCCTTATAAATGTGATTTATGTGGTAAAGGATTTACTGAAAATTTTACCTTAAAAGGGCACATCAGAACACATACAGGTGATAAGCCTTATAAATGTGATATATGTGGTAAATGGTTTAATAAAAATTCTACCTTAAAAAGGCACTTGAGAACACATACACGTGATTAACCTTACAAATGTGATATATGTGGTAAAGGGTTTCATCAGAATCAGCATCTACAAACACACATTAGAATACATACAGGTGATAAACCTTATAAATGTGATATATGTGATAAAGGGTTTGGACAGAATCAAAACCTACAGACACACATTAGAACACATACAGGTCATAAACCTTATAAATGTGATTTATGTGATGAAGGGTTTTATCAGAATCAACATCTACAAACACACATTAGAATACATACAGGTGATAAGCCTTATAAATGTGATATATGTGATAAAGGGTTTGGACAGAATCAAAACCTACAGACACACATTAGAACACATACAGGTCATAAACCTTATAAATGTGATTTATGTGATAAAGGGTTTTATCAGAATCAACATCTACAAACACACATTAGAATACATACAGGTGATAAGCCTTATAAATGTGATATATGTGATAAAGGGTTTGGACAGAATCAAAACCTACAGACACACATTAAAACACATACAGGTGATAAACCTTATAAATGTGATTTATGTGATAAAGGGTTTTATCAGAATCAACATCTACAAACACACATTAGAAAACATACAGGTGATAAGCCTTATAAATGTGATATATGTGATAAAGGGTTTGGACAGAATCAAAACCTACAGACACGCATTAGAATACATACAGGTCATAAACCTTATAAATGTGATTTATGTGATAAAGGGTTTTATCAGAATCAACATCTACAAACACACATTAGAATACATACAGGTGATAAGCCTTATACATGTGATATATGTGATAAAGGGTTTGGACAGAATCAAAACCTACAGAGACACATTAGAACACATACAGGTGATAAATCTTATAAATGTGATTTATGTGATAAAAGGTTTTATCAGAATCAACACCTACAAAGACATATTAGAACACATACAGATGATAAGCCTTATAAATGTGATTTATGTGGTAAAGGATTTACTGAAAATTTTACCTTAAAAGGGCACATCAGAACACATACAGGTGATAAGCCTTATAAATGTGATATATGTGGTAAATGGTTTAATAAAAATTCTACCTTAAAAAGGCACTTGAGAACACATACACGTGATTAACCTTACAAATGTGATTTATGTGATAAAGGGTTTCATCAGAATCAGCATCTACAAACACACATTAGAATACATACAGGTGATAAACCTTATAAATGTGATATATGTGATAAAGGGTTTGGACAGAATCAAAACCTACAGACACACATTAGAACACATACAGGTGATAAACCTTATAAATGTGATTTATGTGATAAAAGGTTTTATCACAATCAACATCTACAAAGACATATTAAAACACATACAGATGATAAGCCTTATAAATGTGATATATGTGGTAAAGGGTTTACTGAGAATTCTACCTTAAAAGGGCACATCAGAACACATACAGGTGATAAGCCTTATAGATGTGGTATATGTGGTAAAGATTTTAGTTTGAGTTGTAATTTAAAGATGCACATCAGAACACATACAGGTGATAAACCTTATAAATGTGATTTATGTGGTAAAGAGTTTAGACAGAGAGAAGACCTGCAGAGACACATTAGAACACATTCAGGTGATAAACCTTATATATGTGATAAAGGGTTTGGACAGAATCAAAACCTACAGACACACATTAGAACACATACAGGTCATAAACCTTATAAATGTGATTTATGTGATAAAGGGTTTTATCAGAATCAACATCTACAAACACACATTAGAAAACATACAGGTGATAAGCCTTATAAATGTGATATATGTGATAAAGGGTTTGAACAGAATCAAAACCTACAGAGACACATTAGAACACATACAGGTGATAAACCTTATAAATGTGATTTATGTGATAAAAGGTTTTATCACAATCAACATCTACAAAGACATATTAAAACACATACAGATGATAAGCCTTATAAATGTGATATATGTGGTAAAGGGTTTACTGAGAATTCTACCTTAAAAGGGCACATCAGAACACATACAGGTGATAAGCCTTATAGATGTGGTATATGTGGTAAAGATTTTAGTTTGAGTTGTAATTTAAAGATGCACATCAGAACACATACAGGTGATAAACCTTATAAATGTGATTTATGTGATAAACGATTTATTCAGAAAGAAGGCCTACAGAGACACATTAGAACACATACAGGTGATAAACCTTATAAATGTGATTTATGTGATAAAGTGTTTAGACAGAGAAAACACCTGCAGAGACACTTTAGAACACATACAGGTGATAAACCTTATACATGTGATTTATGTAATAAAGGCTTTACTGACAATTCTAACTTAAAAGTGCACATTAGATCACATACAGGTGATAAGCCTTATAAATGTGATTTATGTGGTAAAGGATTTACTGAAAATTTACCTTAAAAGGGCACATGAGAACACATACAGGTGATAAGCCTTATAAATGTGATATATGTGGTAAAGGGTTTAATAAAAATTCTACCTTAAAAAGGCACTTGAGAACACATACACGTGATAAACCTTACAAATGTGATATATGTGGTAAAGGGTTTCATCAGAATCAACATCTACAAACACACATTAGAATACATACAGGTGATAAACCTTATAAATGTGATATATGTGATAAAGGGTTTGGACAGAATCAAAACCTACAGACAC
Source organism: Bathymodiolus brooksi (assembly GCA_963680875.1). Classification (NCBI taxonomy): domain Eukaryota; kingdom Metazoa; phylum Mollusca; class Bivalvia; order Mytilida; family Modiolidae; genus Bathymodiolus; species Bathymodiolus brooksi. The sequence continues at coordinate 69,206,188 of OY804586.1, forward strand.
GCATTAGAATACATACAGGTCATAAACCTTATAAATGTGATTTATGTGATAAAGGGTTTTATCAGAATCAACATCTACAAACACACATTAGAATACATACAGGTGATAAGCCTTATACATGTGATATATGTGATAAAGGGTTTGGACAGAATCAAAACCTACAGAGACACATTAGAACACATACAGGTGATAAATCTTATAAATGTGATTTATGTGATAAAAGGTTTTATCAGAATCAACACCTACAAAGACATATTAGAACACATACAGATGATAAGCCTTATAAATGTGATTTATGTGGTAAAGGATTTACTGAAAATTTTACCTTAAAAGGGCACATCAGAACACATACAGGTGATAAGCCTTATAAATGTGATATATGTGGTAAATGGTTTAATAAAAATTCTACCTTAAAAAGGCACTTGAGAACACATACACGTGATTAACCTTACAAATGTGATATATGTGGTAAAGGGTTTTATCAGAATCAGCATCTACAAACACACATTAGAATACATACAGGTGATAAACCTTATAAATGTGATATATGTGATAAAGGGTTTGGACAGAATCAAAACCTACAGACACACATTAGAACACATACAGGTCATAAACCTTATAAATGTGATTTATGTGATAAAGGGTTTTATCAGAATCAACATCTACAAACACACATTAGAAAACATACAGGTGATAAGCCTTATAAATGTGATATATGTGATAAAGGGTTTGAACAGAATCAAAACCTACAGAGACACATTAGAACACATACAGGTGATAAACCTTATAAATGTGATTTATGTGATAAAAGGTTTTATCACAATCAACATCTACAAAGACATATTAAAACACATACAGATGATAAGCCTTATAAATGTGATATATGTGGTAAAGGGTTTACTGAGAATTCTACCTTAAAAGGGCACATCAGAACACATACAGGTGATAAGCCTTATAGATGTGGTATATGTGGTAAAGATTTTAGTTTGAGTTGTAATTTAAAGATGCACATCAGAACACATACAGGTGATAAACCTTATAAATGTGATTTATGTGATAAACGATTTATTCAGAAAGAAGGCCTACAGAGACACATTAGAACACATACAGGTGATAAACCTTATAAATGTGATTTATGTGATAAAGTGTTTAGACAGAGAAAACACCTGCAGAGACACTTTAGAACACATACAGGTGATAAACCTTATACATGTGATTTATGTAATAAAGGCTTTACTGACAATTCTAACTTAAAAGTGCACATTAGATCACATACAGGTGATAAGCCTTATAAATGTGATTTATGTGGTAAAGGATTTACTGAAAATTTACCTTAAAAGGGCACATGAGAACACATACAGGTGATAAGCCTTATAAATGTGATATATGTGGTAAAGGGTTTAATAAAAATTCTACCTTAAAAAGGCACTTGAGAACACATACAGGTGATAAACCTTATAAATGTGATTTATGTGATAAAGGGTTTCATCAGAATCAACATCTACAAACACACATTAGATCACATACAGGTGATAAACCTTATAAATGTGATTTATGTGATAAAAGGTTTAGACAGAATGCACATCTAAAAGAGCACATTAGGACACATACAGGTGATAAACCTTATAGATGTGGTATGTGTGGTAAAGACTTTAGTGTGAGTTCTAATTTAAAGGTGCACATGAGAACACATATATAGGTGATCAATTTTATGAATGTGTTATAAAGAGCTTAAAGTTTGAAATATAAATTTTAAAAACATGTAACACATATCTATATATATATGTGATGTACCTTGTAAAAATGATCTATGTTGTAATGGTTAGGTTGAAGCAGGAAGTAAATACACATATTAGTACACATACATGTACAAGTAACAGGGAGAGGGTTATGGTGTTTAACGCCAGTTTCAACAAGATTTCAGTTGTATAGTGTTGATCTTATTATGAAAACAGAATATAACATTTGATCTTTTTACTTGGCACTTAACTTTACGCTACAATTATATGAAATATATTAGATTGTGAAAAGAGGCCTTTGTGGTCGTGAATAGGGGCAGGTCGGTGGTTTTCTTCGTGTACCCCAGGTTGCTCCACAAGTAAAACTGACCGCCACAATATAACCGAAATATTGTTGAAAGTGGCGTTAAACACCATAACGCCAACCCAGATAAGAAAATATGTATTGTTAGTGTTAGAAAAGCTTTAAAATTTTCAACATTTAAAAAAAAAAATATTCTGTATTTTGTAATTATATTGTTACTTAAATTAATGCATTTGAACGATTATAAATTTTCAATTCAAACACAGGAACTAAATTGTTTGTTTAATTTCTTCAAATTTTGTGCAATAAAATATATTTGGAAGAGTTTAATTCATGGGTATTTTTTTCTTGGAAGAATTCCATTCAGAAATTGTACATAATTATGTGATAAGCAAACAAACAGTCGAGCACATCTGTAGTGTAATGGTTAGCGTGCTAGCCTCGAGTGCGATATATTGTGAGTTCAAGCACGAGATGAAACCAAAAAACTTAAAATTGGTATTTGTTGGTTCTCCACTAATATAAGCATGTAGCATTAAGGAGTAAGAGCGAAGACTAGTTGGCTCGGAATCGGGATAATGTGTCCGAGTGTAGCGACATGTCTACCCGAGGACTGTTGTTTCAGTGAGATGACCCAACAAAAATCAAATTAAGGGTGTTAGTCTAGTACAAAGCAGACCTCATCATCATCTCATTGAAAATTAACTTGTTCTCTCCATGATAAAGCTGAAAAATTGTTGAGTTGGCTTTGAAACAACAATTACTCACTCACCAAACATGACAGATGAATATATTTTACAAGAACTAGATAAATCCATCTACATGGTCAAATAGAGTGACTGAGTCACAACTCGCACATCTGGCTTGGTGGAAACTTTAATCTAGGGAAACTGGGCAAATGGCTCAATAAGACCAAAAACAAGTAACACCAAAAAATGTAAGCAACTTCTTGATAGATAAGGGTAATAACAAAATTACCGAACTCCGAATATTAGCCACGATCATGCATTAGAACAAATGGTTATCAAAGCCACCTACATTTAATACAGTAATCACAATCAACACTGGATTTATTTTTACAAACAATAGCGCACTCATAAACAAGGTCGAGGCATTTTTGATCATGAGGTTGTGTATGTTCAAGTCTTAAGAACAGACAATAAAAAAAAAAAAGAAGCCACATAGGAAAATATTCTTATATGACAAAGCAGAAAAAACAACACCTCGGACAAAACATAACAAATATTAACCTGTGTGGAAGTAATGCCAAAAATCTTACTACTGATGCGTTCTGGATAAATTGTTAAAGAGAAAGTTCTGAAAGCAATATACGAAACAGTTCCAACAAAGCTCAATGCTAAAAGAAGCTACCATGGGTCATTAGAGAGATACAAACTCTAACAAGGGCAACGCAAAGCGTGGCGTATTCCCTCGCCGTTACGGACGAACGGTAGCGTTACTATATCCCTTCGCAACTTCGTTGGCGAGGGGATAACTATGTATAAAGTTTGGTCAAAATCCATTGAAGGATGTTGATTCTAGAGTATTCACAAGGATGTTACGGGGTAAAAATTTTACCCTGTGACCTTGAAAATCGATAGGGTTCCAGACTCTCCCAAGGGCTAATATGTACCAAGTTTGGTCAAAATCCATTGAAGGATGTTGATTGTTGAGTGTTCACACGGATGTTATGCGGTAAAAATTTGACCTTTGACCTTGAAAATCAATAGGGTGCCAGATTCTCCCAAGGACTAAGCATGTACCAAGTTTGGTCAAAATCCATTTAAGGATGTTGATTCTAGAGTTCACAAGGATGTTATGCGGTAAAAATTTGACCCGGTGACTTTGAAAATCAATAGGGCTCCAGATTCTCTTGAGGACTAAGTATGTACCAAGTTTGGTCAAAATCCATGGAAGGATATTGATTGCAGAGTGTTCACAAGGATGTTATGCGGTAAAAGTTTGCCCCGGTGGCCTTGACCTATGACATTGACAATCAATAGAGTTCCAGATTCTCCCAAGGACTAAAATAACCATGTACCAAGTTTGGTCAAAATCCATTGAAGGATGTTGATTCTAGAGTGTTCACAAGGATGTTACGCGGAAAAAATTCGACCCGGTGGCTTTGACCTATGACACTGACAATCAATAGGGTTCCGGATTCTCCTAAGGACTAAGTACAGATCCCTCCAAGTGTATCAACGATCAAACTCTCAGGTCGGACACAGAGTTTTGTCGGACTTCACTCTTAAAATTGTCCGACATGTCCGACCATATCCTCCCAGGTCGGAGTGAGAGTCTCCACTCTCAGATAGTTAAACTGTAAACAGGAAGCGTCCCCAAATTCTGCTAACCAATAAATTCGTGCATAAAGAAACATGCGTATCTTAGTAAAGCTGAAGTAAATGATTGATATACAGTGGTACGGTAAGTATAGATATGTTAACGGCTGTCACGGGCGATATATACAATAATATCCATGAATAAAATGTATTAACATGCAGTACCCATGTTTTAAGTGCACTAGAAGTGAATATTAATATGTCCCTATGTACTCGCGACAATCGATGCCAAGGCCCTTTCACTTGCTGCAGACAGTTGCCGGTTTACGATATCGGGTGCGTCTGCTCTTTTACGTGTTTGCCAAATGTAGGGCGAACGAACCCGGGTAAACAATTCTAATTTATACATTTATTTCTTTAAAGGCAAATTTGGATTAAAATTATTTAGTAAAATTTAAGTTTTATTTTGTTCATGGCGAATGGGTCATAAATCCGTAAATCCCCGGGGTTTTTTTCTTGAAAATTGGCAGTCTGCGGAGTCCTGATATAGGTGAAATAATATTTTATTAGTGTACTCTACGTTGTTTTTTTTTTTACAGTTTACCTGTCAAAACATCACCCATCTCAGCATGTTGTCGCATCGTGCATTCATGATATACAAATACACCTATCACAGGTGTGAAAAAAAACGTTGCTCAAGACTCTTTTTACTAAGACTTATAAACATAGATAACTATTCTGCGTTTTCGATTTTCAAGCCGTCTTCCAATTTATTTGTACTTAAAAAATAAATTTATATCTTTTTTCTTATATATGTGTATAAATATCTTAATAAAATAAATACATTTACGGTGAGAAATTATTATACGTCATGATATCGTTATTTAGGTAAATACTTATTAGACAGATTTTTTTTAAAACCATTTTTGTCTTTTTAATTGATAACTGACCCAAGCTAAATAAATGAAATGTGACTTAATGTGTTAATTATATAAATCTTTGCCTTCTATAAATTTTAATTTCTTATCTAATTCTTATTCTTATTTAACAATATGGTCAGGTTGTTATTTTCATTGAATGGCATCTCAAAATAGATGGCTTCACAGTAGGGGCTCTTCCTGTATATTGGTTACATCCTGCAGTGGCGTAGCTTGGGTCTTTTTTTCTAGTGAGGCAATTCGCTAGGGGGGTCCGGACATTAAACAAAAATGGGCGATTGAAACGCATATTCCCGAGTTTAAATGGATATTTTATTATTTCAATAATAACCCAAATAACGCGCAGAAAACTATTTCGATATACGTCAAATGACTGTGTTTGTGAATTTATTTCAGAACCTTGGGAGTGGTTATATGAAGCTTTTCCCCGAGTTTCAGATAGAATCTATATCTGCAATCGAAAAAAAAAACGAGAAGATGAAATAAGCTTGTATCTAAGAGCGGATTTAAGCTCGGCGCACCCGGCGTGCTCTCTCCCCACCCACCCCCCCCCCCCCCCCCCCCCCACCCCCCCCCCCCCCCACCGTCATTTCTATCTAGATTTATCGTCCGAAAAATACGGTACTCCTCTACTATACTAATTTGGATTAGGTGATGGGAATTAGGTGCCATCATCAAAATAAAGATTGAAAAAAATGTATTTCATGATAATGCTGGATGATTAAAATAGTTTGTCATGCATTAGCTGCCAGTTGTAATATACAGGACAGTGGCGTAGCTTCCATTGAGGCAATGAGGCAACTGCCTCACTAGAATTTTTTGCAGTAAAAAAATTAATGTGATTAATATTATAAAAGTTGATTATAATACGAGAAATAAAAACCTTTGTCAAAGTTTGTAATAAAAGTATATTCTACATCATTAATTGAAATCGTTTACGAAACTTTTGGCTCCATCATGTTACATAATTTAGTATAGTTTGTTGCCGTGTGCCAAAGTTTGAAAGTCGAAATGGAAAAGTTCCTAATTAAAAAAAGGAAGACTACAGAGTCCACGGACACTAAAGTAATAATTTTTTGATTAGAAAACGGAAAAATCTAAATATTTCGTAAAGCGTAGATTTTTTTTTAACGCATCCAACGAGAGTTTTGTCAGGAATTTTACTACCATTTTGGAATTGTATAAATATTTACGGTTGAAATTATTCTGAAGGCCCTACTCATCTGAAAAATTACCAATTTTTGGCGTTATTTTGGTCTTTATTTCAGGCTAAGTTCTTCAAAATAGGCCAAGTTTGCTCGTTAAATGTGACAGCCAACTCACCGTGGACGTAGACATAGAGTACACAATTATTGGACATGAATAAAATTTTATAGGTAAAAACGTTATGTACAATCTGTCATTTACAACCGGTATACCCGTTCAATATGTAATCATGTTGGACTGGATTCAGCTTTCCTCGTCGCTGGACTCGTCGTCATCAAAATCAATTATTATTGGGGGAATCTCACTCCTATCAATGCCATTCTCTTTCCCATACTCCTTTTCTATTTTTAATACATGGTCTTCTGCCTTCGCCCAAACTTCCTTTGTAATTCGGCCAAACCCCCCATAAACAAGTTCTTTCACATCCTTCAAACGAAAAGTTGTATTGTTTTCTGCAACAAACCCTTTAACCTGTGCCCAAATAAGTTCTATGGGGTTCAGAACCGATCTCCTCAAGCAGGAAAACGAGAAAATTGACAGTTTGCAGATTTATCTAGACTTCAATTTACTTCTGACGAATCGGAATTTATCCCCGATTACATTTAGACTCCCATGATGAAAAAATATTGAAAATTTAACTTGTATCTTTGTCAAGAACAACTTAGAAATGTAAGAGTGTCACAATTTTCGTCATGTTTTTCGTGGGACGATTGATTTTGCGAGAGTTACACTTCATATACAAGAATAAACTATACATGTTTCTAATCGTGAAAGCATTCGCCACAGCATAGCATTCTCTGATTTTGCAATATTTGAGCAGTAAAAAAGAAAATTTCAATTTTTGACATGTACATACTTTGCGAAGCGTCTTCGTGAACTCTCCTCCACCAAAACCGGAAGTTATCCTCACGAATTTCTTTGCAGAACCAACTGTTCTGCTTGTGCCGATTACCAGCCGTGATAAAGTTGTTTTTTAGTTTCAAGGGGCTAAAAAGGAATGTTGTGTTTTGAAAGATAATCTTGTAAGACAGCTTTTCTCTGATTAAAGTTTGGCACAACAGTTTCTTCAGTCTTGATGTTGTGATAACTGGCATTATCTAAAACGATAACACTTGGGCTTTTTAATGCTGGCATAAGCTGATTTTCGAACCAGTTTAGAAAGATGGGCCCGTTCATTTGTTGGTGATAATCCCCATCTTTAGCTTTGGCAAGAAAAACCAAATCACACCTATCAATCAATCCCTCCTCACGATTACCAGCGTGCAAAACTATCAACCTTTTACCTTTTCCTGAAGGGATCTTTGGGGCATCAGAACCATCAACTGGTAACCACATGTAGTCAGTGGCATGATTCTGATTAACCCAGGTCTCATCCAAATATACAATTTCATACCCATCCTCTCGAAACTTCCTGATTTTTCGGAGGTAATTACACCGATCATTTATTACTGACCTCTGATCATATAAAAGCCTCCTATTATCGCCGGATTTTTTGTACTTATAACCAAGATCTAACTTAAATTAAACGTTGATTTCGAGATTTTAATTGTATCTTCAATTTCTTTCTTAATTTTTGAGACTGTTGGGGCAATTTTCCTGTTGTACATGCTATGAACGGTCCGTTTAATAACGCAACGGTCAAAATCATCAAGAGTTTTCTTTCTTTCTTTCGGTCTGTTGGATTCAGGAGGACTTTTACCGTTTACAACTCTATACACAGATCTGTAAGATATGCCAGCAGCCTTGCATGTTCTTTTAATCAAATTATCTGGGGAATAAAATGGTCTTCCCCTGGCCTTCTCAAGCTGAAAAAACTTGAATAGATTTAACACAATGTTTTTACAATCTTTTGACAAGTCCTTTGTTTTACCCATTCTTGCCATGTTTATATATATGTTAAGATGTCAAAAAATAGGTTTATGAAGAAATTTTATGTGAACTTTTAGAAAGATTTTAAAGTTTAAAAATGGAGTGTCAAAATATGCCTGTACACGTGTTTCTGTCTCTATCAAGGTAAGATTTACCTGGCTGCTACCTCTAGTTAGTTTACTCCCACCTCTATTTTGGCGGTAAAAATCGGGGAAAATGTCAAATTTCAGATGAGTGCAGCAATAATGAAAGGTTATTGTTAGATGAAATGCATATTTTAAAAATGGTAGTAAAATTCTGCACAAAACTCTCGTTTACTGTGTTTTAAAAAAATGTATTGTTTTCGAGAAAACTCAAATTTTCCGTTTTCTAATCAAAAAATTATTACTTTAGGACAGTACCAGGTAAAATTAAACTAGTCTACAGTGGGTTACCTCATAATGGCATTCGAGTCAGACGACAGTCGAAAATCATGACCCTGCCATGAATAAAAAAAAACCATTATAAATAATCAGTCAACAAATTAGGAAGCTGATGCCAGGGACGGCCCTAGAATTTTTCAAACAGGAAGGCGCACTACAATTTGTTTCTTCAATTATTTGAGAAAACTATTATCAAACGGGGGGGGGGGGAGCACGCCGGGTGCGCCGGGCTTAAATCCGCTCTTAGATACAAGCTTATTTTATCTTCTCGGTTTTTTTTTCGATTGCAGATATAGATTCTATCTGAAACTCGGGAAAAAGCTTCATATAACCACTCCCAAGGTTCTGAAATAAATTCACAAACAGTCATTTGACGTATATCGAAATAGTTTTCTGCGTGTTATTTGGGTTATTATTGAAATAATAAAATATCCATTTAAACTCGGGAAAATGCGTTTCAATCGCCCATTTTTTTTTAATGTCCGGACCCCCCTAGCGAATTGCCTCACTAGAAAAAAAGACCCAAGCTACGCCACTGCAGGATGTAACCAATATACAGGAAGAGCCCCTACTGTGAAGCCATCTATTTTGAGATGCCATTCAATGAAAATAACAACCTATATTGTTAAATAAGAATAAGAATTAGATAAGAAATTAAAATTTATAGAAGGCAAAGATTTATATAATTAACACATTAAGTCACATTTCATTTATTTAGCTTGGGTCAGTTATCAATTAAAAAGACAAAAATGGTTTTAAAAAAAATCTGTCTAATAAGTATTTACCTAAATAACGATATCATGACGTATAATAATTTCTCACCGTAAATGTATTTATTTTATTAAGATATTTATACACATATATAAGAAAAAAGATATAAATTTATTTTTTAAGTACAAATAAATTGGAAGACGGCTTGAAAATCGAAAACGCAGAATAGTTATCTATGTTTATAAGTCTTAGTAAAAAGAGTCTTGAGCAACGTTTTTTTTCACACCTGTGATAGGTGTATTTGTATATCATGAATGCACGATGCGACGACATGCTGAGATGGGTGATGTTTTGACAGGTAAACTGTAAAAAAAAAAAAAAACGTAGAATACACTAATAAAATATTATTTCACCTATATCAGGACTCCGCAGACTGCCAATTTTCAAGAAAAAAAACCCCGGGATTTACGGATTTATGACCCATTCGCCATGAACAAAATAAAACTTAAATTTTACTAAATAATTTTAATCCAAATTTGCCTTTAAAGAAATAAATGTATAAATTAGAATTGTTTACCCGGGTTCGTTCGCCCTACATTTGGCAAACACGTAAAAGAGCAGACGCACCCGATATCGTAAACCGGCAACTGTCTGCAGCAAGTGAAAGGGCCTTGGCATCGATTGTCGCGAGTACATAGGGACATATTAATATTCACTTCTAGTGCACTTAAAACATGGGTACTGCATGTTAATACATTTTATTCATGGATATTATTGTATATATCGCCCGTGACAGCCGTTAACATATCTATACTTACCGTACCACTGTATATCAATCATTTACTTCAGCTTTACTAAGATACGCATGTTTCTTTATGCACGAATTTATTGGTTAGCAGAATTTGGGGACGTTTCCCGTTTACAGTTTAACTATCTGAGAGTGGAGACTCTCACTCCGACCTGGGAGGATATGGTCGGACATTTGTCGGACGATTTGGTCAGACATGTCGGACAATTTTAAGAGTGAAGTCCGACAAAACTCTGTGTCCGACCTGAGAGTTTGATCGTTGATACACTTGGAGGGATCTGTACTTAGTCCTTAGGAGAATCCGGAACCCTATTGATTGTCAGTGTCATAGGTCAAAGCCACCGGGTCAAATGTTTTCCGCGTAACATCCTTGTGAACACTCTAGAATCAACATCCTTCAATGGATTTTGACCAAACTTGGTACATGGTTATTTTAGTCCTTGGGAGAATCTGGCACTCTATTGATTGTCAATGTCATAGGTCAAGGCCACCGGGGCAAAATTTTACCGCATAACATCCTTGTGAACACTCTGCAATCAATATCCTTCCATGGATTTTGACCAAACTTGGTACATACTTAGTCCTCAAGAGAATCTGGAACCCTATTGATTTTCAAAGTCACCGGGTCAAATCTTTACCGCATAACATCCTTGTGAACTCTAGAATCAACATCCTTCAATGGATTTTGACCAAACTTGGTACATGCTTAGTCCTTGGGAGAATCTGGCACCCTATTGATTTTCAAGGTCAAAGGTCAAATTTTTACCGCATAACATCCTTGTGAACACTCAACAATCAACATCCTTCAATGGATTTTGACCAAACTTGGTACATATTGTGGTACCGAGTGCAAATATATATTAGACACGCGAGTGTAGGGATGCGTGTAAATATGTAATACTAACCTATAAATAATAAATATTCCAGGTCAGGAAACAATCATACAAATTACAATGAAATGTGGACAATCATGCAATGGATACACGTGGTTGAAGGCGGCAAGAAGTGACGTCACATATATCTGTCTATAGATGGCTTCCGTGTAATACTCCATAAATGGTGCACCTCCGAATGCACCACACTCCTCCCCTCCCTGTAGAAGCTATCCTACACCTAGATAACATGTTCATCAACACGAACAAAAAAGAAATAATAAAATAAAAAAAATCCAGAACTACTAGACCAATAATTTAAATGCAAGATACCTTCGCTGCATCCCAAATAAACAAAGGAGAGGATAAATAAAAAAAACAGCAATCTTAACCTCCAAAAAACCATTTGTACAATAAAGAGTGATTATGTACAACAAAACACACCATTTAACATCAGTATATAAGAAATGCAGACAACTATCAGTTAACTTGAGGCGAAGCTGCATGCCCCAGCACTCCTGTTAACAATAAACTTAAATGAAACAGTATTACTCCACTGGTACCAGATAAAAGAAGCTATCGTTTACTGTCCAACCCGTAGAATTGTATGGTATTCTGGTTGATGGCCGTCATGAGCACACTAAGGGGAACATTCCTGAGTCTACCGACTTCCTGTGCCACTACCTCCAGATTCCATGGATGATTAATTTTACATTCTGGGTAGGGTGGCAGGAAAGGAGCATCAGTTTCCAAAAGGATTTCCTTAGTTTCCATTCTGGCCACACTATCAGCAGAGGCTCTATCAGTAACTGTCTTCCAAGTGACTCCAAAACGGACATGTGGAAGCGACCTCCACTCCAGAAGCTCCTCATAGGTCCCGGTAAAGCAGTGGCGGTGATACTTCAGGTCTGTTAGTCCAGTCTCTTTGATCACTTGCAATGTTTTGCTGGCAGCCTGTCCAGTTCCATTGTCTTGTCCCTACAGTGCAAAACAACAGGCAGGTTCCGATCTCTGGCTAAGAATAGCATCCCTATCAGAGCCTCCTCCTGATTCCGGGCCATCCTCCCTCTACATTCATTCTCATTTTTGCACATTGGGTCGCACCTGCAACGGGTGGTATGGTCAATCCCAATCTCGCCAACCAGCTACACATTTCGACTCTACCAGAAGGCTACCAAGTTGGTCTAGTTGGGAGCGTGTTACCCCATGAGCAGCTACATGTGGATGTATCCCAAAGGTGACAAGCAGCTGTTTTGACCCCTCAATGTGCTCTCTCCATCTGTTCCAACTCCTTGGGAATACATAGTTGCATACTCCATAGATCAGGGTGGCGGAACAATTTGGCGCAGCAATACTCTGCAGGTGCTGAAAACCACGAAGACGTTCACGCTGGATAATCAGGTCTAAATGAAAATGACTGTCTATTATATCTATCCGTGGTCCAAAATCCTCTTCTTCCTCTTGTCGAGCTCGGACTAGATCTCTCACTACATTCATTCCAGTAGCAGTTAACTTCCTATGGCTGTTCCGGAACTGCTCTTGTCTACTACTTCCAACACGTGACAGTAGCACTGATGTCAACTCCCAGTTGATAAGGCATATGACGTGGTTCGGTGGGTTCACTGTGAACTCTTCTGGTTCGTCATCACTGTAGTTGGTGGCATAAAACTGTAGCAAGGGGATGTCGTCATCTGTAAACCCACTCCTGGCGTCCTGATATAACTGGTGCTGGATAACATGACGGAGTAAATCATCAAGTGAGTCACACTTTAGCCATGTTGCAAGTAGAAATAACCCACCATTTACCAGCTGACACCAATCATGCAGCTGTGCATCTGTAAAGCCTCCAGTATGATCCAGAGTATGGTTTATCGCTGCTTTACCTCTCTGTGCTTCCTGCTGATGGCAAATTCAACAAGCAGTGGTGGGCATCCAAAACCAGGGAAAATGCTTTCGCATTACATGCCTTCTAGGACGGTCAACCTTTCCAAGACAGACGGGACAGGAACGGATCCTCTTGGATTTCGACCTAGATTGTCGTATCGTCTCTAATACTAACGGTGCCTCTAACATGTCTGAAACGAAGCGGATTGCCTCAGTACCAGAACATGCTGCTGATTCCGGTTCCTCCCGTCTGGTTTTATCTCTAGTTGCAGTTGAGGCAGGGCAGGTAGCCTCAGACCCAGTACAATCACCACTGGCCAGTCTTCCATATATTCCCTCATCAATCACTTGTCTTGAAGCCTGTGGAGGAGGTTCTTCCAGACTTGTCATCTCCTGATCTGATGCAAGACATTCATCTACCACCAAATAATCAGACCCTAAACCCGATAATGAACCAGTATGAGGGGAGGAGTGCCTACTGGACAGAACACTTTCACTATTGCCAGAACTTGGGTCCATCTCCTCTGCCTTAGAACTGCTCTTTAGACTGGTCTCCGATGGAGTATATGGTCCGTAGTCCAAACAATCAATGTCATACATGTCATACTCTGTTGGCCTTTCCTGTGATTCCATAACTGCAATTACAGATTAAGACGGATTATCAATAACTATTTACACTATTTACATCCTATATATGTATGCGTCTTCTAAGACACATAATCTCTCAGATGGGAAGGCTTCCGTATTGTCCTTCCCTTGGTAGACACACCGACAGTGTCCCCATCTTGTGCCTCTGGCGGAGCTTCACGCCCCAGCACAGACTTGTCAGCATCTTGGCCGGGAACCCGAAAATCAGTGGGATCGGCCTGCTTAGTACTATTATCATCGTCTGTCTGCTCATCTGCAGGTCCCCACTGGCTGTCCTTACCATCGTCCTTCGTTCCAGTACCTGGTCCATCCAAACTAGAGGATCCTAGTAAAGGGAACTCATCGCAGTATGGAAGTGTTTCATCAGGATCAATGCCTGATTGTTCTAGATCAGGCATGGGGGTGTTAAACAAATCATGACGTAGCCTCCGGAGCCACAGGGGAATGTGTCTATCGTGACATCTTTTCAGACGGTCATGGTGTACCACGTACTCCTTTTTCTTATCCTGGATACGATACAGTGGAGGACGGCTGCCAATGACGAGGAATGGTCCCATCCATGGCGAACGTAGTTTACTGCTCTGTCCTATTTTGGACGACGAATCCAGTTTGTATACAAGATCGCCTTCTTGGTAGGCATGCTGCACTACGCGCAAATCGTAATCTCTTTTCTGCCTGGCCTGACTGGTACGGAGGTTATCTCTGGCAAATTGGTGTACTTCTCGCAGACTATCTGCCAGTTTTACGACCCAGCTGTCAGGATCCAGTTGTTCTTGACATTGTTGTGGGATGCCTAAAAGTAATTGTACAGGTTGAATAGTCTCCCTTCCAAGCATAAGCTTGTTTTGGAGTATAGCCAGTTTGGCGGTTGACCATAGAGTGGAGAGCCATTGAAAGAAGAGGAATATTTTTGTCCCAGCGTCTACTTTTCTTTTCAATATAGCAGCGTATCATCTGTAGCAGCACCGTGTTGAATCTTTCGATTTGACCATTGGATGAGGGATGATACGGGGTCGTCCGTGTCTTAGCTACCTCTAGTATGGTACATAATGACTTGAAAAGATTCCCGTCAAAATTTCGTCCCTGATCGGTGTGCACCTCAAGTGGGCAACCAAAAGTAACCACAAAATGAACAACAAACTTTTCAGCGATGGTTAAGGCTGACTGCTCTGGAATGGCCGCCATCTCCACCCACTTTGTAAACTGATCGATCATCATCAATACATACCGGTTACCATCTTCACTGGTGTTGAAGGGCCCCAAAATGTCAAGGTGAACTCGTTCCATGGGGAACCCTGCGTGGAATGATTGCAAACCGGCCCGTGGTTTTATATGGAGTTTCTTATTTTGATTGCATGTATTACATGTTTTGACATATTGAATACAGTCCTTAGACATGTTGTACCATATAAAAGACTGCTTCACTCTCTCTAATGTTTTCTCTTGGCCAAGATGACCTGACGATCGGCTGTCGTGACAAAATTGTAACACTTCCGACTGGAGGCCTCTGGGAACTACCAAACAAAGGTCCTTGCCCGGCCTTTCAATCCACTGATAGTATAGAACCCCTTCTCTAAATACCAGACAGTCGCGACAGAGCCATAGGGCCCGGGTGGCTGGTCCATGAAGCCTTAGAACAGAATCAGTTGGAGTCTGCTTAGATTCCAACCAATCAATCATGGGTTGCAGGTCATGATCTTCTAGCTGTAAGGAACGGATCTCGAGTTGAGAATAACTGGGTGCCCAATTACTAGTTTTAGAAAAATCCTCCTGATAAGGGATAGTCTCATCCGGGTCAAACTCATGGACTGTTGTGTCCTGTTCATGGCTAATTGATGAACGCGGTGCTTTATTCCCCAGCAGGTTCACTTGCGAATCAGCACCATCATCCCCATGATTCACTTTGACAGTTTTAACTGACAAGGGCACTACATCATCCACATCCTCTGTAAATCTGGACCATTGGTGATGTGCCCGAATACAGTATGCACAACCTCCACACGGGAGGGACTCGGGAACTGCTCCAGCGTGGTAGCAGTCGCATTCTGTCATTTTATCGGGCATTCTGCTCAAGCTGTCTGCATTAAGGTGTTTCTTCCCTGGACGTGCACAATCTGTATGTCGTACTGTGCCATCTCCTCCAGCCATCTGGCTAGTTGTCCCTCTATGTGCTTAAATCTTGTGAGCCAGACCAAACTGTTGTGATCTGTCCGCAGCGTGAATCGGCGTCCTAGAAGGTAGTGTCTGAAATACCTACAAAATTTCACCACTGCTAACAGCTCCTTTCTTGTAGTGCAATAATTGCGTTGGACTTTTAGCAACACGTGGCTAGCATAGCAGATCACTTTTGTATCCTCTTTCTGAATCTGTGAAAGGACGGCTCCAATTGATAAATCTGACGCATCGGTGTCGAGAATAAAGTGTCCGTCCGGTGTGGGATAAGCCAAACAAGGAGCAGAGATAAGGGCTAACTTGGTTCTTTCAAACGCTTCAGTGTGTGTGGCCTCCCAAATTGGCATATCTGTGGCGTGCGCCAAGTCATACAAGGAAGCCGTCATTTCAGCAAAGTCTGAAACATGATCCCGATGATAATTTGCAAAGCCAAGGAATGACATGAGTTCTTTCTTTGTATTTGGCATGGGCCATTTCTTGACAGGTTTACCTTTGATGGCGAGACTGACACACCTTTTGCACTTACTAATTATCCAAGAAATTCAACCTCATCTTTAAAAAGCTCCCATTTCTTGGGCTTTAACTTGAGATTGAACTCACGGAATCTGTAAAGCACATTCCTCAAATTACGAAGTCCATTCTCAAATGACTTCCCTAAGACTATAATATCATCCAAATACACTAAAACCTGTGTCCAGGTCAGGCCCCTCAGAACCAACTGCATGGCTCTTTGGAAAGTAGCCGGTGCGTTGCACAGGCCGAATCCCATGCGTGTGTGCTCAAATAGACCATAACGGGTTATGAATGCGGTCTTCTGTCTGGACTCCTCGTCAAGCTCGATTTGGTAATACCCACTCGCCATATCTAACGTACTAAAACAAGTCGTTCCTTGGAGGGTATCCAAGCAGTCTTCAATTATAGGGAGCGGATAACAATCTTTTGTGGTCCTATCATTAACAGCACGGTAATCCACACACCATCTGACTGTACCATCTTTCTTTCGGACCAAGACTGGAGCTGACGCCCAAGCCGAGGTGGAGGGCTGTATCACTCCTGCATTAAGCATCTTGGTAAGATGTTGCTGCTCATGTTCCTGAAAACCAAGTGATGTTCTTCTCATCTTTTGCTTCACAGGTGTGGCAGCCTTCGTATCGATCTTGTGCTTTACCGCGGTTAAACATCCCAGATCTAGGTCGTGTTTTGCAAAGACATCCTGGTATTCTATTAACAAAGACTTCAGTTTCTTACGCTCCTCAGGATTTAGCCCTTTGATAGCACGATCATACATGTCCCTCAGGTGTGGTGGAATGATGTCTTTTGGTTCATTCTCAGTCTCTGTATTTAACTTAGACTGTTTGATTTGGATGTCTGGTGACCACAGAGTATTTTGCGAAGCATTATGCCCCAGCACCTCTGTGGAACATTCCATCAGACCTGAAACAGCCTCTGTTTGTCCCAGTACAGTATCTTTTCTAAGTTTCACATACTGGTTGCTATCATTTACTAGGTTAACTGGACAAACATTTCCAGTACACAAACTGCTTGCAATGAGGACTTTAGTAATTGGCACTGGTTCCATAATGAAGTTGCCCCTTAATGGTTCTTTGAGTGGAACAGCTACAGTCATCATGGAATTCGGGGGAATCTTGATCGTCTCATGCAGTAATATCCGTGCAACACTGTTTTCTGTTGTCTGGTTAGCAACCAACTTGGCTTGAATTCATTCCCCATTTATCTTAACTGTCTCGGCTCCTAATCTTATTACTGCTTTATGGGCTTCAAGAAAATCAAGTCCCAATATCAAGTCATCTCGTAAGGGAGCTGTGCGTACGTCCCAAGTAATTGTCTGGCTACCAATCTTAATATGTACGTTCTTCACAATGCGCCCATACACTAATTGTTCCCCAAGTCCTCTGAGCTTCACAAGTCCTTCATCTCCATGTTCTTCTCCACAAATTAACTTCTCATTTACTAATGTGATCATCGCTGCAGTGTCAACTACAACTTTTACTGGTATATCATTCAGAAAGGCATTCATCAGGAGATGCTTGCCGGAAGTGTGCCTTACCATCACTTCAGTTTCCGCTATACTAGACTGGCCTAATTCTGAGTTATTCCGGGCCAAGCGTTGGCCGCTGGGCTTGACCCTTTCTTGTTTAAATCCTCACTTTCTCTATCTGAACCGGTGGATGTGTCTCTTCTTCGGAATGGAGCATTCCTGCCACCACGATTTTGAGTCCTATGTCCCTGGTATGGTGAGGGAGAACGAGATCTAGTCTGTCTGGATTGGTCCTGTCCCCTGTAACCAGTTGGTGGAGTAGGCGACCGATATCTGTGTCGTTGAAATCTTGTTGGTGCCCCTTCAGGGCTCTTGCCACTATATTGTCATTGACATCCACACTTAGCTTTTGTACTACCCCAACTAAATTCCGCAACTCATCTTCCAGAGAAGAGCTTGGCTTCTCTTGTACCTTTTTCTGGTTTCGTTCTGGTGTACTGTCTCTATCTGAAAAGGAGACTTGTCTGCAAGCATAACTGTGGCTTGTCCGGACTCCAAATATGGCACGCTGGTTAGCTATGTATGTCTTGACCATTTTCACAGCCTGAGTAATGGAAGACGGGTCTTTTTCAAGAACACTTCTTGCAGCTTCTTTGTCTCTGCACCCACGAAGGAATGCTTCCGTGGCTATCTGGTCTCCGACTTCCGGATTCCCCTTATCAAAACCATCCAGCGCCATAAAATATATTCTTTGAGAGAATTCTTCTAATGGCTCACTTTCCTGTTGTCTCATAAACTGTAATTGTCTTCGCGCCGATACAGGCGCCTCTTTTGTGCTAAAACGTCTGCGCAAGTCTGCTCTCAAGACATTGTATTCCACACTAGTGTTATGAACTTTACGTGTGTACTCTAATGCGGAATCTGTTAAGCAGTCTAATAATTTGCATGTTTTCGTTTCTCCAGTCCACCCTTTGCGACCTGCAGTTCGTTCGAATTGATACATGAATGCTTCAAAAGTAGGTTTTCCTGAGCCACTAAACAGTGGCATCTTGGGTGGTTGTGGACTTTTACTCTTGGCTCGAGTTCTAGCATATTCTGACCAGCGCGAGTATTCTTGATCAAAAGACTCATCATCAGACGAATCTATGTCTTTTCTACGGCCTCTTTCTCTTTTCCTTCCTCGAGACTGTCCACTTACTTTTTGTCCTCCACTGTCTGCAATGATATGCGGAGCTTCACGCCCCAGTGGTGCACTAGCAGACTGCTGCCCAGTAGCAACTGTGGTAGGAGGCGTGCTTGTTGTTACTATATTTGCCCCTATTCGAGGAGGAAATTCTTGATTCATTATATTTGACCATATTGGTAATTCGGATTCGTTGGGATTAGGCTACTGGCTTGAATCAGGTCACCTGACGGGCCCTGGACAAATTGCGGAGTACCAAACCCCAGCAAGGGCGGTGGTGGTACCTGAAACATCTGATTGTACAGTTGTGAACCAGAAACTGGTATGCTCTGTGTACTGGCTAAAGGAGGTGTAACATTATTTCCATATGATCCTGATACATGTTGTACTGGCATATTTGTGCCACTGACTGGGGAGTCTTTCAGTTGTTCCATGGGTACTTGATGGGTGTACGTATGATCCACCAGTCATGGGCATGTTCCCATATGATCCCTGCATGTTTGGTAACAGTGTCTTCTGATCACCCATTGTTGGAATATTGCCAAGCTGTCCTGGCATATTAGGTGGAGGCAACCCTGGAACAGCACCGACCATGGGTAAGTTCCCAAACTATCCTTGTATAGATGGCGGAGCAATCTGCCCCAGCGGAAGTACTGGACTGTTTGTGGATATCATGTTTACCTGATTAGTTGGCGGACTGATATGCGACGGTTCAGGTGCAACGGTATTTTGGTTTTGTGGCGGTGGCATACCATGTATGTTGTTGACCCCAGTTGTAGCTTTTGGCAATACAGGTGGCAGTGTTAAATGATTTTGAATGGGGGATACCAATGGCTGTGTGACAAAATCAGCAGTAGCAAGATTATCATGAATAGGTGTGCTAGCTGTTGGATGTTGCTTTTCCAATTTTTTATCTTCTGTCTTATATGCTGGTATTCCATATATCTTAGGCTTTGCCCCTTTTTCTTCAAAGTCTTTGACTACATCCATTGTTTTGCTGATGAATTCTTTCTGTTTTTGTATTTCTTCTTGATGTGGTCCTTTTAACTCTATTAAGCCGTCATCAAAATGGTGTTTCTTTGCCCCTGGGTCCCCTAGTATAGTTTTGCCGGCACCTTTAATGGATTTCTTGGGTTCTAGATTTGAGGGTGAAGCTGCACTCGAAAATAGTTCACTCTTTTTCTTTTCCTCCAATAGTTGCTTATTCTGTTGTATGATTTCATTCAACAGTGGCGACAAAGTAGATGAGAATGCTTCTGCAAGGGCTGAAGCAATGGCCTTTGTTTGGTCTCCACTTGCTTGCATAGGTGGTTGATCCTCCGGTTCTGTAACTGTTATGTTCAGTTCTTGATTCTCAGAAGTGTCAACCTCCTGCAACCCTAGGGCTCCTTTATCAGCGCCAGCTTCCAAATCAGACATCATTTAACACTGATTTTCAAGGCTCAAAAATTGTATGTAAAATACCAGTAAGGTTTATTTATTATTATATCCTATTTGCTTGTGTGTATGTGTGTATCACAGTGTAAACATGAATAGGTATGCAGATACACTATGTATATATGTAGGTACGTATGTGTATGTATGTATATGTGTATATGTATGTATATGTGTATATGTATGTATATGTGTGACTTGAGTCAAAGTACAAACTATCTCAAATCACAGTAACAAATATCTCAGATCACAATTTGTTTTGCGACCAAAGAAAATACAACAATATATCTCAAGTTAATATCAACCCAAGACAATACACAATCAATTAATAATCAAATATCTCAAATCAAAGTATGCTCTGACCCAAGACGAAATATAATATTTGTGTATGTATGCTGGTGTAATGTTTTGTTGTTGTTTGGTTTTTTTTTTTATGTTTTGTTTGTTGTCTCTTAAAAATAACAAACAGATTTAATTTTCACTGTAAATCAATTTATATGACAGCAAAAATATTAAATTTCAATTCAAAAATATCAAAATGTAAACATACCTTACATATGTCAACACAAAACAGCTGATTCAAATTTGTTTACATACGGGAGTCAGTTCCCCGGATGTTACTTCTGATTATCACTTCCTGCAAGAAGCCCTTAATGGCCGACTTCAGAAATTTCCAGTCTACGACACATATACACAAATTTATTTCTCGAAAATGAGGGTATTTTAGCACGAAAATTTCATCAAAATCAATGTGTATCGCGATTCTGTGTATTTTTACACGTAAATCCTAAAAATAAAAGTTTTACAAAAATTTGAAAAAATTCGAAAGCGAGAAAATTGTGAAGTTGAAATATCAGATTTGAATCCTGTCGACGACGCCAATGTCGTACCGAGTGCAAATATATATTAGACACGCGAGTGTAGGGATGTGTGTAAATATGTAATACTAACCTCTAAATAATAAATATTCCAGGTCAGGAAACAATCGTACAAATTACAATGAAATGTGGACAATCATGCAATGGATACACGTGGTTGAAGGTGGCAAGAAGTGACGTCACATAGATCTGTCTATAGATGGCTTCCGTGTAATACTCCATAAATGGTGCACCTCCGAATGCACCACAATATTAGCCCTTGGGAGAGTCTGGAACCCTATCGATTTTCAAGGTCACAGGGTAAAATTTGTACCCCGTAACATCCTTGTGAATACTCTAGAATCAACATCCTTCAATGGATTTTGACCAAACTTTATACATAGTTATCCCCTTGCCAACGAAGTTGCGAAGGGATATAGTAACGCTACCGTTCGTCCGTAACGGCGAGGGAATACGCCACGCTTTGCGTTGCCCTTGTTAGAGTTTGTATCTCTCTAATGACCCATGGTAGCTTCTTTTAGCATTGAGCTTTGTTGGAACTGTTTCGTATATTGCTTTCAGAACTTTCTCTTTAACAATTTATCCAGAACTCATCAGTAGTAAGATTTTTGGCATTACTTCCACACAGGTTAATATTTGTTATGTTTTGTTCGAGGTGTTGTTTTTTCTGCTTTGTCATATAAGAATATTTTCCTATGTGGCTTCTTTTTTTTTTTTTTTTTTTATATTGTCTGTTCTTAAGACTTGAACATACACAGCCTCATGATCAAAAATGCCTGGGATGACCTCGACCTTGTTTATGAGTGCGCTATTGTTTGTAAAAATAAATCCAGTGTTGATTGTGATTACTGTATTAAATGTAGGTGGCTTTGATAACCATTTGTTCTAATGCATGATCGTGGGTAATATTCGTAATTCGGTAATTTTGTTATTACCCTTATCTATCAAGAAGTTGCTTACATTTTTTGGTGTTACTTGTTTTTGGTCTTATTGAGCCATTTGCCCAGTTTCCCTAGATTAAAGTTTCCACCAAGCCAGATGTGCGAATTGTGACTCAGTCACTCTATTTGACCATGTAGATGGATTTATCTAGTTCTTGTAAAATATATTCATCTGTCATGTTTGGTGAGTGAGTAATTGTTGTTTCAAAGCCAACTCAACAATTTTTCAGCTTTATCATGGAGAGAACAAGTTAATTTTCAATGAGATGATGATGAGGTCTGCTTTGTACTAGACTAACACCCTTAATTTGATTTTTGTTGGGTCATCTCACTGAAACAACAGTCCTCGGGTAGACATGTCGCTACACTCGGACACATTATCCCGATTCCGAGCCAACTAGTCTTCGCTCTTACTCCTTAATGCTACATGCTTATATTAGTGGAGAACCAACAAATACCAATTTTAAGGTTTTTTGGTTTCATCTCACCCGTGCTTGAACTCACAATATATCGCACTCGAGGCTAGCACGCTAACCATTACACTACAGATGTGCTCGACTGTTTGTTTGCTTATCACAGAATTATGTACAATTTCTGAATGGAATTCTTCTAAGAAAAAATACCCATGAATTAAACTCTTCCAAATATATTTTATTGCACAAAATTTGAAGAAATTAAACAAACAATTTAGTTCCTGTGTTTGAATTGAAAATTTATAATCGTTCAAATGCATTAATTTAAGTAACAATATAATCACAAAATACAGAAATATTTTTTTTCTAAATGTTGAAAATTTTAAAGCTTTTCTAACACTAACAATACATATTTTCTTATCTGGGTTGGCGTTATGGTGTTTAACGCCACTTTCAACAATATTTCGGTTATATTGTGGTGGTCAGTTTTACTTGTGGAGCAACCTGGGGTACACGAAGAAAACCACCGACCTGCCCCTATTCACGACCACAAAGGCCCCTTTTCACAATCTAATATATTTCATATAATTGTAGCGTAAAGTTAAGTGCCAAGTAAAAAGATCAAATGTTATATTCTGTTTTCATAATAAGATCAACACTATACAACTGAAATCTTGTTGAAACTGGCGTTAAACACCATAACCCTCTCCCTGTTACTTGTACATGTATGTGTACTAATATGTGTATTTACTTCCTGCTTCAACCTAACCATTACAACATAGATCATTTTTACAAGGTACATCACATATATATATAGATATGTGTTACATGTTTTTAAAATTTATATTTCAAACTTTAAGCTCTTTATAACACATTCATAAAATTGATCACCTATATATGTGTTCTCATGTGCACCTTTAAATTAGAACTCACACTAAAGTCTTTACCACACATACCACATCTATAAGGTTTATCACCTGTATGTGTCCTAATGTGCTCTTTTAGATGTGCATTCTGTCCAAACCCTTTATCACATATATCACATTTATAAGGCTTATCACCTGTATGTATTCTAATGTGTGTTTGTAGATGTTGATTCTGATGAAACCCTTTACCACATATATCACATTTGTAAGGTTTATCATGTGTATGTGTTCTCAAGTGCCTTTTTAAGGTAGAATTTTTATTAAACCCTTTACCACATATATCACATTTATAAGACTTATCACCTGTATGTGTTCTCATGTGCCCTTTTAAGGTAAAATTTTCAGTAAATCCTTTACCACATAAATCACATTTATAAGGCTTATCACCTGTATGTGTTCTCATGTGCCCTTTTAAGGTAAAATTGTCAGTAAAGCCTTTATTACATAAATCACATGTATAAGGTTTATCACCTGTATGTGTTCTAATGTGTCTCTGCAGGTGTTTTCTCTGTCTAAACACTTTATCACATAAATCACATTTATAAGGTTTATCACCTGTATGTGTTCTAATGTGTCTCTGCAGGCTTTCTTTCTGAATAAACCGTTTATCACATAAATCACATTTATAAGGTTTATCACCTGTATGTGTTCTGATGTGCATCTTTAAATTACAACTCAAACTAAAATCTTTACCACATATACCACATCTATAAGGCTTATCACCTGTATGTGTTCTGATGTGCCCTTTTAAGGTAGAATTCTCAGTAAACCCTTTACCACATATATCACATTTATAAGGCTTATCATCTGTATGTGTTCTAATGTGTCTTTGTAGATGTTGATTCTGATAAAACCTTTTATCACATAAATCACATTTATAAGGTTTATCACCTGTATGTGTTCTAATGTGTCTCTGTAGGTTTTGATTCTGTCCAAACCCTTTATCACATATATCACATTTATAAGGCTTATCACCTGTATGTATTCTAATGTGTGTTTGTAGATGTTGATTCTGATAAAACCCTTTATCACATAAATCACATGTATAAGGTTTATCACCTGTATGTGTTCTAATGTGTGTCTGTAGGTTTTGATTCTGTCCAAACCCTTTATCACATATATCACATTTATAAGGTTTATCACCTGAATGTGTTCTAGTGTGTCTCTGCAGGTCTTCTCTCTGTCTAAACTCTTTACCACATATATCACTTTTATAAGGTGTATCACCTGCATGCATTCCATCTCCATTTTGTAATCTCATATCATCCATAGCATGTCCTTGGTCACATTTGAATAAGTGTTCAGTTTTCATTGTTTTACACTCATCTAAAATTTGACATTCTTTTTTGTTATTCCTATCACACGATTCTTTATTGCAGCCTATTAAATCATGCATTATTCTGTGATACAAATGTAGAACCTTCCTATTAGCAGTTCTGTTCACACCAGTTATAGCTATTGGTAACATTTGATCAGAATTTGTACTGTGAGAAAGTCCAAGTCTGTTGATGCAGATGGGCATCCATATATTTCTGAAAAATAATTTAAAAAAAAAGACAATAAAGGGCTACATGTATGTCGTGCACAGTAAGGGGACAACGATTCACCGTATGCACCGAAATCTCAATTATTTTGGGGACGGTTCGGTTCACGATACGTGGAGGCCACTTACGATACAAACGATATGATGCTCATTTTTTGAAAAAAAGTAATGTTGAACTTCCGTTTTCTTCTTTTGGTGATCATTTAATTAATATTTTGAGAAAAGTGAATCGATTAATTTACGCTTTTAAAAATTAATTAATCAAATATTTATAATTTCCGCTAGTACATAAGCGACCTCATATAAAAAAAAACCATGGCAGCGCGCGCCCATGTCGACCAGCATGGACTTCAAGGAATAGTTACAGTTTCCTATAAAACGTATCGTGATACGTATCGTAATGGATTCACGATATGTATCGCTTGTGGAAAAAGTGTATCGTTACACCCCTAGTGCACAACATGATACAACTGCAGTTTACAAGTCAGAGATTCCTCATGCAGCACCACATATAATTTTTAGAGTGATCATTTCAGCTCAAATTTCTAAGCACAAGATGTTGATGCGATGTTTTTTCTAATAATATGCCTAAACATTGTTGGGGAGACAAAGCAGACGAATAAGATGGCTCGAACATAGAATCTCTAAAGTTGCCCTACACTGGACACCACCCGACGAGAGAAAAAAGGGCCAGACCAAGAACAACATGGAGAAGGACAATTAAAAAATGTACATCAGAGCTGGAGGAAATGGGCTTTTCTATGGGCCAGGCTCATTAGATTACAAATGATGGCAATAAATTGCTGATGCCTTACAATGTATGTCCCATCTGCGGTGAAGAGGATATATAAGTAAGTAAGTAAAGTATATTCCGGCCAAAAAAAAATCACAGAAAAACCCAGGAAAATATGTTACTTGATCTTTAGTTTTATGTGTATGTTATGTAGATCATTGTTTGTTCTTTTGTCCCTTTTCTTTTGGCCATTATGTTGTCTGTCCTTCCTCATTTTACAGATTCTGATTACCCCTTTGGTATCTTCAAATTCTTCTTGAACTAGCCAAGTGCTATGTAGCTGCAGTTACATTTTTACTTACATTGTATAATACAGCAGCAATAGACAATAAAAGAAATTTCTATTTTTAGTAACAACTGCCATCTTGAATGGAGGGTTGGGTTCTGAGACACAATTTTGAAAGGGGATCACCCAAGGACCATCCCAACATACATTTGTAGTTTGGTTCCATTTGGGGGTTAATGCCACTTTCAACAATATTTCAGCTATATCGTGGCACTCGGCTTTATTTGGAGGATACCGGAGTACCCGGAGAAAACGACCGACCTGCCACAAGTCACTGACAAACTTTATCACATCAATTTATATCAAGTACATTTTGCCATGAGTAGGATTCAAACTCATAACCTCAGTGGTGATAGTCACCGATTGCATAGGTAGTTGTACATTTGTAAATCCAAATAAAAATTACGATTGTAAACATTCAGAACAAGAACAAAATAAACTTAGAGATATAAATTATAATAAATGAAAAGACCATTACAGCATTCATTCCACCACCAGGATGTGCCCTTGCGCCACCGCCCATGGACACTATTTTTTAAGGTGAACAAAAAACATGGCAAGTGCACTGGTCGCACGGTTTCACTGACAATCCATCAACCTGATTTTTAAAAGAATGTAAATCGAGCATGACAGGGCTTTAATCAGCACGAGATCGTTTAATGCTAATGCAATTATAATGTAATACATATTTTTATTGGCTATCGGGAGCTGTCAAATCTGCAGTTGATATGCCTGAAGGAAGCCGAAGTGGCAGCAGACGACGTCCTTCCTGTTCAGATTGAACGTAGGTTCAATAAACTAAGTACATCTTATGTGATTTTTATTTTTTTGAGGATACTACATGTATGTTACAAATATAAAATTTGTTAGATTCAAAATAGTTGCTTTTTAAAATCACTTGTTGACCGACTATTTTTTTAGCGGATGGAATTTGACAACAGGGACAGAAATTAACGGTCGCCCACTCGCCCATGGTGACTGAAGCTTCAGCTGGGTGACTAAATAATACCTCAAAGGAGCCCAGCTGGCGACTAATAATTTTATATTTCCTTGTCGCAAGTTTGACGTTTGAAGCGAGTTGTTTACAATACGACAACGTGAAATATAACAAACATTTCACTGGTTCTGGTTCTTTCTACTTCTTGTCTACTGTAATTTGCGTAATAATTCCCGGGAACCAGTATGGAAAATAGTAAAGTGATAATTTCATTTCTTAAATTTCTTGACCAATTTTTCCGACTTTCATTGAAAGAAGGCCTTTAATTTTGGGTGTTTTACAAAATAGGTACTTCTCCTCAATCCTCAATCAATGGTCTATGGCACAAATTTGTCTCTTGGTGCTGTTAAACTATCTCATGTGTGGAATATTGTCACTCTGTACTCTATGTACTTGAATGCGTTACGTACTTTGATCGAGGACGGGTTGAGGTTATTCAAAGCGGCCCGCCCATTGCATCTATGAAATTCGCAACGGCTAGCTTTTCTCTAGTCTCTTCTGGATTTTCCTCCTCTAAATATTGTGTAATTTATATAAATAAGACACAAGCCCTGAAAAAAGTGTAAGGTAAGTATAAATTAAATGTACCATATACAGGATTGTCCCATACTTTCTCCGTTAACGGACAATTAATAAAAATTATGAATTTCCGGAAATTTCATCAAAACAATATACTATAATCCCTGGTCAGTGTGTAGTTCATGTCTTTTAAATGAGATTTTTTCAATGTGTATTTGATTTAATGAATTACTGATTGAAAGGTAAAACTTTGTCAAAAGGATTAGATGTAGGTCATATTCAGATTCAAACCACTTTTTATAAAATAAGAGTAAAAAATGCTCTCTTTTTTAGCTAGTTTTACCTTCTTCAAATATGCTCAGAATGAGGGATTTGCCTTTAAAAAATTCAAAATGTTCATGGGGGGGGCATACCCCCCCCCCCCCCCTAGCATTAGCATGTTCGGACCGCTTCACGGTCCTCACCGGTAATACCTGTGCCCCTACATTTACACCTGGGCTACCAGATTTTTAAATTTAGGGGCCCAGATGGCTACTGCCTATAAAAGTTCATTTCTGTCCCTGGACAAGTGTATATATTTCGTCATTTATTTGTATGTTTTTTTCAAACTAGTGTGTACACGTTGGGAGAATTTCATAAGAATAGGATTAGGAATAACAGTACTGTATTGGAAGAGTTGGAGGTGTCAATTGGGTACCGGGTCGTTTCGCCCCGAATCCCGTTTGCCCCCTGAGTCGTTTCGCCCTTATTCCCGTTTGCCCCGGATCGTTTCGCCCTCATTTATTAATAGTGCTTTAAAAAATAATGAAATATAAAAAATACCATTGCAAATATTCGTATTTTGGATGTTGTAAGGCTTGTTCATGGGTACTTTATTTTTGTCTTCCTCATAATTAACATGCTTTCTTGACGTGTTTAATATTGTGTATTGCTTCACTTTGTTTGACATCTGTCGATCTGATTAAATTTATACTATTTTAGTATTTGATGCGTAATTCATTAAAAAAGAGGTTATTTGCGCACTTGTACAGCATCTTAGTCATTTCATGCACTTTTGCGTTGGTACAAAAAAAAAAAACCTTTTTACTGTTCTTGTGTGGTTTTTTGTAAATTTTGCAAGAAAAGTTTCACTTAGATCTTTGACAAAAGTAGACCAAAATGAATGAATTATTATTTCTTTTGCATACTAATAAATAAATAATTACTAAAAAATTGTCGAAAAAGACTTCATCTATTATAATATAATAGCGATTAAGTGGGGCGAATCGACTCACTTTCCGGGGCGAACAGGTAATCGGGGCGAAACGACCCAGATTCGTCAATTGTGGATTTGAGAAATTGACGGTCGCAAAAAAATGTTGTTTTAGCCCCAAGAAGATCTATCCCGTCTGAAGAATTTATGGGATATCAATAAAATATAGCCAAATTACATTATACAAACAGAATTAGCATATACCTTTTGTCAAACTGTCATATCAGATATAAATGAGACTGTTTCTAAAAATCAGTGGCGCTAAAAATCTCCAGTAAGAGCTCTTTTGTAAGGAGGTAAAAAAAGAAGAAGATTAGCTGATTACCAACATTAACAACGTTAACTGAACCACACAATGTACATCAAACAGTGAACAACCTCACATCTTTAAGCGCCAAATACAAATATTATTAAACAACATTATTAAGAAAAAACTGGTCGAACGTGCTAAAGTGGGTCACGGGTCACTGTAATCGGGCGGCTGTATCGAGAAACAGATACGGTGTTGAAAAAACTGTTGATACTCATAAAATATTGGATAAATGCAATAAAATTTTATGTTTGTCTTCAAGAAATATGATAGACAAAACCATGTGTGAAGTTTTATGACGACATATCTCCGATTTCTATGTAAATTTACGAGTTGAAGTTGCGGCTGTATCGAGAAACAGATACGGTGTTTAAAAAACTGTTGATACTCTATGTCGGTTAAAAGCTCAACAGAGCTTATGTTGTATGTTGTTTTAACCATGCCGACTCTAAATAAAGCTTATTTATTTATTATTATTATTTATTTATTATTTATTATAAAACGAGCTGAAGTGGGGAAACACCCACAGGCCAGTAATTTTAGCGATGTATTTTTATCTTGGACAAGAATAATTAGCGTCCTGATTGGATGACCGATTTAAAACACACTGACTCCGCATGGTAAAAAGAAATCTATGTTATATCTATTCATTTGTTTGATTCTGGAATATTGTTGATCATTGATTTAAACAAGAAAAAAGGGAAAAAGGGGAGGGGGGGGTATTTGTGAATTTTACAGTTAAATAAATGTTATGTTTCGACAGTTTAAAGAGAAAAATAAAAGTTTGTTGCAACTAAAGCTTAAATCAGCGTTATAAATTGAACAAATATCAGTGGTTTTGTAACTGAGATCTATTTTAAATAGCAATTTTTAATTTATTATTTATTAATTTATTATTAATGATACAATTGTATATCCCTTGGGAGGGAGAGGGGGGCTATGATGAAGATTTGAAATAAAAACACAGGACCGGACTTTAAGCAAAAATAATAATCCAAGATTAGTTTTTTATTAAAAAAATCCAGGACCCCTGTGTCCACGATTTTTTTTTTTAAGTTAATAATATGAAATATTGACATCCACACTTGCCTTTTGGACAGCACATTTCTGTGTCCACACTTGTTAGATATATAATAAATTCTATCATTTTATTTTTTTTAATCAAGTTGCATTATAGATTATATTTTCAGAGATAATTACGATCAACTTTTTTTTTCAAACTGTCATCCAATTGTAACATGCAAGTGTATAATTGTCACCGAGTGACTTTTGGAGTTATTTTATTTTGGACATTTATTTAAACATTTTATTTAATATTTTATATTTTGAATAATTTATCTTAGATGCACACAGGCTGTCAGATTTTTTTTTTATTAAAAGTTGCCAATATTCGATGTTTTATACTAATTTCAGCTGAAATTTTGCATAATATCATACGTAAATAGCCTAGAACGAAGGAAATACGTCGCTCTTTGATTTTCTTGTATCCAGTAAAATTGCAATGTTGACCCGCGCAATATACAATACGACCTGACAGTGAACTCATTCGGGAAAGCGTTTGTGCATGTGCGAATTTGCTAAATTGTTTGTTGATGAAGAACACGCGCTCAAATAGAATCGTGGAAGAAGAACAACATTGACGGATTCTACACGAAAACGACACAAAAAGAAGGATTTAGCAAGCTTTGTGTAAAAATTAAAAAAACATATTATACCGATAAAGGTAATAACAAAATTACCGAACTCCGCACAATCTTACAAAGGGAAAGTCAAAACTCATAATTATATAAACAGACAAAATCAGTCAACAACCGGAAAACTGTGAAAACCGTAATGACCCTGACTTGGTACAGGCATTTCTAAAGAAATGGTGGGTTGAATCAGATTTTAAGGCGCCAAACCTCCCGCTCTCATTACGGTTCAAAGGTTCCGGCTGTCACTGTAACAGTATTTAAATACAGGAACAAAATAGGTAAAATAGTTGTCAAAGCAGTACCATATTCGGTGACGTAAATGTCAAAAATATTTTTACGTCACGACCTACTCCATTTTTCAACACGTATACGGTAAGCATAATTTAATGCATCGTAGTTTTTTTTATATTCTTTTTAGCTCACCTGACCCCAAAGGGTCATGTGAAGAATTGCCATCACTTGGCGTCCGTCCGTTAACTTTTTCATATTTTAATCTACTCCTCTGAAACAACTGGGCCAAAAGGAACCAAACTTGGCAGAAAGCATCTATATAAGGTCCTCTATAAAGTTTCTCCATTTCGTCCCATTCCGCCAACAAATATGGCCGCCAAGTGCAATTCTTGTTTCTGATTGGCTAATGTTAAAAAAAATCTTCTCCTCTGAAACTGCTTGGCCAAATGGAGCCAAACTTGGCAGGAAGCATCTATGTAAGATCCCCTATAAAACATCTTCATTTGGTTCCATTCGGCCAACAAACATGGACGCTGTTACTAAAAATAGAACATACGGTAAAATTGCACGTTTTTGGTAATAACTCAAAAACCGTTAGTAATATCAGAAATCTGACGGGGTAAAAATGATCAGCATAGCAAGATCTAACTACCCTGAAATTTTGAAGAAAATCTTATTACCTGTCTTGGAGTTATTGCCCTTTTTCATAAAATTTTCTAAATTTTAATACTTTTCGTTTTTTATTCCAAAAACTATAAGAGATAGATGTTAAGTTAAACAGCAAACATGTGCAGCATGTCAAGATTTACCTAGCCTGCAATTTTAAAGTAAATCTGATCACCCATCTTGAAGTTATTGCCCTTTTTTCCATCAAATTTTAAAAACGTTAATACTTTTCATCCTTTATTTCAAAAACTATAAGAGATAGATGTTAAGTGTAAACTGAAAACATGTTCATGTTTTTGGTGTTTTAACTCCATTTTCAACAATATATCAGATATATCATGGCGACCAGTTTTAGTGGTGAAAGAAGCCGGAGAGAACCACCGACCACGGGCAAGCAACTGGTAAATTTTATTACTTGCGGCTGCGAGTCGACTGCACCCTTTTTAGCTCACCTTGCCAAAGGCAATGTGAGCTTATGCCATCACTTGGCGTCCATCGTCCGTTAACTTTTCACATTTTAATCTTCTCCTCTGAAACCCCTCAGCCAAATGAAGTAAAACTTGGTAGGAAGCATCTATGGCAGGTCCTCTATAAAGAATGCTCATTTCGTCCCGATCCATTAACAAACATGTTCGCCATAGGCAATTCTTGTTTCTGATTGGTTGATTTCTAAAAAATCTTCTCCTCTGAAACCGCTTTGCCAAATGAATCAAAATTTGGTAGGGAGCATCCTTGGAAGGTCCTCTATAAAGTCGCTCATTTATTTCCGATCCGTTAACAAACATGACCGCTACAGACAATTCTTGTTTCTGATTGGCTGATTTCTAAAAAATCATCTCTGAAAGCGCTTGGCCAAATGAATCGAAACTTGGTAGGAAGCATCATTGGAAGTACCTCTATCCAGAATGCTAATTTATATCCGATCCGTTAACAAACATGGCCACCACAGGCAATTCTTTGTTCTGATTGGTTGATTTATAAAAAAATCTTTTTCTCTGTAACTGCTTAGCCAAATGAAGCGAACTTGGTGGGAAGCACCTATGGAAGGTTCTGTATTAAGCTTCCTCGAAGCAGAATGAAAGGTGAGCGACAGGCTTAGTTCCTATTAGTATGCATATCAATGATTCTTGATATATAGGAATACAAAGAAAGTATACTACAGGTTAATTTTTTTTCACATTGGTTAAAAGTTTTGCATCTGGAAAATCTTATTTACATTTTAAATCAGGATCCTCCCAACAGGAATAACAACTCTTCTTAATATTTTCATGTAAGTAACTGTATGCAACATTAGTGTCTGGTACAGAAGCTAGATTACAAATTAAAAAATACCACTTTTGGCATGGAACATTTTTATTTTAATTTAATGCTTTATTTATTTCAAGAGGATTGCAAACAGCCTGAAGGCTACAAAGTTGGTCTCCTCAACATACATATGATACAAGACAAGACAATACAATACAACAGACTATCTCACACTCATTCACTCATCATAATAGTTAATACAAATTATATTTTCAATAGCAATTTAAAATATTTACAAAGCATAGAATCTATAGAAATCTATTGCTATTTTCAATGAATTCATATACACATTGAAATATAACTATGTTATCATCCATAGATAAATCATCACTTCCTTGAAGAAAAAGCTCAACTAAATATGTGCTTAATTCATTTTTGAAACTATTTAAATTCACATTTGGACAGAGCAATGATTTAATCTTGTGAAAAAGTGTTTTTCTTAATTCATCATATTTATCACAGTTAAATAAAAGATCCTGTGGAAAATACATACAAATACTTCTTCTCAGAAACCACTTCAAAGTTTATAACCAAATTGTGTATGTGATCATATTGTGGGCTTTTATATAAAATTGTGGTGTCAATTGGAAATGCAAAAAATACCTCATCATGGAACATGATTTACCAAAGGACCCTGCTTCTCCCAAGCTATTGGGTATTTGAGAAAATTATATGATGCATGAATTATCCTTTAGTGCTCATCATTTTCGCCTGGTTAGGGTAATGTGAAAAATAGTTAAAAAGACATTTCACCATTATTAAAATGAAGTTGGACAAATTTGCAATATCTGCATGAGCACTGGCTTAGGACAGGCAAAATTGCAGGCTAATATGATAAGTCACAGCAGGTAACTGGTCACAGTGAATGCATACACGTTGATAACAACATCGGGAGTAAAGCTAGACAGAAGGTTGCAAATGTTTCTGAAGAAAGGACTACATTATATATGTATACATGCATAGTAGGAAATCAATGGTAACTGTAACAAATGAAATGTTTAAATGTTTTTTTTTTTATTAACGCAAAAATACTTTCCCGATCCCTTCAATGATTCATTTAAAGATGGGTGAGGGTATTCCCTCAGTATTGTTATTATTTGTAACCAAATGCATTATCCTACACAGAATTCAATATCATGTATCACGTTTTAAACACCAAAACATTCTCTGTATCCTTGCTGAGACCCCCTTCGTGGTATTAAGACGCTATATAATGCTAATCCGCTCATTCTCCAAGGGTAGACCTATATTACAGATTTTTTATTTTCAAAAATCGCCAATGCTTGAAAATAGCGTTTGTCATTGTTGGTGGTTATGAAGAATAAATGCGTAAAAGAACAAACCCACTAAACAGCTATATTCCTAAAATTTGAGTTACCCAAAAGCAAGTGATAAAAATAACTATTTTGGATGTTTAACTGAAAAGGAAACAACTTTTAATTAAAACTAAGAACATTTAACTAACAACTTAATAAAGTAAAAATAAACGTGTCGAAAAAACATTGGAAGATAAAAATATATTTTTCTGTTTTATTTTTAAGAACATGGAGAACGAGTGGCATATTATTTCAACCAAATATTACTATTTTTGACATTTATATGAAGGGAAAAACGTGTATACATTTGAAACTATCCCATTTCTAAAGAATATCATCAATAATGAATAAATAGCATTCATAAAGGACGAAGTCCTTCTAACGGTAAGCTGTCCGATTTTCCCTTCTATATTGATAGCTAAAAATCTGCTCACCGGAAGTTTAAAAAATAGATCAATTGATAATTTAGAAACGCAAAAGAAATCTATTTCAATGAAAAATTCCCAATTCTTTGATTATTTACTCTATGCAAAATCGAAATAAACTTTTAATAAAATTCTAATAAAAAAATCTCTTTCTACGAAACTCCCGATGGAATAGACTGACTCAATCTGTCTCAATCTAGCCGAGGTACGAGCCAGGGGACAAAACTCGTCAGTTTACCGATGGAAGAGCGGCGTAGGTAAAATGAACGCCATAACAAATCGGCTACACAATTCATTCAAAATAAAAGATAATAGCCTCACCGGACGCAATTACGAACGAATTAAAAAGTATGTCCCCTAATTGTTCCTTCAAAGAAGGAATTAAACAAATGCTTTTATAAATAGATACCCCGCTAAATTACTCGTGTTTTGGGAGAACATTATTCATGCGCAGTTGTTGAATGTTGCAGACGACGGGTTTTCATATTTGTAAACAGAAAACGATCGACAATTGCACTTGGAATCTATCGCTAAAATTCATTGAGGTTCGCATATTTTGTTATCTTATGCCTGTAATTGGAAAGAATATGATCTCCTGGTTCTATGCATATGTAGAACACATTGAAATTAAAACAAAAACAGTCAATATAATACATTTTCCTTACCTTGATCTATCCCAAAATGTCAAAATCCGTGATGTACCTTATTCATTGAAGAGTCCAAGGAATTCCGAATGCAAACTAGCACACATTTATGGTATGAATAAAGGAAAGGTTTTTATATCATGTGTATTATATACAAATAGATATGTGAACGTAAATGAATGAATGCTCTTTCAAATTTAACAGTTGTCATTAAATAATTTACACTAGAAAGGTTATTATGATGTTCGAAATTGTGTCTGGATCTAGGTCACAGAGTGACTAGAACGGGGTCATGAAAATCTGTTCCAAGTTAAAACCCGTAACAATGCATTGAATAATATATGGGCTATGATTCAAAAGGAATATTGGTGTTTAATCTGAAATATGAACATGCAATTAGCTTCATCAATTTGGTCAAATTTATAAATTATTATCAAATGCCACGGTCAATATCATCGAAATTGTTCGTAATTGCGTCCGGTGGCGGTGAGGCTAACGTGTACGGATCATCGTATTATTGAAATTTTAGGACTTCGTCCTTCAAACAGGTTGCCTGTCTCATATTAACATAGGTAAGAAGAGTTTGAAGATACAAAAGCGGTTATCATAATCCGTAAATCGAAGGTAAGACAGCACAATGGCCTAAAGAAAAAGAACAAAAAAAAGTATCATTTCAATATTAATGGTTATTGTACATAGTTTTCTTGGTTCAAAATATCTGCATGTGCACACATTTTAAAATCATAAATTTTCCAAATATGTGCAGCAATATACCAGCTTCTCCTGCATATGGTGTTTACATCTCGCAATTGATTCGCTATGCAAGGGGCAGTAGCAATTATTCTGATTTCCTGAAACGTCATCTTCATCTGAGAAACAGGCTACTGGACCAGGGCTATAAAAAGATTCGCCTTATTCGATCTCTTAAAAAGTTTATATTCCGATACCAATATCTTGTCGAAATATATCCCGTCTCTGCAGAAAAAATTATAAGCGATGCATTTTCATATAGTGAAAATGTATAAAGATAAAGAGTCAAATATGTCAAGAATTTTTTTTTGTCAATGTGTGACGTAAAAATATTTTTGACATTTACGTCACCGAATATGGTACTGCTTTGACAACTATTTTACCTATTTTGTTCCTGTATTTAAATACTGTTACAGTGACAGCCAGAACCTTTGAACCGTAATGAGAGCGGGAGGTTTGGCGCCTTAAAATCTGATTCAACCCACCATTTCTTTAGAAATGCCTGTACCAAGTCAGGGTCATTACGGTTTTCACAGTTTTCCGGTTGTTGACTGATTTTGTCTGTTTATATAATTATGAGTTTTGACTTTCCCTTTGTAAGATTGTTCGGAGTTCGGTAATTTTGTTATTACCTTTATTTGAAAACTTCTTTTCTGCAAATAATCAAATAAGTTTTATTTAAAGTCGAAATATCTATAGCACATAACATAAGCTCTAGTGAGCTTTTGAATCGACGAGAATAACAAAATTAATTTATTATCTTTATTCAGAAATTTTAAACTTCTGCATTGCTTAAATGAGCACTTAAAGGTAATATTTTGAGGATTTTTTTTTTCCTTTTACTGAAAATTATCAATTTTTAGATAAGGTTCTTTTTTAATACATTTTTGAATATATAATAAAAAAATAAATTCGTAATTTTCCATTCTTTTACTATTCCAAAACTTCATTTAATTTTCTATAAAGTTATTTTTAACACTATATTTTAATTTCAAATATATTTCCGTCCTCTTCAAAGGCCGCGCCTTCTCATATCAATAATTTTCAGTTCAAAGTTCTTATTCGGTCATCCGTACAAAATTAACCCAGTAGTTGACCAATGAGATCTACAAGCGCCGTTCCTCGCGTGATTTCTCAGTTGGAAAATGCACCACCCTACAAGGAATAATTATTGTATACTTCACAATGAAAAATGAAAAAAACCTCGAACGAAAATCTTCCGCAGATCGTATAACGTGTTTCCTTCTCCTATCCTATAATCCCCTGCCGAAACAGTCTCATTTATGTAGATCTGATATGACAGATGACAGTTTGAAAATCTTCTACTCTGTAACAGCTTGGCCAAATGGACCGAAACATGGTAGGAAGCATCTGTGAAAGGTCCACTATCAGAAATTGCTCATTCCAGCCTACCTAAGTCTGTTCCAAACGCAGGACACGGGCGCTTGTGTAGAGTCAAAAATATGCTCGCTACATTTTCTGTATGTACTGTGAATTCATTTAATTTCGTTGGTACCAATTTTCGTGGATAGCGGAAAAAAGGCATTTCGTGGGATAGTTAAATTCGTGGATTGCCGATTACAAAAAATAAAAAAAGGTTTTGAAATACTTAAATTCGTGGATTTTAACTTCAAATTCGTAGATTTTGCGTGTCGCGATTCTACGGTAAAGTGTTCATTTTAAGTAAATTTACAAGTACGCCAAACAAATATGGTTCATTGTTGTACATTATCAGCTTGTTACAATTTTGATAATTATTTGATTGCATAATTAATACTTCTTTGAAGAAGCCCACAAATTAAATCAATATCATCCAATCAGAAATAATTTGTAATCATCGAAGGAAACTTTGAGCCGTAATGAAAGGGGGAGGTTTGGCACTTTAAAATCTGATTCAACCCACCATTTCTTTAGAAATGCCTGTACCAAGTCAGGGTCATTACGGTTTTCACAGTTTTCCGGTTGTTGACTGATTTTGTCTGTTTATATACTTATGAGTTTTGACTTTCCCTTTGTTAGATTGTTCGGAGCTCGGTAATTTTGTTATTACCCTTATACAATGTTTGCATCCCAAGCTGTGAATCTGCTCGTTGAGCAACTTGTCCTAAATACCGAGAAAATATTTTTGACAGTACCATTTACATTTGTTTCTTAATTAATATTTCACAAAAAGGGTATGTTTTTTGCTAAACTTCACACTAGGAGTCAAAACTTAAATTATAATTCTTTGTACTCTATGGGAACATGACATGCCATAAATGATACATATAAAAAAGTTGCATTAAACGGTAAAGAAAAAAGGTGTGAAATTTTATGTCACAGCAGTTAAACATCATGTGTCAACAAATTAAAATCCTGACCTCCGGGCGTATATGATACCAGTATACCGACCGTTAATCCGATTATTATCACCAATAAACTTTATGATTGTTATTCAAAATGTACACAGCAATTATAAAAGGCGACAATAATGTTTGTATGTGTATGTTAATATTGTTTTTATTTATGTGTTAAAGTATTGTTGAATATTGTTGTGAAATAATAAAATATATATAGTGAGTTTTGTCTACGTATAAAGAACATACCTCGTAACACTTCATTAGACAATACAAAAATACCGGAAGTTATTACCGCAAAATGTTTTCATAAATGTCACAATAAACAATTTATTCCAAGAGTTTACATGTTTATCAATCACAAAATGAGACACTGGTACATTTATTTTAGATTCACAAGACATGCATTACAATTACATCATGTAAGAATGTTGAATTACCTACATGGCTACAAATGTTTGGGTTGTCAAAACCTTGCTTACCGCCAAACGGAAATCAAATGGTCATTTTTCGTCGAATATTTAAATTCGTGGTTTGCTGGCACCCACGAAAGCCACAAAAATTGGTATACCACGAATAAAAATGAATTCACAGTACCTAAAATACCACAAGGCCGGACTCACTCCTACTACCCCTGTCACTTCAATCGCTATTTCCCCTGTCAAAATGTCGATAGGAGGCAAATCGCTTACTAATTTGCGTAGTGAAATGATTTTTCTTCA
This sequence comes from Bathymodiolus brooksi, assembly GCA_963680875.1. Taxonomy (NCBI): domain Eukaryota; kingdom Metazoa; phylum Mollusca; class Bivalvia; order Mytilida; family Modiolidae; genus Bathymodiolus; species Bathymodiolus brooksi. Next base: position 69,245,606 of record OY804586.1, read on the forward strand.
AGGAAAACCTGTTTTTTATATCTTACCATCTACACCCCCATACTGACAGATAATCCTCCGATTTTGTTGACAATGGACACCTCCGTGGCTGCAAAAGGGAAAGTAGGTCACGTGACATGTTCCGCCTTTTGGTGGTTCTCTGGTTTTATCGTTGCCTTACGAAACAGATATAAGATGTTATTGTCCAATCAAGGTCCAGCTTACGAAACAGATATAAGATGTTATTGTCCAATCAAGGTCCCAGCAAGGGGCAGAGTCATTACAGTGTTTTATATTACACAAAGAAACAATAAACATTCTAATACATAAATGTAATAAGGCCAAAAAAAAATATATGTCTGTTTACAGTTACCCGACCGACCCTAGTTCATTTTATCGGTAAATCAAAAGTGAAAGTGGACACATCAGAAATCTTTGTCCTAAAAAAAACTGTTTCCGGTTACATCCTGAAAAATAATTGGCATCATTTTTTTTATTGTACGACCGCAACAATTTTTATGAGGTATTATAACACCTTCACACCGGAGAGCAATCAAATATATTCTAAAGTACGGTACCTTTTCCGGATACGGATAGGTCCGCAATCTGGAATTTCCGTATGTGAAATAAAATGAAAAATTAAAATAAAATGGAAATCCGACCTACCTACCCTATTTTTTTGGAGGATGTAACTGTAAACAGACATATATTTTTTGTTGGCCTAAGCAGTATACAAACAAGCAATTTGCAGAAATTAGATTGGTACATAAGTACTAAACATGTCTATGTCTCTGATGAGCATAATATTTGGAAGAGTCCACTGGGCAATTACAAAAAAAAAATGATAATAAATATATATCATTTGTTGATATTTAATAAGTTATTAACTTCTTCTGAGCACCGAAACAGAAATAAACCCTTTTATATTTACAAGGGGCTAATTCAATGACAAGGCAGATCCAGCGTCATCCCCATGACCAATGTACATGTACATGCATGAGAGCAATGCCATTCATATACAGAGGTCATCAAGGGCAGGTGCCTAAAGGACATTTAGACTGGAAATGATTAAACAAAATGAAATTAAAATGAAATTAAAGTCCTCATGGCCAATGTACATGGAGGAAATTTGCATCATCCAGATACAAAGGCCATCAAGGGCAGCTGCATTAGGACCAATTTTCATCATTATATTCTTAAATGCATCAAGTGCCCAGTGGACCTCGCAACAGCTGTAGAAGAGAGAAACATCTCCCAACTTGATATTAAACTTCAGGAGAGAAGATTAAAAATGTTTTAAAAAAGTACAGAGAGCACAAAGAATATCAATATTTTCATTATTTAAAAGCCATACAAGTTTTGCATCTATATTAAGTAATGAAATTTTTTTACAATTTTCATAGATAATGGACATTAAGCTTAAGGCTTCTCTTTCCTGAGTGTGATAGTTACAAGAAAATAGGAAGTGTCTCTCATCCTCTACAGTATTATCTGTGCATTGTGTGCAAATTATGTCGTGTCGGGGAATTCCCTTGTATCTACCAGTTTCTATGGCTAACTTATGAGCAGAGATTCTAAATCTAGTCAAAGTTCTCCTTTGTTCAAAATTCTTAATTTTGTCAAGATATTTTTCAAAACCAAAGTTGTTTTTTACAGTTATATAAGTGCTCAATTTGCCATCTGAGAATTTTTCTTTATTTTTGTTCCATTCATTAATGAAAAACTTATTTAAAATTGCATTACTTATCTTATTGTTTTTCAGATCCAAAGATTGAGCTATTTTATTGCTAATAAATTTTATTGAAGAAAACCAAGAAGCAATAGCATATTTTGGCACCTTGGAATTTCTAGTGTTTAGTATTTATATATGATAAAAGGCCATGTGATCTTTTGCCATCACTTGTCGTACGTCGTAAACTTTCACATTTAAATCTTCTCCTCTAAAACCCCAGAACCGAATTAAACCACACCTGGCAGGGATGGTCCTTGGGTGGGTCCCTTTCAAAATTGTGTCCGACAGCCCCGCCCTCCATTCAAGATGGCTGCTGTTTCTAAAAATAGAAAATTCTTCAATTGTCCATTGCTGCTTTAGTATTAGTCCGAGATTCCTCTGCCGTCCGACGGCATTATTTTTTTTTGCTAGAGCCGTGGGACGTCAGAGAACTCTACATACGGAAATAAGCGGATTTTCCCTCCAACTCTGGGTCCGCACATTTCCACGTTTCGTGGCTATCAAATTTTATTTTCTATCAGAAACCCTTATATAAATTGCTTCACCAATCATTTTTCTATTCATTCATAACCATCTTACCCTCAGAAAGTGGTGTTACACTCCATTACAGCACGATTTTCTCTTAGACCCTATGATTTTTGTCATTTCACATCCATTTTGGAACATTTGTCACGTGACTTCGAGAAAACTACGATTACCGCAATGTATCATGGGAGATGATTTGCATATAAACAAACAAACAAATATTTTTATTGCCAATCATAGGTGCCTGTTAAGGCAGAACAATTAACATAAAATTTAATACAGTTGATTATATTGATTGGTAATGATTTTAACAGCAATAGTGAATTACAGATAACCATAAGAAAAAAAAATTTGATGTAGTACATACCTTGTCCAAAAAGGGGAGACGTAACACATGCTCTTTCCCAAGCCCGTTGGTAACACTCTGCCATTGAATCTTTTCTTTCCAACACATTCTGTATTATTTCCTTCTGCTCTGCTTTGATCTGTAGATGGACTGTTTGTCCTGCAGAATACGCTTAAATGTATCGTCTTCCATGTGATTTGAATGTTGTTTACGTATGCATATAATGCTCCAAATAATTTGGCACGCTGCATTAATTAGCTCCCATCATGCAATGCATTGCTGTCATCATTCAGTTAGTATCGCGAGATCACGTTTGTAGATTCGAAAATGGAAGTCAAATGGCGTAATAATATGATCTAAGACCAAATTGTGCTGTAATGGAGTGTAACACCACTTTCTGAGAGTAAGATGGTTATGAATGAATAGAAAAATGATTGGTGAAGCGATTTATATAAGGGTTTCTGATAGAAAATAAAATCTGATAGCCATGAAACGTGGAAATGTGCCAACCAAGAGTTGGAGAGGCAAATCCGCTGTTTTCCGTATGTAGAGCTCTCTATGACGTCCCACGGCTCCAGCAAAAAAAAATAATGCTGTCGGAGTACTTTAGTATAAGTCAAAATGAGCTCAAATTTTAACTGCAGCTACATGGCAAGAAGCAGTTTATCATATATTTCAGGTTTTTCTATGAAATTTTTCTTTCAGCCGATTTATACCGATTATGCAAATTAGGCATATTTTGATAAAAGATCACATTTAAATCTTCTCCTCTGAAACCGCTGAACCAAATTAAACCAAACCTGGCAGGGATGGTCCCTGAGTGGGTCCCTTTCAAAATTGTGTCTGACAGCCCCGACCTCCATTCAAGATGGCTGCTGTTACTAAAAATAAAAATTTCTTCAATTGTCCATTGCTGCTTTAATTACAAATGTAGTATAAGTCAAAATGAGCTCAAATTTTAACTGCAGCTACATGGCAATGAGTAGTTTAACATATATTCTGGGTTTTTCTGTGAGATTTTTTCAGCCAGTTTATTCCATTTAGGAATATTATGAGATAAAAATCACTTCTAAATCTTTTGCTTAGACATTTGAGTTGAAATGATCTTTGGGTGGCCCACTTTCAAAATTATGTGTAACACCCCCATTTTCTATCAACTTTAGATGTCAAATTGAAAACCAGGTGAGCGATTACAGGCTCCTGGAAGCCTCTAGTTAGTTCACCTTGCCAAAAGCAATGTGAGCTTTTGCCATCACTTGGTGTCCGTTGTCTTAACTTTTCACATTTTAATCTTCTTCTCTGAAACCGCTTGGCCAAATGAACTGAAACTTGGTAGGAAACATATGGATGGAAGATCCTCTATAAAGATTGCTTATTTTGTTCCAATATGTTAACAAACATGGCCGTCATAGGTAATTCTTGTTTCTGGTTGGTCAATTTCTAAAAAAAATCTTCTCTGAAATCGCTTAGCCTGTCAAAATTTCAATGACGGCCATAGACAGTTCTTGTTTGTGATGAGCCAATTAAATTTTTTTTCTCTAAAACTATTTGGCCAAATTAATTGAAATTTGGTAGGAAGCACCCATAGAAGTTTCTGTATAAAGTTAAATCAAAACACAATGAAAGGTGAGCAAAACAGGCTCAGCCCACTGAACCTCTAGTTTCATTTATATCAGATGCAGACTTCCACATTTTTTTATAATGATCCGTATAATTATATTAACTTTTTTTTTATTGCAGATCAAAGACCTATTTTTGAGGTACGATTGAATTTATAATTTAAATTTTGATCATGCATATCAGGTGCAGATCCAGGATTTTTCAAAAGGGGGGGGGGGGGGGGGGTTCAGATGAAAAAACAAGGTTCCAGACGTTTTTGGCAATTTTCCCTACAATTTTTTTTATACTTTTCCGAAAAAGGTGGATTCTACACCCTGGATCCTCTACTATGGTGATTGAATCAAAAATATGAGGATACAGGCAATTTAAAGGGGGTCAATATCTTAAAAGAAAAGACCAGATCGAATACTAGTAACCATTTTTTTCATATTATGTAGTTTAGTAACATTTTCAACCAAAGAAGGAATTTTCATCCCTGAAACTGATCGCCTAACATGGATATGTACATGTCAACTAAAAATCTAACCACTTAATAAGTACACAAAATAGTATTTCATTTTAAACATTAAGACACTACAATGTATATAAATGTTAGAGAATACTGACAGGGCAATCAAGAAAGAGAATCCAGAGATACTGGCAACATTTGGTACAGAAGACACAAGACGGAAACAAAAAAAAACAAACAACGCCGTATGTTTTGCAGACCTCTATATGCAAACAAACAACAGTTTCGTCATTGACGATTGATTTTCGAAAGTGACGAGTATTTCCTGTACCCAATTCCTCCCTTGAATTTTCAAAAAATCGTAGAAAAATGTTTGTAACAATCCATTCTTCTTCATTTGCTGATTAAAACTAATTAGTCACTACAATGACAATTTTATTACATGTTACAAGTTAATCAACGGATTATGGAATTTTTGTTTTGATTGCGTAATCTTTGATCTCACCTGGCTTGATTTACCTGGACAGAGAAATCAATCAATGATAATAATTTTTTTATAGTTATGACATGTACTCAAAATGCTACAGTATGTATTTAAAGTGGACATATTTTTGTAATCGTATGGGTGCAATTTCGCATTGGGAAAGTTGCTGTCAAAGTATATAATTAATAGTAATGGTCATTCATTGCACGATTCGTCTCAATGTCTGCCATAACAAACTATTTTTGCCAAATTTATGAAAATATCGATATCATGTTTATTGAAATCTATCGTGATTTTCTCGAAAAGTCATAACTTTGATTAAAGAAACCAAGGACACACAACCTTTGAAGAAACTAAAGAGAAGAAAAAAATGGCGCGATCAACAGGATTTCGCAATCCATCGAAGCTACTTTTAACCAAACAAACTTTTGATGTATTTATTCTCATTTCTGTGAAATGAAATCTTAGTTATCATATTTAATATGGTCATTTTGCTCCAAAGGTTGGCCATTCACTTCGTTGAAATGCACTGCACGAGGACGCATATAAAAAAAAATTATATATTGATGAGCATCCGGGTAACAATTGCGTTCTATTTATAGAACTATTTACAAACAGACACATGTCTTCAATTAAAAAAAACCTACAGTATTTTTATTCCAATTGTTGCAATTTGATTATGAGGTTGAGAAATAATTATTTATTTTACAACTTGCTTCAGTTTTTGATGTTTATTCTATGCTGATTTCCTACAAAGAATCTAGATAGAAGTTGGACCATTAGCATTGGGCAAACTGGCATATATTTTTTTTCTGCTGAAGACTACACAAATATGAGTTATTACAATTGTTGTGGTATTAGACCAAAGCACAGTAACATTTCAAAAAGGGTTGGGGGGGGGGGGTTATTGCAATTTGTGTGGTATACCGTATTCGACCAAAACACAGTAATATTTCAAAAGGGGAGGGGGGTGGGGGTATTACAATTTGTGTGGTGTTGAGATCAAAATAGTGACAATGTTATGTTTTATCAGTTGGTTGTTAATTTGCAGAGTATGTTCCCATCCTAGGAGGTTTTCAATCTCCATTAATAACCATTAAGGCAACGTAACTGATTATAAGATTAAGTTCATTATATTCTTGTTTATTCATAATTTTTTTTTAAATCTGTTCCGCAAAAGTGACCAATGGTCTCAAAATCCTGGCTAAATCCCTGCAACACCATAAATAAGACATGAGCCAGGGGTTAACTTAGGTGTTCACGAAGAGTAAGCAGTTCCTGTTTCTTATACTTGTCAATTATACAAAGGAAAGCACTCTGTAAATCTGTCAAATCTTATGGATATTATTTTTAGTTTATAGTCAAATTTATGAACTTTTGTTTGAATTATATAATTATTGTAATTATATGTGCCGTTGTTATGCTGAATACTATTTTACCAGTTATTCATATAGATATAATTGAATTCTGACAGGATCTGGAAGAAACAGTATGTACAGATGATGCTCCTTCTACTCTGACCAGTACAAACATGGAATTTACGCCCACCAAATCATCTTTCGGAGAGGTAAATAACCAATATATACAATGTACACTACAAAGTCTGAACAGACCAATTTTATATCTCATTCAATCACTACAAAGTCTGAACAGACCAATTTTTGTCTTTAATTGTTTGAAAAGTACTCGACATTCTGATAATTCTCTACCTTTTCTGAAAATTACTAAGCACTGTCTAAAGTCTAAAATTTTTGACTAATCAGTCCTCACGATGAGCCCCGGTTCTCTGGCCCAAGATCAGTAAAACTTTGTTCGACCAGTAATTTTTTTAAGATATATTCGCACCAGTAAGTTCAAATTACCATTTCCAGGACTGCGACTTGTGTCTCAATTGTCTAGATTTATTTTGTATTGGTCTCAAGATTGATTTAAGTTGTCCTGATTTGTCTAGACAGATTCTGAAGTGTCTAAAATGTCTCGTTTTGTCTGGACACATTCTAGAGTTTGTCTCAATTCTGTTTGATTATGTCTTGACCTTAACTGATTTTCGACATTGTCTGATTATTTCTGGACACATTCTTGATTGTGTCAAAAGTATGAAATAATACATGTTCCTTACAAAAGTTTTACCATAAGGGAACTTTAATAACTTCTGAGTTAGACTCCCTATCTGAAATTTGTAAGCTGTTCTAAAGAGCTCTGAATCTTTCCTTTACAACACAACAAACAGTTTTTCTTGAGATGGTATAGTAACAATTAGCGGTGAAAATGTGTCAAATACATATGTACATAAAAGACTATCATTTTCAAAATTGATCATCTCGAACTTTTCCAGAATTACAGTTTGTCGTATTTAGAATGTACATCATATTGGTTGTTTGTCAATACTGATACTTCAAATGTACAATATAAATGGAAAGTCACAGAAAACACATAACTAAATAATCATGTGTAGGCCAGGTGTCCCTCCGTTTATTCGTCGTATAGACGTGTCGGCTCACTCGGACACATTAACCCGATTCCTAGCAAACCAGTCTTTGCTCCTTCTCCTTAATGCTGCGTGCTTAGCGGAGAAGCAACAAATACCAATTTTATAGTCTTCGGTTTGACCCGATCGGGACTCGAACCCACGATCTGCCATAATCGAGGCAAGCACGCTAATCACTCAACCATTAATGCGGTTGAAATTTCTTTAATTGTCTATTGGTACTTTTATTAATATTATGAATCAAAATTGGCTCAAATTTTAACGGCAGCTACATGGCATTGAGTAGTTCAAGATATCTTCTTTTCAGCAAATTTATTCCAATTAGGCATATCATGAAAAAAATCAAATGAAAATCTTCTACTCAAAAATTTGAACTGAATGATATTTGGTTGTCAAACTTTCAAAAAATTTTGCAACACTGTTAGTGTCATTTCATATGAACTTTAGAGATCAAATTGAAAACCAAGTAAGTGATTACAGGCTCCTGGGAGTATTTAGTTTATGATAATGATTTATTATTCACTTTTTTTTTTTACAAATGTACATGTACAAAATGTATGCTACAGAAATTGATGAAAGTACAGTTTGTATGGGGCCAAGTAATAGCTCATTACCACTTGTTCTCTCATGTGGCCATCCATGTCTCATGTGTTTACAGTCTCAGAGTATAGACACATCAATTCTTGCCAGTGATCATCAGTACAGTAAAAATGTTTCTTCTAAGCCAAATGTTGCAACCAAATCAATAGGAACTAATACAGATGAATCAATGTTTGCATCATTAAATCAACAAACGGTCAACAACTTGGTCACCACAACACCCATTAAGGAAAATATAGTAAGTCAGCATAAATTTATAGTTTTTGAAGACCAGCTAGATCAACTTTTGACACGGTTGAAATGAATTTGAAAAAAAAAATTTATGGGTCTTTAAATAGGGGCACCCTCATGTTTTTCATGAAAAATACACTAAAATGTAAAAAGAACAATACATTTTTTCACAATTTTCAATATTTTTTTTATCTTTGAAATATAAATAGACAATCATGTGTAATTATCTCAATAATTATGATAATTTAAATGGTTGGTCATTACATTCTGTTTACATCTTTATGAAAAATGTACCCAAAAAAAAGTACTATTTTCCTTATTTGAGTGGTAAATTTTCAAAACTGTGATGCAATAAAAAAAAGTCACTATGGTTTCAAAGCGTACCCTTATCCAAACATCCTTATACCCTCAGCTAACAGGACAATATATGTTTCCATACTAAAGTTTTTTTTCTTAAATTTAATGCAAAAAAAAAAGGGGGGGGGGGGGAAATTAGTTTTGCCACCCTCCACTTTTCAAAGTGGGGAGGGCGATTGCCCCCAGCTCCTTTGCCCATGAAGTGGAATTAGTGAAGTTCGAACTGCAGACACATATCGAGCATCTGAGTTCATGTCGGTCCGGAGTTTTAGTGGTGTTTGGGTTGCTCAATCTTCAGTTTTCTGTGTTACTGTATTCATAATTTTTTGACAGCCATTAAATATTTGTCTTTTTGTTTTATTATACCTGTATATTTATATCATATATTGTTAATGAAGTGATATATTGACCCTTTAAGATTAATTACCATTAAATGTAGCTCTCAGTCTAGAGTGTAAACAATCAAAGATGTTAAAATTGGAAGTTGGATTATGTAATATTTCTGCCGAATTATCTCCCTTTAATGTCAACACGCATTTATTTTTGTGAAATAAATTATGTCAATGAGGGAAAATGATAGAAATAACTTTTATTATACGTTAAAATGAGTTGAAATTTGTTAAAAAATAAACTGATTGAGCATTTACAACCTGACTCATATTTTTTTAATTAAATTTCCACTTAAAATTATGTTTTCACGAAGAAAATAAGTCTCTAATTTTATTTGATGCCCATAAACGCTTGCTTTAATCATCCTTACAGAATAATTTGCACATATTCGAAGCATTTGTACACAGGTCTCTTTATATAGCCCTGTAATACATACATGTACCTTGTAAATGGGTGTCAACTTTTTTGAATTTTTCATTCATTGCATCGGGGCGACACCTAGCGGAGGTGCCAGTCGCTACATATAAAAAAATAAAGTCCAATGGCGATGGAGCAAGGGCGCCACCTGGAATGATGTAATGGTCCATTTTCATTTATTATTTATATCTCTTTATTCTGTTCTTGTTCTGAATGTTAACAATCATAATTTTTATTTGGATTTACAACTGCCTATGCCATTGGTGACTATCACCACTAACATTATGCAGAGCTTCAGATAAGAATCAATATATTGGATATTTTACCCTTTCAATTGTAAAGCAATTGGGTGATTTAATTTTTTTAGAAAAACAAAAAAATTCACTCACTAATTTAGGTTTCAATTGGTTTTTTTAGCCACAATTACCCCAAAGTATCGGGTTAAAATAACAGAGTATAAATTATATGTGTTGTACAGTCTAATAAATAGTGCCTAGTATAGCCAAGTTTTAATTAAAAGTATTGCTGTCTTTGTCACAATGTGTTATTACATGTATCATAATTCATTTGATACACCACTAACATTATGCAGAGCTCCAGATAAGAATCAATATATATTGGGTATTTTACCCTTTCAGTTGTAAACCAATTGGGTGATTTAATTTTTTTAGAAAATAATTTTTTTTTCACTCACTAATTTAGGTTTCAATTGTGTTTTCTACCCACAATTGCCCCAAGGTATCGGGTTGAAATAACAGATTTTAAATTATATGTGTTGTACAGTCTAATAAATAGTGCCTAGTATAGCCAAGTTTTAATTAAAAGTATTGCTGTCCTTGTCACAATGTGTTATTACATGTATCATAATTCATTTGATACATGTCAGTCAAAAAAAGATGCTCTTTTCATTAACACCCTCATGATGTTATCCTTTGTGTTGTTTTTGCTCAATTGATTGCTAATATTGAGTTAGTTAGCTGATCAGTTTTCATTATCTTGTTATTTGAAAACTAGAGATTACCAAGAGCCTGAATTGCTTAACCCACTTTTGTTTCCCACGGTTCCACCCACAGTTGCAATATTTGTGCTGGACTCAATGGCAACATCATGTGTCAAGTTTGATAGAATTTTTTTTTATTGAAACTTGTAAATGCATTTCTCAGTATATAAATAGTCATCATTATTGTTACTGTCAACATCTCGGGTTACATTGTTTACCATTTCATTCACAATATCGGTTGTAAAGTTTTTCCCATGATAAACTGTCCTGTCAATAACTGACTCAACTACTAGTATCTCATGTGAGAGGAAATACATTTTGCCTTGGCACTTTTGTCGATTTTCAAATAATTAATAAGGGAATAGTTGGTTTGTAGAAAAGGCTGGTAATGTTACATACTGTTTCAAACCATCACACTGCTTTTCCGTAAGGATAAGAGATTGATATTTGGCAGGGAACCAGATTTGCTACTATAAAATAGTCTTCTCAATTAAGGAGCAAGTAATGATATCCGGTTTACTACTCGAAATATCTCCCCATTGGACTTGGGATGAAAGGAAGACTTAAGAGGTATTCCGGTGAAAATAACGCAACAACGTGTTTATAAATTGAGTGAATTACGCGAACTGTTACATAGATAAGGCCATTAAGGGTAAATGCACGATGTTTCAACATTCAATTGCACAGTTTGCTGATATGATTTGACTTTCAGCAGTTAGTACGCAGGCAAAGTAGTTCATATTGGGTTTTTGTCAATTTTCATTGCGTAATCATGCAATCACACAGCTTATCTGGAGCTCTGGTTACGAGTGTGGTCCCCTTTCAAATTTGTGTCTGAGAACCCCACCCTCCATTCAAGATTTCAGTTGTTACTAAAAATAGAAATTTCTTTTATTGTCTATTGCTGCTGTACATAAGTAAAAATGTAACTGCAACTACATGGGGTAGTTCAAGAAGAATTTGAAGATACCAAAGGGGTAATCAGAATCTGTAAAACGAAGGACAGACAACACAATATGTGGCCAAAATAACAAACAGCGATCTACAAAACATACAGGTACTTATAAAACTAAAGATTGAGTAACATATCTTCTGGGTTTTTCTGTGATTTTTTTTTCAGCCATAATATACTGCTTAGGCATATTATTAAAAAAAATCATATTAAAATCTTGTGCTCAGAAATTTGACCTGAAATGAGGAAGAGGAATCTCTTGTAAACTGCAGTTATATTATGCTGTGCACGACAAAGCCCTTTATTATCTTGTTTTGAAATTATTTTTCAGAAATATATGAATGCCCATCTTGGACTTTCTCACAGTACAAATTCTGATAAGATGTTACCAATAGATATAAATGGTGTGAACAAAACTGCTAATAGGAAGATTCTATCACAGAATAAGTGTATAATGCATGATTTAATAGGCTGTATTAAAGAATCGTGTAATAGGAATAGCAAACAGGAGAATCAAATTTTAGATGAGTGTAAAACAATAAAAACTGAACACTTATTCAGATGTGACCAAGGAGATGTTTTGGATGATATGAGATTACAAAATGGAGATGGAATACATGCAGCTGATAAGCCTTATAAATGTGGTGTATGTGATAAAGGGTTTAGACGGCATGGAGACCTGCAGAGACACATTAGAACACATACAGGCGATAAACCTTATAAATGTGATATATGTGATAAAGGGTTTGGACAGAAACAAAACCTACAGAGACACATTAGAACACGTACATGTGATAAACCTTATAAATGTGATATATGTGGGAAAGTATTTAGTCAGAATAGGACATGTACATGTGATAAACCTTATAAATGTGATTTATGTGATAAAGGGTTTAATCAGAATCAACACCTGCAGCAACACATTAGAATACATACAGGTGATAAACCTTATAAGTGTGATATATGTGGTGAAGGATTTAGTCGTAATCATCACTTACAGTATCACATAAGAACACATATAGGTGATAAACCTTATAAATGTGATGTATGTGGTAAAGTGTTTAGTCAGAATTCTAACTTACAGAGACACATTACAACACATACAGGTGATGCACCTTATCAATGTGATATATGTTGTAAAGTGTTTAGTCTGAATGGAGACTTACAGAGACACATTAGAACACATACAGGTGATAAACCTTATAAGTGTGATATATGTGGTGAAGGATTTAGTCGTAATCATCACTTACAGTATCACATAAGAACACATACAGGTGATAAACCTTATAAATGTGATGTATGTGGTAAAGTGTTTAGTCAGAATTCTAGCTTACACAGACACATTAGAACACATACACAGGGCTAGAAATTAACGGTCGCCTACGGCGAGTAAAATTTCAGCTGAGCAATCAAATATTACTTTGTGGTCGTCCAGTTGGCGAATGAAATTTATTCATCACTCCAAGTTTCCGCTGCCAACAGAGTTTATAGAAACGGCATTAAAATCTGTTTCAGTTTTATTAAAATGTCAGACAGAAACTTGAAATTTGTTTATTTATTCTGTTAGACTGGTGTCATATGGTATTTTTACTAAATAGAACGTCTCCTTCTTCTTCCTATAGGTATTGTAAACATCCTTTTAGTAGGAACGAGCACCTGCAATACATGGAGCCTTAAAACTGAAATATATTACTGAACACAGAAATAAGTTGATTTCCAAAGTATCAAAGATTGTTTGTATTTAATTAAATTTGTTTTGAGATGCTTATATATTGAAGAAGACAACAGATTCTTATATATTGAAAATGACAACAGATTCATGTTCTTAACTGAAATTAAAAATGTGGGTAAACCGGATGTTGAAATTGATGTAAAATATTCGGAACGGGATTGGACAGTGAGATACGGATTGTTGGCCATATCTGCCTTATCTTATACAGAAAAACATTTAATTGAAAAAATTATTTACATGGAAATTGATTGATACTAAGGTGAATAACTTGTCTATTGCAATTGTACATTTTAGTGTATATCTGTTTTCAATTGATATCCTAAAATTTTCCAAAAGAATAGATGTGTATTGGATACTTTTATACAGTTTATTTTATACCATACTATAGAATATATTTCAAATTTATAAACCTATGAAATAAAAATTATCTGCTACATTTACTTGTTTACAAATAAAAAAAACAATATAAAATACAATATCTGTATGCACACATATAATAATATACAGCATACAGTAAAAGGAATAATTAAATACAGATATTTATATATGCTGTATTCATTACATGTACATCCACTGGATACTGTGCACTATATATGTATGCCGACTGACATAATTTAGCTCACAGTCACATAAAGACTGCTTACTAAATTGCCATCAAACGTCATTATAGACAAGTTTGACATCACAAAAAATGCATTCCTAACAAAATTGGGATTTTTTTTAGATCAGATCAGGACAAGACCTGATTAAATTTAATTATTGCTGGATCTATCACACAAATTAATTCAAAATATCTGGAAACCTTTTTTGCATGCCCATTCCTCTTTAAGAGTTTAGATTTTAAGTAGGTAGTTAATTCCTGTTTAGAAAATGTGGGAGTTTATCAGTGGCAATGGCATAAAACCTCCACAAAAGAGGAAGACGGACGAAGATAAAAATTCATACTGCTACAAGTATTTAAAAAGCCTGTATTACCTGATTAAATGGGTTTTTAAAATGAATAATTATTCATTTATGTCCGAATGTTTTGATATTTCTTTTTCATCGACTGAAAAATAAAACTGGGCCCCTAAAAATTTAGCTGGGCCCCTAGAAATTAGAAGTCAGTAGCCCAGTTGGCTACTGGGAAAAAATAGTGAATTTCTGTCCCTGATACCGGTGATAAACCATATCAATGTGATATATCATTTGTGGTAAAGTGTTTAGTCTGAATGGAGACTTACAGAGACACATTAGAACACATACTGGTGATAAACCTTATATACATTTTTTATGTATGTGATAAAGGGTTTGGACAGAAACAAAACCTACAGAGAGACATTAGAACATGTACATGTGATAAAGGGTTTAATCGGAATAGCCACCTGCAGCAGCACATTAGAACACATACATGTACAGGTGATAAACCCTATAAATGTGATATACATTGTATGTGGTGAAGGATTTAGTTGTAATCATCACTTACAGTATCACATGAGAACACATACAGGTGATAAACCTTATAAATGTGATGTATGTGGTAAAGTGTTTAGTCAGAATTCTAACTTACACAGACACATTAGAACACATACAGGTGATAAATCCTATAAATGTGATGTATGTGATAAAGGGTTTTATCGGAATGACTACATGCAGCAACATATTAGAACACATACAGGTGATAAACCTTATAAATGATATTTATGTGATAAAGTGTTTATATATAAACAAAGCCTGCAGCGACACATTAGAACACATACAGGTGATAAACATTAAAATCCACGTGAATTTTCAGAACGGTTATTGCTTTTAAAAATATCTGGCCAAGAGGTACAATTTCAATTTGTATTGCAGAAATGGAATAAGATGGCTGATTTTGAGTTTAAAAACGAAGATGACAATATTTTTTAAGCTTAAAAACATGTTAACTATTTAAGTGTGTGGACACCTTTCTGGAATAACCTTCACAGAGTCTAAAGATTAGATATCCAAAAAATAATAATAATAAGCTAAAAACGTTTTATTGGAAAATGGAAAACTGCACCCAGAATACGTTTTTGTTTGTTTATGTTCTTTTGCAAATTTCTAAATGATTTTTTCACCACAATAATTATCACCGAATCCCCAAAACTGGCAACCGTACAATAATTTGGCTTAACAAATACAAAATGTACATGTACATGTCAAATTGAGACGTTTCCCTCTTCTGATTATTTGTACCCATTTCAATACATTTTTTCTTTTGTTGATTAAATGTTCCGTTTTTTAGCTCAACTTGCCAAAGGCAATGTGAGCTTTTGCCATCACTTGGCATCTATCGTCCGTTAACTTTTCACATTTTAATCTTCTCCTCTGAAACCCCTCAACCAAATGAACTGTTTAACATGGCCGCCACAGGCAATTCTTGCTTCTGAATGTTTGATTTCTAAAAAATCTTATTTTCTGTTAAAAGAAAGATAACTTTTGTTTAAATATATAGACATCTGTATTCAAAATGCAGTAAATCTCTATACAGATATCTGAATTGAATTACAGATATATGCTTCTGAAACCCCTCGGCCAAATGAACAGAAACTTGGTAGGAAGCATCTATGGAAGGTCCTCTATAAAGATTGCTCATTTCGTCCCGATCCATTAACAAACATGGCCACCACAGGCAATTCTTGTTTCTGATTGGCCGATTTTTAAAAATCTTCTCCTCTGAAACCGCTTTGCCAAATGAACCGAAACTTGGTAGGAAGCATCTATGGAAAGTCCTCTATAAAGATTGCTCATTTCGTCCCGATCCATGAACAAACATGGCCACCACAGGCAATTCTTGTTTCTGATTGGCCGATTTTTAAAAATCTTCTCCTCTGAAACCGCTTTGCTAAATGAACCGAAACTTGGTAGGAAGCATCTATGGAAGGTCCTCTATAAAGATTGCTCATTTTGTCCCTATTGGTTAACAAACATGGCCATGACAGGCAATTCTTGTTTCTGATTGGCCGATTTATAAAAATATTCTCCTCTGAAACCGCTTGGCCAAATGAAAAATGAACCGAAACTTGGTAGGAAATATCTAAGGAAGATCCCCTATAAAGATTGCTTATTTCATCCTGATCCGTTAACTAACATGGCCACCACAGGCAATTCTTGTTTCTGATTGGTCGATTTAAAAAAAGGATCTTTAAAATTGCCTAGGCAAATGAGCCGAAACTTGGTAGGAAGCATATATGGAAGGTCCTTTATTAAGATGGCTCATTTTACCCCAATCTGTATACAAACATGGCCACCACAGGCAATTCTTGTTTTTAATTGGTCGATTTCTAAAAATCTTCTCTGAAACCGCTCTGCCAAATGAACCAAAACTTGGTAGGAGGCATCTATGGAAGGTTCTCTATAAAGCTTGCTCATTTTGTCCCGATCCATTAACAAACATGGCCACAACAGGCAATTCTTATTTCTGATTGGTCAATTTTTAAAAATCTTCTACTCTGAAACAACTAGGCCAAATGGAACAAAACTTGGTAGGAAGCATCTATGGAAGGTTCTCTATGGAAATTGCTCATTCCGTTTTGATCCGTTAACAAACATGGCCGTCATAGGCAATTCTTGTTTCTTATTGGTCGATTTCTAAAACAGCTTTTCTTCTGAAGCCACTTGGCCAAATGATATGAAACTTGGTAAGAAGCATCTATGGAAGATCCTCTACAGAGATTGCTCATTTTGTTTTGATCCGTTAACAAACATGGCTGCCACAGGCAATTCTTGTTTTAGATTGGTCGATTTCTAAAAATCTTCTTCTCTGAAACTGCTTTGCCAAAATGAACCGAAATTTGGTGGGAAACACCTATGGAAGGTTCTGTATTAAGTTTCCTCAAAGCAGAATGAAAGGTGAGCGACACAGGCTCAGCGCACTGAGCCTCTAGTTTAAGGTTGTGCCCAAGTAATTAAAATCCATAAACAGTTGGTTTTCTACCCGTTTACATTGTACAGTAGTTCGATTTGAAAATAAATCATGGCCATGTTGTAAATATTGTACATCCAAGGGCAAAGTGAGGCTTTTGCCATCAGATGGTGTCCCGTTGTCTTAACTTTTCACATTTTAATCTTCTCCTCTGAAACAGCTTGGGCAAATGAACCAAAACTTGATGTGAAGCATCTAAGGAAGGTCCCCTTATCAAGGTTGCATTTTTCGTCATGAATGAAATGATCCGTTAACAAACATGGCTGCCACAGGCAGTTCTTGTTACTGATTGGTCGATATTAAAAAAAAATCTTCTCTTCTAAAATCACTTGGGCAAATGAACCAAAACTTGGCAGAAGCATCTAAGGAAGATCCCCTATAAAGAATGCTATTTTATCTTGATCCGTTAACTAACATGGCCACCACAGGCAATTCTTCTTTCTGATTGGTCGATTTAAAAAAAAATCTTCTTTAAAAATCGCCTGGGCAAACGAACAGAAACTTGGTAGGAAGCATCTATGGAAGGTCCTCTATAAAGATTGCTCATTTCACCCTGATGCGTTAAAAAACATGGCCGCCACAGGCAATTCTTGTTTCTGATTGGTCGATATTAAAAAAAATTCCTCCTCTAAAATCGCTTGGGCAAATGAATCGAAACTTGGTAGGAAGCATCTATTAAGGAAGATCCCCTATAAAGATTGCTTATTTCATCCTGATCCGTTAACTAACATGGCAGCCACAGGCAAATCTTGCTTCTGATTGGTCAATTTCAAAAAAATCTTCTTCTTTAAAATTGCCTAGGGAAATAAGCCGAAACTTGGTAGGAAGCATATATGGAAGGTCCTTTATTAAGATGACTCATTTTGCCCCAATCCATTTACAAACATGGCCACCACAGGCAATTCTTGTTTCTGATTGGTCGATTTTTAGAAAAATCGCCTGGGCAAATGAACCGAAACTTGCAATTTGGTAGGAAGCATCTATGGAAGGTCCTCTATTAAATTTGCCCATTTCATCCCAATCCGTTAATAAACATGGCCACCACAGGCAATTCTTGTTTCTGATTGGTTGATTTTTAAACAAATCTTCTCCTCTAAAATCGCCTGGGCAAATGAACCGAAACTTGGTAGGAAGCATCTATGGAAGGTTCTCTATAAAGATGTGGCCACGTTTGCTACACACAGCACATGTGCAGTTATACAATTAATTTTAATATAATAAATTTGATGTTAAAAGTTCTTTTTTGTAATGCATTGGCTTACATTAAAGGTGAGGGCTGTTGTGGTTGTGATCCAGTGCTGGATTTACCTATTGGCTCGATAGGCTGAAGCCTAGGGCCTCCGGCCAAAGTGTATAATATTTTTTACATCGTTATTGAACTTTCACACTTATGCTGTCATAAAGTTCTGTACTTTAAATTTCTAAACAACCCTTCAGTAATTTTCTTCAGTTACACTCCATTTCAGAATATAGCAGAATTTTAAACATAGCACACTTCCATCTTCCTCCATTCGTGAAGGTGGTGAATTGGGAGGGGCCTCACATGAGGAATAGCATAGGGCCTCTCTTTATCTAAATCCAGCACTGTTGTGATCGTATGTTAGTTACAACTATCTATGCAATCATCACATATCACCACTAAAGTTGTGAGTTCGAATCCTACTCGGGCAGGGTGTACTCGATACAACATTATGTGATAGAGTTTATCAGTGACTTGCGGTAGGTCAGTGGCAGGGCTTTCAATATTTTTTAAGTGTGCCAGTACTTCACTATTTACAGGCGGTACTTTTCTTAAAATTTGAACATTTTACATGAATATTTAAATGTAAGACTCTTTGAAATTAGGATGTCCCAATAACCATTTTAAGAGGGTAAAAGTACCTGGTACCGCCTCTTATTGAAAGACATGCAGTGGTTTTCTCTGGGTACACTGGTTTCCTTCACCAATAAAACTGACCGCCACGATATAACTGAAATATTGATTATTTGTTGATATTAGTGGAATTGTTGACCAAACTGTTTAGAGGTGATTGTTCATTTTGATGATATTGGTAGAATTGTTGTCCATCACTGTTTAGAGGTGATTGTTTTGTTAATATTGGTGGAATTGTTGACTATCAGTGTTTAGAGGTGATTGTTTGTTTTGTTGATATTGGTGGCTTTGTTGACAAAACGAACAACCACGTCCCATTTCAAATAATTGAACACGAACAAAATGCAAGGACATATGATGATGACAATCCAGGTTCTGTCTTGAAACAGGCACAATCTTTATGCAGGATAAAACTGGTGCCCCTCTAAATACTAAGTAAATAGTTATGAACTAAGACTCGGGGTCAGCATAATTTCGTAACGATTAAATAAGTCATGGTGATGACCGTAAAACTTTCAAAATGATGACTTCAACTTAACCAATAGGAATCCTTGGTTCAGTAGCTTCCTATTTAGCAGGAACCCTCTGTCAAGGAAATCCTGATAGGAACCACAAGCTTTGGAATGTCGGATTAACTGAGATATATATATACTTTATATGCATGTGCAGCTGGAATGTTGTATAAATGGAACACAATGGGAAAATTTTTGTCATAAAGTGTCGTTCTTAACGAACCTTCACTCTCAATTTCGAGGTTTTTGCCAAGTTATGAAGCAGGCCTAGTTGTGTCAACATTGAGCTAGTGTAAGGCGTCATGCTGTGGCTGGAAACAGCTCATTTCACTTTTAACTCACTCGGTTGGAAATTTCTCGCCTGACGTTAAACATAAACCACACACTCACTGACTACAGCTGAAATAAGCATAAAACATACCTTGGTACTAAATTGGGTGCTATAGGCATTGAATTCTTTCAATTGGTGCTCGACCCAAATATATTTGATTTGATTTATTGTGTTTAATGCCACTTTCAGCAATATTTTCAGCTATATCATGGCAACCAGTTTTAGTGGTGGCAGAAGCTGGAGTACCCGGAGATAACCACAGACCATGGGCAACCAATTCAACTGGTAAGCTTTATCATTTGCGGCTGCGAGTCGAGTGCACCTTTTTTTCAACTTACAAAGCCGGGCGCGAACCCATGTCGTATTGGTGATAGAATTGTATGAGTTGTTAGGTAATCCAACTACTTAACTCATTGAGCCACCCGGGCTCTTGAGTTCAATTAGAAAAATGTAGATCAAGCAAGACGTTGCAAAGACGCCATCAAATGCCATACATAAAAAGAAAAAAGACAAAACCATGGTAACAAATACATGGATTAACACAATTCACAAAATCAAAAAGAACAACAAGACCCCCCCCTGAGTCGTGTGCGTTGAAGTTACAGCTTAGCGTGTCTTCTGTCTACTGAGAGCGTTAAACAGGTAACACTAATTACAGTTAAAAACGTCTTCTGTTTACTACGAGTGTTTAACAGGTAACACTAATTACAGTTAAACGTGTCTTCTGTTTACGACGAATACTAAACAGGTAACACTAATTACAGTTAAACATGTCTTCTGTTTACGACCAATGTTGATCAACAGGCTAGGTAACACTAATTACAGTTAAACGTGTCTTCTGTTTACGACGAATACTAAACAGGTAACACTAATTACAGTTAAACATGTCTTCTGTCTACTACGAGTGTTTAACAGGTAACACTAATTACAGTTAAACGTGTCTTCTGTTTACGACGAATACTAAACAGGTAACACTAATTACAGTTAAACATGTCTTCTGTTTACGACCAATGTTGATCAACAGGCTAGGTAACACTAATTACAGTTAAGCACGTCTTCTATCTACTATATTAATATAGGTATTAGCATGGTATAGTAATGAGGACTTACTGTGAATAGTTATTAGCTGAATATGAATTTTGAATGACTGACTGACTAACAAATCAATTGACTGACTGACGGACAAACGAACTGACTGACTCACAATCTGACTAACTGATTGACCAACGGACAAACGAACTGACTGACTCACTAACTGACTGAACTGAATGAATGACTGACTTACTGACTAACCAACGGACAAACGAACTGACTGACTTACTGACAAATTGAATGACTGACTGACAGACACACACCGACTAATTGACTGACAAACTGACTTACTGACTGATTGACTGACAAACTGAGTGACTTACTGACTCACTGAATTTCTGACAAACTGACTGATTGACCGACTGACTTACTGGCAGACTGACCGACTGATTGACAAACTGAGTGAGGTCCGGCTAAGAACGAACTTTATGGAGAAAAAAAAGAGACGATTTTCCATTTATATGGAGCAATATTCCAACAGCACATGCACATGTAGTGATTGTTGTTTAATGCCAATTCAATGTATATAAAGTATAACAAGTTATATTTTCCCCGAGTGAGTGATTGTGAGCAATGTTTCAGCTTTATCATGGCTAGAACAAGTTAATTTTCACTGAGATGCTGATGAGGTCCACTTTGTACTAGACCAACACGCTGAGTTGGATTTTTATAGTGCTAGTTCACTGAAACAGTCCGCGGAAAGACATGTCACCCCACTCGGACACATTATCCTGATTCCGAGCCATCCAGTCTTTGGTCTTTCTCCTTAATGCTGCGTACTTAGCGGAGAAGCAACAAAATGCCAATTTTAGTCTTTGGTTTGACGTGACCGGGGATCGAACCCACGATCTACCGCACTCCACAACTTGGCTAACCGTTACGAAGTATCTATGTCACAAATGACCATGGCTATTATGTTGTTTGTCGTACTCACAATTCGGTCCTTTCCTCATTCATGACTTATCACCAGGTTTGTAACAAAAGTAACATGACGGGCGTCACTAGTGGAGCAGGAACTGCTACCCTTTTGCACACCTGAGTCAATCCCCTTGTTTTTAGTGGGTTTCGCGTTGCTCGATCTTTAGTTTACTGCATAATGTTCTGTAGATCATTGTTTGTCCTTTTGGCCATTGCATTGTTTGTCCTTTGATTTACGTGTTCTGATTACCCCTTCAGTTTTTGTTTGTTTGTTTATTTGATGGTGTGTAACACCACTTTCAACAATATTTCAGTTACATCGTGACGGTCAGTTTTATTTATGGAGAAAACCGGAGAACACCACCGACCTGTCGTAAGTCACTGACAAACTTTATCACATAATGTTGTACACCTCGCCCTGATCGAGATTCGAAATCGCAACATCAGTGGTGATTGCATAGGTAGTTGTAAATCCAACTACCATACAATCACGGCCCCGATTACCCCTTTGGTATCTTCAACCTTTTCTTATTTGTACTTAAGGATTTCATATTATCTCCTTTTGGTTGTCAAGCCCTTTTCACAGACCAGTGACTTCTCATATGCTTTTTGTTTTATTGGTTTTATGAAAAGTAAGAAATTTAAAGTGAGTGATGGTCAACAATTCCACCAATATCAACAAAATGAACTATCACCTCTCACCTTAATTAATGTCAACACAATTGTGAAATTTTGTCATTTCTTTTCATTTTCATGCCTCAATGATTTTCTATAGCAAAACACAATCTTATGTTAGTCCTTAGCAAAGCCCAAATTTTGATGGTCATGTCTGAAAGGACTGACGAATTTAGTGAACTCTGCTAATGTAAATAAATAATAAATCCTATCAGTCTTTTAATGTTTCAAGTGGTCAGTTTCAAAACAGAAACTAATTGAAACAAAGACCTTGTATCCATTTGGAAGGATAAGGTAGTTCTTTGACACCAGAGATCCAAGTCTTTGTATCCGTGTCAAAACATTCCACAGATCTGAGAATCCTATGGAACTGTGTAGTTGTCCCTCCAATTATGTATATCAAAGTTCCATCAGAGACGGTTCCAGCACCATGGCGAGCTATCCCCATGTCAGAACAATGTTCCCAAACATCATGTACCTTGTTGTACACATCTATGCTATGTTCACTGCTGATAACAGAATGATGATTAAGGAATGATCTGGTGATACCACCACATACATACAATTTGCCATTCACAACGACAATATTAGCATCACAACGAGGAATACGCAATTTGTTTTTACTCTTCCATTTGTTTTTCTTTGGATCAAAACATTCCACCGTGTCAAGAATTGGTTTTCTTATGCTTTCTCCGTAACCTCCAGCTGTATATAATTTGCCATTAATAACACCAGTAGATGCAGCTAGCCGTGCTTCAGACATAGGTTTGACGAAGAGCCATTTGTCTGTCTTTGAGTTGTAACATTCTACGGTGTTTAATACCCTGATGTCTCCATCTGTTCCCCCTGTTGCATATACCTTTCCATTGAGAGAGGCTAGGGAATGGTACATTCTTGCTGTGTTCATTGGCATAATTTTCATCCATGTACAAGTCTTGATAACAAAGATAAAAGCATCAGCCGTAGGTACTGGAGGTTTGACTTTCAATCTAGGATCATAACCTCCTGTTAAATACATTCTTCCATTTTGAATAGTAACCGAAAACTGAAGTCGAGGCTCCGGAAGATCACCATAGTGTTTCCATTCATTGTCATCACTGTGATATTTATTCATTGAATTTCCTGTTCTACTCGATGGTGGGACAAAGCCTGCTACAGCAATTATTTCGTCTGTCGTATGTGATTTTTCTCCACTTATCGTCTGGTGGCATGGTGTTGATGTTGATGGGTTTTCCTCAAGATCATCGTTGCGTTTCCATTCTTTGTCATCAATGTGGTATGTGTTCATTGAATTTCCTGAAATAGCTATTGTACTCGATGGTGGGACGAACCCTCCTACAGTAATTATTTCACTTGTCGTAGGTGATTTTTTTCCACTTATCGTTTGGTGGCATGGTGTTACTTTTGATGGGTTTTCCTCAAGATCACTGTCATGTTTCCATTCATTGTCATCACTTTGATATTTGTTCATTGAATTTCCTGAAATAGCTGTTGTAGTCAATGATGGGACGAAGCCTCTTATAGCAATTATATCGCTTGTCGTAGGTGATTTTTTTCCACTTATCGTCTGGTGGCATGGTGTTACTTTTGATGGGTTTTCCTCAAGATCACCGTCCTGTTTCCATTCATTGTCATCACTGTGATATTTGTTCATTGAATTTCCTGAAATAGCTGTTGTACTCAATGGTGGGATGAAGCCTCCTACAGTAATTATATCGCTTGTCGTAGGTGATTTTTCTCCACTTATTGTCTGGTGGCATGGTGTTACTGCTGGGGGGTTTTCCTGCCCATCCAACATTGGTGCCCTTGTCCTGATGCGAGGGTTTGAAACCATCAAGTTTAACTGGTCCTTTTTTCCCAACATCCAAGCTACTACAATCCAATTTGCTTCCAGTATCATTTGCATACATTCATTGTTTTCTTGAAGTAGCTTTGTGAATTCATTGCACTGGAACAGTTCAAACTGTGTCATGAAATGAAATTGCACACATTTCATCAGCCTGAGAAGTTGTTGCTTTCTATCCATAATATTGTGTTCAATCCATCTTACAGCAGCTTTGAAGACATCAAGTTCAGAAGAAATGTTTAAATTATCACCGCTTAGTATGATAAGTATTGTCTCAATGTCAATGTCCAAGAACTCTGCTTCAAGCCTGAAAGTATTGAACTGCTCACAGACAGCAATCATTGTTTTGTCATAAATCGGTCCAAATAATTTTTCCTTCATTACAATAGCCAATGCATGCGCTACAGGTAGAGTTTCCATATAATCATTTACCAGAGGTTTTATCATAGGAATTCTCAGTCTATCTGCCATTGTAATCAAATCACTGACAATTTCAGGTGTGATTGGCAATACACCAGTGTAAGTATAGTGTAGCAATACTTCAAAGGCCTCTGGTTTAATACCAGTAATTCTAATTTGAACATGCGGCTTTTCTCTCTGTATGTTGAAAATATCAACAAAAAAGCCACTCAAAGATGCCAGGCTGACACGATAAGCAGCATATTTTTCTGTTTCAATTTGAACAGAAACATCGGGAAATATTTGTTTTCCTTGAAGGTGACGCACATAGTCATTGTAAGTGGCAAAATGCACTACTTGCTCCTTTATAGGAGAACCTGATGCGTTTACATTAGTATCTGTAAGTTTTCCAGATGACAGTAATTCTCTCATATGCTTCTCTACCTTTATCTTATTCTTCTTCTTCTTCAATTTTGTCTTACTTCTCAACCATTTGAATAAATCACCAAGCCATGGCATTTTGCAATCTGTTTCTATGGTATTGTAAAATAGTCCTACAATATAAGATTCCAGTCTAAATCATATACATTAGGGAGATAACATAAATATAAACATGCATAAATAATTACATTATGTATTTGTTTTATTTAGATTTGATTGGTTGATTTGATTTATTGTATATAACACCACTTTCAGCAATATTTCAGCTATAGCATGGTGACCAGTTTTAGTGGTGGAAGAAGCCGGAGTGGAGTACCTGGAGAGAATCACCGACCATGGGCAAGCAACTGGTAAACTTTATCACTTGCGGGTTTCATTTAGAAAGACCTGTGTCATTGGTCAAAAGGTTGACCTGTCGGGAATTGAGCGAGTGAGTGATTGTTGTTTATTGCCAATTAAGCAATTTTTCAGCTATATCATGGCGAGAACAAGTTAATTATCAACGAGATGATGATGAGGTCCACTTTGTTCTAGACCAACATGTTGAGTTGGATTTTTATAGTGCTAGCTAACTGAAACAACAGTCTGCTGGTAGACATGTCGCTCCACTCGGACACATTATTCTGATTCCGAGCCAACCAGTCTTTGCTCTTTCTCCCGTATGCTGCGTGCTTAGCGGAGAAGCAACAAATACCAATTTTATAGTCTTTGGTTTGAGCCGACCAGGACTCAAACCCACGATCTACCACACTCGAGGCGAGCATGCTAACCATTACGCCACCAATAGGATCTCGTCAATCAATGAAGTGCACAGCCATACTGCCATACCTGCATAAGGAAACTATTTTCAAACATCATAAAAACTACTGATTACAATAACCGAAGTTGAAAATATGGAACATTAATTTGAAAACATAATAATTTCATTTGTATTCAATAATATAAAAAGGTTATTAAATTGAATGTACTGTTTATATTGTCTTATATTGTGTGTGTTTATTTTTACCATGAAAATAGCTGTAATATTTACGTAAAACAACAACACACACATCCATTCCTAAATTGATATAGGCTTGCTTTCAGAATAATGAGTGAGTGATTGTTGTTTAACTCCAACTCTGCAATTTTTCAGTCATGTCATGTCGAGAACAAGTTAATTTTCAATGAGATGATGATGAAGTCCACTTTATACTAGACCAACATGCTTAGTTGGATTTTTATTATGTTAGCACACTGAAACATCAGTACGCGGACAGACATGTTGCCCCGCTCGGACACCTTATCCTGATTCCGAGCTAACCAGTATTTTCTCTTTCTACTTAATGTTGTTTACTTAGTGGAGAAGCAACAAATATCAATTTTATATAGTCTTTGGTGTGACCCAATTTGGGCTTGAACACACGGTCTACTGCACTCTAGGTGAGCACGCTACAACTATTTCAGCATTACACCACCGATGCGGTTCGCTTACAGAATAGGATTTGAGTGAACAACCATTTAACTTTTACGAGTGGCTATGTTTTTTATTTCTGTTGCAATATTCATAGAAAAAAATATCTTGATCTGAACTAGAGGCTCAGCACTGAGCTGAGCCTGTGTCGCTCACCTTTCATTCTGCTTTGAGGAAACTTAATAATACAGAACCTTCCATATATGCTTCCCACCAATTATCGGTTCATTTTGGCAAAGCAGTTTCAGAGAAGAAGATTTTTAGAAATCGACCAATCTAAAACAAGAATTGCCTGTGGCAGCCATGTTTGTTAATGGATCAAAACGAAATGAGCAATTCCCATAGAGGACATTCCATAGATGCTTCCTACCATGTTTCGGTCCATTTGGCCAAGCTGTTTCAGAGTAGAAGATTTTTAGAAATCGACCAATCAGAAACAAGAATTGCCTGTGGTGGCCATGTTTGTTAATGGATCGGGACAAAATGAGCAATCTTTATAGAGAACCTTCCATAGATGCTTCCTACCAAGTCTCGGTTCATTTGGCAAAGCGGTTTCAGAGGACAAGATTTTTAGAAATCGACCAATTAGAAACAAGAATTGCCTATGGCAGCCATATTTGTTAATGGATCGGGACGAAATGAGCAATGTTTATAGAGGATCTCCCATAGATGCATCCTACCAAGTTTCAGTTCATTTGGCAAAGCGGTTTCAGAGGAGAAGATTGTTTAGAAATCAACCAATCAAAAACAAGAATTGTCTGTGGTGGCCATGTTTGTTAATGGATCGGGACGAAATGAGCAATCGTAACAGAGGACTTTCCATAGATGCTTCCTACCAAGTTTCGGTACATTTGGCCAAACGGTTTCAGAGGAGAAGAATCTAAAATTTCAGCCAATCAGAAACAAGAATCACCTGTGGTGGCCATGTTTGTTAACGGATCGGGACAGAATGAGTAATCTTTATAGAGGACCTTCCATAGATGCTTCCTACCAAGTTTCCGATCATTTGGACTAGCAGTTTCAGAGGAGAAGATTTTTAGAAATCGACCAATCAGAACCAAGAATTGCCTGTGGTGGCCATGTTTGTCAATGGATCCGGATGAAATGAGCACTCTTTATAGAGGACCGCACATAAATGCGTCCTACCAAGTTTTGTTCATTTGGCCAAGCGGTTTTCAGAGGAGAAGATTTTTAAAAATCAGCAATATCTGTATAGAGATACATTTGTACATTTTGAATAGAGATATCTATATTTAAACAAGAGTTATCTTTCTTTTAACAGATTTTTTAGAAATCAACCAATCAGAAACAAGAATTGCCTGTGGCGGTCATGTTTGTTAACCGATCGGGACAAAATTAGCAGTCTTTATAGAAGGCCTTCCATAGATGCTTTCTACCAAGTTTCGGTTCATTTGGCCAAGCGGTTTCAGAGGAGAAGATTTTTAGAAATCGACCAATCAGAAACAAGAGTTGCCTGTGGCAGCCATATTTGTTAATGAATTGGGACGAAATGAGCATTCTTTATAGAGGACCTTCCAAGGATGCTCCCTACCAAGTTTCGATTCATTTGGCCAAGTGGTTTCAGAGGAGAAGATTTTTTAGAAATCAACCCAGGCCTCTACATTAACATATTTTTCAACTTGTCCCTTCGGATAACTAACTAAAAAAAGTACTTGTCCGACTCAATCTTTTAGTTGTCCGAAAAAATTAATAAAAATTACAAAAACTAGAGAATAATTATCCAAGGCTCCCACTATTTTCAAATTAGAGGGAAAAGTGATTTCTCTTTCAGAGATCTAGAGCTCACAGGGAGAAGTGGGAATACAACAGAGAGAAGTGGGGAGACTTCTGGGAGAAGTCAATTGCGATTAATCGAAACATTGTTTCGCAACCCCTCTGACGTTACCCTGCCCAAATTTAGTAAATAGTTAAAGCTGCCTGAAGTGATTTGTTCTGGGGTTTTTTTATTCATACATTTTGTACCGGGTAACTACCTTAAGGACATATATTCAATGTCACATTTTTATTTCTGTCTACCTTGATTGAAGTCTTGCATACCAGTGATTTTTATATGAACCCCCCCCCCCCCCCCTTTTTCCTTTTGAAATATTACTGTGTTGTGATCCAATACCACACAAATTGTAATAACTCATATTTGTGTTATATAAATCCTTGTTTCTGGTAAAAAAAAACATATACCTAGATACTATATATACCAGTATCTAGGTATATTTTTTTTACCAGAAACAAGTGATATAAATAAAGCAAATTATTTTATTTAAATTCACAGAGAAATAAAAATTTTAGTGGATCTTTTCAACCAGATCAGGAAAAAGCTTGTAATATTTGTCCATTTCAAAGGTTTCAATATTTCCCAAAAGCCTAAATCAAGTCCTCTATCGTATTTTGCACAAAAGACAAGTTTAAATTTGGTGCCAAATTGATATCCGATAATTTTTACGTGTCCGTTCCGGAGTGATTCTTGTTCTTCTATTTCAAATATTGATATTTCCATTCATTAAAGCGTTTCTGAGATTACGACTTTAATTTTGTCAATGTCCTTGAACTTCGTATGGAGAAACGATAAATGATACAATAAAAAGAGTTTTGATCTGGCGTTTCACTTTAGTTTTAATCAAAATAAATTGGAGATCAAACAGGGCTCTTTTATACAACAAACCCAGTATTTTATACCAGTGGAAATAGATTTGTCCGTCATACCTGCACATTTGAGAATCTCTGATTTTTTCACTTGTCCCGTCGGACAACCGTAATACAAGATCTACTTGTCCGACGTCAGTTTTCACCGGACAATCGGACAAACGTTTATGTCGAGGCCTGCAACCAATCAGAAACAAGAATGGCCTGTGGCATCCATGTTTGTTCACGGATCGGGACGAAATGAGCAATCTTTATAGAGGACCTGCCATAGATGCTTCCTACCAAGTTTCGGTTCATTTGGCCAAGCAGTTTCAGAGTAGAAGATTTTTAAAAATCGGACAATCAGAAACAAGAATTGCCTATGGTGGCCATGTTTGTTGATGGATCGGGACAAAATGAGCAATCTTTAGAGAGGACCTTCCATAGATGCCTCCTACCAAGTTTCACTTCATTTGGCTGAGCGGTTTCAAAGGAGAAGATTAAAATGTGAAAAGTTAATGGACGACGGACGCCAAGTGATGGCAAAAGCTCACGTTGCCTTTGGCAAGGTCAGCTAAAAATGTGAAAAATAAATAATGTGACCTTGCATTTTCCGACAAAATGTTTTGTACAATTCGAAGAAAACTGGCTGATTTCTCATGTTCAAAATATAATCAGATTTTTTATTCACATTTCTGCATCATTGGGAAAAAATATAGTTCTGTCATGTTTACTATAAAGTCTGTGACTCTGACTGTCTTGTAATGAAAAGTGTCCAAATTATAGGTGAACTACCTCGTATGTATATTGTTTATATTATTATAAGGGAGAAGATTTTCCAACTGTTAAAACTTGTTATGAGTTTGTCTAAGACTATAAGTGCTAAGAAGGGTTTGAAGATACCAAAGGGGTACTCAGAATCTGTATATCGAAGAAGAACAGACAACACAATGGCCAAAAGAAAAAGTACAAAAGGAAAAACAACGATCTACAAAACATAAAACTAAAGATTGAGTAACACGAACCCCATTAAAAACCGATAAGAAAGAAAAATCCCACTTTCTAATGAAACACTTCTCGAGTAACACACAATTGATCATGCTCTGATTGCTCTCCAATCCATGACGAGTGACGAAGATGAAACCACAGGGACTTACTCTCTACCACTAACTTAGCACCCCC
This sequence comes from Bathymodiolus brooksi, assembly GCA_963680875.1. Taxonomy (NCBI): domain Eukaryota; kingdom Metazoa; phylum Mollusca; class Bivalvia; order Mytilida; family Modiolidae; genus Bathymodiolus; species Bathymodiolus brooksi. Next base: position 69,276,194 of record OY804586.1, read on the forward strand.
TAAAAGAAAAATGGTGGCGAACTGCATCGGTAGTGTTATGGTTAGCGTGCTCGCCTCGAGTGCGGTAGATTGTGGGTTCCAGCTCCGATCGAGACACACCTAATATTATTTTTAGCCATCATATTGACATTCTGAAACTTTTGGTGCATTTCATATAAGGATAGGATAGGTTTGAAACTACTAGAATTGTGCTTCCATCAACATTTATGACCATCATTCTAGGTGAAGGGTAGGGTGTGGGGATTTATGGTGTTTAATGTCACTTTCAACAATATTTCAGTTATATCGTGGTGGTCAGTTTTATTGGTGGAGGAAATAAAGGTAATAACAAAATTACCGAACTCCGAACAATCTTACAAAGGGAAAGTCAAAACTCATAATTATATAAACAGACAAAATCAGTCAACAACCGGAAAACTGTGAAAACCGTAATGACCCTGACTTGGTACAGGCATTTCTAAAGAAATGGTGGGTTGAATCAGATTTTAAGGCGCCAAACCTCCCGCTCTCATTACGGTTCAAAGGTTCCGGCTGTCACTGTAACAGTATTTAAATACAGGAACAAAATAGGTAAAATAGTTGTCAAAGCAGTACCATATTCGGTGACGTAAATGTCAAAAATATTTTTACGTCACACATTGACAAAAAAAATTCTTGACATATTTGACTCTTTATCTTTATACATTTTCACTATATGAAAATGCATCGCTTATAATTTTTTCTGCAGAGACGGAATATATTTCGACAAGTTATTGGTATCGGAATATAAACTTTTTAAGAGATCGAATAAGGCAAATCTTTTTATAGCCCTGGTCCAGTAGCCTGTTTCTCAGATGAAGATGACGTTTCAGGAAATCAGAATAATTGCTACTGCCCCTTGCATAGCGAATCAATTGCGAGATGTAAACACCATATGCAGGAGAAGCTGGTATATTGCTGCACATATTTGGAAAATTTATGATTTTAAAATTGAAGTCGTCCCGTTTATCATAAATTTTAGTACTGAGTTGACCACTGTCGTCAAATTCGAGGTATAAGTCCAAAAATGATGCGGACGAAGCTGTATCGGTGGTCTCTTTAACTTCCAGCTCTGGAGGATATATCAATGGAAGAAATTCTGCAAATCTAGAATTATTGATAGATAAAACGTCATCAATATACCTGTATGTGAAATTAAAGGCTCTAGCCCCATGAATCTTCTTATCTTTTACAAGCTTTTGAAGAAACTCCGACTCATATGAGTATAAAAATAAATCGGCTAGAAGAGGGGCACAATTCGTACCCATTGGTATGCCGACGACCTGCTGAAACAGTGTCCCTCCAAAGGAGACAAATATGTTATCGATGAAGAACTCCAGCATACTGATCACTTGTTCCTCGGAGTAGCATGTTTTACCTTTATGAATTTTGTTTGAAAAATATGTGGAATTGTAGCCTAACACAACAAATTTTGAGCCATAGTTTCTATGACTAAAAGCTTTATGAATTGTTTCTTTTAAGCGGGTTTTTAATTTGTCATGCGGTAGGGTGGTATATAGAGTTGAAAAATCAAAGGTTTTGATGGAGGATACCTGAGAGAAAGATCTTGATTTCAGGTTATCCAAAAGATCTTTAGAGTTTTTCAAAATCCACATGTGATTTATGCCACTACGCGAGTAAACAGTTTCACAATATTTCTGTTGTCCCTCTTTTACTGCAGACAGAATCTTTGTTAGGTGAATAGACAATTCTTTCGTCGAACAAGTTGATGATCCCGCTATGTACCTTTCTTTGTATGGTGTCTTATGGAGTTTAGGTATCCAATATAAATAGGGTAAATCCTCAGACTTTTTACCAGAGGGAATGTTTAAAGAGGTCATGAATGATCTGTGGTTAGCTAGGATTTCATCTTTGTCGAACGAAGTTGGTTTGTATGTGGTATTACTAGAGGTGTTGCTATTTATACCTAATTCCTTGATTAGGCATTCGAAGTAATATGATTTACATACAAACACGATATTGTTGGAAGCCTTGTCTGCAGGAACGATAACATATTTGTCATGAAGAGAGGAAAGACACTTAACAGCTTCTTGGTCTTTAAATACAGACTTAGGTAGACTATTAACACAATTTTTGAGTTTGTGAATCCGACCTTGTACTAGAGACCTAATTGTTCTAACCCAGTCTGACAAGGACTCTAACTCAGGATCTTGGTCTACTTCTCTCGGAAACCAGAGAAAACTACCGACCTGTAGCAAGTCACTGACAAAATTTATCACATAATGTTGTATCAAGTACACCTCTCCATGAATGTGGTTTTCACTTTAACAGCAAAACATGTGTTCGGTTTGTTTACATGAAAAACTTGAAAATGTTGAATGAGAGTTCACCTCAATTGGAATAACTCTAAGAAAATAACATTTCTGGTTGATATTTGTAAAATATTTCACTCTAGGTTGACTAAATATTTTATTTCAGATAAAAAATCGCCATGCAAAACCTCCGGTAAAACGTAAACAAACTGAACACGTGTTTTTCTCTTAAGAGTGATCTCTCAAAAGTCACATGACCTCAAAGCGAGAATACCACAATGACAAGATGGCGGAACGAAGTAGGCGGGATCAGTTAATATCGAGACATTTGTTATGATAATGAGCTGGAAATGAATATTAACAGGTAAGTAAGTATAGAAGAATGTAGATAAATATTTAACGAAACGAAATATATATGTTTGATCGTTCTCGCACCCGATTTCATGATAAAAATTTGCAAAAAAGCGGCGCAAGATTTTCACCGCACAGTTTCGAAAGTTTTTGATAGGGTGAAATCTGTAGCCCTATGGTCCGCAAATATCAGAAAACTGGCCAAGGACCATAAGGGCTATGGTTCCGCAGCTATGATTACGTGCAGTGTAAATATAACCATGTAATATCGTCACGGTATGTGTTTTCGTTCGTCATCTGTTTTCGTGGTATCCATTTTATTTTGATTTCTACAGTGCACGCATTATTTTTGACGTGTCTTCCGGTTTCTATTTATGGAACATAAACAATACGAAAGCTGACAACTGTAAAAAATGATAAAGTTTACTTTTAAAGACGTAAGTACCAAAAACAGTGAACCTACCTACTGAACCATACTTTTAGTAATGCCAAAAATGTACTTCATTTATAAAGTAGCTGGAAAAAAATCCAGAAGGGCTATATAAGATTTAACTATGTCGTCTGCCTCTCAGACACCTGCTCTTCCTGTCATGTAACTATCATGGGGTCACTGATCGTATTTGTAAACAAAAGAGCAGACTGAAATGTGCCTGTTTCTTAAATAAAATACATGTCACTTTGCAGTGCATTGTGGTTTCAGCACTAAAAAAAACATCAAAAGTAAACACAATTTTGAAAGTGGTCATTTTCAAACATTCTGTTATTTTATTTAGATGTAGTATGATTTGGTAGATGGCCAGAACCATGAAATTTTAAAACCAGCCATTTCCGGATTTTATATTCGTTTCCATCCCGTATATCGGCCTTGTTTTTATTTGCCACGGAAACAGATGACGCCATTTTACTGACAACAAAAGTTGCCAGGTAATCGAGAGTATATTAAAATACAAGAATGGCTTTAAAAACAATCTTATGCACAAAGAAATATTTAACTAGCCATTCTTTGAAAATTCCAATCGTCATATGAATGGAGGGTTAACACTGTTAATCGCTATATCTGAAAATCGATAATAGCACGAAAACCGATAACACGATGGTATGTCCATGTGTAATGCTGGAGCAAGTGCATGATAGGGTGAAATCACAGGAGTCCGAAATTTTTAATATCGTTGAGATTTGAATTCCGAAGTACAGGTCAGTGCCATTCTTGAAAATAGTTCATTCAAACTCCTTGTTTAACTGACAACGAGATTAGGAATTTATGCTGAATAAAGTTCATATTAATCATAACGGACAAAAAACAAGTGTCGTGAAGTGAAACATTTATGTGCTTCGTGAACTTTCACTTGTTTCATTTTCACTATTTTTAACAGATATTCAGCATATATTGATAAATTTCGGACTCCCGTGCTGAAATCGACCTTACTAGTTACTTACTCGATGCTGTTTTACAATATGGCGGGGCAAAACTTTTCCATGCCCATGGAAACAAAGACGGAATCGCTACATCCGGTTGAGACAAAATAGTAATTTTTTCCGCTTTGTTGTTGTTTTTTTTAAATATTAAATGTAATTGCATAAATAAAATCGGCAGCTGAAGATCAATATATAAGGATTATTTTGAGTAGGATTTAATTGTACTTTAATACCTTTATGGAGGGATTCCTGCAAATTTCTGGGAATGACATTGCTATTTTTAGAGTAGGGTGTTGTCCGGTTCTAACTAACTACCGGAAGGTATTGTGATTTTAATTGTTTTTTTAAATATAAAAAGAAGATATACTCACTAGTCAATATTTTATACAGTTGAGGGGTAGACAAAAGTGGACATCTCTATTTCTTAACCTACCACGGAAAATTCCAGCTTGTACATGTAACAAGCCATCCTTTTATTTTAACGAACTGTGATACCTATTTTATACCGGTATAGCAGGCAATTTGTTCCGACCCGCCAGATGGGCCGGCCGGAATACATAGACTAGGCTAAAGGGGCCGATCGGAATGAATAGCCTAGGCTAAATGGTCCGGGTCTAGGCAATTTGTTCCGACCCAAGTTGAATGCAATAGCTAATGCAACAAAAGTATCATACTGACGTAAATTAAGGCACAAGAGGAAATAACTTGTATTACAAACTCTACAACATTCTTGTATGGTTTTAAAGGGATAATAAAACTCGTTTTAACATATATGTTTTCAACTCGTGACGAAGGTTGTTTCTTTTCAATTTAATTGTAAAAACAATCCAAAAATACTTTGCACGCCCATATAATCCATAATATCGTTAAAATATCACTTAAAAAGGTCGAAATGAATTTTTGTCCAGGAAGCAAATACTCAGTCAATTATTGGAAAAACCCCGAGAAAACCGGAAGATATGACAGAATTATCAACGAATTATGTCACTTTTACAAAGTTTCATTGATAAAAACCGGGTTAATGTTTCATAAATATCATTTATTGAACCAATTGCAAGTTTTCATGAGATACAAAAAATTACCAAAATGAGCTTTAATATCCCTTTAAGAGTCACAATAACCACAAAACCACGTTTTTGACTTTGGCTCCTTGGTTAGGCACAGGCACTTAAGGTGATACCACTCCATGCAATTATCACATTCAACGACATCTTGAACTGATACTGATGATTTGTTGCACAATGGACAATGGTATGCGCCTTCAATGTCATTTAATTTCATTTGAACTGAAAAATACATATGTTGGAATTATGCCATTTTTATATCCATATACTTTTTGTGGATATGTGTTCATATATCTATTGTACAGAGAATTTAATAATGTGGAACTGAGATGACAAGTGTTCACGTTCATATATATAGTATTACGCATGGGACACTCGCGGCTATTTCATCAAACCGTTGACCAACATTTTCGATTTTAGTGACGGAGCTTGCCAACAAACAAACAAACGAATTACGAATTAAAAAATATATACACACATAGCCGAGATGAATATTTTTGTTGATAATACGTTGTAAATTACAAAATATATATAGATTTATAAATGTAAAAGCAGGTCGGCCCATATTGCCTGGCATCGGAACAAATTGCCTAGGCAATTTTGGCCGTCCGGAACATCTGGCGGCCGGACCATCCAGCCTGATACACCGGTACTACTAAACAGAGTCCGGAGAAGTCCGGTAGAGTCCGGAGGCTTAATATTAGTTTATATGTATATTAAAGGATGTATTCCTGTGGTATTGGTTGTTTTTTTATATATTTCTTATAATTTCCAACAAAATAGATACTAAATAATAGGTTTTTATTGAAATATACAAGGTGATCAGCAATCGTTCATAGATTCAAAATGGCTGATATAGAGTCCGGTAGCTATATCGTCGATTTACAGCATGTATTCTGTACATTTAATGATTGATTATTATTGTATATGTGTTTATCTATAGGCATTTTATCAAAGATTGAATAAAATAGCAAGTAACGTGGAAATATTCATATATACAAGATGATATGTAAATAGAGTCCGGTATTCAAAATGGCGGACAACAGAGTCCGGTGCGATTTATGTTGATTTAATATCTGTATACTGTATATAAATCAATGGTTATAGTTATTCTGTTGGTGTACATTAGAGAAAACAGATATATGAAAATCTAGATTTCTTTACTTTATTACAAAAAAAAATATTTAAAACGATATATTTCAGCAAATATATGATCATTGTTCTTCTTTTCCCAATCGCGGCGATTTACAGATCGACATGAAGAACAGAAGTCATAATCTACGTTTTACTTAGTTTTCAATGTGATTTACATGAAAATCTGGATTTAATCATCATTTTCTTTACTTTATTACAAAAAAAATTATTTAAAACGATATATTTTAGCAAATATTATCATTGTTCTTCTTTTCGACTTTTCTGATATTTTTGTTTTTCTGGTGTATAAGTAAGGAACTGAAATCGGTAAACGTATGAATATCATTCGGGGTTATCTATTGGGGCGATAACGTGGTTCTGCTATTTATGTCGTTTTAAATGCTACCTATAGAGAAATAAAAAAATAATAATAAAAACGATATAGTTTAGCTAATATTATCACTGTTCTTCTTTTCTCAATCGCGGCTATTTGCCGGCGGACATGAAGAAAAGAAGCCATAATCTACTAATTACATAGTTATAAGTGTTACTTACATGAAAATCTGGATTTAATCATAATTTTCAGTACTTAAATTACAATAATGTGGCAATAAAGTTGGATTTTTACTCTAATTGAAAATTTTCAAATAAAAATATATAAAGAAAATATTATCTCGTTTCTTCTTTTTCCGATCGTGGCGGTTTGTAAGTTCCTACGAAGAACAGATGTTATAACTTACAATTTCCATACTTTTAAGACTTTTTTTTAATGAAATTATGGATTTAATAAAAAGTTTTGGGTACTTTATTAAAAAAAATTAAATAAATATATTTACAATTCATTCACATTATGCAATTTTTAACTGAATTTCCAAATTGCAACATAAAATAAACAGTCTAAATGTCTACTGGGATTCTTTTTATTAGCTGTAAGGTGACAGATGTCAAAGAAACCATAAAACTTTTGTTATATACTCTAACACGACTAATGTCTCAAATCTAATCAAAATTCTTACGACACCGCTTGTGAGCAGTGGCAAAAATCTAACTATCGTTTCACTAAACTGTAGATCTGTGAAAAACAAAGCTGTTTCTTTGTGTGATTTCATATTGTCAAATCAAATTGATCTTTTCGCAATCACTGAAACCTGGCTCGTAGATGAGCTTGATAAATTTGTCCTGTCAGAACTTGTTCCGAATGGTTATGATGTACAGCACGTACCGCGGGGTAAAAGGAAAGGCGGCGGTGTTGCAATAGTACACAGCAATATCATAAAACTTAAACCAACTCCTTAGCATACTGCCTACACACATTTTGAGTTTATGACGAGAACAGTAAGCGCCAACAACCATCATTTTCACCTCTGTGTTGTTTATCGACCTCCTCCATCTAAAGGAAATCAGTATAAAACCTCAACATTCTTTGAGGAGTGGTCGGAGTTTTTGGACAATTTTGTTATCACCCAAGGTGAACTTCTTATTACTGGTGATCTAAATTTTCATCTCGACGATTCGAATGACATCTATTCTAGAAAACTAATTGAAACGCTCCAAGATTACGGTCTACAGCAACATGTCATTGGACCAACTCATGTCCGCGGTCATACTCTTGATGTTGTGATAACGCGTGAAAACAGTGTCATACTTTCGAGCATACCATCAATATTTGATCCAAATCTAAGCGGAATTAACGGAAAATCTAGATGTGATCATTTTGCTATATTGACTAAATTGTAACCTCCGAAGATACGCAGTACGGTAACTTTTAGGAAATATCGTGCTATTGACCTGAATGATCTCTCTAATGATTTATTAAATTCTGTTCCTTTACAAAATCCTGAAGGGACTTTAGACGAACTAGTTCAAGCATATTATACAGAAACTAGTTCAATCATCAACAAACATGCTCCACTTCAATCCAAAAGTATCATTTTACGTCCAAATACTGACTGGTACTCAGACGAATTGCGCAGTGCAAAAACAGAACGACGCAAAGCTGAAAGAGAAATGCGAAAAACACAGTTAAGTGTACACAAGGACATCTATCGGGAAAAGTGCACAATGGTGATTAAACGGATGCGTAGCATTATTCCGACAGCCCATAACTCCGACAGCCCATTACTCCGACAACCCATTACTCCGACAGCCCATTACTCCGACGGCCCATTTTTCCGACAATGCAAAATAGAACTCAATCCACAAATCCATGGTTTAACCAGGTGTATCCAACAGGATGTTCCGTCGGTCAGACTAATCTTGACGGACCATGGCCTAGACAGAATGTTCTGGAAAGGAAAAGGAGCTTTTATCCTAGGCTGTACATCCCCGTTCAAGGCAATTATGATCGACCGACCTGGTATGGGGAAAGTTAAAAATTGAAGAAAAAGTTGTGCACATTGCACAAAGGAACCAGAAAAGAGGAGTGAAGGAAAAAAGTGTAAACCGGGAGAAGCACGAGAAAGACAAAATGACGGAAGATAGCAATACGCATGGAAGCGAGGAGAGTTAAGAATTGAAGAAGGACGTATATAGTAGAAAAGGAGAGAAAGGGAGCACAATGTACATGCATAAGAATGGAAAAAGCTCCGAAGATAGGTAGACAGTTCCCTTGTTCAGGTCAATAAATACATCGATCATTTCTGTTGAAGCACGATTGGCAACCAACATATGTGGCTAATAGAACTCCTTCCATATGCATTATGCCGCTTCCACACACGTTCAGTTATTCTGCGTTCCCACGTACGCTTAATGTGAATTGAATGCGCATCCAACACGGTTAATGCCTTCACACGTACGTCAAAACGTTTGCGATTTCCATTATTTACGTGAAAATATTTACATTTTCTCTACATGCAAAAAATAGTATTATTACAGTCGTAACTTATGCCAACTGAAAACTCCTTGTCATAGGTGTGAAGCGTTTAGAGCATGCGATGCGCATTTAATGGGCATTAAAGGTACATGTGAAGGAGGCATGCATCGCTTTACAATGTATCTAAAACGTACTAGAAAACGCAATACGGTTGAACAGCATCAGGTAGTGTCTCTCCGGTCACAAATTGTGGGAGTTTAGACGTGATACTCCCGACAACAACCGAATTTTGCTTAAAATTAAATCTTTATTATTTAATTTTAGCCCCCCTCCTGGAGTTTATGGAAATTTGTTATTGTAATAATCATAATGTACGGTAATGGCATTTTTTTTCTCCAGATCCAGGATCAAACTAGACTAGCTCACTCACAATGGCTCTGTATCCTAAACGCAACCGTTAATGTCAGAACAAACCTTTATAATTATTTCATGCACATCTACATATGGTGTACATCTTTGTATAAAGTTTAATAAAAAAAATACTTTGGACGGTTTTGAAGGGTTACAAGGTTTATGGACGGGCGGGAGCGGGTGCTGGGATTATCGTCCGGAGAGAATTTTTTTTCGGTAAAAATCAGGGCAAGAAATTAAAAAAAAAATCTCTCCCCCCCCCCCTCTCCAATAATTTTTGTGTCGTCTCGCGTAACGGTGGCGGTGTAAACTTTTCATGATTAAATCCAAAATGTAGAAGTGTTAGACCATCCGAAATTGGTACTGATATTTCTCATGTCGTCATGATGTAAGGAATCTGCTAGCACCATGACATTTGATATTGACCCCATATTTACCCTTTTATTTAATACAGAAACAATCCGCCCAATGAGTATAAAGATTAAAGTCAATCTTCCGTTAGGTATAGAAGAAAAACAACAGGTTTTAAGATAATTATACTACTTTTGACCATTTTTGACGGAATAATGGGTTGTCGGAGAAATGGGCTGTCGGAGCAATGGGCTATCGGAATAATGGGCCGTCGGAGCAATGGGCTGTCGGAATAATGGGCTGTCGGAATAATGACCTGACCCCGATCAAACTTCTCTATTCATGTAAAAAGGAGTTCTTTTCAACTAAGATCAATGAAATCGGAAACGATCAAAAGAGACTTTACAAAATGTGCAATGATATCATGGGAAACAAAAAAGAAGTGGTATTACCAACACATAACGATGATGAAGAGCTAGCAAATAGATTCGGTGATTTCTTCCTGGGGAAGATAGAGACTATTAGAGACAATCTGAAAGCTTCGAGGGAAAGTCTGCATTCGCCAGATGTTTTGAGCGCGGATGTTAAATTCGAGGGTTTACAATTGACACATTTTCGGCCAACTTCAATTGTTGAAATTCGTAAGATAATACAGAAATCTCCTTTGAAATCTTGTGAGCTCGACCCTTTACCGACCTTTTTGTTGAAAGAGTGCATCGAAACTTTACTCCCGATAATCACCACAATAGTCAACAAATCTATAACAGAATCATATGTCCCAGCGACGTTCAGGAAAGCTGTGGTTCGACCGTTATTAAAGAAGCCGGGATTGGATCAGAACGTGCTAAAAAACTACAGACCAGTTTCAAACTTGCCGTTCGTATCTAAGATACTAGAAAAAGTAGTGGCAAATCGTCTTGAAGAACACTTAGAATCAAACTCATTACACGATGATCTTCAATCTGCTTACCGTGCTTGCCATTCTACTGAGACTGCTTTACTTCGGGTACACCATGACATTACGTTAGCTCTAGATAACAACTCTTGTGCTGTGTTGGTCATGTTAGATCTGTCGGCAGCATTCGATGTTATAGACCACCCTATTCTGATGGAACGTCTACAATATTCATATGGAATAACAGGGCAGGCATTGACATGGATCAATTCTTACTTGAGTGATAGAAGTCAAAGTGTCAACATCGGAAATATCGTATCAACCGAGAAAATTCTATCGTTTGGTGTTCCGCAAGGGTCTGTGCTGGGGCCGAAGAAATACTGCATGTTCTCAAAGCCGATCGGGCAGATATGCAAAAGACATAATATGAGCTATCATTGTTATGCGGATGACACTCAAGCGTACCTAGTAATCAAACCTATTGACAATTGGATCAATATAGCTACTCGAATGGAGGCTTGTCTTAGTGACATCAGTGCATGGATGAAATCAAACATGCTTAAGCTTAATCAAGACAAGACTGAACTGATAATTTTTACAACAAAGCAACGCACGAAGGATTTTGTCAACTGTAGTATCAGCCTCGATGGACACATTGTAAACGAGGCATCTGTTGTGAAAAATTTAGGTGTCCTCTTCGACAAAACTCTGACTATGGAGAAACAAGTAAGTTCAGTTTCTAAGTCATGTTTTCTCCAAATAAGCAAGATAGGACGTATACGATCTTATATCACTGATGATGCTTGCAAAACGTTGGTCAATTCGCTAGTGATTTCACGTTTAGATTATGGAAATGCGTTGTTATACGGGGTGAATGCCAGCATTCTCTCTAAACTTCAGCGGGTACAAAACACAGCTGCACGATTAATATCACGAAAACGGAAACATGAACATATCACGCCTGTCCTCGTCTCTTTACATTGGCTACCAGTGCAGTATCGAATTAAATATAAGATCCTGTTATATACTTTTAAGGCACTCAACAACTTAGCACCTGTCTATCTACAAGAACTTGTGAATGCATATCAACCTACTCGAGCATTAAGATCAGAAGACTTGCAGTTGTTAAAGGCTCCACGCATACGCACCAAAACCTACGGTGAACGCCGATTGGACAAATCTGCCGCAACTTTATGGAACAGTCTTCCTCAAAACATTCGACATGTGCAATCAGTTAGCATTTTCAAGAAACTTTTAAAAACTCATCTTTTTAGAGCAGCTTATGGTGACAGTATTTGATTTTAAACTCTCTTTTTTTTAATTATATTTATTTTTGGACATGTGCAAACAGTTGTCATTTTTTTTTTTTTTTTTTTTTTTTTTTTTTTTTAGAAACTTGTAAAGACTCATCATTATTTTTTTTATTTTTTATTTTTTATATTCATTCTTGACTCTTATTGCTACTTTTACTTTTATTGATAGGATTAACATTTTATGTATTTTGTACAGCGCTTAGAGTAATTGTTTTATTAGATAGGCGCTTTATAAATCTTGTATAATAAATAATAATAAAAAATATACAATTTCCTAATTAGTCTAGACAATATATATAATTCTAATTTGAATGAAAAGCCATCCTCCTGTAAATGATAAAGTTCAAGATCACAAATGACTGTGTACTGTCAAAACAGTGTCATCATTGGTAGTTATTTAGCAATCACTTCTCATTTGATCTTTGATCAGTGCACATCGTAATTATAATTAATCAGATAGTACTGATTTTATATAATAGCGTTTTATCATCGTTCTATTTAGAAATATTCTTATTTCTTAAAGTGTAGAATATTTAAAATCGTTTTTATTGTCGTTCTATTTAGAAATATTCTTATTTCTTATTGTGCAGAATATTTAAAATAGTTTTTATTGTCGTTCTATTTAGAAATATTCTTATTTCTTATAGTGCCGAAGCCGAATATTTAAAATAGTTTTTATCGTCGTTCTATTTAGAAATATTCTTATTTCTTATAGTGCAGAATATTTAAAATAGTTTTTATCGTCGTTCTATTTAGAAATATTCTTATTTCTTATTGTGCAGAATATTTAAAATAGTTTTTATCGTCGTTCTATTTAGAAATATTCTTATTTCTTATAGTGCAAAATATTTAAAATCGTTTTTTATCGTGGTTCTATTTAGAAATATTCTTATAGTGCCGAAGCCGAATATTTAAAATAATTTTTGTATATAGATCTACAGTTGAAATTCCTTCTAATTCCATCAAATATGCAAAAATATGATTTATTGATATTCAAGTTTTGGAATTTCTTATGGTACAAAACTATAATTTCCCCTAAAACTCAATAAATATATGCTTCCACATCATTTTTTCCCACTGTTTAAGTAAGCTGGATGTTCAAATGTACTGTTACAGCCAAATAATACTCTAAAACATGAAATCCAAATTGACAATTTGAAAAATTTACAGAAAATGCTAAGCAGTCAAAATAATTTTTCTGGGATCACTTAAATTACCAGGTTTTTACTACATAATTTTCAATTAAAACTGCTTTCTATAGCCTTATATTATTTTATAAGTACATTGTACATGTATTCTAACTGAAACTAGCAAAAATTTGTAGGATAGAAAAAACTCCAATCATGATATCACCATATTCTATATTTGAAGTCAACAAACTGCTGCATGATGAAATTGTTTAAATTCTTAATATCAACTACTGAACAATTTGCACTTTACATCACTTTCATTTGACACAATTTTATTACATTTATGTTTTCTCTGTTGTCCGCCATTTTGAATACCGGACTCTATTTACATATCATCTTGTATATATGAATATTTCCACGTTACTTGCTATTTTATTCAATCTTTGATAAAATGCCTATAGATAAACACATATACAATAATAATCAATCATTAAATGTACAGAATACATGCTGTAAATCGACGATATTGCTACCAGACTCTATATCCGCCATTTTGAATCTATGAACGATTGCTGATCACCTTGTATATTTCAATAAAAACCTATTATTTAGTATTTATTTTGTTGGAAATAATAAGAAATATATAAAAAACAACCAATACCACAGGAATACATCATTTAATATACATATAAACTAATATTAAGCCTCCGGACTCTACCGGACTTCTCCGGACTCTTCCGGACTCTGTTTAGTAGTACCGGTGTATCACCCATTTTATACAGTTTCAGAAGTCAACACTCTGATGAAGGAGTTTTTTTTAGATTTTGAAGGGATATTGTCTACCAGCTGCGTAATTTTTTCATACCCAAAATTATTGTCGATTTCCGTACTGACCTTCATAAAATGAAGATTAAACACCGAATTATTGATGAATACGCTCCGAAACGTTGTTTTTTCGACTAAAAAAGCTGACCATCGTTACCGGAAGCTAATCAATTATGCACTGACCTGGGCGAGGCCAACTCTATTTATTTTTATGTCAGTAGCCCGGATGCTGCAGCATGGATATTGAGGTAAGTTTCTATAAAAGTTGAGGAAAAAAACTATTTGCGAACCGATTGTATCTAAAAGACGTAGAATAAATAATGTCTGTATCAGGAATAGATTTTCTTTGATGAAAACTACATGCCTTAACAGATTCAGCCGATATTTCCACGATAACCATTGAAAACATGCCAGGAGGCACCCCATGGGGACAAGCTCAACTACGTATTTTCGATCGGAAATTTTTGCCGGCGTTAAAAATAACTAAATTAGTTTTTTCTTATAAGTAATGAAGTTGTTCCCCGAGATTTTGATACACGTGTTAAATTAATTTATTTTAGCCAGTTTTACCGACAATATGAAAACAGAGACATACATGTAGAACACAGTGAAATACATGTCTGATGAAAACGAATGACGTAGCCAGTGTTGTTTTATTTGTTAATTGACTGGAATGTTTCAGAGAAATTTGGGCTGGATTAGAAACAAAAGAGACCTTACTTCTAGTTCCACAAGACAGTTGCTGCAAAATAATATGGGACTGACCATTTACCTTGAAGGGGGCTATGTCACGTTTTTTCGCCGTAGAAATGTTTTTTTCAAACGCCACAGAAATCATATTTTCTTATTTTCCGGCGAAGTGCCAATCTAATTAAAACAAGGTGAACTGTGATCTAATGCTCACTTATGATACCCCTGCCACTTCCCATGATATGGGGTACCTATATGAAGCTTGTGACCAAATACCAGATTTCTGCCATCAATAGTTTTTGAGAAAAATGTGCATATATGTTCAATGTGGATAAAAACCAACTAAATCGGCAAACAGGAAGTAGGAATCTGATGGTTCCAAAAACGCTTCCCACGATATGGCATACCTATGTGAAGCTTGTGACCAAATATCCGATTTCTGCCATCAATAGTTGCTGAGAAAAATGTGACGAAAAATATTTTGGAAGGACGGACGGACAGAGGTAAAACAGTATACCCCCCTCCCCCTTCGGGGAGCGGGGGTATAATTAGATCTGAAATAGGGAGCAAGTGCGTAGATCTAATTTTAATTAGATTGGCGAAGTGCTGGAATAATTGTTTTTCTTCAAAATTTTGTATATGATTATACTGTGAAAATGTCAAGTCGGAATATATTTTTTTCTCCTGTCCAGCCATATTTTTTTCTTCAAGATTCAGAATCAAAATAATTTTTTAGGGAAAAAAAACATATAAAATTAAAATTGAATAGCTTGAGGGGTAAATTGATAAAAAAAAATTGCAAGACCAAAATGGTTCTCCCATATACCAAAAAAAAACCGAAATAAAACTGTGGTCATAAGAAAGTCCCACGAGAAAATCTTTCCTTCCAATATAAGACTTTTTTTTATTTCTCTAAACTGAATTTGTGCAAACTATTTCACTTATAATGAATTATATTTCTTTATTAAATAGAGCTCATTTTTCTAGATGAATGTATAACCATCTGTCTTTACTCAATATCTTGTCTTTATTACAGGACTTTGATCGGATTGTCCTTGATGAGGCAGTGTTGGGGGTTGCTAGAATGTTTCGAGAGGAACTTGTAGTAATGCCCCATGACGAGGATTACAACAGATCCAATAGGTATGCAGCCTACCGCCAGTATACCATTTGGGCACATGGCCGACTTGGAGCTGGGGTCAGACGTGTGATCCCAAGCTGTTGTACTTGGAAAATTAGGGACAAGTATCCTGATCTATATGGACAATACAAGGGTTTCATTCCTAGACGATTTAATTAAAACTTGTTCATGAAATATTTTGTATTTTATCCCATATACCCTAATGATAAAGTTTACCACTTGCTTCCCTATGGTCGGTGGTTGTCCGGGTACTCTGGCTTCCTCCACCACTAAAACTGGTCGCCATGATATAGCTGAAATATTGCTGAAAGTGGCATTAAAACACCAAAAATAAAAAATAAATCAACCCTAATGAGTTGTTAATTTCACAAGTTGGTCAGTTGGAATTGTAAATTTAATTTGAAAGTTTTGCCATCTTATTATTATTTTTTGTTCTATCAGCACTGACAACTTCTTCTAAAATGGACTGACAGTCTTTTATATAATTCAAAACCATACTTGGCAGAGATGTTTTCTATGAGGTCCTACACAAGAGTCGATACTTTTGTGCAGATTCGTCAAAAAACATGGCCACCATGTGACTTTGAAAATTCTGATTGGTCGATTTTCAAGAAACTTCTTCTCAAGAACCGCTGAAGGGATTGAATTGAAATCTGGTATACATGTTTCTATGAATGTCTTTAACATGTGTTGTTACTGTTTGCGCCATTTGAAAATTCAAAATGGCCACCAGCGGAGGTCAAAGTTTGCATTGAAACCCTATGGGAAACAACATTTTCATCTTCTTCTTGAGAACAGCCAAACAGAATTTAACCAAACTTGGCAGAGATGTTTCTTGTGAGATCCTAAAAAGTTGTCCTGGTTTGTACTAACTAGACCAACACACTGAGTGCTATCATTATTGTGCATTGGACAATTTGTAATGCCCATTATCCTGACTTGGGTACTTTTCTGCTCTAAATGTGCAGAACTTCTGTTAGACCAGGAAAAACAAAGAGTGACAATCTAAATTTATTTTATGCGACAATATAGTAAATTGTTTTGTCTTGGTCTTCAAATCTGGATTTCTGAGATGCTACAATATTATCCCGAGTTGGAGGTTGTGGAATTGGTGCAAGATGGACCGAGATTCTTCTGGGATCATCTACTTCCAACTGCACACGTTAATTCATTCCTTCATTATCTTGCAGTCTCATACAAATGATGACCCTTAATAGTCTTGGAACATAGGAATATGACTTGTCAGCTTTAACAGGCTGCACAGACCATCTAGCTGTCTTTTTGTTGTAACTTCTCTGCCACCTGAAGTAGAAAAATACCTACAATGTAATTCACAAGAATAAAACAATAGAATTGAGATTATGATCTATGGAGCCCTAACTTTCAATTCAAGATGAATATCTCGAATGTATAGTGAATGAGCAACTAAACATATCATTACAAGTTCACTTTATGAAGGATTTGAGTGATTTGTAGACAGATTTTAGGTTGTGGTCATCCCTCAAGAAGTTCTACGGCAGGCATCACGAGCTGGTCAATGGTTACAGGGTGTCTGTTACCCAAATCAGAACTGATCTTCATTTGTTGTTGATGTCTTTCCCTTCATCGGATGGGACTTCTACTGGACTTGACCATGGACAACGCAGCAGGTTTGCGACTTTCGATTGACCCTTCTGAAGCCTATGATCAAATATCAGATTGCTGCCATTAATAATTACTGAGAAAAATGTTATGAACATCTTGGGACGAACGGACGGACAGAGGTAAAACAGTATACCCCCCCCCCCCTTTCCAGTGGAGTGGGGGTATAATAAAGCTCCTATGACATATGATCATGCATGGTTCTGTTATTAGGACAAAATTTCAAGTATGTAAGTTACAACTGAAACATATGAAATTAACATGACAAACCTTAGAGTGAAGTTGATGCTAGGTTCAAAGTCTTCATCGTCAGAATCATCACTGCCCTCTTCAGTAATATCTATTGAGAGACTAAGAATAAAAAATAATTGTTTATTACAGTGTATGTGTATAATATCGAAACAAATTTTGTTATATGGTTCTGTTTGCAGCTGTATAACGAAAAAGCTTTTCAAAATAATATTAAATCTATATACATGTATCCAGCACACATCTACACAACCCAATATAAAGAGACAAAATTACATCAAAGTTCCAGGAAAAAATTTGGTGCACCAGACATGCATCAATTCTGTCCCAGTTTGGTTTCATTCCCGTAAGCAAACTTGGGGTCAATTACTTTCAAATGTAATCGATTACATTACAATTACTTTGCAATTTTCATGATTACATTACATTACGATTACATCAATTTTCAAATGTAATGGATTAAATTACAATTACTTTGTAAATGTAATCGATTACATTACTGATTACATTTAATGTCATGACAGCCAATATTAGTGTTTTATGTTATAATTTTGTCTCGTATGCATTTATCCAATATCTCCTTTTTTAATGTATTTCTTACTCCGAACAATGAATTACAATTCAGTTTTAATGTGATCATTACATGCAATAAGATACATTATTAATTAACTCTATATTATTGTTGTCAATACAACCTAAACTGTCTTTACAATATAAAATCATAAACTCGGCCAATATAAAAAAACTAAACCAATATCGATATTGGCTTAGTTTTTTTTATATTGGCCGAGTTTATGATTTTATAATTACCCATTATAAGAAAAAAATTTATGGTTAATTAATAAATATATCATTTACATTGTAAATTATAAATAGCAATTCTCATTTTCCTTTTTTCATAAAATATGTTGTGTCTTATTACTATGACCAATATTCATTCCATCTTATACTATTAGTAAATATTATAATACATTTGCACATTTTAATAATATATATCAAATAATTTCAAATATCCTGTCAATAGTTTATTGTGGATAATAAACTAGCAGTTAACCTGAGCCACAGATAAAATTTGAAATTAAGGTCTTATTTATGACACCAAATTATGTAACAATCATCATTACTAAATTTCACACCATTTACATGGGTGTCCTTGATATATAATTCAGAAGATAAAAAAAAACCAAGTCATTCTGATTCTAAACATTTGCTTAAAAATATGCATAATTTCTCAGTCTAAATATGAAAACTAAATCTTTAATTTATGTAAATAGGTTTAATAAAATATAATTTAAAATTTTAGAGCTGTTTTCACTGAAATTTTTAAACCCCATTGAAATTGAGATATTATTTGTTTGGATATCAAGTCTTTGAAGCCATCCTTAATATTTTTTTTGTACTTAAACATAGAAGGAGATACATGTATATGTTTCAGTTAAGAAAAAATAAGTCAAAATGATGAAAAGTAATCTAAATGTAATCAGAAAGTAATCATGATTACAGGGTCAAAATGAATGTAATCGATTACATTATGATTACATGTAATCTAAAAAATGGCCGATTACAGATTACATCCGATTACAGGAAAAAATGTAATCGATTACAACTGATTACAATTACAAATTACGATTACCCCATGTCTGCCCGCAAGTAGCTAAGGAGGACTGGCCATTTCAGCTTGTGGATTGATGAAAATGTAATGATGACGCAGAAGCCAACATGATCCCTATATAATATAGCTACTAGTAGTATCACTATGCAAGCCACAATAATTAATAGGAAACTGTTATACAAGTGACTGTGTTGAACAATATTGACAATGTTACCTATAAGGGAACGACCATTTAACTTGAAGGGGGGGGGGGGGGGGGGTTATGGTTTTTTTCTAAAAAAATATTCTGATTCCCAATGTTGCTGAAAAAAATATTCTGATTTTGGTGGAGAAAAAAAAAATAATCTGATTCAGAGTTTTTGTCATATAACCTAATGTGGAATTCTGGGAAAAAAAATTGTGCTTTGCGTGACAAAAAAAAATATATTCTAACTCTTGTGTTGTCCGGAAAAAAATTTCTGAATGAAACAAAAAACCATAACCCTCCCCTTCAAGTTAAATGGTCGGTCCCTAAACATAATGTAGAATATGTCTAATCTTTAACAAAATGAACATACTCAAATGGGTTCACAAATGAACTCGATTTCTCCAGTTTCATCCGTTTCGTTGAAATGTGATGGCTGCTCATTTCTTCTACTCTAGAAATACCTTGGTCAGAATATCTAAATCAAAAGTACAAATATCAATCACTACAAAATCACTTTTGTCTGAAATTACCAGTTTTTGTAGTAATTTGCCTAAAAAATTAAGATAATTTTACAAAAACCTGCATGATTTTAACACAGACATGGGCCATCGGTCTACTGTTAAATTCACACACTGTGAAACATGCAAATTGCTATGGATCTTCACATTATTTCTTAAAAATCTTGTTTATAAATCATACTTACAAGATCCAAACTAAACAAGGGCAAAGTGTGGCGTATCCCCTCGCCTAAAAATTTGACCCGGTGACCTTGACCTTTGATTTTGAAAATCAATAGGGTTCCAGATTCTCTTAAGGACTAAGTATGTACCAAGTTTGGTCAAAATCCATTGAAGGATGTTGATTCTAGAGTGTTCACAAGGATGTTACACGGTAACATTTTGACCCAGTTATCTTTCCCTTTGACCTATGAGGCTATGACCTTGAAAATCAATAGGGTTTTGGTTATCTTAAGGACTAAGTATGTACCAAGTTTTGTCAAAAATCCATTGAAGGATGTTGATTCTAGTGTTCACAAGGATGTTATGCGGTAAACATTTGAGCCTGTGACCTTGATCTTTGACATATGACCTTGAAAATCAATAGGGTTCCAGATTCTCTTCAGGACTAAGTATGTACCACGTTTGGTCAAAATCCATTGAAGGATGTTGATTCTAGAGTGTTCACAAGGATGTGACCGACGGACGGTAGCGTTACTATATCCCTTCGCAACTTCGTTGGCGAGGGGATAAAAAGCAGTTCAAATGACAATTCTTTAAATAGAAAGCCTTTATATGAAAAATACATATTGATTTCCCTCTATCATGTCTATGTTGATAATTCTAAGATAGTAAAGTATAATTTTGGCTCCCTGAACTAAAAATTATGTCCAAAAATGTTGAAATGTAGTGAAAAACTAGTTAATGTAATGTTTTTAGAATAGTCAAGAAATAAACTTGGTTTGCATAATGAAATTGAAAACGGTTTTCATTTAGTCATAGTCTAAAATATGCAGTTCAGGACATTTCAGTAAAATTTTAAAGTCACATATATATAGAAAAGTTTCTGAAACTTGCAAATTTCTATGGATCTTCATATTATTTTTTAAAAACCTTGTTTATGTATCATACTTACAGGATCCAAACTAAAAATGGTACTGAAATGACACTTATATAAATGGAAAGCTTTTTATATAAAAGATACATACTGATTTTCCACTATGGTGATAATTCACAGACAGGAAGATATAATTTTGGCTCCCATAACAAAGTTCTATGTTCAAACTTGTTGAAAAGTACTTTTAACCTTATTTATGTAATGTATTTCCAGTACCCAAGATATAAACTTGTTTGCATAAAGGAATTGAAAATGATTTTCATTTAGCCATGGTCTAAAATATGCATTTTAGGACATTTCTGAAATTTTCAGTAAAATTTTGTAGTCATATAAAAAAAAAGTTCTGAAACTTGAAAATTTCAATGGATATTCATATCATTTCTTCAAAACCTTGTTTATAATTATATATTATACTTATAGGATCCAAACTAAAAGTGCAATTGAAATGAAGCTTCTTTAAATAGAAAGCTTTTATTTGAAAAATACATACTGATTTTCCATTATAGTGATAATTCGCAGAAAGTAAGGTACATGTATATACTTTTGGTTCCCAAAACTAAGTTTCATGTCCAAGTTGTTGAAATTTGATAAAATTAAAAGCCTAATTATATGTTGTATATCAAAGAAATAAATTTGCTTGAATAAAAAGAACTTTATAGGGTTTTCATTAAGCCATGTACAGTTTTAATTCTTGCATTAAAAATGAATTGATTCGATTTTTTTTTAAATTGATAATAATAAACTGCATTAATTGCCATTGATATAATTTTTGCACTCGCATTTCCCCTTTGCTGGCCTCCTAAAATTTGTGTTTGTTTACCTCGCAAATACGGCCGTTTTATGCTACTCATTGACAATAATTTGCTGTTGCCCGGTGCAAAATTACATATATTGATTAATATCTACCGAAAATGATCATAGGCATCATCATAAATTCATAAAATATGAAAAACGATTGAGAAAAGAAGGCAACATGCTCGGCTTACCTATCAACAATAATCAAGCAAAATCTTTGCCACTTCAGCGTGAGATTTGACGCTCCATCCAACGGCAACGGTCCAACTGATCCCTTACATATATCCTGCATTTGTTCCATTTGGAAGATACTTCACTTCTATTCCTCTTTATCTCTGAATCCGTCAAAGTCCGCTTTCTTCCACGCGTTGACAGTTTCTCTTTTGCCCAAGAACCATATGTTGTTTATTGTTTCTAAACAGTGCGCATGCACAAGACGTGTTCACATAGAAGGCCATATGAATAGATTTGAATATTGTCATCCAGACAATAATTCTGATAACGATAGTTTTGGGTCTTTTTTGTCAAAAAATCGTATCTTTTGCAGCATAACTCGGTGTTAATCTTCATTTTATGAAGGTCAGTACGGAAATCGACAATAATTTTGGGTATGAAAAAATTACGCAGCTGGTAGACAATATCCCTTTAACGAATAGACTGTAAATAGATAGTGAGGGCATTACCCGAACTCTTTTTTTATCCGCTTTAAATCTGTGCACATAAATAAGCGTTTGATGGAGGATAGATCACTGTACATAATTTTGGAGCACTAGTTCTACATACAGAGGACCCTGTATGGTTCCCCTATAAAGGGGGTGAAGATCCGGAGGTAAGGTAAGGTAAACAGGGGCGGATCCAGGATTTGGGATTAGGGGGGGGGGCGTTCGTAGGAGAGGGATCTGGGGACCTCTAAGGTCCCCAGCGGGTCCAGGGCAGAGCCCTAGTAGGGGGTCCAGGAGGACGAACCCCACCCCCACCCCCGTAAGCTCTGGGGGTTTGAGGAATTACAGACATTTATTTGAACAATTTTGAACCAACCACACCATTTTTATCAGACCAACAAAACTTTACTTTGAGTCTTAATTTTGTCGGATAATTGTTAACAGTATGTTTTTGTCAGATTATAAGAACCTGAAGTAAAACTTTTTTTTTTAACAACCGTGACGTCGGATGCAGGGTGATGAAAAAACTTCGAATGATCCTTTGGACTATGTGCATTAATTTCATAAAGTAAGATAGGTCCCCAAATTTTGTACAAAACTCCCGTTTGAAATTTCCGATTATCTTTTACGGAATAAAACTAATTGCGAAGTTTCGTTTTTCTAATTAAAAATTATTACTTTTAGTATGATGCTAACCTATCACAAATTTAAGTGAGCGTAGGGATAACTAATACCCACAGCCCCTCGTATTTCCTCCATTCAGTGGAAGGACCTAAAAAACACAGTGCACAAGTACAATGTATGTCATGTCTATTGTACAAGTTTCTCTTCAAACCATTCAGTGCATTATTGAGTAACTGCAGATTACAGAATCTCCCTCCTACCCCTAACCTCCAATTCTAAAAATAAAACCGTGGTGAGTAAACTACATTGTATGTCAAATTTGTAGTTTAAGTTTCACTTCAATCTATTGAGTAGTTATTTAGGAGTTGCGGGTTGCAGAATCATCCTACTACCCCCTCCACAATGTATTTCAAGTACATTATATAGTTTAAGTCAATCAATTGCGTGGTTACAGCCAGGGGAGTTGCAGATTGCAGAAATCTTACAGACGGACGGACATCAAGTGTTTGAGCAACGAGCGTAAAAACCTCATTACACTAAAAGATCAAACAAACAAAATGTATCAAAGTTCTCGAGAAATATGCTTACCGAAATCAGGTGTGAGATATGCATAAACCATTTTGTCGAGATTATTTTCACACTTTCATGTGCAGTTGTAAATATTGATTTAATACAAATAAATTGTAGTTAGAATTTTTTGTTAAAAATGTGTAAAAAAATTGTACATACATCCATTGGTAGATATAAATAATATAAACGTACCCGGACAAAGGATTTGTTCACACTTTCTTGTGCAGATACCTCGGGCAGATGCAGATATTGTTACAAATAAATTGCCGCTAATTTTTTTTTTTATTAATATGTTACTTTTGTATTTTATTGTACAATATACCAACGCGTATTTTTACTGATCTTTACTTGAAAAGTAAAAGGCAACATTTTCGGGTATTTGTATACAAATCAAACTTATATTTTTTTTCATATGAAATTGCAGAATTTCGAATTCAAGAACTATTTGAACCATTATTTAAAGAGAAGTGACCATTTTCTTGGGACACTCAAGTTTCTCCACACTATCTCAGTTTCATCATCTGATTCTCTCGTTATAGGTTTTCGTTGTATGTTTTATAAATGAGATCAATTGTTAAATTAATTATTCGAAGTATTGATTGAATTTACTTTTTAGTTTACCTTTGACTTTTCTCGTCTCGTCGAGGAATCAGAAATGTATCCAATCGGGGTGTTCCCGGAACGCCAACATTCTTAAAACAACATATAGTGTAGATTGTTGTTTTAACAACTTGAAAGTTGGTTTTTGGGTTTTTTTTTAAAGTAATTAATAAGTGAAATATTATATGCTAAATTTGATTAAAATGTAATGAGAAATGAAATAAAATATTTTTTGTAATTAAAAAAAATATATAAATATATATGAAGAAAAATTGAAATAAAGAAAAGGACAAATTTAATAAAAAATTAAATAGTATATTTTTTGTGATTTATTTGAAAAAAGAAAGATATATATACACATATATATATATATGAAGAAAAATTGAAATAAAGAAAAGGAC
Source organism: Bathymodiolus brooksi (assembly GCA_963680875.1). Lineage (NCBI taxonomy): Eukaryota > Metazoa > Mollusca > Bivalvia > Mytilida > Modiolidae > Bathymodiolus > Bathymodiolus brooksi. The sequence goes on from OY804586.1 coordinate 69,300,973, forward strand.
AAATTTAATAAGAAATTGAATAATATATTTTTTGTGATTCATTTTAAAAAGAAAATTGAAATAAAGAAAATGACAAAGTAATGAGAAATATTATAATTTATTTGTTGTATTTTTTTAAAAAAAAAAATTTTAATTTGGTCTTTGGCGTACATGTATATTATATCACTTTGCTGTATTTCACATCTGTTTCCCCCAACCGTGTCGCCTTTTAAAAAGTTCATTAAAATTATAGATTCGCATCTGATTGACTACTTTAGATATAAAAATATGCATTTCACCACTAATTCTAAAAAAAAAGTCATCATCTCATCAACTAAAAGGTAAGATCCATTTTATCACAGTTCACATAATACGTATAAAACCTTTTATTGACACAGTTAAAAAGTCGTCTAAAAAGAATCTTTATTATGTTTCATATTTCATGTGTGCTTATATATAGTTTTAAAATTTAATAATAAATATTCATTATTATTTTTTTCATATTTCATGTGTGCTTATATTATAGTTTTAAAATTTAATAATAAATATTCATTGATTATTATCTTTTCGTATTTTATTTGATTCCATTTATATAGAAAATACAAATAACACGGCTGGTAATCGGCACAAGCAGAACAGTTGGTTCTGCAAAGAAATTCGTGAGGATAACTTCCGGTTTTGGTGGAGGAGAGTTCACGAAGACGCTTCGCAAGGTATGTACATGTCAAAAATTGAAATTTTCTTTTTTAATGCTCGAATATTGCAAAATCAGAGAATGCTATGCTGTGGCGAATGCTTTCACGATTAGAAACATGTATAGTTTATTCTTGTATATGAAGTGTAACTCTCGCCAAATCAATCGTCCCACGAAAAACATGACGAAAATTGTGACACTCTTACATTTCTAAGTGGTTCTTGACAAAGATGCAAGTTAAATTTTCAATATTTTTTCATCATGGGAGTCTAAATGTAATCGGGGATAAATTCCGATTCGTCAGAAGTAAATTGAAGTCTAGATAAATCTACAAGCTGTCAATTTTCTCGTTTTCCTGCGTGAGGAGATCGGTTCTGATAGAGCACATTGCGAATGCATGAGGAGATTTGTTAGTTTTGTTAATTGTTTTCTGCAAAATTGATAAATTGACACTTTTAAACACAAAACTGATAAATACTCTAATCAAAATAAACTATTCTCTGTCCACTTTCAGGAGATGCCAGGATTCAAGGGAAAGAGGAAAAGGGAACTGACATTGACTCTTTACAAAAACCCATTTCGATATAGATTTCCTGTATCACCGCCAAGGAAACGAACAAAAACAAGTAGCAGTACACCAAATTTAAAATCCCCATCAATCAGGACACCAAGTTTATTTAAAAAAATCTCTTTCAATTTCAAAATATTTATATCCTTTCAAACGGGTTTACACATCTATTCGGCGCAATTTGTTTACTAAAGACGACGGAAACTTCACCGCAGATCTACACAAGTTATAATATTACATGATTTCAGCACATACATAGATCTAACGTAAATAAACATTCACTTAGTGCTAGTAGTCATGAATAAATTAAACACAATATGTCAATTAAACTGTGGACATATCCTTAAAATCGGTAAAGCGCTTTACATCTTGTAACCACTACTAACAGAGATCTTTTTTATTTACAAGTGTGTACACATAACACACTACATAATAGAAAAACAAACCACAAATTAATATTATTCTCAACTGTATGATATTTAATTTAGAGTGTATCATTTGTATTAGAAATTATATGGGACGAAGTCCCAACTATGGTAGAAATAGCAATATTTTGATTCCAGATCCATATCACTAATGGCTTAAATTTCATGCACCGGAAATGACACAACGGAAACCAATACATGGTTAAAGCTGCAGAAAATCGGATGTGCAGTAATCTGGAACTACTTCCGGTTATTAATGTTAAAAGTCGTCCCCGATATATCTCGGCCCAAAACATCTCGACACTATTTTGATCCACTGAATGAGTGTGAAATTGGCAGATAATTTTGAGATTCGCGATCATTCATGACCGTGCCTGTTTCAATAGATGGAAAGAACATCCTTACATTGTACTACAGTACACTCCAAAAAGTACACAAAAGTAAGTAAAATTTCTATTTCAATCATCCCAAGGATTTACATGATTTAAATATTATATAATGTGGATTGTGCTTCGCTGACACTACCTGTCTCATATTATTGTTTAAAAAAAGTTATTGGACTTCGTCCCAAGTTAGGTAACACCTATTATCATATTAAAGATATGATTCACATTAAGTTTAAATATTCTTGATTATAAAATTATCTTACAGTGCATTTTCAACTTTTTCCAATGTAAGGGAAGTTAATCTTGTGTATCCAATACACAATGGAAGTTGTCACAAACAACAAATGATCAATAATGACAAGTTAAATCATGGGAAACCGCAGTTACAATTATGAATTGATTCCTTAAATGAAATGTTTCTTTCTAGGTGGACAGCCCATGAACAATGAAATATTACTTTTATACTTTTAAAAACCCGACGGGAAGAAGGGCATCAGTTCGTGAAATTATTACCAGACAGACATGCAAAATTTGTGATTATACAGTGGATTACATGTCCTACCAAAACTAGCAAATCTCCTCATGCATTCGCAATGTGCTCTATCAGAACCGATCTCCTCAAGCAGGAAAACGAGAAAATTGACAGTTTGTAGATTTATCTAGACTTCAATTTACTTCTGACGAATCGGAATTTATCCCCGATTACATTTAGACTCCCATGATGAAAAAATATTGAAAATTTAACTTGCATCTTTGTCAAGAACCACTTAGAAATGTAAGAGTGTCACAATTTTCGTCATGTTTTTCGTGGGACGGTTGATTTTGCGAGAGTTACACTTCATATACAAGAATAAACTATACATGTTTCTAATCGTGAAAGCATTCGCCACAGCATAGCATTCTCTGATTTTGCAATATTTGAGCAGTAAAAAAGAAAATTTCAATTGTTGACATGTACATACCTTGCGAAGCGTCTTCGTGAACTCTCCTCCACCAAAACCGAAAGTTATCCTCACGAATTTCTTTGCAGAACCAACTGTTCTGCTTGTGCCGATTACCAGCCGTGAATAAGAGAATCAAATTTACCTTTATTTACCTGTGATTGCTCTGATCATCCACCCTTAATGGGACCCCTTAATCCCTCTTAATTAGGGAGGACAACTTTCTTTGATCTTTCAAAATGTTGGCGTTCCGGGATACAGCCATCCAATCGTGCTTGTTTTCTTGGCCTAGAATTTTCGTCCATTTTATAATTTCTAAATAGCACGTTAGCACGTGTACATGTAGTTGTAAAATTGACTGAAGAAATAATGTTTAATTAGCGTGAGAAAATAGTTGATGTCTGGTACCTCGGAACCAATCAGAATGGAATAATCTTTGAACTACTGACGGCGAATACATAATGAATCAGCGAACACATCCAACGTGTATTTACAATGTGTAAGAATATTTTACTACAGGTCACGAGTTAACCATTCATGAAAAAGTTATTTATTGAACTGCTTAATTAACGTTGTATAACATATGCTTTGCGAATTTTAGGGGGGTGCACGCCCCGCACGCCCCCCTCTAAATCCGCCACTGGTAAATACATGGCACTACGGACGAAAATGAGAGCTACTGTTTAAGATTTATCTCCCTTATCACGTTAACCTTGATACAATATATTTATAAAAATACAATATTCTTTATTTCCAACCAATGTCTCACGAGGCACAAAAAGATCAATACTGCATGTACATAAACAAGGGTTACATATACGCAGAACGAAGCATATGATACGGCAAAGTGTCTTGAGGGCAATACAAAATATAGATATTACTATTGACTCATATTGGTGTCGACAGAAATCATCGGATATAAAAATCGTGTGATTTTATGGGTAAATTCGAATATACTTAGTTATTATTTGCGAGATTGGAATAAATTATATTGTATGATGTTGCATTTATTTGACGACCTATGATTGGATAAAATCATTCCTAAAAATAAAGATAGAAGGTAGAGCCATATATGGAAATCTAGAGAATAAGATTAATACGCTTTACTGGCCAGTGGAAAATTCCATTCCTAAAAATAACGATAGAAGGTGTGCAGTTACGGAAGGATGCAGACGGAAAATTACAGAAGGTCAGTGGGCGGTGCTTAATTTTGTCTAGTGACCATTACGTCTTTAGCCTTAGAACTTCCAAGAAAGTCCGTCAAACATAGTTCGTGGAAAATATTTAGTTACTGTTTCAAGTTATAGACCAGCAACATCGTACAAAAATGTTCTAAGCTCCCGTGACCGACTATGATTATTAAGATGGTAAGTAAATAGTTGAAAGGTTCGCGCTAATTAAAGCACTAACCCTTCAACAATTTACTGACCGTCTAAATAATCATAGTCGGTCATTAGGAGCTTAGAACTTATATAATATATATACCTGATGTTCAGTCACAGATATCTCTAGATGCATCTTCGTCTGTTATATTACTTCCAGGCTTGAGCCCTTGACACAATAAAGTGCTAGACAAACTGATACAATGGTTGAAAGAAACTGGACAAAAAGGCTTTAATAAACTGGTAAACCATTCAAATTTACCAACTTGTACAGATTTAGAACCAATAAACACAGTCCGTGTCGAATACGAAACTGGTCAAATTCCTGGACAGCACAAAGGAACCGCCGACTACCCCAACTTGTTTTTACACCTGTAGTATTCTTACACCTGTAGTATTCTCGGACAGTAAAAGCAATTTGTTACATAACCATGTAAAGGTTTAGTGTTAGGTTTATGGTGTTTAGCGCCACTTTCAACAATATTTCAGCTATATATCGTGGCAGTCAGTTTTATTGAGCACACCTCACCTGAGCGGGATTCGAACTCACAACATTAGTGGTGATAGGCACAGATTGCATAGGTAGCTATAAATCCAACTATCATACGATCACGACCATGACCTTTATGGAGAGGATTTATATAGGCTATTGCCTGCTATCCAATCCATTTCATTTATTTATGAATAAAATATGTTTAAAATGAAAAATGAAAAATGACCTTAGTCATGAAAAATAATCTGGAGATGCAAAAGTAAAGTCAAATAACAGACTGTTTCTAATGGCTACAATCAACATTACAACAAATCGTGACTGAACTACGAGTTATATGGATATATGTCTGCTTAGATACAGTGACCCCACTTAGCACATACACTATGTTTGTTTGTTTGTTTCATGGTGTTTAACGCCACTTTCAACAATGTTTCAGCTATATCGTGGAGGTCAGTTTTATTGGTGGAGGAAACCGGAGGACCCGGAGAAAAACACCGACCTGTAGCAAGTCACTGACAAACTTTATATCACAAAATGGTGTACACTTACCCCTGATCGAGATTCATACTCTCAACATTCGTAGTGATAGGCACTGATTGCATAGGTAGTTGTAAATCCAATTACCATGCGATCACGGCCACAACGGCCCCTGGTACAAAATGTGCAATTACATGTACATGTACATAAGAAAGGGCTACAAAGAACGAAGCATGGTATGACCGCAGCATGTTAACAAATAGATTGTATATACAAATGTATATACAAACAAAAACAAAATATATATAAATGAAGCCTTTGGTCTTGGGAAAATCACACTGCTCAAACTGTAGCATAACTACTTGGCGAGGTGTACTAGATACAACTTTATGTGATAAAGTTTGTGACTTGCGACAGGACTGTGGTTTTCTCCTGTTTCCTCCACCAATAACACTGACCGCCATGATATAACTGAAACATTGTTGAAAGTGGTGTTAGACACCACAACAACCACCATCATTGTATCAATTCCGAGCCAACACGTCTTTGCTCTTACTCCTTAGAACTGGCCTGCTTGTTCAACGGAGAAGCCGCAAATACCGATTTTATAGTCTGGGCTCGAACACACGATCTACCGAACTTGAGACGAGCACACTAACCATTACGCCACCGATACGATTTTGAAACTGATGAATTTTGTTTGGATGTGTTATGTTGTTGTTAAGTATAACCATTGCAACCCTTTTTTCTTGTATGCAAGCATTGATTTTTGTTTCTTGTCTGTCCCCAAGACAAAAAAAAATGTATACTGATTCAGTATTAACCCTGTTGTACACATACGCCTTTAATTAAATTAAATTAATTAAATTAATTAAATTTCAAGAAAAAAACATTCGTGACGACTCTAAGGCTAAAGAAAAAAATTATCCGTGTAAGAAATCTCAGACTCTCTCCTAGGATAGAAAAAATAAGAACGCCACGATATGGCTGAAATATTGCTAAAGTTGGCGCTAAACACCAATCAATCAATCAATCAATCAATCAATCAATCTATAGAAAAATAGTTGTCCTCTGTGATAATCAATAACGATATCATACAGAGAAGTCATTATGAGGATTTAACTAAATTGTTCAGCACTGTATCATAAAAACACGTGGGACATGTATATGTAATTTGCTATCAATGGAACCCATTTATTTTGCTTTTCATTTTTAATGTAAACAAATTGAGCTAAAAAATCGGTAAAAAAAATATATAACGCTTACATCATATAAATACAAAACGTTTTGACATAGATCTTTGCCTGATGATTTGATTATTGTCTGTCCTTGCTTGTTACAACGATCAGAAAATGATATATGATAAAGTTAAGGCGTAAGTATCACAGAGGTCAAAGGTTACTCCATCCCAATCCACTCGGACGGGTAGTAATCGGCGGGTTCGTACTGTTTCGCCAGCCAACTTCCATGGCTTGGAAAATTACTGAAGTAAACAGTTTCGCCGTTATTTAAGTATGCTCCCCACCACCCAAAAGAACCGGAAGTTATTATAGTATGGTTACATAGTGATAATATTGCCATGTCGGATTCGGTTCTTCCGGTTCCGGCAAAAACAACATCCGGTCCTTTAGCATGGATTGACGTCCATTGTCGATCGTCAGAAACTATTACAAACAAGGGATTTTTTGTATTATTACGGAAATAGTTTAATGCTTTTTTCATGTATTCCGGTGTCGCCACATTATATCCCCGTCTCAATTCGCGCGCAGAGCCCATATCAGACCGTCTTACATGGACACCTACTAATGGCCGACCTTTCGCTTTGAGTGTTTTCAGAACTTCCATTGCTTTCCTTATGGTAGTTGGCTTGAATTTAAATGAAGAAATGATTTCTTTTCTGCAATGGTGGAAGTATTTCCAGGATTGAAAATATCCATTTAATGTCCAGTTTTTATTATGAGACAACGTTTCTATTTTAGCATTATAAGTACCTGCTCCACCTTCTCCAGCGACGGCGGTATTTATCATGTGAATATTCTTAGCATGCTTAATGTCAAACACGTTATTTATGCGATGCGTTTTTGAGATAAAGGGTGTATAATTATGTCGAATGGCAGTACCAATAAGAGCTGCAACTTCAAACATTTGGTTTCCAAGGCGACCATTTCCGCTGACCGTCATAAAATGGGTTCTTTTAAAATTTTCCAACTCTCTGTTGACTGTAAATGGCGCAGTACTAGTGTGCTGTGCTGTAAGCTTAATCTCATTTTTGGCTAATGCTGAATTTATCAACTTTACTGAACTAAAATTACTGGCATATAATCCAATATCCTGTAAAATGCTAGGTATAGATCGAGAGTTAAAATCATTTGAAAAATTTAAAAACTGAATCATGAAAACACAAATTGTCAACACGACACACAGGATGAAACATCTACCGTATTTCCAGGAGCAGACGTCACTTCGTTCGGCGGGAACTAAACGTCTGATGGGAGATGTAGTTTTCATTACCATACGTGGTCATGAACTTCTCCATCGGTACCCTCACAGCACTCCAACCTAAAATGAAATACAAAACTTAGTTATCTCCTCCATCAGGACCCTCACAGCGGTCAAACCTGAAATAAAATATAAAACTTAGCAATCCTTTCCATCAGGACCCTCACAGCACTCCAAAGAAAACAAATACAAAACTTAGTGATCTCCTCCATCAGGACCCTCACAGCACTCCAACCTGAAATGAAATACAAAACTTAGAGATCTCCTCCATCAAGACCCTCACAGCACTCCAAACCTGAAATAAAATACAAAACTTAGAGATCTTCTTTTTGTCGCACATTGTTTGTCTTTTTTGTCCTTTTCTTTTGTCCTTTTCTTTTGCCCATTGTTTGTCTTTTTTGTCCCTTTTCTTTTGCCCATTATTTGTCTTTTTTGTCCCTTTTCTTTTGCCCATTGTTTGTCTTTTTTGTCCTTTTCTTTTGCCCATTGTTTGTCTTTTTTGTCCCTTTCTTTTGCCCATTGTTTGTCTTTTTTGTTCCTTTTCTTTTGCCCATTGTTTGTCTTTTTTGTCCCTTTTCTTGTGCCCATTGTTTGTCTTTTTTGTCCTTTTCTTTTGCCCATTGTTTGTCTTTTTTGTCCCTTTCTTTTGCCCATTGTTTGTCTTTTTTGTTCCTTTTCTTGTGCCCATTGTTGTCTTTTTTGTCCTTTTCTTTTGCCCATTGTTTGTCTTTTTTGTCCCTTTCTTTTGCCCATTTTTTGTCTTTTTTGTCCTTTTCTTGTGCCCATTGTTGTCTTTTCTGTCCTTTTCTTTTGCCCATTGTTGTCTTTTTTGTCCTTTTCTTTTGCCCATTGTTTGTCTTTTTTGTCCCTTTCTTTTGCCCATTTTTTGTCTTTTTTGTCCTTTTCTTCTGCCCATTGTTGTCTTTTCTGTCCTTTTCTTTTGCACATTGTTTGTCTTTTTTGTCCCTTTCTTTTGCCCATTGTTTGTCTTTTTTGTCCCTTTTCTTTTGCCCATTGTTTGTCTTTTTTGTCCCTTTCTTTTGCCCATTGTTTGTCTTTTTTGTCCTTTTCTTGTGCCCATTGTTGTCTTTTCTGTCCTTTTCTTTTGCCCATTGTTTGTCTTTTTTGTCCCTTTCTTTTGCCCATTGTTTGTCTTTTTTGTCCCTTTCTTTTGCCCATTGTTTGTCTTTTTTGTCCTTTTCTTGTGCCCATTGTTGTCTTTTTTGTCCTTTTCTTTTGCCCATTGTTTGTCTTTTTTGTCCCTTTCTTTTGCCCATTGTTTGTCTTTGTTGTCCCTTTTCTTTTGCCCATTGTTTGTCTTTTTTGTCCCTTTCTTTTGCCCATTGTTTGTCTTTTTTGTCCTTTTCTTGTGCCCATTGTTGTCTTTTTTGTCCTTTTCTTTTGCCCATTGTTTGTCTTTTTTGTCCCTTTCTTTTGCCCATTGTTTGTCTTTTTTGTCCCTTTTCTTTTGCCCATTGTTTGTCTTTTTTGTCCCTTTCTTTTGCCCATTGTTTGTCTTTTTTGTCCTTTTCTTGTGCCCATTGTTGTCTTTTTTGTCCCTTTCTATTGCCCATTGTTTGTCTTTTTTGTCCCTTTCTTTTGCCCATTGTTTGTCTTTTTTGTCCCTTTTCTTTTGCCCATTGTTTGTCTTTTTTGTCCCTTTCTTGTGCCCATTGTTTGTCTTTTTTGTCCCTTTTCTTTTGCCCATTGTTTGTCTTTTTTGTCCTTTTCTTTTGCCCATTGTTTGTCTTTTTTGTCCTTTTCTTTTGCCCATTGTTTGTCTTTTTTGTCCCTTTCTTGTGCCCATTGTTTGTCTTTTCTGTCCCTTTTCTTTTGCCCATTGTTTGTCTTTTTTGTCCCTTTTCTTGTGCCCATTGTTTGTCTTTTTTGTCCCTTTCTTTTGCCCATTGTTTGTCTTTTTTTGTCCTTTTCTTTTGCCCATTGTTTGTCTTTTTTTGTCCTTTTCTTTTGCCCATTGTTTGTCTTTTTTGTCCCTTTCTTTTGCCCATTGTTTGTCTTTTTTGTCCCTTTTCTTGTGCCCATTGTTTGTCTTTTTTGTCCCTTTCTTTTGCCATTGTTTGTCTTTTTTGTCCCTTTTCTTTTGCCCATTGTTTGTCATTTTTGTCCCTTTCTTTTGCCCATTGTTTGTCTTTTTTGTCCCTTTTCTTGTGCCCATTGTTTGTCTTTTTTGTCCCTTTTCTTGTGCCCATTGTTTGTCTTTTTTGTCCCTTTCTTTTGCGCATTGTTTGTCTTTTTTGTCCCTTTTCTTTTGCCCATTGTTTGTCTTTTTTGTCCTTTTCTTTTGCCCATTGTTTGTCTTTTTTTGTCCTTTTCTTGTGCCCATTGTTTGTCTTTTTTGATCCTTTTCTTTTGCCCATTATTTGTCTTTTTTGTCCCTTTTCTTTTGCCCATTGTTTGTCTTTTTTGTCCTTTTCTTTTGCCCATTGTTTGTCTTTTTTTGTCCCTTTTCTTGTGCCCATTGTTTGTCTTTTTTGTCCCTTTTCTTGTGCCCATTGTTTGTCATTTTTGTCCCTTTCTTTTGCCCATTGTTTGTCTTTTTTGTCCCTTTTCTTGTGCCCATTGTTTGTCTTTTTTGTCCCTTTTCTTGTGCCCATTGTTTGTCTTTTTTGTCCCTTTCTTTTGCGCATTGTTTGTCTTTTTTGTCCCTTTTCTTTTGCCCATTGTTTGTCTTTTTTGTCCTTTTCTTTTGCCCATTGTTTGTCTTTTTTTGTCCTTTTCTTGTGCCCATTGTTTGTCTTTTTTGTTCCTTTTCTTTTGCCCATTATTTGTCTTTTTTGTCCCTTTTCTTTTGCCCATTGTTTGTCTTTTTTGTCCCTTTTCTTTTGCCCATTGTTTGTCTTTTTCGTCTTTTCTTTTGCCCATTGTTTGTCTTTTTTGTCCCTTTTCTTTTGCCCATTGTTTGTCTTTTTCGTCTTTTCTTTTGCCCATTGTTTGTCTTTTTCGTCTTTTCTTTTGCCCATTGTTTGTCTTTTTTGTCCTTTTCTTTTGCCCATTGTTTGTCTTTTTTGTCCCTTTTCTTTTGCCCATTGTTTGTCTTTTTTGTCCCTTTTCTTTTGCCCATTGTTTGTCCTTTTTGTCCCTTTTCTTGTGCCCATTGTTTGTCTTTTTTGTCCCTTTTCTTTTGCCCATTGTTTGTCTTTTTCGTCTTTTCTTTTGCCCATTGTTTGTCTTTTTTGTCCTTTTCTTTTGCCCATTGTTTGTCTTTTTTTGTCCTTTTCTTGTGCCCATTGTTTGTCTTTTTTGTCCCTTTTCTTTTGCCCATTATTTGTCTTTTTTGTCCCTTTTCTTTTGCCCATTGTTTGTCTTTTTTGTCCCTTTACTTTTGCCCATTGTTTGTCCTTTTTGTCCCTTTTCTTGTGCCCATTGTTTGTCTTTTTTGTCCCTTTTCTTTTGCCCATTGTTTGTCTTTTTTGTCCTTTTCTTTTGCCCATTGTTTGTCTTTTTTTGTCCTTTTCTTGTGCCCATTGTTTGTCTTTTTTGTTCCTTTTCTTTTGCCCATTATTTGTCTTTTTTGTCCCTTTTCTTTTGCCCATTGTTTGTCTTTTTTGTCCCTTTTCTTGTGCCCATTGTTGTCTTTTTTGTCCTTTTCTTTTGCCCATTGTTTGTCTTTTTTTGTCCTTTTCTTTTGCCCATTGTTTGTCTTTTTTGTTCCTTTTCTTTTGCCCATTATTTGTCTTTTTTGTCCCTTTTCTTTTGCCCATTGTTTGTCTTTTTTGTTCCTTTTCTTGTGCCCATTGTTTGTCTTTTTTGTCCCTTTTCTTGTGCCCATTGTTTGTCTTTTTTGTCCTTTTCTTTTGCCCATTGTTTGTCTTTTTTTGTCCTTTTCTTTTGCCCATTGTTTGTCTTTTTTGTTCCTTTTCTTTTGCCCATTATTTGTCTTTTTTGTCCCTTTTCTTTTGCCCATTGTTTGTCTTTTTTGTCCCTTTTCTTTTGCCCATTGTTTGTCCTTTTTGTCCCTTTTCTTGTGCCCATTGTTTGTCTTTTTTGTCCCTTTTCTTTTGCCCATTGTTTGTCTTTTTCGTCTTTTCTTTTGCCCATTGTTTGTCTTTTTCGTCTTTTCTTTTGCCCATTGTTTGTCTTTTTTGTCCCTTTTCTTGTGCCCATTGTTTGTCTTTTTTGTCCCTTTTCTTGTGCCCATTGTTTGTCTTTTTTGTCCTTTTCTTGTGCCCATTGTTTGTCTTTTTTGTTCCTTTTCTTTTGCCCATTATTTGTCTTTTTTGTCCCTTTTCTTTTGCCCATTGTTTGTCTTTTTTGTCCTTTTCTTTTGCCCATTGTTTGTCTTTTTTGTTCCTTTTCTTGTGCCCATTGTTTGTCTTTTTTGTCCCTTTTCTTGTGCCCATTGTTTGTCTTTTTTGTCCTTTTCTTTTGCCCATTGTTTGTCTTTTTTGTTCCTTTTCTTTTGCCCATTGTTTGTCTTTTTTGTCCCTTTTCTTTTGCCCATTATTTGTCTTTTTTGTCCCTTTTCTTTTGCCCATTGTTTGTCTTTTTTGTCCCTTTTCTTTTGTCCATTGTTTGTCCTTTTTGTCCCTTTTCTTGTGCCCATTGTTTGTCTTTTTTGTCCCTTTTCTTTTGCCCATTGTTTGTCTTTTTTGTCCTTTTCTTTTGCCCATTGTTTGTCTTTTTTGTCCCTTTTCTTTTGCCCATTGTTTGTCTTTTTTGTCCCTTTTCTTTTGCCCATTGTTTGTCTTTTTTGTCCTTTTCTTTTGCCCATTGTTTGTCTTTTTTGTTCCTTTTCTTTTGCCCATTGTTTGTCTTTTTTGTCCCTTTTCTTTTGCCCATTGTTTGTCTTTTTTGTCCCTTTTCTTTTGCCCATTGTTTGTCCTTTTTGTCCCTTTTCTTGTGCCCATTGTTTGTCTTTTTTGTCCCTTTTCTTTTGCCCATTGTTTGTCTTTTTCGTCTTTTCTTTTGCCCATTGTTTGTCTTTTTCGTCTTTTCTTTTGCCCATTGTTTGTCTTTTTTGTCCTTTTCTTTTGCCCATTGTTTGTCTTTTTTGTCCCTTTTCTTGTGCCCATTGTTTGTCTTTTCTGTCCCTTTTCTTTTGCCCATTGTTTGTCTTTTCTGTCCCTTTTCTTTTGCCCATTGTTTGTCTTTTTTGTCCCTTTTCTTTTGCCCATTGTTTGTCTTTTTTGTCCCTTTTCTTGTGCCCATTGTTTGTCTTTTTTGTCCCTTTTCTTTTGCCCATTGTTTGTCTTTTCTGTCCCTTTTCTTTTGCCCATTGTTTGTCTTTTTTGTCCCTTTTCTTTTGCCCATTGTTTGTCTTTTTTGTCCCTTTTCTTGTGCCCATTGTTTGTCTTTTTTGTCCCTTTTCTTTTGCCCATTGTTTGTCTTTTCTGTCCCTTTTCTTTTGCCCATTGTTTGTCTTTTTTGTCCCTTTTCTTTTGCCCATTGTTTGTCTTTTTTGTCCCTTTTCTTTTGCCCATTGTTTGTCTTTTCTGTCCCTTTTCTTTTGCCCATTGTTTGTCTTTTTTGTCCCTTTTCTTTTGCCCATTGTTTGTCTTTTTTGTCCCTTTTCTTGTGCCCATTGTTTGTCTTTTTTGTCCCTTTTCTTTTGCCCATTGTTTGTCTTTTCTGTCCCTTTTCTTTTGCCCATTGTTTGTCTTTTTTGTCCCTTTTCTTTTGCCCATTGTTTGTCTTTTTTGTCCCTTTTCTTGTGCCCATTGTTTGTCTTTTTTGTCCCTTTTCTTTTGCCCATTGTTTGTCTTTTCTGTCCCTTTTCTTTTGCCCATTGTTTGTCTTTTTTGTCCCTTTTCTTTTGCCCATTGTTTGTCTTTTTTGTCCCTTTTCTTTTGCCCATTGTTTGTCTTTTCTGTCCCTTTTCTTTTGCCCATTGTTTGTCTTTTTTGTCCCTTTTCTTTTGCCCATTGTTTGTCTTTTTTGTCCCTTTTCTTGTGCCCATTGTTTGTCTTTTTTGTCCCTTTTCTTGTGCCCATTGTTTGTCTTTTTTGTCCCTTTTCTTTTGCCCATTGTTTGTCTTTTCTGTCCCTTTTCTTTTGCCCATTGTTTGTCTTTTTTGTCCCTTTTCTTTTGCCCATTGTTTGTCTTTTTTGTCCCTTTTCTTTTGCCCATTGTTTTTCTTTTCTGTCCCTTTTCTTTTGCCCATTGTTTGTCTTTTTTGTCCCTTTTCTTTTGCCCATTGTTTGTCTTTTTTGTCCCTTTTCTTGTGCCCATTGTTTGTCTTTTTTGTCCCTTTTCTTTTGCCCATTGTTTGTCTTTTCTGTCCCTTTTCTTGTGCCCATTGTTTGTCTTTTTTGTCCCTTTTCTTTTGCCCATTGTTTGTCTTTTTTGTCCCTTTTCTTGTGCCCATTGTTTGTCTTTTTTGTCCCTTTTCTTTTGCCCATTGTTTGTCTTTTCTGTCCCTTTTCTTTTGCCCATTGTTTGTCTTTTTTGTCCCTTTTCTTTTGCCCATTGTTTGTCTTTTTTGTCCCTTTTCTTTTGCCCATTGTTTTTTGTCCTTTAAATTACGGCTTCAGAATTTGGTATTCGACCTTTGTAACGACGACAAAACCCCTACAATGCGCTTAGTTTAATTTAATCTTATTTATTTTTCTATCATTTTACTTGGAACATATTTTCGGAAGAGTGAAACGAGGGAGAAAGTAACTAAGCAAGAACTATCTCTAACTTCAAATCACAAAACACCATTTCAAGAGACCGTGATATTAGCCGATGGAAATCCAGGTACTCGCACGGCGGACATGAGCAAATAAATATGATCACTTGCGTCCATAGCCTTTCTTGATTAATACGACGTGTGTCACTAGTGGAGCAGGACCTGCTTATCCTTCTGGAGCACCTGAGTTCACTCCCCTCCCCCGGTTTTTAGTGGAATGTGTGTTACTCGATCTTTAGTTTTATGTGTATGTTTTGCAGATCGTTTGTCCTTTTGCCCTTTTATTTTTGGCTATTGTTTTGTCTGTCCTTCGATATACGGATTCTGATTACACCTTTGATATCTTCAAACTCTTCTTGTTAAAGAATGGAGGGCACGTCGCTCGCGATGGTATGATATTTTGATTGACATGCCTACAACCACTAAAAGTTGGATTCCATCTTATGGCGTGGTGTGCTCGATAAGTATTGTTAGTTATTTGCGGAAGGTCGCCGAGATTGTCAACGGATAAAATTGTGATAGATCTGTTGTTGGAAGTGAATATTGCCACAGGGAAAAAAAGATAATTGACAGGTTTGGACAATTTAGACTTGCCACCATCCACTAATGACAACTCTTACCGTGAAAGGGGTGTGGCATTCTCCATACAAGATGCGCTGATATGTGTCCCGCCCTAAGGGCGAGTAATGATTCGTTCCCCAACAGAACTAGCTGCCACCTCTTCCCTTTCAGAAGGCCGCCTTAAGGGCGAGTAATGATTCGTTCCCCCCACAGAACTAACTGTCACCTCTTCCCTTTCAGAAGGCTGTACATCACAGCATAGAAACTGGATATGCGTCCCGCCCTAAGAGCGCGAGTAATGATTCGTTCCCCCCACAGAACTAACTGTCACCTCTTCCCTTTCAGAAGGTTGTACATCACAGTGTGGAAACCTGGTCTTAGTTCTATGCATTGGGGGCTCCTTCATGAGACCAATATTAATTTGCGATGCGATATTTATACATGTATAATTTTTATAACACGATAAGGAGCAGCAACCTCTTACCCTTCGAGAGCACTTGTGCGCACCCCCGTTTTTTTGTGGGGTTCGCGTTGCTCTTTTTTTTTCTTTTTTCTGTGCTGTGTTGTGTGTTTTAACATTATGTTCGTCTTCGTCCTGTGTCTTGTGTTTCATACTTGATTGTCCCTTCGGGTTTCTCTAACTCTTAACGTTTATTTATGAAAAAAGTTGTTGCTAGATCTAATGCTACATATACTGCTGTCCACCACGATTTCCATATTAGATGTTCGAGCCAATTAACAGTAACATGACGGGTGTCACAAGTGGAGCAGGAACTGCTAACCTTCCGGGGTATCTGACTTCACCCCGGTTTTTAGTAGGGTTCGTGTTGCTCGATCTTTAGACTTCTGTGTAATGTTTTGTAGATCCGTAACCGTTGTTTTTCCTTTTTTCTTTTAGGTCATTGTGTTGTCTGTCCTTCGATCTATGACTTCTGATTACCCCTTTGATATCTTCAAACTTTTATTATGTATGGTTGTAAAGTAATATTTCATTGTTGTATCTTACAAGTGGCTAAATATTAGTTGAAATTACCCAGCTTTCCACTCAAAACTAGTGGACACATCGAAAAAGCGAGGTCGATATCAGCTGTTTAGTAGTTCTAGAAATTATCGACCTTACAAAAAATACGATCGCTTTAACCGTTGTAGACAGTGTTAGATTTGGATGAAGAGGGACCCCAGGCTATTTCACTATGCCCCTCCCCAATTCCCCACCCACACGTCTAGCGGAAGGTTGGTCAGAGTGTTTATTAAATTTGAATAAATATTTGATGACAGGTGTTTAAAATTCTGCAATATTATGAAATGGGGTGTAACTGTGCAAAGAACATTCGTTATGACAGCACGTGTATGAAAGTCCAGTGACAAGTCAAAAATATTAAACCGCATCAGTGGTGTAATGGTTAGGGTGATCGTCTTGAGTGCGGTAGATCGCCGGTGAGTTCGAGCCCAGATCGGGTCAAACCGAAGACTATAAAATTTGTATTTGTTGCTTCTCCGCTAAGCACGGAGCATTAAGGAGAAAGAGCAAAGACTGATTGGCTCGGAATCAGGATAATGTGTCCGAGTGGGGCGACATGTCTATCCGCGGACAGTTGTTTCAGTGAGCTGGCACTATACAAATCCAACTAAGCGTGTTAGTTTAGTACAAAGCGGATCTCATCCTCGTCATTTCATTGCTTAGTTGGCGTTAAACAACAATCACTCACTCATTTAAAAATAGCATACACCTTGGCCGGACCCTCCCTCCTACATTTTGCGGCCCTACACTTCAGCCTATCAAGCCTATAGGTAAATCCGGCACTGGTCGCAGAAAGATCCCTCTGATATTAAAACAAACCGTATTCAAGCGTATCTTTAAATAAATACATTTAAACAAAGTGTTGCAAAAATTTTCGACGGCACGACCGTCTTCGTCAGTTGCAAAACATAAACTGCTTAGAGATACAAAAAGACAACAAGACGTCATAACATCTAATCGTGTTATTATGACGTCGTAAAATTTTTTTTACTAAAAATAATCCTGAATATTATGAATAACTAAAATACACAAAGCTCAAGATCAAACTTTGTGTAATCTAAGACCTGTTAGACTAATTATTTTCTTTTGTTTATTTTATTTTTGATTATTTTTAGTAAAAAAAATTTACGACGTCATAATAACAC
The DNA here is from genome assembly GCA_963680875.1 of Bathymodiolus brooksi. Classification (NCBI taxonomy): domain Eukaryota; kingdom Metazoa; phylum Mollusca; class Bivalvia; order Mytilida; family Modiolidae; genus Bathymodiolus; species Bathymodiolus brooksi. The sequence continues at coordinate 69,318,175 of OY804586.1, forward strand.
GATTAGATGTTATGACGTCTTGTTGTTTTTTTGTATCTCTAAGCAGTTTATGTTTTGCAACTGACGAAGACGGTCGTGCCGTCGAAAATTTTTGCAACACTTTGTTTAAATGTATAAATTATAATCTCCATGAAGAAATGTTTTGTTTTAATGTAGTTTAAATAAATAGATAGGGAAAATATAGGAAAAAAAGAAAAACTGCTAAATTGTAATTACCTTCCAGACTCCAGAGGATTATCATTGCTTTAAGAAATCAATCCTTTCTTTGTACATGTAAATATCGCAATTATGTTTTGTTTCCGCAGGAATATTAAAGGGATATTGTCTACCAGCTGCGTAATTTTTTCATACCCAAAATTATTGTCGATTTCCGTACTGACCTTCATAAAATGAAGATTAACACCGAGTTATGTTGCAAAAGATACGATTTATTGACAAAAAAGACCCAAAAAAGAATTATTGTCCGGATGACAATATTCAAATCTATTCATATGGCCTTCTATGCGAACACGTCTTGAGCATGCGCACTGTTTAGAAACAATAAACAACATGTGGTTCTTGGGCAAAAGAGAAACTGTCAACGCGTGGAAGAAAGCGGACTCTGACGGATTCAGAGATAAAGAGGAATAGAAGTGAGGTATCTTCCAAATGGAACAAATGCAGGATATATGTAGGGGATCAGTTGGACCGTTGCCGTTGGATGGAGCGAACTCAAGGAAGTGCTTGATTATTGTTGATAGGTAAGCCGAGCATGTTGCCTTCTTTTCTCAATCGTTTTTCATATTTTATGAATTTATGATGATGCCTATGATCATTTTCGGTAGATATTAATCAATATATGTAATTTTGCACCTGGCAACAGCAAATTATTGTCAATGAGTAGCATAAAACGGCCGTATTTGCGAGGTAAACAAACACAAATTTTAAGAGGCCAGCAAAGGGGAAATGGGAGTGCAAAAATGATATCAATGACAATGCAGTTTATTATTATCAATTTAAAAAGAAATATCGAATCAATTCATTTTTAATGCAAGAATTAAAACTGTACATGGCTTAATGAAAACCCTATAAAGTTCTTTTTATTCAAGCAAATTTATTTCTTTGATATACAACATATAATTAGGCTTTTAATTTTATCAAATTTCAACAACTTGGACAAGAAACTTAGTGTTGGGAACCAAACGTATATACCTTACTTTCTGCGAATTATCACTATAATGGAAAATCAGTATGTATTTTTCAAATAAAAGCTTTCTATTTAAAGAAGCTTCATTTCAATTGCACTTTTAGTTTGGATCCTGTAAGTATAATATATAATTATAAACAAGGTTTTGAAGAAATGATATGAATATCAATTGAAATTTTCAAGTTTCAGAACTTTTTTTATATATGACTACAAAATTTTACTGAAAATTTCAGAAATGTCCTAAAATGCATATTTTAGACCATGGCTAAATGAAAATCATTTTAATTCCTTTATGCAAACAAGTTCATATCTTGGGTACTGGAAATACATTACATAAATAAGGTTAAAAGTACTTTCAACAAGTTTGAACATAACACTTTGTTATGGGAGCCAAAATTATATCTTCCTGTCTGTGAATTATTACCATAGTGGAAAATCCGTATGTATCTTTTATATAAAAAGCTTTCCATTTAAATAAGTGTCATTTCAGTACAATTTTTAATTTGGATCCTGTAAGTATGATACATAAACAAGGTTTTTAAAAAATAATATGAAGATCCATAGAAATTTGCAAGTTTCAGAAACTTTTCTATATATGTGACTATAACATTTTACTGAAATGTCCTGAACTGCATATTTTAGACTATGACTAAATGAAAATCGTTTTCAATTTCCTTATGCAAACCAAGTTTATTTCTTGACTATTCTAAAAACATTACATTAACTAGTTTTTTACTACATTTCAACAATTTTGGACATAATTTTTAGTTCAGGGAGCCAAAATTATACTTTACTATCTTAGAATTATCAACATAGACATGATAGAGGGAAATCAATATGTATTTTTCATATAAAGGCTTTCTATTTAAAGAATTGTCATTTGAACTGCTTTTTATCCCCTCGCCAACGAAGTTGCGAAGGGATATAGTAACGCTACCGTCCGTCCGTCACATCCTTGTGAACACTCTAGAATCAACATCCTTCAATGGATTTTGACCAAACGTGGTACATACTTAGTCCTTAAGAGAATTTGAAACCCTATTGATTTTCAAGGTCAAAGGTCAAGGTCACAGGGTCAAATTTTTACCGCGTAACATCCTTGTGAACACTAGAATCAACATCCTTCAATGGATTTTTGACAAAACTTGGTACATACTTAGTCCTTAAGATAGCCGAAACCCTATTGATTTTCAAGGTCATAGCCTTATAGGTCAAAGGTCAAGATAACCGGGTCAAAATTTTACCGCGTAACATCCTTGTGAACACTCTAGAATCAACATCCTTCAATGGATTTTGACCAAGCTTGGTACATACTTAGTCCTTAAGAGAATCTGGAACCCTATTGATTTTCAAAGTCAAAGGTCAAGGTCACCAGGTCAAATTTTTAGGCGAGGGGATATGCCACACTTTGCCCTTGTTTAGTTTGGATCTTGTAAGTATGATTAATAAACAAGATTTTTAAGAAATAATGTGAAGATCCATAGCAATTTGCATGTTTCACAGTGTGTGAATTTAACAGTAGACCGATGGCCCATGTCTGTGTTAAAATCATGCAGGTTTTTGTAAAATTATCTAAATTTTTTAGGCAAATTACTACTAAAACTGGTAACTTCAGACAAATGTGATTTTGTAGTGATTGATATTTGTACTTTTGATTTAGATATTCTGACCAAGGTAATTCTAGAGTAGAAGAAATGAGCAGCCATCACATTTCAACGAAACGGATGAAACTGGAGAAATCGAGTTCATTTGTGAACCCATTTGAGTATGTTCATTTTGTTAAAGATTAGACATACATGTATTCTACATTATGTTTATAGGTAACATTGTCAATATTGTTCAACACAGTCACTTGTATAACAGTTTCCTATTAATTATTGTGGCTTGCATAGTGATACTACTAGTAGCTATATTATATAGGGATCATGTTGGCTTCTGCGTCATCGTTACATTTTCATCAATCCACAAGCTGAAATGGCCAGTCCCCCTTAGCTACTTACGGGAATGAAACCAAACTGGGACAGAATTGACGCACGTCTGGTGCACCAAATTTTTTCCTGTAACTTTGATGTAATTTTGTCTCTTTATATTGTGTTGTGTAGATGTGTGCTGCATAGATGTATAAAGATTTAATATTATTTTGAAAAGCTTTTTCGTTATACAGCTGCACATCAGAACCATATAGCAAAATTTGTTTCGATATTATACACATACACTGTAATAAACAATTATTTTTTATTCTTACAGTCTCTCAATAGATATTACTGAAGAGGGCAGTGATGTTGGTGATGATTCTGACGATGGAGATTTTGAACCTAGCCTCAACTTCACTCTAAGGTTTGTCATGTTAATTTCATGTTTCAGTTGTAACTTACATACTTGAAATTTTGTCCTAATAACAGAACCATGAATGATCATATGTCATAGGAGCTTTATTATATCCCCGCTCCACTGGAAAGGGGGGGGGGGGTATACTGTTTTACCTCTGTCCGTCCGTTTGTCCCAAGATGTTCATAACATTTTTCTCAGTAATTATTTATGGCAGCAATCTGATATTTGATCATAGGCTTCAGAAGGGTCAATCGAAAGTCGCAAACCTGCTGCGTTGTCCATGGTCAAGTCTGGTAGAAGTCCCATCCGATGAAGGGAAAGACATCAACAACAAATGAAGATCAGGTCTGATTTGGGTAACAGACACCCTGTAACCATTGACCAGCTCGTGATGCCTGCCATAGAATTTCTTGAGGGATGACCACAACCTAAAATCTGTCTACAAATCACTCAAATCCTTCATAAAGTGGACTTGTAATGATATGTTTAGTTGCTCATTCACTATACATTCGAGATATTCATCTTGAATTGAAAGTTAGGGCTCCATAGATCATAATCTCTATTGTTTTATTCTTGTGAATTACATTGTATGTATTTTTCTACTTCAGGTGGCAGAGAAGTTACAACAAAAAGACAGCTAGATGGTCTGTGCAGCCTGTTAAAGCTGACAAGTCATATTCCTATGTTCCAAGACTATTAAGGGTCATCATTTGTATGAGACTGCAAGATAATGAAGGAATGAATTAACGTGTGCAGTTGGAAGTAGATGATCCCAGAAGAATGTCGGTCCATCTTGCACCAATTCCACAACCTCCAACTCGGGATGATATTGTAGCATCTCAGAAATCCAGATTTGAAGACCAAGACAAAACAATTGACTATATTGTCGCATAAAATAAATTTAGATTGTCACTCTTTGTTTTACCTGGTCTGACAGAAGTTCTGCACATTTAGAGCAGAAAATTACCCAAGTCAGGATAATGGGCATTACAAATTGTCCAATGCACAATAATGATAGCACTCAGTGTGTTGGTCTAGTTAGTACAAACCAGGACAACTTTTTAGGACCTCACAAGAAACATTTCTGCCAAGTTTGGTTAAATTCTGTTCGGCTGTTCTCAAGAAGAAGATGAAAATGTTGTTTCCCATAGGGTTTCAATGTAAACTTTGACCTCCGCTGGTGGCTATTTTGAATTTTCAAATGGCGCAAACAGTAACAACACATGTTAAAGACATTCATAGGAACATATATACCAGATTTCAATTCAATCCCTTCAGCGGTTCTTGAGAAGAAGTTTCTTGAAAATCGACCAATCAGAATTTTCAAAGTCACATGGTGGCCATGTTTTTTGACGAATCTGCACAAAAGTAACAACTCTTGTGTAGGACCTCATAGAAAACATCTCTGCCAAGTTTGGTTTTGAATTATATAAAAGACTGTCAGTCCATTTTAGAAGAAGTTGTCAGTGCTGATAGAACAAAAAATAATAATAAGATGGCAAAACTTTCAAATTAAATTTACAATTCCAACTGACCAACTTGTGAAATTAACAACTCATTAGGGTTGATTTATTTTTTATTTTTGGTGTTTTAACGCCACTTTCAGCAATATTTCAGCTATATCATGGCGACCAGTTTTAGTGGTGGAGGAAACCAGAGTACCCAGACAACCACCGACCATAGGGAAGCAAGTGGTAAACTTTATCATTAGGGTATATGGGATAAAATACAAAATATTTCATGAACAAGTTTTAATTAAATCGTCTAGGAATGAAACCCTTGTATTGTCCATATAGATCAGGATATTTGTTCCTAATTTTCCAAGTACAACAGCTTGGGATCACACGTCTGACCCCAGCTCCAAGTCGGCCATGTGCCCAAATGGTATACTGGCGGTAGGCTGCATACCTATTGGATCTGTTGTAATCCTCGTCATGGGGCATTACTACAAGTTCCTCTCGAAACATTCTAGCAACCCCCAACACTTCCTCATCAAGGACAATCCGATCAAAGTCCTGTAATAAAGACAAGAGATTTAATAAAAACAGAGTAAAGACAGATGGTTCTACATTCATCTAGAAAAATGAGCTTTATTTAAAAAAGAAATATAATTCATTATAAGTGAAATAGTTTGCACAAATTCAGTTTAGAGAAATAAAAAAGTCTTATTTTGGAAGGAAAGATTTTCTCGTGGGACTTTCTTATGACCACAGTTTTATTTCCTTTTTTTGTTGGTATATGGGAGAACCATTTTGGTCTTGCAAATTTTTTTTTATCAATTTACCCCTCAAGCTATTCAATTTTAATTTTATGGTTTTTTTCCTAAAAATTATTTTGATTCTGAATAAGAAAAAAATTTGGCTGGACAGGAGAAAAAAATATATTCCGACTTGATATTTTCACAGTATAATCATATACTTGCCATTTTCACAGTATAATCGTATACAAAATTTTGAAGAAAAAAAAATTATTCCAGCACTTCGCCAATCCAATTAAAATTAGATCTACGCCGAAGGGGGAGGGGGGTATACTGTTTTACCTCTGTCCGTCCGTCCTTCCAAAATATTTTTCGTCACATTTTTCTCAGCAACTATTGATGGCAGAAATCTGATATTTGGTCACAAGCTTCACATAGGTATGCCATATCGTGGGAAGCGTTTTTGGAACCATCAGATTCCTACTTCCTGTTTGCCGACTTAGTTGGTTTTTATCCACATTGAACATATATGCACATTTTTCTCAACCACTATTGATGGCAGAAATCTGGTATTTCGTCACAAGCTTCAAATAGGTACCCCATATCATGGGAAGTGGCAGTGGTATCATAAGTGAAAATTAGATCACAGTTTACCTTGTTTTAATTAGATTGGCACTTCGCCGGAAAATAAGAAAATATGATTTCTGTGGCGTCTGAAAAAAACATTTCTACGTGACATAGCCCCCTTCAAGGTAAATGGTCAGTCCCATATTATTTTGCAGCAACTGTCTTGTGGAACTAGAAGTAAGGTCTCTTTTGTTTCTAATCCAGCCCAAATTTCTCTGAAACATTCCAGTCAATTAACAAATAAAACAACACTGGCTACGTCATTCGTTTTCATCAGACATGTATTTCACTGTGTTCTACATGTATGTCTCTGTTTTCATATTGTCGGTAAACTGGCTAAAATAAATTAATTTAACACGTGTATCAAAATCTCGGGGAACAACTTCATAACTTATAAGAAGAAAAAAACTAATTTAGTTATTTTTAACGCCGGCAAAAATTTTCGATCGAAAATACGTAGTTGAGCTTGTCCCCATAGGGTGCCTCCTGGCATGTTTTCAATGGTTATCGTGGAAATATCGGCTGAATCTGTTAAGGCATGTAGTTTTCATCAAAGAAAATCTATTCCTGATACAGAAATTATTTATTCTACGTCTTTTAGATACAATCGGTTCGCAAATAGCTTTTTTCCTTAACTTTTATAGAAACTTACCTCAATATCCATGCTGCAGCATCCGGGCTACTGACATAAAAATAGATAAATAAATAGAGTTGGCCTCGCCCAGGTGAGTGCATAATTAATTAGCTTCCGGTAACGATGGTCAGCTTTTTTAGTCGAAAAAACAACGTTTCGGAGCGTATTCATCAATAATTCGGTGTTTAATCTTCATTTTATGAAGGTCAGTACGGAAATCGACAATAATTTTGGGTATGAAAAAATTACGCAGCTGGTAGACAATATCCCTTTAAAATATTAATTAGTTGTATACAATACTATACAAAAGTTATATGGCTGGCTGTGTAAACACAAAGCTTAATATTACACCACATTTATTTATACGACAGGTAATGGATATAGGGCTGCACATGGCCTACCATTATTACTTAAACTACGTGTATTTTAAATGGTAATATTATGGCACCCACCCCCAAAAATCTATGGAATTTTGTATATATATATGAGTGGTTTTTATTTGTACATAATTTTCCATGATTTTTAATTATTAGGATTTATTTTTAGTTGAAATATATAGGAAAATCAAAGTCAATTTGTATTTGTTGTGTTTAAATTATGTACAAACAAAAATCACTCATACACGGCTGGTAATCGGCACAAGCAGAACAGTCGGTTCTGCAAAGAAATTCGTGAGGATAACTTCCGGCTTTGGTGGAGGAGAGTTCACGAAGACGCTTCGCAAGGTATGTATATGTCAAAAATTGAAATTAGCTTTTCTACTACTCGAATATTGCAAAATCAGAGAATGCTATGCTGTGGCGAATGCTTTCACGATTAGAAACATGTATAGTTTATTGTTGTATATGATGTGTAGCTCTCGCAAAATCAATCGTCCCACGAAAAACATGACGAAAATTGTGACACTCTTACATTTCTAAGTTGTTCTTGACAAAGATGCAAGTTAAATTTCCAATATTTTTTCATCATGGGAGTCTAAATGTAATCGGGGATAAATTCCGATTCGTCAGAAGTAAATTGAAGTCTAGATAAATCTACAAACTGTCAATTTCCTCGTTTTCCTGCTTGAGGAGATCGGTTCTGATAGAGCACATTGCGAATGCATGAGGAGATTTGCCAGGTTTGTTAATTGTTTTCTGCAAAATTGATAAATTGACACTTTTAAGCATAAAACTGATAAATACTCTGTCCACTTTCAGGAGATGCCAGGATTCAAGGGAAAGAGGAAAGGGGGACTGACATTGACTCTTTACAAAAAACCATTTCGATATAGATTGCCTGTATCACCGCCAAGGAAACGAACAAAAACAAGTAGCAGTACACCAAATTTAAAATCCCCATCAATCAGGACACCAAGTTTATTAATAAAACTTCTTTCAATTTCAAAATATGTATATCCTTTCAAACGGGTTTCCACACCTATTCTGCGCAACCTTTTTACTAAAGATGACGGAAACTTCATGCAGATCTACAAAATGTTTCCTTTATGAGTCTTGATGAACGTATAGGCAAGATAGAAGTTGACCCGAAGGAAGAAGCTTCAGTAGTTGAAGTTTTTCAAGATGTTCTTGACAAATTTTCTGATGTTGGGAAAAAGGACAAGCTATTGAAATTCTTTAAATTAGTACAAGATGGAAAATTCCCTTTGAATAACATTGCATTTGAGTTGTTTTTGGACATTGTAGAATGGTTTGACAAAGATGAATCACGTCAAATGAGATATTCGCCATCAACTCTCCAATTTTGTTGGTTACGGAGAAAGTTATTTGGTGGTCGCTTCATTCAGTTTATGTCTGGCCCAAAAAATGAAAGTGACATTTTAACAGGATCTTCAACGCCGAATAGGTGTGGAAACCCGTTTGAAAGGATATAAATATTATGAAATTGAAAGAGATTTTTTTAATAAACTTGGTGTCCTGATTGATGTGGATTTTAAATTTGGTGTACTGCTACTTGTTTTTGTTCGTTTCCTTGGCGGTGATACAGGCAATCTATATCGAAATGGGTTTTTGTAAAGAGTCAATGTCAGTCCCCCTTTCCTCTTTCCCTTGAATCCTGGCATCTCCTGAAAGTGGACAGAGTATTTATCAGTTTTATGCTTAAAAGTGTCAATTTATCAATTTTGCAGAAAACAATTAACAAACCTGGCAAATCTCCTCATGCATTCGCAATGTGCTCTATCAGAACCGATCTCCTCAAGCAGGAAAACGTGGAAATTGACAGTTTGTAGATTTATCTAGACTTCAATTTACTTCTGACGAATCGGAATTTATCCCCGATTACATTTAGACTCCCATGATGAAAAAATATTGAAAATTTAACTTGCATCTTTGTCAAGAACCACTTAGAAATGTAAGAGTGTCACAATTTTCGTCATGTTTTTCGTGGGACGATTGATTTTGCGAGAGCTACACTTCATATACAACAATAAACTATACATGTTTCTAATCATGAAAGCATTCGCCACAGCATAGCATTCTCTGATTTTGCAATATTCGAGCAGTAAAAAAGCTAATTTCAATTTTTGACATGTACATACCTTGCGAAGCGTCTTCGTGAACTCTCCTCCACCAAAACCGGAAGTTATCCTCACGAATTTCTTTGCAGAACCGACTGTCATAACAACATGATGAGTAAATAAACAATCAAAATATTGACAATTCCGAATGTTTACATTTCCGAATACATTTGACAGATCATCAGATGACTGTATATATATAATGATAAACATATTAATTTGATCATGGGTTAGTGTTTTCGGAATCTTCTCTATTAGGGTAATTATATTATTGTTGGGTGAGTGTGCCCTAGGGAACTCTTTCCTTATAAATAACTATTAAACATATATTTCTTGAATTTGTATCGTTTAAATTTACGCCTAGCACATGATAAATATACCGGTACGTTCATATACAAAATCTCTACGTAGTAAATACACACACCCCCTAAAGTAAATATTAAATGTTTTATTTGCACACACCATGTTAGATCTAGATCTATATTTGATTTAAAAAGACAACTTACCTGTTTAAAATCTTGAATCAGTGATTAAAAACACACGTACATAAAAATTGACAAACATGTCGCTTACGACAATGCTGAACCTAATATCTCTCTAATGCTATAAATAAAGTCGTACTTACGTCCTGTATCCCCTTTAGTGACAACACGATCGATATTGTTATTTACATTGCAACGATCACCCGGTCAAATAATAATTGGGGATCCTCTAAAGGAGGAAAATTCACCTGTCGTCTATTGAAGGTTTAAATACGACAGAGTGTAAATTAGCCGTATATTTATTAAATGGTAAGCAAAACACGACATAAAATTGTAAATATTGATATTTTGTTGACGGTTGGTGTTCGCTATTATAACTCCTTTCATGCAAAACAATATGCATTATATATATATATTCCTATGGAAGATTAGCAACTAATCAACAAATAACCAATATAAAGGGTTGAGAACCGTCCAAGTGGTATTATGTTAGAAGAGTTTGAAGATACCAAAGGGGTAATCGGAATCCGTAAATCGAAGAAAGACAGACAACACTATGACCAACAGAAATAGTACAAAAGGACAAACAATAAAGATCTATCGGTGTGCTAATCTGAGGTGAGGAAGATCGTGGCTTCGATCCCTGTTCTGGCCAAACCAAAGCTGAGGACAAAGGAGTACGAACCTGGGGCGGATCCAGGATTTCAAGTTAGGGGGGCGCACTTAAAAAAATTGTGTCGAGCGGAGGGAGGCGCGAAAAATTTTCGGGTATTTCGTGTGAAAAATCACGATTTTACACCAAAAAATCTTTTTATTTTCAATTGCGGAGGGAGGCGCGAAAATATTAGGGGTATTTCGTGTGAAAAATCACGATTTTACGCCAAAAAATCATATTTTTTCCAATTTTAGGGGAGGGGCGCGCGCCGGGTGCGCGCCTCCCCCGCTGAATCCACCCCTGCGAACAACGACGGTTTGGTTCGGATTCGCGATAGTTTGACCTATTGGGTCGACTTGTCTACTTGTGTACTAAAGTGAGCTAGCACTCTGCGAGTTGGTCTTGTAATAAAACCAGACATCATCGATATATCGTAATCACGTTAAAATTATTCCAGAAATACGTCATGCGCACTAAATTAGATATCTACGTTTTAATTGTTTTTACTTGATATAACTGTGCATTTATCAATTGATGGTACAAACATGTAAATCAATCGTTTCTTGTTGGAAATCAAACAAGGTGGCGGGGTAAAACCGGTTATTGAGATCTCAAACCTCACCGCTTGAAAATTGGATCTCCAATTGCAAAACAGATATTAAAAGAAAATCCTGCACATATTTGTTTCCAGTAAAAAAGTATATTTCCATCAGTCAGCAATGCCGCACAACTCCGTGTGTTTTTAGTAAACCACATGCCATATCCTCAAATGGATAAATATGTGTACATGGATAAAGATTGCTGTGACTGCCATTAAATAACAGTGACGATGAATATACATAGCAGGGATTGACAGTGGTTTAGTGGTACGGTTATCGAGCCTTACCGTTACGCTTAGTAATTTGACGAAGTGGCATGTGAAACCCCTAACCTTGGGCAAGGGTCGGGTAATCTACAAAAAAAGGTTTGAAGATACCAAGTGTATTCCGAAGCCGAAAATCGACAGAGAGCAAGACACTATCTACAATGACCTGAGCAAAAACAATGGTCAATAAAATACTAAGCAGAAAATGAAAGATTGAAGAACACGAACCCCACTAAAAACAGAGGATGGGCCCATCTATCTTCGGGAGGATAACATGTCTCGACTCCAACTCATGTCAGAGATTAATGATCTTAACCACTCGGACGATCAGGTCCCTGTAGAGACCGATGATGATAAAATTAAAAAAATACCACACTGTCGGAACAGTTCTAAAATACCACACTGTCGGAACATTTCTAAAATACCACACTGTCGGAACAGTTCTAAAATACCACACTGTCGGAACATTTCTAAAATACCACACTGTCGGAACATTTCTAAAATACCACACTGTCGGAACAGTTCTAAAATACCACACTGTCGGAACAGTTCTAAAATACCACACTGTCGGAACATTTCTAAAATACCACACTGTCGGAACAGTTCTAAAATACCACACTGTCGGAACAGTTCCAAAATACCACACTGTCGGAACATTTCCAAAATTGAATAGAAAAATCGTAGAAAACAGGCATAATCGACACCACACAAATACATGACCGAATCAGGACCCTGCGTGGACCGAGAATGATAAAAAGAAAACAAAACACCACACTGTCGGAACAGTTCCAAAATTTAATAGAAAATATGTAGAAAACAGGCACAAATACATGATCGCTCACTTTCCTGGCTTAGTCCAGGCACTCCAATAAAAAGTGGCGGGGTTAATAAACGTTAGAGAATACCGAAGGGGCAATCAAAAAAGGACAACACAGAGAAATTGGCAACATAGGGTACACAAGACCACGACTCACAAAGCAAAAACACCACACAATATGAGTTGGACACCACTAAGGTTATTCTTTATCAATAAAAATATAGAAATATATGAAATGGTGTGATTCCACTTAATTTCGTTGGTGTCAATTGTCATGGATATGTTCGTTGATATTTAAATACTTGCTTATAAATTAATTTTAGAATCGCATGTCATTTTATACGTGTTTTGATTGGTTTAAAAAGTTGAGGTTATTTGTCAATGTACGGAATATAAAAATAAACGTCGTTCTCAAGGTGTCGCGTGCCGTTGTCATCGGGTGATTTTTCTTTAAATGAGGCACATTTGGGGTTATTTAAATTTATTTCCGATTATTTGCTTTATTTTGAAAAAATAAATATATTTTTCAAAATCATATCAAAAAAAGTTTGAATTAATTTATAAGAATTGATCGAAATTATTTGTTCAGTTCATTCGAAATAACCTCAGTCAGGTTATACACGCGGGTTACACGGTGTGTACAACCTGATCGAGGTTATTTCGAATGAACCGAACACAAATTGCGATTAATCCTTAAATGCATTCACTTGTTATAATGTGAATTCATTATTATTCGTGATATATCAATTTTCGTGGATTTTGTTGATAGTATCAAACCACGAAAATTAAGATTTCAACGAATATTTGTAACTATATACACACATTTTGTATATTTGTACGGACTATCGCAAAAGATCCACGAAATAAATAACCATGAAATACAGTTTTTACTCAAACTCAAAATTCCGTAAATTGGTATCCGAGAATTTGAATGTGTTCACAATATATTTACCTTACGTAGTTTAAGGGGCCGTACGTGGTCGTGATCGTATGAGAGTTGGGTTTACAACTACCTGTGGCTGTGTAATCAGTGCCTATCACCACTAACGTTGTGAGTTCGAAATCCGTTCATGGCGAGGTGTACTCGATACAGCATTATGTGATAAAGTTTTCAGTGATTTACGATAGATCGATGGTTTTCTCCGGGTACTATGCCAGTTTACTCCATCAATAAAACTGCCTGCCATGATATAACTGAAATTTTGTTGAGAATGGCGTTAAACACCATAAACCTTACGTAGTTCTATTAAAACGTACAGTTCATAAATAATATATAAGGTTTATCTCACTCGGGCATATATAACCGAAGGGCCCGGGTGGCTCAATGAGTTAGGTAGTTGGATTACCTAATATCCCATACAAGCATATCACCAATACGGCGTGGGTTCGTGCCCGGTTTTGTAAATTACAAAAAGGGTGCACTCGACTCGCAACCGCAAGTGATAAAGTTTACCAGTTGCTTGCCCATGGTCGGTGGTTCTCTCCGGGTATTCCAGCTTCTTCCACCACTAAAACTGGTCGCCATGATATAGCTGAAATATTGCTGAAAGTGGCGTTAAACACCAAAAATCAAATCAAAATCAAATCATATATAATCGATTCTGACCATGATGCTTAGGATCGTTAGTTTTCTTGTTCTCAAATGCTTTTAACTTAATTGGCTGTCTAATCGTGTGACTTAATTGACTTTCCAATCGTGTGACTTAATTGACTTTTCAATCGTGTGACTTAATTGTCTGTCCAATCGTGTAACTTAATTGGCTGTCTAATCGTGTGACTTAATTGACTTTTCAATCGTGTGACTTAATTGTCTGTCCAATCGTGTAACTTAATTGGCTGTCTAATCGTGTGACTTAATTGACTTTTCAATCGTGTGACTTAATTGTCTGTCCAATCGTGTAACTTAATTGGCTGTCCAATCGTGTAACTTGATTGGCTGTCTAATCGTTTAACTTAATTGGCTGTCCAATCGTGTAACTTAATTGGCTGTCAAATCGTGTAACTTAATTGGCTGTCCAATCGTGTGACTTTGAGCTTACCTGATTACGGTTATATATAAAAACATATTATTTATCAACATAAAGCTAACGCGTGTGGTTGGTTGATTTGGTTTATGGTGTTTACCGCCACTTTCAACAATATTTCAGTTATTTCGTGGTGGTCAGTTTTATCGGTGGAGGAAAGCGGAAGTACCAAGAGAAAACCACTGACCTGTTGTAAGTCATGTTTACAAACTTTCACATAATGTTGTATCAAGTACACCTCGCCATGAACGGGGTACAAATTCACAACTTTAGTGGTGATTAGATCCTTAATAGTTTGTGATGAACATCTGGCATTATCATAGAGTTGACGTATTTATTATGTCTATATTGCCTAATTATAGTATCAATAGCTAACTTAATAAGCACCATCTGTGTCACAGATGTGTTAATGGTGAAAATAATTCAGGGGAAATGGATTATACTCTGTTAACAAAGGCTATATTACATATTCTGTCTCTGCTCACACTCGCTTATCTTTTTCTGGTAATATAAAACAAAACATTTTTAGCATAAAAACCAAAAATATTGCAAACTCCACAGGAAATCCGCAGAGTATGAAATTGACACAGACGAAGAGTGTGGAAATAGACTTAACTGCCGTTTGAAAGACAATTAAGTTCAGTATCAGTTAATACCAGACTTGAGATCAGTTTGAGAGAAGAACAAAAAGCTATGTTCCTAGCATCTAATCTTCATGGCATTGAACCATCAACGAGGTAAAGTTATAAAGCTATGTTCCTAGCATCTAATCTTCATGGCATTGAACCATCAACGAGGTAAAGTTATAAAGCTATGTTTCTAGCATCTAATCTTCATGGCATTGAACCATCAACGAGGTAAAGTTATAAAGCTATGTTCCTAGCATCTAATCTTCATGGCATTGAACCATCAACGAGGTAAAGTTATAAAGCTATGTTCCTAGCATCTAATCTTCATGGCATTGAACCATCAACGAGGTAAAGTTATAAAGCTATGTTCCTAGCATCTAATCTTCATGGCATTGAAGCATCAACGAGGTAAAGTTATAAAGCTATGTTCCTAGCATCTAATCTTCATGGCATTGAACCATCAACGAGGTGAAGTTATATGATTTCGTTCCTTTTCTCTTGCCAGTTTATTGTCTGTCCTTTTTCGCTTTAAGGCTCCTGATTTTCCGTTGATATCTTGTTGGCGTCTTATACGACGGGGGTCTTATAAGAAACAGAAACCG
The DNA here is from genome assembly GCA_963680875.1 of Bathymodiolus brooksi. Classification (NCBI taxonomy): domain Eukaryota; kingdom Metazoa; phylum Mollusca; class Bivalvia; order Mytilida; family Modiolidae; genus Bathymodiolus; species Bathymodiolus brooksi. The sequence goes on from OY804586.1 coordinate 69,333,742, forward strand.
CTTACTCTTCGCGTGCACCTGGATTCACCCCCGGTTTTTGGGGGTCCGTGTTGCTCATCTTAATTGTTAGTGTTATCTTGTTTGTTTTGGGGGTTTTTTGTCTTCGTCGTGTGTCTTGTGTATCCTATGTTCAGTGCCGGATTTACCTATAAGCTCAATAGGCTGAAGCCTAGGGCCTCAAAATTGAGGGGGCCTCCGGACAAGGTGTATAATATTTTTAACACTGTTATTGGACTTTCACACGTATGCTGTTATAACGTACTGTACTTTCTAAACAACCCTTCAGTAATTTTCCCTACACAGTTGCACTCCATTTCAGAATATTGCAGAATTTTAAGCACCCCTCATCATCTTCGCCTTTTTATTGAAATTGGCTAAGCACACTTCCACCTTCCTCCAGTCGTGAAGGTGTGGAATTGGGGGGGGGGGCCTCACAAGTTGAACAGCCTAGGGCCTCTCTTTATCTAAATCCGGCACTGCCTGTGTTGTTAGAGTGGATTGTCCATTCTTGATTGTCCCTTCGGTTTTCTCTAACGTTTACTTTTAACTTATATATATATCAGTTATATCACGGGGATTAGTAAAATTATACGTTGTTTCAGAAGTACTTAAAAGAAAATTACAAATTAAAAGACTTTATTACATGACGTTGTATCGAGCACTACTTTTTATGGACCGGAATCGAACTCACTACATAAGTAGATCATGTGACTATCATACGACCATGACCATGACTGATCATAATAGTTAATGTAATCCATACAAAAATTATGAACTGGTTGACCGTTACAAATATCCATTTCTAAAATGGCAATGGATATTTCCCATTTATGTAGATTTTTTCTATCCTCTAACACCGACCAGACTTTTTCCAAACTTGATTTTATGAGTAACACGGTGGGTGTCTTATAAGACTTATAAGAAACAGGAACTGCTTACCCTCTAGGAGCACCTGAGGTACCCATGTTTTTTTTAAAGATCTGTGTTGCTCAACTTTTTAGCTTTCTGTAATGTGTTTTGTTTGTCTTCATCCTCTGTGGTGTTCCCAGTGCTGCCTATGTCTCTGGATTCTCCATTCTTGATTGCCCTTTCGATTTTCTCTAATGTTAATTTGTTTTGTTTATCTTCATCCTGTGTAATGTTCCCATTTATATAGTACAAAATATAATATCACAAAAATAATCTTTTCATATTTTATTTCGTTAATGACATTAATCATACACTCTCTCTCTCTCTCCAGAGTTTTAGAGCAATTAATAAATAACGATAATTTAGTCAGTACTGTGAAGCACATTTTATTCGTGGCGAACCACTTTTCGTGGATTTTGTGGGTCAACCCAATTACGAATTTGTGAAGATGCATATATTTTTAATTTCCAATTTATAAAGCATCAATATTTGGAAATACGATTTCTGAGAATTTAAGAACCCACGATTATGTCTTTTATGAGTAATCCATGAACATTGGAATCCATGAAATTAAGTTATTTCACAGTATTAACTACAATTATAACTACTAATTATGAATTATTTGCAAACAATTAGGTCTTTGGTTTAGTAATTTTCATCAAATACAGCTCCATCTTTATTCATATCATCGTCTACAAATAACGATTTCTCCCTGACGTTTCTAAGCCATACAAATCTACAAGGGAATATCATTGATTAAGTTATTAGGGGAAAATGTAATTTTAGCGTCATCCCTGATTTTGATGGTTATAATTGCTATTTATCCCCATAAAATTTGTATAAATTATCCTCCCACTGGACTTGTGGCTATTTATCATCCTGAATTCTCTATAAATTATCCTTCCACTGGACCTGTGGCTATTTATCATCCTAAATTCTCTATAAATTATCCCCCCACTGGACCTGTGACTATTTATCATCCTGCATTCTCTATAAATGATCCTCCTATTGGACCTGTAGCCATTTATCATCACAAATTACCTTCCATACTGGACTGGCAGTTATGTATATACCGAAAATTGGAAAACTCATTACAGATCACCAAAATCATGTGATTATGTTACATCTTTATAGATCACCAAGATCACGTGATTATGCAACATTTTCATAGATCACCAAGATCACATGATACACATGTGTAGCATCTTTATAGATCCGCAAGATCACGTGATTGAGTAACATATTTATAGATCACGTGATTGTGTGACACCTTTATAGATCACCGAGATCACGTGATTGTTCATCCTCGTCGTCAGATTTCCAACCTTGCAGCAGACTTTCTTCATCTTCTGACATTTCATACCTGTGTAAGACAACAAAAACATTGTTTATAACGGTTGTCATAACATTGTTTGGCCAATATATTACTAAATCAGGATTATTGGAAGCCAAAACTTGATTGGTTAATACAATTGGAATGTTTCTGAATCATTTCCAGATCTAGATTGTGATTTAAATCAATTAGATCGGGTTTGTGATGGATTGTTTACTCTTGAACTTGTGAATTTCATTTCATCCTTTTTATTTTACTTATGAAACATGAACTGCTCACTCTTCCTAGATTCACTTTCGGTTTTTCATGCTTTTTGTGTTGCTTATAATTAATTTTCTTATTAGTTTTTTTTGTCAACAATTGTTTTTCTTTTTCCTTTGGGGCCATTACCTTGTATGCCTTCGGTTTACAGCTTCTCATTGCCCGATTGATATCTTCAAACTGTTATTATAAAATCAAAAAGACATAAACATTGTGCATATCTGTTAAAGACAGTAATAAACAAATTCATCTCAAATTAATTATTTTGATGAACTTACCATGGCTTTTCGTCTGTTTTGTATTCCTCCCCGTCCTGTAACATCAAAGTATAATGTTAAGCCAACTTCACAATATAATAGCATATTACTTAATACAGTCAAACCTGTGTTAAGAGGTCACCTTTGGGACAAAGAAAATGTGGCCTTATAAGACAGATGACTTCATAAAAGAGGTTCAATTCATATGAAAGTTTATATAACAGGACAAGAAAATATGACCTTCTAAGACAGGTGACTGCTTAATAAGAGGTGACCGCATGGGCAGGTTTACCTGTACTTTATAACGTTGTGTATTTAGATATGACAGAGATATACGTACATTTACTTGCTTAATAGTTACGGAATATCTGTGTCAAATGACCACGGATATATATGTTCCTCTTGTCATAAGCACTTCCCTGTCTTTTCCTTATTCATTACTTATCAACGGGATTGTAACTAGAGTAACACGACGGGTGCCACAGTGGAGCAGGATCTGCTTACATTTCCGGAGAACAGATTTTACATGGGGTTCGTGTTGCTCGATCTTAAGTTTTCTGTGTAGTGTTTTGTAGTTCTGGTTTGTTATATTGTCCTTATTCACTATGGTCATTGTATTGTCTGTCCGTCTTTGATTGACGGCTTCTGATTACCCCTTTGGTACCTTCAAACTTTTCTTAAAGACGTAACATCCGATCAGCCTGATCGGGAGACATGCGCATTAAAATGTCATTATTTATAGTAGAGTGGGCTGGGAGTTACTGATAAACAACAGCTGATAATGGTAAACATGATCACAATGGCATGGATGAGGACTCTTACGTGAATATATAAACACAACATCAAACACATAAAATTAGATTTCTAAATTTTCATTCTTAAAAAGTTACGTCTTCAAATATATGTTCACATTTGTACATAACATTTGCTGTATATGGATAACTTCTTACATTTGGGGTTTTAATGCTTCTATTTATTATGAAAAAATACATCGCTAAAATTACCTGTGGGTGTTTCCCCACTTCAACTCGTAAATTTACATAGAAATCGGAGGTATTTCGTCATAAAACTTCACACATGGCTTTGTCTATCATATTTCTTGAAGACAAACATAACATTTTATTGCATTTATCAATATTTTATTAGTATCCACATTTTTTTTAACACCGTATCTGTTTCTCGATACAGCCGCCCGATTACAGTGACCCGTGACCCACTTTAGCACGTTCTACCATTTTTTTTCTTAATAATGTTGTTTAATAACATTTAAAAATTGCTATCAGTTAAATGTGTAGATAAGAAAAGTTTGAAGATACCAAAGGTAGGTAATCATCAGCTATAAATCGAAGAAAGACAGACAATGCAATGGACAAAAGGACAAACAACGATCTACAAAACATTACCGTAGAAAACTAAAGATCGAGTAACACGAAAATCGAACCCCAGTAAAACAAACGGGGGTGAACTCAATTGCATTAAGATACAGATCATAAGTCAATTTTTTTTTTTTATATCCATGGTATATGTCTACTGCTGTTAGAATAAACTTTATCCCAGTTATATTTTCAAAAGTAGACCACATTTCACAATATACAATACCTTCATAGAAAGTTAATATCCGTTATGAACAATATAGAGAAAGAGTTATTTCCTAAAGCCCACATGATACAATTATTGGTATAATTAAATTTCACTGAGCCACGGAGAAACAACGTATCAAAGTGAAAGGATAAAAACATGAGTTTTAATATATACATGTTTTTATATTGATTAATTGGTGTTTGATGCCAGCCCTAACAGTAAGTATTTCAGGTATATTGTGGTGTTTGAAGCCAGCCTTAACAGTAAGTATTTCAGGTATATTGTGGTGTTTGAAGCCAGCCCTAACAGTAAGTATTTCAGGTATATTGTGGTGTGTTTGAAGCCAGCCTTAACAGTAAGTATTTCAGGTATATTGTGGTGTTTGAAGCCAGCCTTAACAGTAAGTATTTCAGGTATATTGTGGTGTTTGAAGTCAGCCTTAACAGTAAGTATTTCAGGTATATTGTGGTGTGTTTGAAGCCAGCCTTAACAGTAAGTATTTCAGGTATATTGTGGTGTGTTTGAAGCCAGCCTTAACAGTAAGTATTTCAGGTATATTGTGGTGTTTGAAGCCAGCCTTAACCGTAAATATTTCAGGTATATTGTGGTGTTTGTATATTAAATACATTGTGCAAATAATCAATAATACGTTTCCAATTAACATTACAATACAATAATCAATAAATTAACCAATCCCACTTAAACAATCTCAGAGATTTGGTTTTATTAACGTTTTATTGATACAGAAATTGAAATTCAACAAATACACAGCTTGACCCAAAACGTGGACTCACATTGGCATCGTTTTGGCGAAAACAAAAATATTAGTTCGACTCCAGTTGCGACTCAGAGGTGTAGGAGCCGGGAGGCAAGGGGGAACATATTATCACTTATAAAATTGGGAGAGGGGCAAAACAATGTTTTTAGCAAATATTTTGATAAAGCTGAATTATTGGCATGGAAGCAACAAATTCAAATAACTAGCAGCTATTTGCACCACGAGGAGTATGCCGCGGGACTAATTAGTTATTGCTGGACAGCAACAACAAAAAAACAGTATAACAACACATGTATTTCAATGGTAAAGTTAAATATTGACATATGCACATTATATGTTTGTATGGTGAGTATCACGTAAGACAAAGTGAGGCAAAACGAGCAAAATATTGGTGAGTAGCACGTTAGATAATCAACCATTTTTTAAATATCAACCAATTACCACATGAGAAATTTTTTTTTAATTAAATTAAAAACACAAAATACCACACTGTCGGAGCAGTTCCAAAATACAATAGAAAAACACAAAATACCACACTGTCGGAGTTGTTCCAAAATACAATAGAAAATATCATAGGAGGAAGCAACTGGATTCCCCTAACACACAATTACATAACCGATCACTTTCCTGTCTTGGCACAGGAAAGTGATCGGTTTCAATAAAGAGTGGCAGGGTTAAACCAGTTCTATGAATATAATGCGAAAAAATAAACAATATTTTATGCTAACACATATACATGAAGCAATAATGTGTTTCACGATTGAAAAGTAAACTATTGTATACTTACTGTTAGTGATACTTCATCCCATTTAAGATCGTTGGTTGCACCATCACGTGACCTGTCATAGCTTTCCATAAATTCGGATTCTGTAATCTCACGAGAAGACACAACATCTTCTACACTAAATAACTTGACTTTACTTTTGTTTCTAATTTTATTGAAAATACTAGTCATCTTTTTAGAATCGTTTTTCTGTTTTGTACTTTCTTTATTTAATGATAATCTTGGTGCTGGCTTTGGTACCTTTGAAGGATTTGAGCGACCTAGTTGTCTACCAGAAGCAGTCACTACTGTTTCAATGACGTCATTTCGATGGCAATTGATCTTTTCGACAGATTTCAAATGTTGATTGAGGCGGTGCTGACGTAGCATGTCATCAGACAAATCCTCGTTGTCAACATTAAGGCGCACTCGATTATGTTCATCATCTAAATCCTCCTCCTCATCCTCATAATATCCTCGATTTTCATTCCACCATTCGGAACCAGAGTCACATGATTCTCGGCATAACGTGTCACTTTTAGACGTCCAATCAGAAAACTGATCAGCCATGGTGTTATTGGAGGTAAGTGTTGTTGTGTAAACTGACTCAGTAGCACTCGGACTTTCTGGGGATAATTGTAAACTATTACCAGCGAAGTTACTATCTTCAATGTTTTGTCTTTCATTTTCTGTCTCATTAACCACATCTTTTGCACCTTTAGAACCAGACTTTCTTAACCCACGGAAAGAAACATCACCTCGTTTTATACTACTAGGAGCTTTCACTTTGAGACTTTCTTTACGTTTCTTTTCTTCCCGTATTGACGGAGACTGTATGCCCATATGTTTATCGGAATGTTCCACTTTGGTTGGAGGTGAATTATCACTGGTTGAGTCTACTCTCATGGAAGGTAATTTTAAGGACTTTTTCATGATGGTAAACGTTCTGTTACTAGTACTACTGCTTGTGTTTGTAGTACTGTCAGTTTCTGATATATGCTCATATTTCTGCTTGAATGTGTCTAGAAATTTATTCAAGTGCTTTTTGACGTCATCTTCAAAATGGCCACCGTCTCCTTGTGCCATTTTCAGTTGTAGTTCAACAAAGTAAGTTCTACAATTATAAATGTACATACAATGAAAATGAATTAAAAAAACGCTTACCTCTAAAAATCGTTATTGCATGATAAAAATTTTAAATACCACCCTGTGGGAACAGTTCCAAATTATAATGAAAATAAATTGTAGAAGCAGAGTCAAAATCGATACCCCTAACACACATAATATAATTGATACCCCTAACACACATAATCTAATTGATACCCCTAACACACATAATATAATTGATACCCCTAACACACATAATCTAATTGATACCCCTAACACACATAATCTAATTGATACCCCTAACACACATAATATAATTGATACCCCTAACACACAATCTAATTGATACCCCTAGCACACATAATATAATTGATACCCCTAACACACATAATCTCATTGATACCCCTAACACACATAATATAATTGATACCCCTAACACACATAATCTAATTGATACCCCTAACACACATAATCTAATTGATACCCCTAACACATATAATATAATTGATACCCCTAACACACATAATCTAATTGATACCCCTAACACACATAATATAATTGATACCCTAACACACATAATCTAATTGATACCCCTAACACACATAATATAATTGATACCCCTAACACACATAATCTAATTGATACCCTAACACACATAATCTAATTGATACCCCTAACACACATAATATAATTGATACCCCTAACACACATAATATAATTGATACCCCTAACACACATAATATAATTGATACCCCTAACACACATAATATAATTGATACCCCTAACACACATAATATAATTGATACCCTAACACACATAATCTAATTGATACCCCTAACACACATAATCTAATTGATACCCCTAACACATATAATATAATTGATACCCCTAACACACATAATCTAATTGATACCCCTAACACACATAATATAATTGATACCCTAACACACATAATCTAATTGATACCCCTAACACACATAATCTAATTGATACCCCTAACACACATAATATAATTGATACCCCTAACACACATAATCTAATTGATACCCCTAACACATATAATATAATTGATACCCCTAACACACATAATCTAATTGATACCCCTAACACATATAATCTAATTGATACCCCTAACACACATAATCTAATTGATACCCCTAACACACATAATATAATTGATACCCCTAACACACAATCTAATTGATACCCCTAACACACATAATATAATTGATACCCCTAACACACATAATATAATTGATACCCCTAACACACATAATATAATTGATACCCCTAACACACATAATATAATTGATACCCCTAACACACATAATATAATTGATACCCTAACACACATAATCTAATTGATACCCCTAACACACATAATCTAATTGATACCCCTAACACATATAATATAATTGATACCCCTAACACACATAATCTAATTGATACCCCTAACACACATAATATAATTGATACCCTAACACACATAATCTAATTGATACCCCTAACACACATAATATAATTGATACCCCTAACACACATAATATAATTGATACCCCTAACACACATAATCTAATTGATACCCCTAACACATATAATATAATTGATACCCCTAACACACATAATCTAATTGATACCCCTAACACATATAATCTAATTGATACCCCTAACACACATAATCTAATTGATACCCCTAACACACATAATATAATTGATACCCCTAACACACAATCTAATTGATACCCCTAACACACATAATATAATTGATACCCCTAACACACATAATATAATTGATACCCCTAACACACATAATATAATTGATACCCCTAACACACATAATATAATTGATACCCCTAACACACATAATATAATTGATACCCCTAACACACATAATATAATTGAAACCCCTAACACACATAATATAATTGATACCCCTAACACACATAATCTAATTGATACCCCTAACACACATAATATAATTGATACCCCTAACACACAATCTAATTGATACCCCTAACACACATAATATAATTGATACCCCTAACACACATAATATAATTGATACCCCTAACACACATAATATAATTGATACCCCTAACACACATAATATAATTGATACCCCTAACACACATAATCTAATTGATACCCCTAACACATATAATATAATTGATACCCCTAACACACATAATCTAATTGATACCCCTAACACACATAATATAATTGATACCCCTAACACACATAATATAATTGATACCCCTAACACACAATCTAATTGATACCCCTAACACACATAATATAATTGATACCCCTAACACACATAATATAATTGATACCCCTAACACACATAATATAATTGATACCCCTAACACACATAATATAATTGATACCCCTAACACACATAATATAATTGATACCCTAACACACATAATATAATTGATACCCCTAACACACATAATCTAATTGATACCCCTAACACACATAATATAATTGATACCCCTAACACACAATCTAATTGATACCCCTAACACACATAATATAATTGATACCCCTAACACACATAATATAATTGATACCCCTAACACACATAATATAATTGATACCCCTAACACACATAATATAATTGATACCCCTAACACACATAATATAATTGATACCCTAACACACATAATATAATTGATACCCCTAACACACATAATATAATTGATACCCTAACACACATAATATAATTGATACCCTAACACACATAATATAATTGATACCCCTAACACACATAATATAATTGATACCCCTAACACACATAATATAATTGATACCCCTAACACACATAATATAATTGATACCCCTAACACACATAATCTGATTGATACCCCTAACACACATAATATGATTGATACCCTAACACACATAATATAATTGATACCCCTAACACACATAATATAATTGATACCCCTAACACACATAATATAATTGATACCCCTAACACACATAATATAATTGATACCCTAACACACATAATATAATTGATACCCCTAACACACATAATATAATTGATACCCCTAACACACATAATATAATTGATACCCCTAACACACATAATATAATTGATACCCCTAACACACATAATATAATTGATACCCCTAACACACATAATATAATTGATACCCTAACACACATAATATAATTGATACCCCTAACACACATAATATAATTGATACCCCTAACACACATAATATAATTGATACCCCTAACACACATAATATAATTGATACCCCTAACACACATAATATAATTGATACCCCTAACACACATAATATAATTGATACCCCTAACACACATAATCTAATTGATACCCCTAACACACATAATATAATTGATACCCTAACACACATAATATAATTGATACCCCTAACACACATAATCTAATTGATACCCCTAACACACATAATATAATTGATACCCTAACACACATAATATAATTGATACCCCTAACACACATAATATAATTGATACCCCTAACACACATAATATAATTGATACCCCTAACACACATAATATAATTGATACCCCTAACACACATAATCTAATTGATACCCCTAACACACATAATATAATTGATACCCCTAACACACATAATATAATTGATACCCCTAACACACATAATATAATTGATACCCCTAACACACATAATATAATTGATACCCCTAACACACATAATATAATTGATACCCCTAACACACATAATATAATTGATACCCCTAACACACATAATATAATTGATACCCCTAACACACATAATATAATTGATACCCCTAACACACATAATATAATTGATACCCCTAACACACATAATATAATTGATACCCCTAACACACATAATATAATTGATACCCCTAACACACATAATATAATTGATACCCCTAACACACATAATATAATTGATACCCCTAACACACATAATATAATTGATACCCCTAACACACATAATATAATTGATACCCCTAACACACATAATATAATTGATACCCCTAACACACATAATCTAATTGCCATCGGTATGATATTGCTGCATGCTCTTGCTTCCCATTGTTCTTTCATATTACATCCATGCATCAATTTCAATATTAAAGAGAACTGTCACGTCATGCCTTGATTGCTTGACTGATTGATTGATTGTTGCTTAGCGTGATGTGAGCTGTATTTTAGTTGTATTCATGACGAGAGCAAGTTTATAAATTATGCAGTTTTTAGGTACAAAACATCGGTGGTAACACTGGGCAGATCACACTCCAAGGTACAAAACATCGGTGGTAACACTGGGCAGATCACACTCCAAGGTACGAAACATCGGTGGTAACACTGGGCAGATCACACTCCAAGGTACGAAACATCGGTGGTAACACTGGGCAGATCACACTCCAAGGTACAAAACATCGGTGGTAACACTGGGCAGATCACACTCCAAGGTACAAAACATCGGTGGTAACACTGGACAGATCACACTCCAAGGTACAAAACATCGGTGGTAACACTGGGCAGATCACACTCCAAGGTACAAAACATCGGTGGTAACACTGGACAGATCACACTCCAAGGTACAAAACATCGGTGGTAACACTGGGCAGATCACATTCCAAGGTACAAAATATCGGTGGTAACACTGGGCAGATCACACTCCAAGGTACAAAACATCGGTGGTAACACTGGGCAGATCACACTCCAAGGTATAAAACATCGGTGGTAACACTGGGCAGATCACACTCCAAGGTACAAAACATCGGTGGTAACACTGGGCAGATCACACTCAGATTACTCTCCACTCGTAGGGTCAACTGACAAAAATCATTGTAGTCATGAATTATTCATGAGTTGCTTAAAACATTTTGATTGGTACCGACGAATTATTTTACAGCCAGTCAAACTACAGACACATTTTCTAAAAAAAGAAAACGGTGTCCTTGCAAATTAAAATGATGAGAGGAGACGAATGGATGCCGGCAATTACCCATGGGTTAACGACATTCAAAATTAGTATTAGCTGTTTCTCTGCTAGGCAGCAGCTTTAAGAAGTAAGAGCAATGACTGTTTTGATCGGAATCAGATTAATGTGTCCAAGTGGAGCGCAATTTCTATCCAATGACTGTTTCAGCTTCAGTTAGCTAGCGCTACAAAAATCCAACTCGGCATGTTGGTTTAGTACAAAGCGGACATCATCATCATCTTATCGAAATGTAACTTGTTTTCACCATTATATAGCTACAATATTGCTTACTTGGCATTAAACGACAATCACTCACTCACTCTAGATATCTTTAGATAAAGAAAACTATAAACGCAACAAAAAACTTTTTATCTCTGGAAACAAAATATGAACTACTAAATGTAATATATAAAGGATCAAACACAATATTTCAAAGGCTTACCGAAAGTTCTTGTAAGACTCATTATAAACTTCACAATCTTTCCTTTCCTAGAGATAGAGTTAGGGTTAGTGTCAGGGATATTGTTGGGCTTAGGCCTACAGGTTAGGGTTAGAACACAATATTATAAAGGCTTACCGAAAGTTCTTGTAAGGCCTATTATCAGCTTCATAATCTTTCCTCTCCTATGGTTAGGCATGGGTTAGTTTCAGAGATATGGTTGGGGTTAGGCCTAGAGGTTAGGGGTAGAACACAATACATTAAAAGGCTTACCGAAAGTTCTTGTAAGATTCATCATCAGCTTTACAATCTTTTTTATTCTCCTTTCCATCCGCATCTTTCAAAACTTCCCGGAAGTCGGTTAGTAATTTGGACAGCATACAGTTAGCATTAGCAATGACAGAGAAATCAAACAGATCCTGTAATCGTTCCGATTCTCCTTTGATGTTTTCTAAATGGCAACTACAAAAAAAAGATTGTCATTAAAATAATTTCTCTTGAAAAATTAGGGGCCGTCATGGCTGTGATCATATGGTAGTTGGATTTACAACTACCTGTGCAATCAGTGTCTATCACCACTAACGTTGTGAGTTCGAATCACGGTCATGGAGAGGTATACAACATTATGTGATAAAGTTTGTCACTGACTTGCGACGGGTCGCGGGGGGGGGGGGGGGGGGGGGGTTATTCGGGTACTTCGGTTTCCTCCACCAATAATACTGACCGCCACGATATAACTGAAATATTGTTGAAAGTGGCGTTAAACACCATAACCCTAAAAATTTAATTCATCTAGACTTGCAACAAGTCCCTTTCTTATTAATAACCCATTGAGGCACATTGTTACAATAAAAGTTTAATTCTTGACAGACCACTTATATTTACTATCCACATGTCATCAATTAGGGACCGACCATTTAACTTGCAGGGGGGGTTATGGTTTTTTGTTTCGTTCAGAATTTTTTTTTCGGACAACACAAGAGTTAGAATATTTTTTTTTTTTTGTCGCGCGAAGTGCAAATTTTTCTTCCAGAATTTAACATTAGGTTATATGACAAAAACTCTGAATCAGATTTTTTTTTCCTCCACCAAAATCAGAATATTTTTTTCAGCAACATTGGGAATCAGAATATTCTTTTAGAAAAAAAACCAGGAACAAGTAGTAAGTCTACCCCTTTAGTAGATAGGACAGGAACAAGTAGCAAGTCTAGCCCTTTAGTAGTTAGGACAGGGACAAGTAGCAAGTCTACCCCTTTAGTAGTTAGGACAGGGACAAGTAGCAAGTCTACCCCTTTAGTAGTTAGGAAATGAACAAGTAGCAAGTCTACCCCTTTAGTAGTTAGGACAGGAACAAGTAGCAAGTCTACCCCTTTAGTAGTTAGGACAGGGACAAGTAGCAAGTCTACCCTTTTAGTAGTTAGGAAATGAACAAGTAGCAAGTCTACCCCTTTAGTAGTTAGGACAGGAACAAGTAGCAAGTCTAGCCCTTTAGTAGTTAGGACAGGAACAGTAGCAAGTCTACCCCTTTAGTAGTTAGGACAGGAACAAGTAGCAAGTCTACCCCTTTAGTAGTTAGGACAGGAACAAGTTGCAAGTCTACCCCTTTAGTGGTTAGGACAGGAACAAGTAGCAAGTCTACCCCTTTAGTAGTTAGGACAGGAACAAGTAGCAAGTCTACCCCTTTGGTAGTTAGGACAGGAACAAGTAGCAAGTCTACCCTTTTAGTAGTTAGGACAGGAACAAGTAGCAAGTCTACCCCTTTAGTAGTTAGGACAGGAACAAATAGCAAGTCTACCCCTTTAGTATTTTCAAACGTTTCCTACTAAAACATGAATATCAACATTTTTGGGGGTTTTGAGAAAATTTAATTTGAGATTTTTCAAAATTAAGAAAACTAATACATGTTTGACACCATGTGGTAAAATAAAAAAGAGTTTAAAGATACCAAAGGGGTAATGAGAATCCATAAATCGAAGAAGAACAGACAATACAATGGCCAAAGTAAAAAGGACAAAAGGACAAACAACGATCTACAGAATATACACATCAAACTATTAATGATCAAGAAACATGAATGCCACTAATTTTTATCACGATAAAATTCAGAGACCAAACATATGATCACAATAAGCATCAAAACATGTTCTTCTGATACGATACCCATAGCTGGTGGTAACTGTTACGTTTCATGGTCGCCATCATGACTTGTTATCAAAACCGTCACGGGCAGGAATGTCCGTGCCCGATGACCACGGATATATTCTATTTGTCGTAATCCAATAGCTTCCGTGTTACCGGATTTCTAACATGAGTAACACAACGGGTACCAATAGTGAAGCAGGAACTTTCCATTCCCGAGCAATTGAGTAACTGAGTAAACCCCATTTGTTAGTGGATTTTCGTGATCCTCAATCTTTACATTTCTCATCTGTGTTGTAATTTGTGAATCATTGTTCAACTTTTCGTCATCTTTATTTTGCCTTTGTGTTATCTGTACCACAATTACGGCCTCTTATTACCTTTTGATGTATCTTCAAACGATCCTTGACATCTAAGACAATACAAGACTCCGTTAAGGAGCATCAACATCATAAATTGTTATTAGTGAACTCTGTATGCAAGTAATGACCATTCAACTGATATTGATGACCCTATGCTATTGTTTTTACTAGCCAACAAGTTGCATGTCAAAAATAATCTCTAAACCATCAAAGACTAGTGACTGGTACAATACAAATTAGATAATTATATTAATAATGTACACAGATACCACTCATTGTCTGTGAATATGTCGTGTATCCATGGTCATGCACGGCCGCCATCTTTATTAATTCAAGCAATACAATAGGAAATAAACAATAAAGGGAGAACTATAATATACGTAATGGAGAAAACACTCCAACTAAGATTCTCTTCCTTCAGGCACATGTGACCACAGCTGATTTTGGCTATCCTGCTTAAGTCCTTTGGTTTTCTTGCTCCCAAAACTTTTATGTTATTTGGCTTTCCAATCGTGTGACCTTGAGAGTACATGATGAAAGTTATTCAAGAAACGCAATTTGATATTTGTAGATTCCTAAAAGAATGAAAGAGACCCATAAGGAATACAAACCTCAATTCCGATCCGTCTTCCATCGATCCCATGACAGCTGATAACTGGTCGTAGATACAATCTAACGTGACTAATATATGCTCTTGGCTCTCTAGAGTGGATCTCAGGGCTTCATTTAGTTGGTCTTGGTAGCGTGATAACTGAGATTCAATCTTTGAGAGAAAATTAAACACATATTAAATAAGTAATAGCTTAAATGAATGCAATAAACCATGAATAATGTTTTTAAATATACACTGCCTTGCTGGTTTAGTTCATTGAAAGTTTGTGAACATTTATACAATCGATCCAGACACTAATTCTGGTTTGTTGGCGTTAAAAATCTATCTATCAATCATATTTCTTGTTTGCTCTCTCCATCAACAAATCTACTCATGCCACCAGCGTCATCGGTAGTGAGCTGCATTTCATATCGAGGCTAGGTTTACTCCATACAACATCATGTAATTAAGCCTGTCAATGACTTGCTGAACACCAGTGGTTTTCTCTACCAGTGCAACTGACGCCACCATCAAACTAATATACATGTTTTCTCTACCATTACAACTGACGCCACCATCAAACTAATATACATGTTTTCTCTACCATTGCAACTGATGCCACCATCAAACTAATATACATGTTTTCTCTACCATTGCAACTGACGCCACCATCAAACTAATATACATGTTTTCTCTACCATTACAACTGACGCCACCATCAAACTAATATACATGTGTTCTCTACCATTGCAACTGATGCCACCATCAAACTAATATACATGTGTTCTCTACCATTGCAACTGATGCCACCATCAAACTAATATACATGTTTTCTCTACCATTGCAACTGATGCCACCATCAAACTAATATACTTGTTTTCTCTACCATTACAACTGACGCCACCATCAAACTAATATACATGTTTTCTCTACCATTACAACTGACGCCACCATCAAACTAATATACATGTTTTCTCTACCATTGCAACTGACGTCACCATCAAACTAATATACATGTGTTCTCTACCATTGCAACTGACGCCACCATCAAACTAATATACAAGTTTTCTCTACCATTGCAACTGACGCCACCATCAAACTAATATACAAGTTTTCTCTACCATTGCAACTGACGCCACCATCAAACTAATATACTTGTTTTCTCTACCATTACAACTGACGCCACCATCAAACTAATATACATGTGTTCTCTACCATTACAACTGACGCCACCATCAAACTAATATACATGTTTTCTCTACCATTACAACTGACGCCACCATCAAACTAATATACATGTTTTCTCTACCATTGCAACTGACGCCACCATCAAACTAATATACATGTTTTCTCTACCATTACAACTGACGCCACCATCAAACTAATATACATGTTTTCTCTACCATTGCAACTGACGCCACCATCAAACTAATATACATGTTTTCTCTACCATTACAACTGACGCCACCATCAAACTAATATACATGTTTTCTCTACCATTGCAACTGACGCCACCATCAAACTAATATACATGTTTTCTCTACCATTGCAACTGACACCACCATCAAACTAATATACATGTGTTCTCTACCATTGCAACTGACGCCACCATCAAACTAATATACATGCATAGTTGAAAATAAAGTAAAATACATATAATATTATGTTTTGATATTATTATGATTTAAAAATAACTTACTCGTACAAAGGCATCATAATTGGCCATCTTTGAATTTTGTAATCTAAAATATAATATAATAATATATTAAAAATATGTCATCTTCAATAATATGAATTATAGTTTCAAGTTTTTATTAATAAGAAAAATCAATCAAACACTGATGTCCTCCCCACATTAACATGATATTAAATCAGTAAACATACAAAATGTATATAATTATGAATACATTACATTTTTAAATGACAAAATATCATATTAAAGAAAAATTAACTTATCTGATACTCATACAATCTTTGATATAGTGACATATATTCATAGTGTCATCAATACTATTTGGATTTAACAATCTAGTTATTGTTTTCTTGGATACAGATCTTGCAGGTTAATGTTCAATTTTTTTAATAAAGGTTTTCTAACATTAGCAAATTTAGTGCAATGAATAAGAAAGTGTTGTTCATCTTCTATTTGATTGCATTGAGAGCATAATCTATTTTCTCTTTTTATTTTCGGTCTAAAATATCTACCTTTTTCAATTAAAAGGCTATGAGAACTTAATCTTAATTTGGTTAGTTCTCTAGTAATATTTACTGGAAGTTTTAATGAAAGATAATCTTGTAAAATAAAATCTTTTGGATAGATATTTGCAAAGAAAAATAGTTTATTATCATGTTCTTGAGTAGATAAATGTTGTAGTTTATTTAAAATGACCTTAGAATGTTGGTCAGTTAACATTATATGATTAAAGCATATAGGAAGCCTCATGCATAGGTGACCATGGCCAATTTTGGCTATCCTGTTTAGGTTCTTTAGATGTCTTGCTCTCAAAAGACTTTCAAATTAATTGGATTTCCAATCTTTCGTTTTAGAGCATATCTGATATAGGTTATATAATTTTCCAGAAATGTGTTGTGTGCACTGAATTATATATCTATGTAAATATTTGGGTTTCCATAATCTTTCGATTTAGAGTGTACCTGATGAAGTGATGAAGGTTGATTTGATTTGATTTGATTTATTGTGTTTAATGCCACTTTCAGCAATATTTCAGCTATATCATGGCGACCAGTTTTAGTGGTGGAAGAAGCCGGAGTACCCAGAGAGAACCACCGACCATGGGCAAGCAACTGGTAAACTTTATCACTGGCAGCTGTGAGTCGAGTGCACCCTTTTTGTAATTTACAAAGCCGGGTGCGAACCCACGCCATATTGGTGATAGGTTTGCATGAGTTGTTAGGTAATCCAACTACCTAACTCATTGAGCCACCCGTGCCCTGATGAAGATTATATATATTCCAGAACTGCATTGTGTGCACTGAATTAGATATCTACAACGTTATATTTACCTAGCAGCTTTGTTAAACTGATGAGCTTTATATTTACCTAGCAGCTTTGTTAAACTGATGAGATTTATATTTACCTAGCAGCTTTGTTAAACTGATGAGCTTTATATTTACCTAACAGCTTTGTTAAACTGATGAGATTTATATTTACCTAGCAGTTTTGTTAAACTGATGAGCTTTATATTTACCTAACAGCTTTGTTAAACTGATGAGATTTATATTTACCTAGCAGCTTTGTTAAACTGATGAGCTTTATATTTACCTAGCAGCTGTGTTAAACTGATGAGCTTTATATTTACCTAGCAGCTGTGTAAAACTGATGAGATTTATATTTACCTAGCAGCTTTGTTAAACTGATGAGCTTTATATTTACCTAACAGCTTTGTTAAACCGATGAGATTTATATTTACCTAGCAGCTTTGTTAAACTGATGAGCTTTATATTTACCTAGCAGCTGTGTAAAACTGATGAGCTTTATATTTACCTAGCAGCTTTGTTAAATTTCAATCTTTTAACAAGGTTAGCTTTATATAAGTATTGAATATAGAATTAAGATTAAAACAAAGATTTACCTAGCAGCTTTGTTAAACTGATGAGTCGCTTCCTTTGCTAAACACCGGGAACTTTCAAACAGAAGCATAAACCCGTAACACTCCGTGTGATGATTGTGTATGGCAAGCTGTACAGGACATAATCCCTCAGAATTCTTTGACCACACGTCATACCCATTTTCAATGAGTATCTACAGACAAAGCAAAAACAAATTATAGTATCCTTGGCTTACATATTCTGATAGGATTAGGTTTATGATGTTTAACGCCACTTTTAACAATATTTCAGCTACATCTTAGCGGTCAGTGGTGATAGTCACTGATTGCACAATTAGTTGTAAATCCAACTACCATGTGATCACGACCAAGACGGCCCCCAGGTAGAATATTAGAAAGATGCAAGATACCAGAGAAAATGTACCAGAGAGCATAAAAAATTCCCTGCGAAATGTCAAGAAAACCTACAAGAAATACCATATAAGGAGTAATATTTTCCTTCAGAAAAGTTAATATCTATATAAAAAAACATTTTAATATTCGAGTGCACCATGGTCCTGTATAAATACATGACATCACTATGGAATGCTGTCCAGAATTTGTCTGGCAATTCACAAGTGGAAGTAAAATATATCCGGAGTTCTATCATGCCATTGTTTATATGGCCTATGAAGGACATCTTATTAGAATGATAAATGCATTCTGTGAAATATGTGAAATAAACAGCTATATGCCTAAAAACCAATGCCAGTCAGGGCCAATCTTAAGCAAATTGGGTCCATGCTGTTTAAGTACACACAACAACACACAGCAGGTTCTACAGAGAACAACAGTGAGGTCCACAACTCCTAAGTCTGGCCATGCCTACAACATCTAGATGTGATAAACTTCAAGATCATTTGTCGCTTTGTAGATTACTTTATTGAAAACTTTTGACAAGTCCTAAATCGCCTTAAAGTCTTTAAAATGACAGTTCCTGTGTTAGCAGGTTTTTTTATTTAGATAATAAATTTACCTTAAAACACCGTAAATGGCCTTTACTGGCAGATTCATGTGCAGCAGTGTTGCCTAAACTGTCAGGAGGTAGTTCTAGGGGGCATTTATCTCCCTTTGGTAATAAATTCAGCAAAGGTTCTAAACACACAGCCTGTCAGAAAGGGAGATAACTAATGTTAATTAAAATGTTAACCATCATCATGTCTATATACAATGTATAATCAAAACTGACAAGAAACAATTACAAATGTATTTTGATAGGAATTATAACATATGAGTTAAACAACAATTAGTTTTAATTTTCCGTGTAGTGTTTTGCAGATCATTGTTTGTCCATGTGTCCAGATGTAGTGTTTATCAGCAGCTCAACTGCAGGCTAGGGACCGTTTCATACTCATTTTAGGGTATGAGCTATCCTCATTGTTGAAGGCCGTATTGTGACAGTGAAATGTAGAACAGCAATAAAAGCGCTGTTCCCTTACTTGTTGTTGCGTCCGATTGTAAAATTTGATAGTTTCTCATGTTCATCTACATCCATATTCTTTCTTACTACAAGCTGTTCCTTTTCTTTAATGTGTGTCTATGTGTAATGTTGGATAGTCTCTCATGTTCATTTACATCTATATTCTTTCTTACTATAAGCTGTTCCTTTACTCTAATTTGTGTCTAAGTGTAAAGTTGGATAGTTTCTCATGTTCATCTACATCCATATTCTTTCTTACTACAAGCTGTTCCTTTTCTTTAATGTGTGTCTATGTGTAATGTTGGATATATAGTCTCTCCTGTTCATTTACATCCATATCATTTTTTACTTATCAACTACTTGTCTTTCTTTATACCTGATCATATTCTGCTGCCATATTCAACAGCCTGGGCACTGTAAGAGATTCTAACACACCATCAGATCTGGACTTCTCAAGTAAAATCATCATACAATCACACTTTCCAAGCTGTAAACAGATTGTACATAGTACTGTACATAGTCCCCTCTTATAAAACCACTCCCATCAAAGGCCACACCTCTTATAAGGCAATTCCCACCAAAAAGCCACACCTCTTATAAGGTCACTCCTACCAAAGTCCATGCCTCTTATGAGGCCAGCTTTCTTATGCATTGAGATAGCAAAATACTACTAAATTGCCCCCTTCAAGAGAGAAAACCTCTCTTATGAGGCCACTCCAACCAATTCATCCTCTTAGCAGACGAGATTTCAGTTGCACTGAGATAGTAACATACTAACAAATTGTCCTCTTCAAGAGAGACCACCCTCTTACGAGCCCACTTGAACCAAAGTCCATTCTCTTATCAGGCCAGCTTTTAGTTGCATTGAGATAGTAAAATACTACTAAATTGCCCCCTTCAAGATAGACCACCCGTCTTACCAGGCCACATCCCATTCTCTGATCAGGCCAGTTTTCAGATGCATTGATATAGCAAAATACTGATAAATTCCCCTTTCAAGAGAAACAACCCTCTTAAGAAGCCATTATAACCAAAGTGTCTGTTCTCTTAGCAAAACAAATTTCAGTTGCACTGGGATAGTAAATACTACTGAATGGTCTTCTTCAAGAGAGACCACCCTCTAATAAGGACACTTATTTATTGATTAAGGGGTGACCTTATATTAGGGGGACTTCTGTGATTAATTCCATTACAGATAATGTATTATGAAAACTGTGGTTTAACATTTTGGCATTTATTTTGTCTGTGTTTTCATTAAAAGCAATATCAAACAAGTGGTGTGCTATAAATAGCCATGATGTAATGATGAACAATATCAATACCGAAGTTGTAAGACTCAAGTGACTGTAAACATGTTGCATATTTTAGCAAGTAGCCATCACGACCACAATGTATGATTTACATATTCATATGCAGTCGGTAACTGTAACCATTATATTTGAGTACGATTCTCTTCTATACAATATTTATCAATTATGGACTTTTTACGAGGTCAATATGTTATATATGGACCTGTTAGGATTATATTGATCGAGGACGATATTGACCGAGGACCAATATAATCCTAACCGGTCCATATATAACATATTGACAGAGTAAAAAGTCCGTAATTTTTATATTACACATGTTTTTCAATATTATTTAAATATTAAAATTTTGAAATTTTATGAAAACTGTGGAAGCCAACACTTCCGAAGAAAATATCCTTAGGATCCTAAACTTCAGCCAATCAGAAAACTCTTGGTCCTGTACTTTTCAATGTCTTTATCAATGATATTTTTCTTTTTGTAAAAAACTGTGACTGTATAATTACGCAGACGATAATACTCTTCCAAAATATGGCACTTCTTTGGCTGCAGTCACAAAATCTCTTGAGGAAGATGGTAAATCACTAATTTCATGGTTCTCGTCAAATAAAATGCAGGCAAACACAGAAAAATTCCAAGCTATAGCAATTGGCAACAAAACACACAAACAAAATATAGCTTTTAATTTAAATGGAAACAACATAAAATGTGACGAAGAGGTAAACTACTAGGATTAACAATATATTTCAAACTGGACTTTAACACTCATATATCCAACATCTGTTAAAAAAAAAAAAAAAAAAAAAAAATGCACATCAGCTTAATGTTTTAAAAAGGATTGGTACACATTTAAACAGACTTGCTAAACTGACCATTTACCACTCTTTCATCACGTCAAACCTCAGCTACTGTCCTGTAACATGGCATTTCTGCACCGAAAAAACACTAACAAGATCGAAAAAATTCAAGAATGAGCTCTAAGATTTATATATGACGATTACACCAATTCTTACAACTTTTTATTAGACCAATCAAAATTACCATCACTTAAAATCAGACGTATAAGAACCATGGCATTAGAGACTTTCAAAATTCTAAACAAATCCAGCCCTGAATTTATTCAAAATATTATTACAATTAAAGATAATTCTTATAATTTTAGATACCAAAACACAGTTGATGTACCTAGACCAAGAACAACAAGGTATGGTAAAAAGAGTTTTAGTTATGACACAGCAACACTGTGGAACTCCTTACCAAACCATGCAAGGAGTCTTTCAACTTTTGGGCAGTTCAAAACTAAGTTTGTGATGCCTCCTGTTCGTTGTTTACTTTAAATATGCTATTTGCTTATGTGCTGTGCTTGTCTTTGTGCTTTTATTTATGCATGTATTTCATTTCTGCTATGAGACTGTCTTTCATGACTTGTGTATGTATGTATGTTTGCAGAACTATATATAAGCTGCTTTGTGTTATTTAAGTATCTTTAACCATTGTGATGCTTGTTATTTCTGCTTTTAAAATATGAAGTCTCTTTTATTCCTTTAAATGTGGAATTTTTTAAGTACTTAATTCTAAATGTATTATTATTACTTTTATATCATTATATATATTGTGCTCGCCTTTGTGCTTTTAATTATGCATGTATTTTATTTATGCTATGTGTATCTCTATAACTATGATTTTATGTATGTTTAACCATGTGCTGATTTGTTGTTTGTCCACAGTCACTTGAAGTTTTAAAAATTAGGGGGAAAAAATAAGAAAAACTTCAAAAAATTTTGGTCATCTAATTTTTCGAAGTTTTTCTTATTTTTTTTCCTAATTTTTAAAACTTCATGTGACTGTGGTTTGTCAGTTGTTTCTGTTTTTATAATATCAAGTCGTTTAAAGAGTTCTAAAGAGTTCTAAAGAGTTCGAAAGAGCTCTAAAGAGTTCTAAAGCGTTCTAAAGAGTTCTAAAGAGTTATAAAGAGCTCGAAAGAGTTCTAAAGAGTTCTAAAGAGCTCTAAAGAGTTCTAAAGAGTTCTAAAGAGCTCTAAAGAGTTCTAAAGAGTTCTAAAGAGCTCATGTTCTTTGTTGTATTTGGACATGTATGCTTCCGACTTTAAATAAAAATTACTTTACTTTACTTTAGTTTACTTAACTCTACTTCCGGAGAACCTGGTATGACGGTCAATCAGAACAATAGATACGTACAGGGATCCTCCATTCCGATCATAAAAAATTCGGCCAATGAGAATACCGGTACTGTATCTAGTATATAGTGTTTTGATTGTATGATTTTAAGAACGGGTAAGAAACTCGTCCTCGAACATTTTATAATCGAAAGGCAATGGATAACTTAAGTTTTTATGGAAATACGTGCTTTTCTAGATTTTGTTCTGTTGTCTTGTATGCCACAACCATTGTGTCTTCTCTTGTGGTTTGCATAATCTGAATCACTCCGCCATATTCCTCTGACCTTTACACTTTATATTAGTCTAATCTTACTTACCTTTACAGAGTATTCCAGTGCTGACAGTCTGTCATTGTTTAGTTCAGAACACATTTGAGGATATTTTGTTGATAGAGTTTTCGTAGAGGTAGTCTTATCGTCTTGTACACATCTATGGAGGACCGTATTACCATATCTATCTCGTGTTTTACGTAATGCATCATACGGTAAATCGTGTAGAGATACAGCTAAATCATTATCAGTCTTAGACATCAATTCATCTATTAACGCCTCGGACTTTTTCGGTGTTTTTCTCGATATACCCGTAGATGAGGCTGTTGAATATTTCCTCCTTGATACAGAACTATCAGATCGACTCGTGTCCGTTGGCAGTGGAGGTAGTTTACGTGAAATACTGTTATCAATTGATCGCCCACCGAGGCTAGTTCTTCGTCCTGTATCACTGTTACTAATGCTGCCATTTTGTATAATACCCTGAGTTTTAGTCTGATCCCTCTTCGACGAATTGTCACTTATCACGGAATCAGATTTTCCAGAATGAGTTGGTTGTTTGTACGTTTTTGTTATATGTTCGCATGCATCAATTATCGCCCCTGTTATGTCACCATTTTCTTTTGAATCGGAACCTTTGATTGGTTTCATATTTTCCTTTCCTTTCTGTTTCCGGTTGAAAATGTGACCAATCAGTTTTGATCTCTTAGAATCACTTGACCTAGATTCGTCATCACTCAATATCATTTCTTCCTGAGGAGATTTGTGAATTAACTTTTTCTTTAAACGGTTCTGTTTAGCCGGAGAATTATACAGCTTCTGCAATAGAACGAGTCATGTATAACTGTACTTATTAAAGCAAAAAATGTTTTCTTTTAAGACCAACAAATGATCATAATCCAAACCAGGTTATAATAGAATCGTAGATATCTAATATTTAGTGCGCATGCCGTGTTTCTGGAATATCTTTCGTCAGGTCAAAGTCAACAGATTACAATGTCAACTAATTTAAAAGTCTTTGGCAGTAAGAAAACCAACGTTATAATCAGGATAGCCCAAAAAAAATGGAAAAAAAAATGAAAAAAATGAAAATCAAACAAAAAATGTAAAATCGAAAATTAAAAGAAAAATTGTAAAAACTGATAATATATAACTAAAAAAAAAAAAATTATATCAAACTGTAATTTACTATGTTCTGAAATTTTTTATAAATTTGGAAACATTTTACCAGGCATGCGCCGGAAAGTAAACATCAGTACGTTGATGGTTTTCCGTAACCAAAGAAGAAGAAGGATATGACCCTATCAAAGTTTGAAGATACCAAAGGGGTAATCAGAAGCCAAAAATCGAAGAAGGACAGACAACACAATGGCCAAAAGAAAAAGGATAAAAGAACAAACAACGATCTACAACACATTACACAGAAACGTACTATTTTGTGGAAAAAAAGATCAATAGAATAAATAATACTGTTCTTTTAGCTAAGTATACATTTTTTATTTGAGAAGGATTGCATACAAAATATTCTTGTTGTTGAAAATAAGAACATTTCTCCACCATGCATAGTCATAGTCCTTTTTCATGATTCGGTGGGTCTTCCGGTCATCCAAACTTGTTTGTGTTCTATCATTTCTGGATGATGTTTCGCATTTTATTCCACTTCAGTTTCAATGGATTTTGTTAAATGCAAATTAAATTACAACAAACAGCTGTAAGAAAAGTTTGAAGATACAAAAGGGAGATAATCAGAAGCTGTAAATCGCAGAAGGACAGACAACATCCAATCTGGCGACATCGAACTAAACCCGGACCCAAGACAGGCTAGCATATTCCCATGCGGTATGTGTGAAATACCAGTCACCTGATCAAATGAAGGAGTATGCTGTGACTGTTGCAGTGTGTGGCACCACAAATCCTGCATCGAATTGTGCACAACAGACTACGAGTTACTACAAAGGTCAAACATACAATGGATGTGCTGCAAATGCGACAGCCTAAACGTCTCCTCATTTACTTACCACTCATACGAGATAGAAAATGTCAGCTACTACGAACCATTAAACACCACTAAAAGCTTTCTGGACTCGTTTACATCACAGTTCAGCCCATTAAAAACAAGCAGTCCAAAATCAGCACAAAACAACAGCAAGTCCCACAGGAAAGAACCCAACAGCCCAAACAAATCAAGAACTGAATCGACATCAATCCCAAATCTACCACCCAAAAGAAACCTGCGAATTCTAACTGTAAACTGCAGAAGCATTAAAGATAAAACATCAGAACTAAATGTAATCATCAACTACACCAAGCCAGACATAGTCATCGGAACAGAATCCTGGTTGAAAGGGGTCAAACCAGGGGGAAATCCAATCACAGATGCAATCAAATCATCAGAAGTATTCCCTATACAGCTTATAGGAATGACAGAGGGACCCTTGGTGGAGTCTTCATATTAATACAAAACAACATTATAGCAACTGAATAACCCCAATACGTTACAAACTGCGAACTCGACTGAATCAAAATCACACTTAAAGACTCCAAAGATCTACTAATTGGTGCATTCTACATGCCACATAGAAACAATTAAGTCATGGAGGAATTAAAAAATCACTAAAAATCATCACAGAAGAAAACAACATTAACAACATAATAATAGCAGGGGACTTTAACTGCCCAGATATCTAATGGGAAACACTTTCATTAAAACATGAGGCAAGCGACAATGAGGTTCAAAGAATGCTGATAGATATCACTTCTCAATCTGGACTCACTCAACTCCATGAGGAACCAACAAGGGAGAATAATCTACTTGACCTGATATTCACCACAAACCCAACACTAGCCAAAACTTCGACAAATATACCGGGGATCTCAGACCATGCAATTGTAGTCGCGGATATAGACACCAAGCCATACTACCAAAAAACCATCCCTAGGAAATCTTATATATGGGCAAAAGCAGATTGGGAATAAGTAAACCAGGACCTGGACACTCTAACACCAAATATTCAAGAAATGGCAGACAGTAGATCCAACATAAACGACATCTGGAACATGTTTAAACAACATCTCTTCAAATGCCTTGACAAACACATTCCATCCAAAATCATCAAATCAAACAATAGACTACCATGGTTCAACCACAAAATAAAGAAAATGCTTAGGAAAAAACAGATCCTATACAACCAAGCAAAAAGAACTAAGAATTGGTCTAACTACAAACACTATCAAAAAGAATGTAAACGACAAATAAGGAAAGGAGAATGGAATTATATAAACTCTGCTATACTAGAGGGAACGGAGAAAAACAATACGAAACCCTTTTGGAAGTACGTTAAATCTAGGAAACAGGACAACATCGGGGTAGCTCCACTAAAAGAACGAGGACACCTTATAAATAACAGCAAAGAGAAAGCACAAATCCCAATTAAACAATTTTCGTCAGTTTTAACGAGGGAGAAAGTCAACAAAATGCCTAAAACACACAGAAGAATCCAACAAAACATTTCAAACATCAAAATCACACAAGATGGAGTAGCAAAACTCCTGAGGAATATAAACCCCTCCAAGGCATCGGGTCCAGACAACATACCAAATATAGTCCTAAAACAATGTGCAGACCATCTGGCCCCTGCATTAACCATCATATTCAAACGTTCAATAGACCATGGTAATCTTCCAAATGACTGGCTAAACGCAAATGTATCCTGTATATTCAAGAAAGGGGATAAACACGCTGTAGAAAATTATAGACCTGTATCGCTCACATCGGTACCATGTAAGCTACTAGAACACATAATATGCGGACACATGATGAAACATCTAGAGAAGCACAACGTCTTAACATCACTAAACCATGGGTTCAGGTCGGGTTACTCCTGCGAAACGCAACTTGTAGTTACCAAACATGACATGCTGCAATCATTCGACAAAGGGAAACATGTAGACATAGGAATCCTAGACTTCTCTAAAGCTTTCGACACAG